>OX104063.1:125609677-125787757 GCA_944474145.2 Dicrocoelium dendriticum | reverse complement strand
AGCTTAAATTTCTAATTCCTCGCATAATACAGCATTGTTTCCGTATGTCTAAGTTGAATGTAAGCGTTTCGATACTTCCGCTAGACAGGTTCTTCTCGTTCCAGTGAATTGTATCGAATGGAGACAAAGTTACAGCCGTCTACGGGGCATACATTGGGCTGAACTCAATGTTGTCTCCAAAACTTGGTGGACGGTGCGACGTGCAATTGAGCATGAGTTGGAGCAGGAATCCAAGCGGTACCTGCTTTGAACACAGCACCGATTGAGCACCACGAAGGAATGCACGAAGTATAAGGAAGTAAGAACAAGAATAGAAATTTAGTAAAGTGCACATGGATTTCTACGTTTGGAGCAAGCTGCGCAGTAGTAGCTGGAGTGGAAAATTGAAGCATAGTGGTAGGAAAATACAGGCACCATGAGAAATATTGAGATTGCTGCTAATGGAATGCAGAGTAATTTCGGAGAATGTAGCTGTAAATGTGGTGCGCTTTGGCTCAAGCTCTGTGTTAAATTTGGTCACCTGACACTTTACTCCTACAAATCGTGCAAAGTGACTGGATTTTGACCGAGAGGTCATCTAAGTATATAATAAGAGGTAAATAAATGAGTCGTAAGATTGCGTACTTTCTCATTGAGCACCTTTGTGTATTCATCCTAAGCGCACAAACATTGTGTTAATTGCACGCATCACAAACACACATACACTTTCACGGTTGGCTGATGTTCCATCCCTTCATTTTTAAATATGCCCACTTTGGTAGTTGGCCAGAGTACGTTATAATTTGGAACACTGGTAGCCCGGCTTGGTTGCTCACCTGCTGATCGTTTTTCCGAGCTTGGTAAATGGATCGATCCCTTTACCAAGCTCGGAAAAACGATCAACAGGAGAGTAGGTTGTGTTACTTCGTATACGGTTGTTCTTGACTTGCCAACACAACGGGCACAGTTTTGGTTAGGATACCAATGCACTTGCATCGAACATGCCTCCATTCTTTCATAAGGCAACAACAACCCACTTGTTTGTCATATTCATGTTCAGGAGGGACTGAATCGATAGGAGAATCCTATGAGCATGCCTTCTAGAGTCGATCGTTGAGCTAGGAATTTACAAGGTGTTCTGAGATTTTAGTGAGCATGAAACGAAACATCAGAACCCCACCTTGGTCGGCCAATCGCTGGTCCTTTTTTCTGCATAAGAAGTCCCTGTTGTGGCGGTCACGTGAAGTAGATAGGATATGGGAAGAAGACGGAAGGTAAAGAAGGAAGATCATTTGAATGAGAGAAAATCCCAATTAGTGATGGAACCATACAAATATATCCCAATGTGGAATCATCATCATCATCATACACGTTAGTCAGAGGTGGGGAATACCTCAGCTACTGTGTCGCAACACATAGAAAAAAGGAGAAAAAAAGCAACTCGTGCAAGCTGGCTGAGCTACCGGTAACGGATGGGCATCGTTCCGGTAAGCTACCAGCCGGCTGCTGTGCACCAAAAAAAATTACTATGCAAAATTATATAAGGCTAAATAACGAGATGGTGGTTGGAGGGGGAGGCTAAGAGGGATGGGGTGGGACAAAGAAACTCACAGCACGAACGCCACTGAGGTCGGATCCTAGCCATATCAGCAAGCTTGTCCAACCAAACGTGTTCATCGTCTTTCGGAACCCAACCAGGGAGCCGAGACGTTCCAACCGAGGCCAGCTCAGAAGTGAGGGCCTTCATTCCTCTCGACCAAGTCATCGCTTGGCCACCCCTCTTCTTCTTCCATCCACACCCCCGGCGCGCAAACAACGCACGTCGCGGGTGTCGGTGGGCTGGCATGCGCAACATGTGGCCGAGCCATCGGAGCCTGGTGCGTGAAATAACGGTGCTGAGCGGTTCATTTCCTTTTCCTGTGCCGTAAACGAGGCGTCGAACACGCTCGTTGCTCACGCGGTGTTCCCACCAGATGTGAGATAAATTGCGAAGGCACCGGTGGTCGAACGTAACTAGCCTCTTCAGGTCCGCTGCTTTAAGCGGCCAGGTTTCACAACCGTACAGTAGGGTCGAACGTACTGCTGCATTGTACGCTCTACTCTTCAGGGCAAGAGTGATGTCGCGCTGGCGCCACAAGTGGCGAAGGTTATCAAAAGCGCCCCGAGCTTTTGCTATACGATTCGTGATCTCATCTTTAACTCCACGGGCTCCGATACATCTTCTCAGGTAGTTGAATTTTTGAACGACTTCTAGCTGATCCCTACTAAGCGTCAGTGAAGGAGGCGGTCCAGACCAATCTTGGAGGAACGCTTTGCACTTCCAGGGTGCGAAGCAAAGCCCGAAGTGACGGACAGCTAGTGCTAATCTGTCCAGTGCCGCTTGGCACGTTTGTGAGCTGTCACAGATCAGGGCAATATCATCAGCATACTCCAAGTCAAGAAGTCGTTCTCCTGGGAGTAGCTCCACACCTTCAAAGTCGTGTCCTGTGAACGCGGTTTCCACGACTTCGTAAACAGCGAAGAGGAAAGGTGACAGCAGCCATTCGTGTCTCACACGGCTGGAGATATTAAAGGGCGACGACAACTTGCCGTAAGCCCTGACTCTGCTCGAGCTACGAGCATATAATGCTCGGATAATATTCACATATTTCTCAGGTACACCTTTCCTGAGTAGACAGTCCCAAAGTGCATGTCTATCCACCGAATCGAATGCACCTTTGATATCGAGGAACAGGACAACGGTGGGCCGCCAATGTATGTGACGGTGCTGCAACAACTGACGCAAGGTGAAGATGTGGTCAATACAGCCACGACCTCGACGAAATCCAGCTTGCTCTTCACGAATCTGGCTTTCACAAGTGCCAGTCAGTCTGTGAAGGATGGCAATGGCAAGCAAATTGGAGGCGATGGAGATCAGACTGATTCCGCTATGGCTGCCGCATTCCGATTGTGAGCCTCCCTTGAAAATTGGGACTATGACGGAGCGGCTCCAATGGGTTGGGACAGTTTCCTGCTTCCACAGTTTGACGAGTAACTCGTGTAAATCATCCACAAGAGCAGGTCCCCCAAATTTGAAAAAGGCTGGTGGAAGGTCATCAGGTCTCGCGGCTTTATTTAACTTCAACAGTTCGAGCTCACGTTCGACTTCTGAGCGAGTGCGTGAATCCAAATGGACAGCCCACGCAGCGGGGCGATCAGTGGCCGGCGAGAAATCTAACAATTCCGACGGATTAAATTACCTTTTAAATTGCTCAGCCCAACGCTCTAAGTGTTTTGATAAGTTGTGGATAGGCTGTCCACTCTCGTCACGTTTAGTTTCACTAACAGCAGGTCTCCTTCTGCCCGTTTCCCTTATCAGACGGAATATCTTACGGTGATTACCAAGGGCAGCGGACATTTCTATCTCTGAAGCACGATGAGACCACCAGGATTCGCAGTCTCTCTTCAGGCTAGCACGGAGTTTTGCCCGGAGCACTTTGCGAGTTTCATTGTGCTCGCTTCCAGCCGGAATATGCCGGCGAGCATCTATAAGTTCCAGAGACTGTGAAGAGACCCAATGTTCATGTTGGCGATTAGACATACTACATGAGGATTTTCCTGCTGCTAATAAGGTCTGGTGAATATGAGACCAGTGAGCTTCAATTGCATCCAGCGAGCGTTTATGCAACTCGCATGACGGCATACTTTGATAGGCATTCCGAACAGCTGGCTTCGCCAGTTGGCTGGTGCCGATGCGCTCATAGCGTCGTCGTGGGCGTCCGCCAGAGCGCATCCGCTTGTCAGCACACACTAGTACATGGTCGGTATCTAAACACGTGCTCCAAATCGAGCGAAAGTTCTGGACGCAGCCTCTCCATCGGTAACTTATCGCAATGTGATCGATTTGCGTCCATAGCTGGTTCGAGGCTGGTGGGCGCCAAGTCACCCCCCGGCGGGTGCTGTGTCGGAAATTAGTGCTCGCAAGAAATAAGCGAGCATCCTCACACAAATGAAGTAACCGCTCACCGTTATCATTACGGGAGCCCATACCATGTTGGCTGCCCAGATGCAGCTCATCAGTGGATAATTTTCCAACTTGAGCGTTCAGATCCCCGGCCAGCACTACAGTGTCCGAGCTTCTTCTGTGGCTAAGGAGCTCGTTCAGTTGACGATAGAAGTCGTCTTTTATCGAGTCATCGCTACAGTTTGTGTGTGCATAGGCAGCGATAAGGAATAGACACCTGTTAGTCCCACGCGACTTCGAAGTTTTGAACGAGCCAGCCAAGCGGACCGCACACATACGGCTACTGATTGGGATCCAATCAACCAGAGCAGCTTCAGGCCGGGGACTCAGGGCAATACCAACACCGGGCTTGACCGGTGCTCGAAGCTGCATCGTCACCGGATAGGCGCAATGAGAAAGTGCTGCTAGTGTCACCTGAAGGGGATCGCAGAGTGAGTACAGAGCTCGAGTCTTGCAGGCGGGTCTCCGATAAGCAGCAGATATCAATCGAGAGGGTCTCCAATGTTCGGGCAAGTGCTGCCTTTTGATCGATCTGTAGCAAATTGCGAACATTGAGGCATGCCAATCTGAAGTAGGATCGAGAGCTCCAAACGGAAGCCGATGAACTTGGGATGGGCCGCTTGCTTGGACATGGGCAGTTGACAGGGCAGGAATGACGCTTCGCTTTCACCTGTGAGTTAAAACTAAAAGACAAGCGACTATTGAAGCGAGATGGGGGAGGGCCGAGAATTGGGGGTTGAAAACAGGGGGGATAAAAGTTAAGCCGGAACGGAACGATATGGGTGAAAAAGCGTAATAGGGGGAATAAGAAGACGGGAAGGCTTGAGCAGTAGCATCTAAACCCCTATCCACCCTACCCGATGCAGCAGATAGGGTACCGTTGATTACCCTCTGCGGTGGCCAGAGCATTAGAAATTCCTTTTAAGTGAGATTCATAGTATTGCGTGGGCAGGATACTGTCAGGTTGCCCAGGCCTAGAGAGGAGAACGATTAGGGTTCTCAACCAAAGCCTTTGGTCAAAAAAATCTGTCCGCAAGGCAGCGGGTTTTTCATTGGGCTACAAGGAGCCTGTTTTAAGGAACAGGGAACCACCCTCATTCCAACCCCCAACCTGGAAGACCAGGAGGCTGAGTTTGTCTGGCCTCTAACCATTGACCAATCTGGTATGAGTGGCTCTGAAGGTGCAAAAAATGCACCACCCAGCATAGCTCAATGGATCACTGAGGCACACAAACCATCGCACCATACGGTAAGGTCGAGCCTCATTGCGATGTTGGAGTGTGACCAGGAGAAGGCAAACTTTTCGGCTTGCTGCCCAAGGGGGTCCAACTGTAACCCAAACTCTTAGCCATAAGTTGCGTGACATTTTTTGAAAGCTTGTCCTGACGTTTGATAGCTCGACGCGATAACCGAATTTCCGGTCTAATCCGGTCAGAGCGCGGCATACGTAGTTTCTTTGGATGACCGCAGTAACCAAACAGTCTGCCTAAACTAAACGGAAAAGTCGAGCTTCTTGCTGCATTCATTACAAAGTCTTAAGCAACAGTAGCCACTTGACTGTATGACTCGACGATTTTACGGTATTGTTGCAGCTTGATATGACCTCTGACTTCACGATCATTTTCCATCGACGTGGGTTAAACTGAGCAAACATCCAGTAAAACTTTCTAGTCTCATGCCCCAAAGACCATTGGGGAAGTTCTACTGCTAGAGGGAGAAAATGACTGTGAACTCCAGTTCAAAAGTCCGCAACTCCATGGGACAATCTACCTAGTTTCATGTACCGAAGGTTGTTCTTCTCGGAATGGAAAGGTTTGTGAAGCTAAATCCACTTGATGAGCCGCTGAACCGTGCATGTTCCGAAACCAATGTGTCATGATTCGTTATACCGTTTTACCGACCCATCCCGGTGGAAGCATCTGTGAAAAATTTACACAAAATACGCTCCTGTTTTCCCCTTTCGAGCTTAGCTTCTGTACAAAATGCGAGTAGTACGCCCTCCCTTTCCCTACGCAAAAGCAGTATTTCAACACAAACATACGGTCCTATACGCTTCACAAATACTCGTGGAGCAGGAACTTAAAGGGTTACAGCGGGCTGGTCTTATCGAGCAAATAGGTTTCTTTCCGCGCGTTGCTCCCATGGTTGTAATGAAAGAATGCAACGGTAACATCCACCTGTGTGCTGACTTCGCAGCCGGGTTAAATGCCGCAATGGAGCCTCATCAATACCCACTTCCATTTGCTGAGGAATTGTTTACGAGACTGAACGAAGGAAAATAATTTTCTACTCTTGATTTCGTGAATGATTATTTGCGTCTGGAAGTTGCACCCAAAAGTTGGAGGATTCTTACGATAAACACATCGCAGGTTCAATCAGTACAACCGATTGCCATTTTGAGTCAAAACAGCACCTGCAATTTTCAACAAGTCATGGATACCATGCTGGCTGGTGTATCTGGGATCGCACTCTTGCTATATGACATTATCATAATGGGTCGAATGCAACATGAACTACTTCAGTTACTGGACGATGTGTCGCTAAGAAGCAAAAAAGTAAGGTTACAGCTGCGCCCTGATAATTGCAAATTTCTGATGAAAACCCATCTAGTTGCAGGGAAATGTGATTGGTCAGCACGGCACTGCACCAAAGGATATCGGAACACTGAGATAGTCTCTGGGAATGGTGAGTAACTATAGTGAAATTTTGCTGTATATGCTTGCGTCATCCTCTTGACCAATTGCTGAGGATGGGTGTTGAATGGAGATGATCCAAACCGTCCCAGCAAGTATTCGAAAAGTTGAGTTCGGGGTTGCATTCTCGTCTTCCACGGCCCAAAACTGGAAGCTGTCCTGGCCAGATATGTTTCCAGCCTTGGAATTGGGGCCGTCACTTCCGACCGTTTTTCAGAGGGCTCAGAAAAAGCTGTCGCACGCGAAGCACAAGAATGATAACCAACTTGAGAAAAAAGCATTGGCTAGCGTCTTTCTTGTGAAGAAATTTCATAAATACTGTAGAGACAACTCTTCGCAGTGCCAACGGAGCACAAGTCACTTCTCAAAATTTTTGGGTCAAAGTACGTTATCCCGGCATACACAGCTTGTCCATAGCAACGATGGGTGACGTTGAACTTTAGCTACGGTATCACAATTAAATATTTGTTAATTAATTCTATTGGGCGGAAGACGTTTGCCAAGACTAATCGGTACCGGTATGCGCGGCTGAAGCAAATGTCCGTTGTAGATTACATGCTGCCATGACCACTTGATGGTCACTGTCAAGTTAGTTCAAGAAGCCACAATTTATAATTAATGGCTACAATAATACTAACCTACATAAGACATGGGTGGTCGAGGAAACATGACAAAGGAACAATTAATCCAGTTTTACACGCGGCGTGACACTTTGTCAGAAATCAATTCTTGTCTGGTCTTCGTTGACTGCATCATCATACCTGAAGTCCTGCGGAAACGTATTTTAAGACAAACCCATGAAGGATACCCAGAAATATCCCGAATGAAGATACTGGTTCGGAGCTAGTCCTTTCATTGCAAACTTAACAGCCAGCTAGCGGGTAATGCCTGTTCAAGCTGCTCGTAAGCTTACAAGCTGCTGGAATGCACAACACTACAGTCTTGGCCCACACTGAAAGCCCCATGGTCACGGTTTTATGTGGATTTTGCGGGATCGGCTGAAGCAGTTTCGTTCCATGCCTATAACAAGTAGCCCGAAGTAATCATAATGTACCATACATCAGCAACTAGTACACTACACACAACGAAACCCGTTTTCAGCCAGCATAGCCTACCAGAAACTATGGTCTCGGATAACAAGCCGCAGTTCACGCCTTATCAGTTTGCTGAGATTTGTGCACGCAATGGGATCGAACACCTGAGGACTGCGCCTTATCACCTGCAGTCCAATGGACAAGCCGAGCGATTTGTGAATAGAACTAGACCAGTGCTGTTACGATCGAAAGGGAAGGCCGCTAGTCATAAGGCTAGAGACATCTTCGCTGCATCATCAGGTTATTCGGACTCCAAATCGACCAGCTGGAAGAGCACCCGCAGAAATACTGATGATCCGAAGACTGACAACAAGTTTGGCTTTCCTGACTCATAAACTCCAACGGATGCATCGTATTAATGCTGGGATGGAAAATCAAAACTGTAGGCGGGATGAAACACGGCCCAGGGGGTTGTCGGCTTTCAGAAGAGGAACAAGCTCAAATGCCTTGCTGGAGCCGTCGTGCAACGCCATGACCGGATGATCTACGAGCTCCACGTCGGTAAGTAGGAGAGGATCCGACAAACCAAGCAAAATTGGATACAACACATAAAGAACACCGTTCCATGATATAACGAAAGACCTGATTTAACCGAAATATTAAACAATGGCAAACCGAGGGATTTTGCAATACGATGAACACAGCCATTAAGAACCCCAGAAACTGGAACACAAGTGATAGCAAAAAGAGAAAGAATATTTGCGCAGCCATTCCAAGTGTATCCCCGACGGAACAGTCGTATCTCCCTGAGATAACTCCTTTTTATATGTTACTTATGAGCATCAAGGTTTTAGTTGTAATTTTGATAAGGCTCTCATCCCAGTAGTTCGCAAGCTACATAGCAGAGCCTAGTCCGGAAAAGCACCGGACGCGTTTCGCCTTACTGGTGCTCGTCAGTGGTGTTTATTCTCTTGGTCCCCCACTGGGGATCGAACCCATGACAGCTAGATGCAGATGCCAACAAGCCAGCAGCTTAGATCACTGAGCCATGGGGGACGTTGGCTGGGCTACGCAATTTCCAAGCTAACTGGGACATAGCACCATCTATCTTCCACTGTCACTGGCAGTGGCTAGCCTGCGAAATGATGACGTGTTCTCGCTAGACGCCATATCAATGGCATTGTAACCTAGGAGAGGCAATTTATTTTTATGTTACTTGCGAGTAGCAGGATTTTATTTGTAAATTTGCTAAGGCTTTCATCCCATAGTTCACAAACTACATACAAATTACAGGTAAAATCCTGCTACTCGCAGTTAATATAAAAATAAATAGACTCACCCAGTTTCAAATGCCATTGATATACCGTCTAGCGTCAGGACGTCGTCAACTCGCAGGCAGGCATTGTCAGTGACATTGGAAGATAGGTGATGTTATATCCCAGTTAGCTTGCAAATTACGTAGCCCAGCCAACGTCCCCCATGGCTCAGTGATCTAAGCTGCTGGCTAGTTGGCATCTGCCTCTAGCAGTCATGGGTTCGATCCCCAGTGGGGGACCAAGCGAATAAGCACCACTGACGGGCCCCAATAGGGCGAAACGTGTCTGGTGCTTTTCCGGACTAGGCTCTGCTATGTAGCTTGTGCACTACTGGGATGAAAGCCTTATCAAAAAGAACTCCTTTTCACGGAGAAGGCGTTAGAGGTTGTTTACTAGATATATGTATTTTTGTGACAGTTTTTAATCATTGGCTTTCACTTTGCTATCCTTTGCTTATTGACGTTTGTATAAACCCACAATTTCTTTCATTTGTTCGAATGGCATTGGTGATGTAATTTATTTCATAGGCGCATTTCCGCTAATACCTGTTCCTCAGAAACAATTGCCCGGTTCTTACTGCTCCGGCTTTTCATTCACTAGTCTAATTCTCTTTTCTATGCTGCTGCTTGGCTCCAACATGTTTCAGTAGCTTTACTTCTTCCACTACTGTGACCTAGTTAAGTAAAGCAACAGAAAGGCTGTCCTGGCTCGTCTTCCTTATTCTCACAACGGTCGTGAGGTACGGACAGTCGCCGGCGACACAAAAGTCGTCCATGCTGAACCTGGGTTCCACCTGTGATTTATTGTCTTAACTACATAGATGGTTGCACAGCTTGTTGCACGCCGCAGTTTCCAACTCAGTGCTTATTCAGTTACTCGTCAGCTGACTACTATTCAGCCCATCTGCAACTATGTTGGCCAAAAACCGGCTCTACCCGTCTCCAGAATGAATTGTCACTGTGAATGGGTGCATAGCCACCCGGTGGGATGCACATGATACCCAGCTTCTGGTATTCGGCCAAGCATACAGTGTCAGGTTAGACAGTGTTGGATACCAATATTTAGATTAAATCTACGATAATGCATTAGGACACAACTCATGACGCATGATTCATATGCATGACTTTTTCGATGATTGTGGTTTTTTATCTACCCTCCTGTATTAATCGTCTTTACAAGTTACTCCTGTCCAAAGTGTGTGTTAGAGTTTAATATTCAACATTCATTGGCACATACATCGCAATCCTGGCTTGACTTAATTTCAGAATGGGCAATAATATCTTAGTGGCCTTAATACCACGTGTTACGTATACCTGGGATTATACAAGTGAGATGCTTTTCCATTCCTTGCTCTCTAGTAGATTTCGTAAGGATAACGCATTAAATTCTTACTAAAAGATACCGAAGCAGATATATTCTGATATATCCTATATGTTTCTTCGAATTTAACTTGAAGTTACAGCTTCAACCGAAATCTCGGTCATTCCTTAATCACCAACGGTTTGATTGAACTCACCACTGCTCCTGACTCGCAAGTACATACCGCTGTTAGATATTAGATTCATAAGCTCTCCTATTTCTGTTTCGGGACACTGCAAAAGTGTTTGCTTGCATAATAAATTACGACAAATTTGCTGTAAGCATTTCGTATTTTCTCCTCAGTACCATTCACAATAACCGGTATGGAACCACATACTTAACTACGGGTGTGAACAAATAAACATGAGGTGCAAAATGAATGGCGGATGCTCCACCCCTATGTCCATGGCAATCTTATACTGACAAATGGTTGACGACATCCGATTTCGGATTTGGCTGTCACTGTGGCAAGCCACAGGACGCCTGCGCCTACAGAAGGACCCTGTATGGCTTGCGCTGCATCACCCACAGATCCATCCACACACCCCATATCCAGTGTAAACCTGAAGGAATAAGACCGGGAGGCATGTAGATGGGAGCCACGTTTCATCAACGGAGCCGGCCCACACACCTTCACAGGCAAACACAAACACGCTGTATTTGGGGAATCAAGCGCACACAAGGCGGTGGGTGGACCGTAGTCCGTTCCAAACTGAGTGCATGTAACCGCTCTTTGAGCCTAGCACGGCCACAAAGACTGTGCATCCCGTCCCCTTCAGCAACGACCAACGGTTTCCTAGAGCCAGTATGGACAAGGTAGTGGGTAATAGACAGGTAGGCACCTTGTCAACATGCACATCAAGCGCAGCCACACCGGAGATATCAACCAACAACCATTCACTTGAAACGACAAGCTAAAATAAAATAAATCCAATAATGTATACAAATATGGTGGCATAACTCTTCGCTAAATTACCATACGAAGTAAGCTGGTTAGCAACGAATCCGCGATAAGTACTGACAAATAATTGCTTTTTGATACACAGGACCGACTTAATCCGGCTTGTCGCGACAGCCTCGGCGGACCGGAGGAAGCGGGGATTAGGGTGGTAACACTGGTGTGAACGCTGGTGCAAGCTTTATGCGGTGACGCGTTATCAGTAGGTGTTTACCTATGGAGGAAGCTGGAGGCCTGCGCAAGCACGGAACTTCAGTGGGGCAGAGATGCTAGTCAATCTCACGTTGAAGCCACCTTGGCACGTGTTCCTTTGTTCGAGATGTTAAGGACCGATTAGTTCTGTCTATGTAACTGGCTCCGCAGTTGCACACGAATTGGTGTATGTAGTGTGAGTTGACTCCGATCGGTTGAGCTTTCTTCGTCGGAGGCACCGGGGCATTACGAGTTCGACTGATGGTCACAACCTGCGCAGCTCTGTACAAAATCAATTATTTGGCAGCTTAAGCTTGCCATGAACATATAGGTGGAACTTCGTCACTCATTTGGCACCACATGTTTATTTGTTCACCCATATAGTTATGTATATAGTTACTTGCCGGTTATTCATAATGATACTGAGGAGGCAATACGAAGTGCATGCATCTTCCAGCTTGCGTCTTATTACTGCGTTTTTCAACTTTGTAGAGATCTAACTGCTTTAAATGTGATGAATTCAGCCAGCTCCCAGACCAATTTCTGGGCGAAACCTAATTGAACAAAAACAGATAATTAAGACAAAAGAACCTAAGGCACCATCATGAACACAAGATCAACTTATTTTGGCTACTTATCGTGGACTTATACGCACTCTTTGCCAGGATATTGAATGTAAATCTTGCAGCCGCACTTTGAAAATTCTTGTTAAATTTCCTTTCGCTTTACAACGAATGCAGTATGGTCTGATATGACAACGTCAGCTCTCCTGCAGCTGGCTGTGTTTCGAGTTACCGGAATAACAACAGCATCCTAATATAAATACAGTTTTAGTTGTCACGTGGGCGTTAGCTGGCACGATCACATTCGTGAACAATAAGGTTTTGACCTAATTCTCCCGCTGCAGTCAATCTTTTCCCAGCATTATTCGCTGTGATTGTTCAGTGCACAAATGATCACCGTGTCAAACGATCCCGATGCTCACAATTTACACCTGAGTCGTCAGAAAGTAAATGCTCCATTGAAGAACTGTACGAGAAAACTTATTCCGGCAGTTCGTGTCATTCGCACAAGGGAATGCGGGAACGACCAGTTACGCCGGTGGTAGAGGCTTTTAGTAAACCAATATGACATGCCATGTGCCGATGTGGGTTTCGGCACTACTGATAAACCAATGCTTAACTTAGTCTAATATCAGATTGCTACCTGCGAAATCCAATGGGCGTGTTCGCGACGCTTAGGCGACTTTATTTTCAGGGATATCAAGTAAGGCATTGGTTAAGGGGAGATAGTTAAGTGCGTAGCGTGGATTGGTGCGATTAAAGAAGCTTAACAACGTAACTTATAATACGATTGGCTGGCATATCTACTCTATCTGTCCGTCGCAAACATATCCCCAGTAGACCACAATCACATCTAGACAACCAACAGGCTACGCCGAAAACATTCCAATTAGAAATGGGGTTACAGATCTCAGAAAACAACTCCATTTGTAGGCACACTTGAGATCCGCATAAAGGGATGCGGGATGTATGAGATGCATGTATACAGCTTTTCATTAACTGCCACTTGTTACTGCCATGCAAATAAAGTTGATCAATGTGGCTCTTGAGGGGTCCTCAGCTTGACATGCCTGATCTAGCAGATAATTATATATGTCGTGCGAAAAAATCCTTTGCTTGCGTTACATGCCTCAGGTAAACGAAGGTGCACATTATATAAGGGAATTGCCACTCACTCGGTGAACCACGACAGTACTCAATGTGAACCTTCACTCTACCGTAGCAATGACTGGAATGACCCTGTTTTACTCGTGGTTAGAGTTGACTGTCGTTTTTCACCCGAAAACAACACAGTGAAAGCGTTGCCTTGTTCCGAGTGCTTACTTTACAGTCCAGGGTAGTGAAACAACAGATTCAGATTGGAATTATCATTTAAAGTTATACGATTTGCATCGGGTAAAAAATGTATAAATTATCGTAGCATAATAGCAAAAGGGTCCATCCAGAGACTCTTCGGGCGTAACCCTGACTCCTGAGAACCAGCCTGTCTCCGAAGCCAGTAACAGGTTGCATCCGACCTAAATGTTAAAAGTATGTTGAATACACTGTCAATTCTCAGCGGAAGTGATTCAAATATGGTTCTGAAAAGACATTGTGAATATAGGTGTGATAACAACTTGTTAATTTATTGCATACTTACGGAGCCAAAATGTGTCTATTACTTGCCGCATTAAGTGCAATGCAGTATCCCTGCAGGTTACTGGGAGACGCGAATATTCATTATGACGCGCAACTCATAGAATATGAGTGTCCTCATACCTCATGCAATCTCCACTTCAATAAGATGCGTTTCTCCTGAAGCTAACACCTATTAGGACAAATGGCAGTAAGCTGTTGTGCTCAAATTGCACTAGGTTACTTCTTCGATTAGCATACTCAAAACTCGACTCCAGATCACTACTCAGGTACAATCGTGTTCTAAAAGACACAAGCGTATTACGGGGAAAACATAGACCCATTTGTTGGGTGCAGCAACACGACCAACCACATCAGAAGCAACAGACCCGGTGGCAGCAGCAACAGTTACACATTTTAGTTATTATTCCGCAGAAAAGCATAGGATGTGTTGCGAGGGACTCCCAGAAACAAGTTCAACTGAGCCGTTGAGAATACCTGCTTACCATTAATTGCATCAAGGGAATAGTAATTAAGGTTGCTACTTTGGTAATTACCAGGATAATAATTTATCTACATAAATAAATAAAACATAAGGGGAATTTTCCAGAAAGGCCAAACGCTCCGCTCTACTCTAGTGCACTTGAAAGATCCAGTTCTCGCAGATAGGACATCCAATTGCGCCCACAAAATTAGTTGCAAAGACTGCACACACGTGTACATCGACCAAACCGCAAGGGAGCTACGCACAAGGCTAGCAGAACACAAGCGACGCATAACACGACCACCGAGAAACGAGCTTGAATATTTGGCTCTACTAAGGAGCTCGGCAGTAGCGATGCACGCGATAGATACAGGGCGTGAGATCGACTTGCATAACGTCAAAATCTTTAGAAAGGGGTTGCGATCAACTCCCCAGAGACTGACTGCTGAGGCGATTGAGATTAGCATAGTGAACAGCTGCATGAACAGAATGGACGGGGCAGAGCTTCCGAGCGTGTGGCGAGCTGTGTTAACCCGACCAGTCTGAGGAGCGCTGGCGGACGGATCCAGGGCAGAGAATGAACATCACATCATCCCCTTACCCATCGTTGACAGGGCTTACGTGTATGACCTTGTAATGCGGACCACATGTGACCGTTCCATGTACTATTTAAAGTGATGCGTCGACCTGTAACGCGATTGACCTTCTGCCTACATCCCATTCGTCGCGATTATCATCCCAGTTCGCCATAAGTCCTATACCAATCCTCGACTGGTTCACTCGGCCTGAGGAAGCTTTCGTGTCAAAAGCGGAACGTTACCCACAAACTACACCAACCGGTTGTTTTCAAATCTTTCTGAATTCATGAGTTCTTGATCGGTTCCCAGCAATTTAAATGCTTGATTCTTTTCTGCCATCACTTTGAGTTTATTGGCTAGCGCCCTTCATTCGTTCGCAGCTGCTTGGATCAATCCTAGCTTGTCTGGAACAACGCTGCGCTTTGTTCGAAATAGCCAGATCCCATTCTGGTCGGTTCATTCGGTCCTTGCAAATATGAGCAGCTATTGTTGTCTGCAGTGCTGATCAGCTTTCTATCTGCCAGCTCTGTCCGTTTCGCTCGCTCGGCCTATAGGCTGTCATCGCGTGCTGTGCCATCCGTTCCGAATCAAGGTCACGTGCGGAAAACTCGCTTACTCCTGACGCTGCAATCCAATTCCCATTTGCTCAATCGGCCCAAGTAAACGTGATCCCCATGTGCTCGTGATGCTCTTTGCTTGGCCGTGCGTCGTTTTCCTTATTATGACTTGCCAGCTACCATCACGCCCAGCATCGTTAGATCCTGTTTAGCAAGCATAAGTTTTTAATAGGCTTGTAACGAGGTTCGTGCAGCTTCGCAGCGTGCATTTTGATTTCATCCTGGTAACTCGAATCTTCACTGGAGCAAAACAGCTGGCTAGTGAAACTGGGCATGAACATTACAACACTAAGAAGCTGAGTTGACTTGCCGAACACCCTTGTGTTCATTTTCATTACCTTAAGAACGTATCTACTGAATCGTTCGTTGATCACTTTTTTCTGTCACCTTGTCGAGAAACACGCTTCACATTGGAGCGCATGCAAATGGCAATTTGTCAAAAACCACTGGTTACACTAGTCTTGCCCTGTGTTACAGGGTATGTTCGCATGGAATGGGGTGTTACAGCAATTTAAACCGGGATCCCTAATCTCCTTGCCATGATTAAGTGACCAAGCTCGTTTAGTTTCTTAAATATGCGTGCTCCTTTAACACAGATTTTAGTTCACCGCGTCGTTCGAGTGGGGTCAATGAACCAGCTGAGCCTCAAGTGCTTAAGTGCGTTAAATGGATTTCACATAATCCGGCACATCCATGATTGCGCTTTGCTAATTAGTAGTACATACCTTAGTTCAGCAACTCTTTCGGTGAAGCGCGGTGCATCACACACTTATCGTTTGATCGAAACTGACAAAATAAGCTTGCTTCCATCTTAATTTAGCATTCCGTTGCCAATTACAGATCGTACGACTACCAGTAGGATGTTACGTGTAGCAAAAGTAAATAACTTTCTTGGCACTAGTCACTGAAACATATCACAGTTATTTCCTACCTGTTGGTTGACCAAATGGTGGCTGAGATCGCGTTGATTGATCTCTGGGGGCGCGTATTTCTGGAATCATCAGTTGTTCTGAAACATAAGGGATAAAATGAGCCTGGTCTGCGTTGCGTCATTTGAGGTGTTATCAAATGACTACGGAAAATTTTTCAAAGATGTAACGTGTACTTTGACCAAACGTATGCACGTTGGATGAGCTGGAAATTACCGATAAACTTGGTACTGAGGAAAAGTCAGTTTGGTTACACAAGCCATATGTCACGCGCGCTGACGGATCAAGTGGAATATTCTGCATACATGAGATCCATGCGTCTGATTAACAGTCAGGAAAGCCATTTGGGGTCGAAAAGTTCAGGAGTGTTACGGACGACAGGAGAATAAAAATTCAAATATCCCATGACTTGCCTGTGCGCCTGAAACGCTCCATTACTATCCTCGTATGCAAACTCGCTTATCTTATTCAAACTCATTTTAACCCCGGTGGCTGTGTTACCATTCTTGTAATGTATTACATATTGTGCGCCCCTTTAGAGGAAAACCATCAAATGTGCACCCTGTGCAATTTGACATGTCGTGAGGGCGCATCCCTCTGGTAATGGGAAAAAGAATACAATGCACTTTGTTGTGTGGCTACTGTATCTGATGCGGTCTACAACATTTTCCGCAGTTTCATAAAAAGTGCAATGTTTTGCAAAAAAAACTCCAAAATGTTGCAAAATCCAGTGCCATTCGCCAGCTGCTCTAAGCGAATCTTCCTACCTTAAGTGTGTTCTCATTGGCTGGATGCTAAGGGTTGGTGCGCCGGTCAAGTCCACTGAATGCGTCACCCTTTGAATGGGTGACACTTGTGCGGGAACCTTAGAGAACATGGACAGCAGCGCTGCAACGAGCCTGTATGCCCTCGCAACTTCGAAAGGCTAGATCACAACTGCTTTGAGAACAATGGACAATGGCAACATAAACGCCCGACCGAATCGATATCCATGGTTCCAGCATCGTCCGAGTGCCTACTCGTGCGCGACACAGCTTCTCGTCAGACATTTGTGGAAGAGTTGTGGGTGCCTTCATTAGCCGTAATGACGGACAGCTCGTGGCAACTGTGAACAGTGTCAAAAATCAAACAACCCACTCCTGGATCCGTCGTCCTCTTGATCAGAGGCGGAGTACTAGGCAGGGGCGCGATTGTAAGCCAATTCTGTCGAAGGAAGACTTAGATGACATGCTGGAGTGTATCGCAGTGGACTCAACCCTCACACTACACGAAATGGGATTACGATTGCCGGTAGAAA
Source organism: Dicrocoelium dendriticum (assembly GCA_944474145.2). Lineage (NCBI taxonomy): Eukaryota > Metazoa > Platyhelminthes > Trematoda > Plagiorchiida > Dicrocoeliidae > Dicrocoelium > Dicrocoelium dendriticum. The sequence goes on along the minus strand of OX104063.1, from coordinate 125,770,141 downwards.
TGGACAAGAACATTTCAAGGTCAACAATCAGATGTCCTCTGGATGGCCGTTTGATAATTATGAAGAACATCTATCAAATTCCCGAAGGAATGAACAATGAACGAACCAAAGAGTTACAAAGGATTTTTCTCAGTAGTTTTCCAAGTTGAGAGCGATGGGAAGTTCTTCATATGGATTGACAAAGCAAGGTTCAACGTTTGCTGCAAACGTACTGGTGGTCGGGCGCTCAGCAGAGTGAGGGTCTTTTGCAGGTAGCCAATAGCAAGGCCTCAATTTGAATTGGATCGGTGCATCCACAATGGAAGGGAAAGCGTCGATGAATACATGGAGAGGCTCGTTCACTGGCCCTATATATCTCGAATGGCTGCGAATTTATTTAGACAATATATAGCGGTAGGTTGAGCTCCGGTAACTTGTCTTATTATGTGACACTGCATTATATCACACGTCTGGAAGAACTGTCATCAGTAGAAGTATACGAAGGAGTAACCATTGTGAGATTGCAACTGTACTTCTCGTTCCTCAATCGGATGGAAAATCTTCAGCAGATGTTGAAGGTCCGAGTGAAGAATGAAATGAGACTGCACTACAAAGAACTTTCGGGCAAGGATCCACAGAAACTCGTGACGCTGACGGAATGGAATTTGCAGTTTCTTGAACGCATTTCCAGAGCACCTATCGGTGCCATCAGTGTTGTGCGATAGTGTAATGTGACTAGACTTAACGGTGTATAGTTGCATCATTGTTTATAATAAAAAAACATGTTTCGATCATGTTGCTGGCTTATTTTTGAGGTATCTGGTTGTGTAACACACGTCAACCAACACTTGAGCTTACACTACAAGTACCGTTGCGTCATTTCGTGGACTTCCCCACTAGGTACGTGGACTTCCAACTTCCGTCTATTTTGGATGTAGTGTTTGCCAAGTCACTAGACTTCGTAGGTGGCATCACTTACAGCTCTCCCTTAGGTGCTAGTGATCATGATTGTTTATCGTTCAGGTGCACTCTGACCGGGCGTCACCAGAGCATTACTAAGCCATTTCCAAACATATGGTGTGCTAACCATCAGGCAATGCGTATCAAGGCTGCTGGGATGCGTTGCGAAATCTCGGTGGTTGATACGGTTCAGTCGGCCTGGGATAAATTTAAAGCTTATCTTACGGAAGTGTCTACTTCCTACATCCCGCTTGCGAGAAGAAAGGAAACACGAGAGCGGCCGCAGTGGATAGATACCACTGGCAAGTACCTGCTCCAGAAGCACTCTAGGTGCTGGAGGATCTACCGTGCGGCTCCGTCAACTAGCACCTATGATAGATACCGCGAGACTAGAAATATATGTAAACAACACTTAAGGAAAGCTGGGCTGGTGTACGAACAGGAATTGATTGGTGGAGCTTCGGAAAATCCGAAGCAGTTCTTCGCTTATGTTAAGAGACGCTGTGGTTCAACTTAGGTAATCCCAACTCTGATGTGGGCCGGTGGAACTCGTGCGTATGCGGACTCAGATAAGGCTCGTGTACTTGGGGAGCAGTATGCAGCGGTTTTTGTACGTGGGGCCTTGTTGACTAGCGTTGAACTTGTCCCCAGCATACCTGAGGGTACTTATTTAACTGAGTTTACTGTGTTGGAAACGAAAGTCCTTAAACTGCTACAAGAACTGAACCCTTCCAAAGCAGCTGGACCTGATTCAATTCATCAGAAGCTTCTGCATGAGTTGGCGTGGAAACTAAGTGGACCGCTGACGATGGTGTTTCAGAAGTCAATTGACAGCTGTACATTACCTTCTGAATGGAAGGAGGCTGTCATCTGTCCCATCTTCAAAATTGGCGACAGGAGTCTGTGAGCCAATTATAGGCCAGTCAGTCTGACTAGCGTCGTGGTCAAACTGCTTGAAAAGCTGGTAAGAGATTCATTGGAATGTCACCTGAATAGATTTGATCTACTCAGTAGTGCACAACATGAATTCCGGAAGGGGTTTTCGTGTTTGACGAATTTGTTGGTTGCTCGTGAAGCTTGGGCCGAAGCAATGAACAATGGCCACGTAGTGGATGTGCTTTTCGTAGACTTCTCGAAAGCGTTTGATAAGGTACCCCACTTGAGGCTATCACAAAATCTGAGGTTCTACGGCGTATCTGGCCGCTCCCTTCACTAGGTATCTGCGTTCTTTCAGGGAAGAGAGCAGTGTGTATGTGTGGGCCGCAGCTTATCTTTAAGCAAGCGGTCCTTAGCGGTGTCCCACAGGGCTCGGTCCTTGGACCGATGCTGTTCTCCATCTACCTAAACGATCTCCCTGGAGAGCTTGGGGTATCATCCTTATTGTTTGCTGATGAACTTAAGCTATGGAATGTTGCAAATGTTCCTGGGGGTTCTGAGGCCATACAGCATGCATTGGACAGACTCTGGGACTGGTCTACTTTGTGGCTACTGCCCATAAATCATGCTAAGTGTTCAGTCCTTCGTATAGAAGCAATTTTCCCGCCTTCTAGCTAAGTACTCGATGGGGTCCAACTCCCCCTTGTCTCCAACCAGGTATACCTAGGCATCGTCCATTCCTCGTCTTTGCATGCTGGTGACAACTGGAAGAAAGCCGCAATTAGGGGTTTCAGAATGTTGTGCTTAATACGCCGTTCTTTCGGGGTCTTAACTGCCGACATATTTGTGAAGCTGTTCTCAGCTTTCGTCCGGCCCCATCTGGAATACTGCGTCCATGCTTGACCTCCCTGCCTTGTTCGAGACAAAACGGAGCTCGAGAGGGTTTTGAGAGTAGGTAACAAATTGGTCGATGGGTTATGGGGGCAATCGTACCCCGAGCGTCTACTTAGCTTGGGTATGTATTCAATGCACTACCGACGGCTTCGATGAGACCTAATCCTTACTTACCGCATTTTAACAGGGAAGGTTGGACCGGACTTGAGCTGGCTATTTAGCCCGACTAGGTTGCCTTGTCTTCGCGGTCATCCCATGAAGCTATGCAAGCCTCATTCTAACCGGATCAGGGCGGAAACTCGGCTATCGCGTAGAGTTATCGAGTGCTGGAACTCGCTTCCAGAAAGTGCAGTCAGTGAACCTACGGTTAAGGGTTTCGAGCGTCACTTAGACGCTCTTGGGTGGCAACATGAAGCCTTTACCTTCTCCTGACCGTATCCATCTTCAAACTTTTAGTTCTTATTCTGTCACTCTCTTCACGCTTTGGTGTTATCCTTCATTTTAATGACTTTCATTCCCCTTTATCTTCAATTTATTTTCTATTTCTTTCTTACTTCAAGTAACCTATACAGCGGGGACCGCTAGTGCTGGGAACGTGGGCAGTAACTGGTTGATCATGGTGTGTTTCGGGTGTTTCGTTTTAGATCTATCAGGACCTAGCACCTTATCATTTCCTGACTCAACGATTTGCTCAAGAAGGAACACTCAAGGGATTTTCCTATCGTTCCAGTCCATCTGAATCTGAATCTGAAACAGGTGTTTTGATTTCTACTCGGTTAGGCGTTCCGAAAGTACTCAATCAAGACCGGAATTAAGTGTCACATTAAGTATGACGTGAAACTCAATAAATTTGTTGGCGGTTAGGAAGTTGCATCATCGCAGTTATTGGGCTGCGTAGGGACCTCAAGGTGCGAGATCAGTCACGATCTATGCTCGTAGTAAGGCCAATTATTTACTGCGTGACAGAATCAATGTAGTTCACGATGTTCTTAAGTGTGTTTGTTATCAGTCACTGCAGGGCAGAGATGTCCAAAGTCAGGCCCGCGTGCCAAATGCGGCCCGCGTTAACATTTCAGCTGGCCGGCGGAGATACCATGGACTTATAAAATTCAAGCTTAGTTCTTCTTCGTACATGTGTAAGTTTTGTTCTTATCCTAATGTCAGACAGGTGAGAACGACGGACTGAGCGGTTTATCTTCATCAGCCAGTGGAGTGGCCACAGAGGCATGGCAAAGGTAGGTGGCGGTCGTGACAGGGGGTCACTTGTTCAATACCAAACATAAAGTGTATAATATTTGAAAAAAAGAGGGTTGAAGATTTTAAGCTTACCCTGTATGACCAGAAACACATTTGCGACATGTATCACACCTGTGCAAACGTTCTTCCTCAGGAATCCCCCCTGACTTGTCCCACTGTGGTCACTTTCCCCACTTTAACGTCAGTGTCCCAAATGATCATCAATTTCATCGAAAACTAATGTGCACTTTATCCTGAGCCGATGGTGGGGCCTTCACTCGTCTAATCTGCATTCATTCAGGGTGAATACTTTAGCACCACCCCAAGCCACAAAAGTAGTTGCTACGCCACTGTGTGGATGCCAGTTTCCATAATACGCATACGTTTGCGGTTGCTCACTACCAACATATCCGGAGTGAGAGTGTGATGTGAGTGTGCGTCTGGCCACTAGCGAGGACTAAGTGGTTAGTTTCGAAGGTTTATAAAACACGAGTCAAATCAATTAGAGCTACTGTGTACATGGACACAGGCCGGTGGAGCGATGACAGCGGAAAACGAACAGCGCATGGATGTGTAAATTCACGGGAACAAATATACACTTTATTTGTAAATAGGTGAACACCATATACTCAGCCGATGAGGCACGGATTATGTGAGAGTCATCAAGACACAGTATTTGGGAAGCAAACATGTATGTTCTGTGAGTGTTTGAGTAGGTTAGAATAAGGTTATTTTATCGAGCGATGCGCTATGCGCATGCAGACTGGTCTGGGCGATGTTACACTCCAAACACACGGTAAGAGACAGTTTGGTTGCTTGCGTGACAAGACTATCAACACAGCGTTAAGAAGTGTAGTAACAAGATGATCCTAGAGATTATGTGACGGGAAGTGAGCACTGCTTATGACGGATGCAGATAAGTTAAACTGCATCAAAAGCCAAGAATGAAGACGTGACTACTGTCTCCCGTTCTAAAAATACACCAGGCTCAGTGTGCCTTCAATCGAAATGAGTTAATAACCTGGAGGCTGTACATTTCTGGATGTTTTCAAGCATCTGTTCAGCTGAGTGTGTTGACAAAAGACGTTATTCTATCCCTCAAAAGATGTGGTACTGAGCGAATGCCGTCAGTGCATTTTAGAAAAAATTACTCCTCATCCGCACCATTACAAATCAGCTGATGGTGCGAACCACACCTCAGGACATACATACGAAAAATCAATATATTAAACATTGTGGATGCTCACATCAGAAAACGCATTGCTTAGTAACACATTATGCTTCAAGAGAGAGATCGTGGTTGGAGGGGGGAAGATAAGCCCGATGGGGAGGACAATGTAACTGAGAACACAGAGCCCACTGAGGTCGGCTCTTTACCACATCAACCAGTGTATCCGACCAGATGTGTACCTGGTCCTCCGGGCCTCAGCCGGGCAGTTGGGACACACCAACCGACGCCGACTTCGAAATGAAGGAGTTCATTTCGTTTGACGAAGTCATCGCTTGGCTATTCCTGCGCATCTTCCATCCACACTCCCGGCGCGATAACAATACTCGTCGCAGGAGTCGGCAGACTGGCATGCACAACAAGTGGCCCAGCCATCTGAGCCTGGTGCGTGAGGCAACAGTGCTGAGCGATGCACTCGCTCTTGCTTTACGAAATTCAATACGCGGAACATGCTCACTGCTCACGCGGTGCTCCCACTAGACATGAGGTGAGCTGCGAAGGTAGCGATACTCAAGCGTGACTAGCCTCTTTATGTCTGTCGACTTGATGGGCCAGGTTTCGCAACCCTATAGCAGGGTTGAGCGGACGGCTGCCTCGTAAACTCTGCACTTCAGGGCGAGGGAGATGTTGCGCCAGCTCCACATGTGGCATAAACCAGGAAGAGCACCCCGAACTTTTGCCATACGTTTTATGATCTCCTTTTCCATTCCACTGGTTCAGATATAGCTGCTTAGGTATTTGAATTTCTGACGACTTCAAACCACTCTTGGTGAAGACTTTACACTCGACGGTGTTAAGCGTAGCTCGGAACGACCGACAATTAACGCTATTTTGTCAACGGCTAGTTCGCACGTTTAAAACTATCACTGATAAGGGTAATGTCGGTGGCGTACTCCAAGTCAAGTACTAGTTCACCTGGGAACGGCTCCACGCCTTGCTGTCCATGTTCAGTGAACGCAGTTGCCATAACTACCTCAACGGAGAGGTTAAAAAGGAAAGGCGACAGCGGGCATCCTTGTCGTACACCGTTGGAGATATTGCGGGACGGTGACAGCTTGTCTTAAGCCAACACGCTGCCCCAATTATGATAGTAAAGCGCTCTGAGAATGTTAATCTAATCTTCGAGCATACCATTCCTAAATAAAAGGTCCCAAATTTTACGGAGATCAACCGAATCGACGAGGAATACGACTAGTGTGACAAGCCGATAAATACGGCGTTATTCCAACAATTAACCTAATGTGAAGACCTGGTCACAACGGCCGTGGCCGTGACCAAATCCGGTTTGCTGTTCGCGAATCTGACATTCACGTGTGTCAGCAAACCTATGATGAAGCATAGAGGTGAGTTTCTCAGAGGCGTTTGAGAGCAAACAGATCCCTCTATGATTGCCGCATTCATAACGGGAACCATGCTTGAAAATTGGGACTACAGTCCAACTTACTATGGGGACCATGCAAAAACAGCCCCAACGCCTTCTCCTATGACTAATGTCCCTATGCATGAACCTGTTTAAGGCAACCACATGTCCGAGGCGACCATTTCTTGTCGGTATTTTCAGTGTTCGCCTTCGACAGGTTGGAGTGTATTATCGAGCGGTTCCAGACTGTTGGAACACTTCCATGCTCTCGAACTTCCTCACAAGTAACTTGTGCGGATAATGTACAAGAGCAGATCCCCAGAATTTGAAGACAACAGGGTGGATGCTATCCACTTCTGCGGTCTAACGTAGCTTCAACAGTCTGATCTCACGTTTGACTTCTGCGCTTGAAGGCGGGTCGATGGGGATGGCCAAGGGAGAAGGACAATCAATGACCGATGGAGAAACTGGTAACTAGTTGATTAGGCTGATTTTCAAAGTGTTCAGTCCAACAATCTAAGCGCTTTTTACAAACTGTAGACCGGCCGTCCACCCTCGTTACGTATGGCCCTGAAAACACCAGGTCTTCTTCTGCCCGTTTCGCGTGTCAAACGGAACAACTGTTGGTGCTTACCAACAGCAGCCGCAATTTCGATCTCTGATGCACGATGTGACAACAACGCTTCGCGGTCTCACTCAGCGTAGCACGCAGTTTCGCCCTATGGCCTTTGCGAGTCTTGTTGTGTTCGATACCAGCCATGCTACTAAGAAAACAGCACAACCGTCTGCACTCTTCCCCAGGCATTAGCATTCATAGTATAGTCGAATCGCTTCTTAAAGATCCCATATTCCTACGTAAGGCTACTTCACTTCATTTACTTAATGGCTCAAATTACTTCTAGTGTGCAAATTCACATAAACCCCTACTGTCCTTTGTGATCAATTCTAGATCAGACGATAGCAGATTGGGCAGGCTTGCACTGTGTAACACTGGACATGTCCGGAACACGGACAACCGTATAAGTGATTACGGGGCGCGATCGAGCTGGTTATGAATAGTCATTTGCACATATAAAAAGGGAATAAGAAAACAAGTACATCACGCTCATATGTGATGTATCACTCTAGGGATTCGGAGCTCCACCTTTACAAGTTGACGCGAGGGGAGTAAGGAAATCGGTTGCGTTTGCTTCTTCGACACTATCCAATGCACAGGGAAATTACGCCCCATCTGTTACAAAATCCGTGGCGTTGTCCATTGGCGTTGTCGGTTTGAATTATCCATAAACCACGAGCCATTGCAGAGAATTGTAGGCGGATCAAAAACAATATGTCAAATTGAATCGCCCCACATACTTCTATATGCCCTACTACTCGCTGACTATTAGTGCCAAGTTGAATATTTGGCTAAAGAACATCAGTATGCTGATGTTCGCAGCGGACTTCCATTTGGAGAAGTTTCGAGCCACATGACAGCTTTCATAGCATTAGAGCAAGTGATGTATTTTTCGGATTATCCCTATTCAGTGACAGCGACCGAGATAGTCAACAACACGGAATACTGTTGTATTGTAGAAGGTGGACGATTCCATCCTAAATGCTTAGTCGGATAGAGTAGACAAGGGTTTAAGAGCAATTCACAGTCGAAGAGAGGAACTTAGCCTTGAGGATGGTTGTATATTTTGAGGTTCTCGAGGTTTCGTCCCCGAACAGCATCGTCAGACTTACAAGAACTAAATGAGAGTCACCGAAGGTGGCATTAGCATGCAACTATTTGTGGTGGTCCGGAGTCACTCAGCAGATAGAACAAATCGCACAGCAGTGTGCTGGCTGACAAGAGAATAAATCCTCCCCAGCGTAAGTGCCAGTATTTCCATGGCGTTGGCCATCTTGCCAGGGAGACGGAATACACAATGAACTCTGTGATCCATCGACGGCTGTAGTGGACGCACATTCCAAGTGGATAGAAACTCGGATAAGCACATCAAGACTGTGTTTATCATAGTACAAATCATAAGATGCATCTTTACGCAAGGAGCAGCATGCAGTTTCCTAAGATAATTGTCCCGTATGTATTAGCAACGAGTTCAGACAATTGCTGCGTCAAAATGGAATCAAGCATGTTCTCTCCTGAACCATACCTCCCTTCTTCCAAGAGCTTAGCGGAAAGAGCGGTTATGACAAGCAAAATGGGTGTGGCTAAGCAACAGCTGGAATATGACAACCCATCTTAGTCCATTCGCTACTAGGGTACATATTACACTACCCACTAGCACCAATGGTAACTAACTAGCTAACTAACTAAATTGTTTATTCTCGATACCATCGAGGCACGCCTATTCAGGCATGATCAGACTTTACAGACAATGTTTCGCAGTATGCACATGGTGTTGCGTGCATAAATGGGGAATCGCATGTTAGGCAACCATCAAAGGCGAAGTGGGAATTGTTTGCTTGCATGTGGATGTGGCGTAGTGTGGAAATTTGTGACTTCATTATGGTCCGTAATTGTATAAAATATGGCATGTTAACCAGTAACATACTGGATTGGTATGTTTGTATATACGTAAGTGAATGTGTTGGTGGACATGATGAGTACACTTGTGAAGTGTGGCTAAACGCGTGAATTTGTTTGCTGCGTTCGTCAAAGTAAGAACGGGTCAATGGAATTCTTCTATTTGGAGGATGTTTGCGAAGTGGGGATCCTGCGGAAGGGGAACAGCAGTGATTTTATTTAGTGGCAAGTTACATCCGCCACGTCGAAGGCTTGTTAAACTAACCTTTGTGACTTTTATAGGGAAATGGCTTGCAAGGCGAAAACCCACCACATTCTGGAACTTTGCCGCCGAACTATTCGCTGGAACGAGATTAACCCGAACCACCCAGCTGGCACCACGAGGAGGTTGGTCGTCTAGCCAGCCAGTTCGGCTAGCGGCGCTTCAAGGCCCAAACAAACTTCGATTTCCTGCTCCAGATGGATTATTCCCACAGTAATCCTATTCCTACCTATTTAAACCTCGTGAGGTAATAACATGCTTTTGTGCTTTACTGCATTCCATGCTCAAACGAGTATAGTTTTAAGTTCACCTCATTTGCACGCACATTCCACTAGGTCATGCTTTCATCAGCCTGCTAATCAGGTTATTAGAAGAAATTATTTCCCTACGAAATTTGCAGTAAAAACATTAACTCCAAAGCACCGCACCATTTAATTCCGGACACATTTCTCTACCTATTGTCAACTGGGTAGTACAGAACACTTGAAAATTACTAGCATCGTGAAGAGTTAAGAAAGTTGAGATGGCAAATTCACCAGCATACATGCACACACACACACACACTTCTTTGGCAACTTATCAGCTCTACTGGTTTACTACCAGGGTAGAGCCAGTGTGACGAACGAGTCCTGCACACACAGACTAGAGTCAAGCTGTTTGATCGCGTAGCGCATGAGTGTTGTTTGATCCGTAGATCACACTGATGTGCAGGTTGGTACCTACCTGTCTAGTACCCACTACCTTGTCCATACTGGCGCCAGGAGACAGTAGGTCATTGCTGGAGGGGACGGGGTGCAAGGTCCTCGTGACCTTACTAGGCCCGAAGAGTATTTCCATGCACTCAGTTTGGAGCGGACTAAGGTCCAGCCACCGTCTTGTGTGTGTTTGATTCCCTAAATACAGCGTGCTTATGTTTGTCTGTGAAGGAGTGCGTGCTGGTTCCGTTGATGAAACGTGGCTTCCATCCACAAGCTTCCCGGTCTCATTCCTTCGGGTTTACACTGGATATCGGGTGTGTGGATGGAGCTGTGGTTGGTGCAGCGCAAGCCACCCGTGGTCTCTCTGCAGGCGAAGCGTCCTGTGACTGCATGTGCAGGCCACAGTGACAGGCACGTCTGGAACAGGATGCCGCCAACCAGATCACACTGAACATACGCGCGGGGTCAACATGGTGTTTGTCAGAAGATGGCAGGCGATCGGTGACGCTGGCGTGTTGAACGGTTAACCACTTGCGTTCCTTGGCTAAGCACCTAGGGTGGTGGACGGGGCGAAGTTGGAAATGTGATTCCTGACCCACGCTAGGATATGCTTCGTGATCCTCACCCGCAATTGGCGATCTGTCATGTCTACGTAATTGGCCTTGCAATTAGATATAAATTTGTAAACGATGTGTGAATGGCTGGACAGAGGTATCCACGGTTCAACCGAAGGTGTGGGAATGCGCGTCGTTGTGTGTACCAGTAAGGGTTGCGCCACCGGGGGGTACACTCGTACAACCGCGGGTTTCAAACGCCCTTGAATTAGTTGGTTTACATCTTTTTTCTCCTACGGTAGCTTCAGTATAACTTTAAGTTGGTACGGTGGGCACCTTCTCTCTATCTCTTGTTAATGAAGTGAGTGATGAAAGGATTTGGATACCAGTTTTCTTCTAGTGTGTTAGTGGGGAATCGTACTTTTTATCTGGCGTGCAGATTTTTCTTGCTCTGTCAAACAGGTCTGTACAAATCCCTGTTTGTAACGTTTGGGCACAAAACTATGGAAGTTCAGATAGTGTCCCTTCCACTTCGGCTTACGGTATACCGATCTACGTACCGATACATCAGTCCTGCATCCGATCAACAAACGGCATGCTATCATTCTGCTCTCGCTGTTTGTTCACACCGATGTTTTGGTGCAGGTCATTTAATCTGGTGTTCAGTTTTATTAGTTGCTCCTCATGATCAGAAGTGATCAATATATCGTCCACGTACCGGCGAAACAGCACGGTTTGGTGGATTTCATCCTTGATCTGATTTTCAAGGTGAGCAATGAAAATATCCGCTAAGAGCGGTCCCATTGAACTACCCATTGCAACCCCATCTACCTGCCGGAACCATTGCTTTTGAAAATAGGACTTTACATTTGATGTGCATAGCAGCAGGACTCCTTCTAGTTCGGTCACTGGAATACCAAGTTCTAATTGGCTCTCAGTCACATGGTTGCATACGAACCATGAACAAGGAATTTATACGGGTTAAGAAGCTTTGCTTTACAAGTCCCGTTGGATAGTTGGTGGGGATATCAACATAACAATAATGATGATAAGGATGGTAAAATAGTTAATAACATAAATATGAAAATAAGGACTTATCGTTTGCTCCAGCGATCCTAATAGAATCACGGCAACCACAGTTAACAACAAATAATTCCATGGTAAATTCCAGGTGTAGGATGGAGACGTAGTGTTCAGTAACAAAGTGCAAGTGGATGAGTGCATCATCCAACCGTCTTTTAAATACTGTTGGTGTCGGTGCAGAGACGACCGATTCTGGGAGAGCATTTCACGGGTGACAGTCACGAATGGAAAATAAATTTCTGTGGCACTTCAAACGACTGTATTGTTCTGCGAGTTTTAATGAGTGGCCACTCAGGTTTGTATTGCTGCTGAGTTGCAGTAAAGCACGGCACACATGATGTGGGTCTCGCAGAATCAACTATGTCATAATCAGGTCTCCTCGTAGTCTGTGATAGCTTCCGCTGCACACCCCCAATCGTTGCATCCTCACCTGATAGGAAAGATTGCGCCTTCCAATTACGTTCTTAGATGCCCGACATTGTGGCTGCTCCAGTGCATTAAGGTCGTGTTTCAGCCATGGATGCCAGGCTTGAATTACATATTCGACATGGGGGCGAACATACGCACTGAGCATTTGTCGAAATATGGAGCTGTTTATTTGTCCAAACGCCCGCTTCAACAGCGTGGAGCAACCCAAGTCATCTTGAACCAGGACACCCAAGTCACGTTCGGGAGTTGTTCGTGGTAGTATGTTCGTTCCGAGCCGGTATAAGTAGCTGCGCTGATGTCGGATGGAAAGCACCTTGCATTTACTGATGTTAAGATGCAATAGGTGTTGGGTCGACCATTGATACGCCGTATCTAGGTCACGTTGAAGCACAGGTTGGTCGGAGTTCGCCCGGATCCTGCGACAGATCTTGATATCGTCAGCAAACATTAGGAAGTTTGAGGCGATTCCTTGTTCAAGATCATTATTGAACACCAAAACAAACGTGGGCCTAGAACTGAGTTTTGCGGCACACCGCACTTGACCATTAATTGCCGTTAAAGTAGTAAGTTGGCGATTCAGCTTAAAAGAGGGTCGCCGATCCTGTAATGCTGCAGCTTGGATAGTAATATCTGATGGTCTAGACAATCGAAAGCCTTGGAAAAATCCAGATAGATCACAGCAACACCTTCTCCAGCGTCAGCTGCCTCGGTCCAACTACTGCGTGCAATTAGTAAATTCGTTGTACATGAACGATGTTGACGGAAAGCGTGCTGCTCAGGCGTGATGATGTTGCAGTTTTTCAGATAGCACACTAGTGCACCGGCAACTATGGATTCCATGACCTTGGAGAGTATAGGAAGAAGGGATACTTGGCGGTAGTTGGAGGTAACAGTTCTGCTTCCACCTTTGTGAATCGGGGTTAGTATTCCAAGCTTCCGCACGGCGGGGACTTGGTTCTGGTCTAAGCAGCGCTGGAAAAACTGAGCTAAATGTCCGGCCAATTGGCTTGTTGCTGCTTCCAGTGCCTCTGGACGAATGGTCTCGACACTCGGCGAGCTGTGTTTGCGTAGAGAAGTCAGCTTTTACAATATATCCTCCTCGGTAAAAGTGATGAGGGTTAGTCCTGGCAAGGAGAAGACACACCTTACTAGATCGCTTGGTGGCAAGACCCTTTGAAACTTGGGGGCGTATTGCATCTGCAGCGCGTTTGCTGCTTCCACAGCCGTTCTTGTTGGACCATCAGCCGTCCTGAGTGGAGGAAACCATTGCCTCGCATTTCGTAGGCTATTACCGTGCTTGTATAGCAGTTTGGGGTTATGAATAAAGGTTTTTGCGATGTTCTGCTGATAGGCAGCTTTATCTTTGCTTAACAGTTGTGTGCAGTGGTTACGTTGGGCTACGTGGTTGTCCCAAGTTTCTTGCGTTGGGGCATCTAAGTACCCTCGTCATGCTGTCTTGCGTACTGTCATCCATTTTCTAGTCCTGCTCCTAAGAAAAGCAACTGATTTACACTTATTGCAAGCCTTTGTCTCTGCAGCCTTTGCAATCAGCTGACTGAATGTTTTGATGAACTCGAGACAGGCAATTTCCGGGCGTTATTCTTCAAGGAACGACCAAGTTGGGGCGCTGACGAAGTGGGCTAATAGATCCTAGATTTTGATGTTTCGCATAGTCTCATCGTTATCATTCAGATTTTCTGCATAGCAGACGAAGTTGAAACTGATCACGGCATGCTCACTGTGACCAAACGAGCAGACTACAACCAAAATATCAACCATATGCTCCTTGTTGGTAAGCACAAGATCCAGCACAGATGGCCTGTTACCAGTTCTGAACCGAGTGGGCAAAGTGATGTGATTGTAAAGAGGAACAGTAATTACTAGATCTTGTAGATCAGCTTTGATTTGTTCTCCGATCGTGGCGGGAGTTTCTAAACGATGTGCCTTGTAATCACCCTTGATAAGAATGTGAGTGTACTTTTGTTGTAAACTGCATCTTAAAGCAGCCGCCAGGCGGTATTCGGTTTCGGCTGTTGAGTTGGGGGCGCGGTACACCAAGACAACAAGGCAAGCGTCCCTGCCTTTCAACTGCAACCGTCAACCATGAGAGTCAGGGAACTGCGAGTCTGAATCCTCCACGGCTTCACACTGTAAGTCGTTTCGGTAATACAGGATAACCCCTCCTCCTTTTGTGAGCCTGTCGTTCCGGATCAGCGACATGCCCGGTAGCGACACTTCAGCGTCTGTCATTCCCGTGTGCAACCATGTCTCGGTGATACCAATGACATCACATGACCCGGAAGCTTGGTGATCTTTCAGTTTGGCCAGTTTATTGGAAAGACCCTGTTTCTCTGTCTTTAGGATCCCACAGAGGGGTGAAGCGGTCACGTGTGGGAGAATGTCGACCGATGGGAGGACGGTAGTTACTCGTTTTTTTATAGGATAATGATACCTCGTTTGCAACCTTATTCAGCGAAGGTGCGTCCCAACATTCGTTTAAACCTACGTCAGAATCAATTAAACCAGAAGTCAAGTTACGCTTCCGTACTTTTATCGGTATGCTTTGCTGCCTCAATTGCATTAATGTTTGAGCAGTGCAGAGCTTTTGCGACCTCAAGCCGAATTTCAGAAGGAAGATGTTTCCGATTTCTCCGCCATCGATCTAAAACATCATTTGCTTGTTGCTCTGACTGAACCACAAGATTTAGGGCCGTCTCCTCTATAATTTGGTGAGAGAGGTATCCTGGTGAGCGATAGTGTCACAATATTATTCAGCGAAATTGTACAAAGAATGAACCGCCACCGTTCTAAATCGTGCTTTCCGATCGCTTGAACACAGTTAGAAGGATGCTCTGGCATGCCACGTATGAAGATTGTGATTAGGCGGTCTTCTTTGCTGTGTTCCTCTTCGGTGTTTCTTTTTGATTGTAGCGCGCTCCAAGGGACATCAGGATAGATGCATATTCGACAGGATCCGTGTTTTAACGCGCTTGCTGAGAGCAAAACGTTTTCTACGTCGGTGTAGGATTCTAGTGTTACTCGCATAAGTCTGGGTTCGCCAAATTGTGCCGAGTTCGGATGACGAGTAATTCGTAATAAGTTTATGGACCTGGCTTTGATACTCGTCTGCATGCACAATGAGTTCCATTGGTCTTGGTCATTTTATAACTTATCCCGCATTGTGATGGCGGTAGATACAGCGACATTTGAGCATACAACAGTCTGGGCACTGTTGTCGGATCACTTTTTGTTGATCTACAAGGTATGGTACTCTTCTGTCCTGAACTGCTGACAAGTGTTGATTGTTTGCTATTTGTCCCTCTATCCGCGTTAACGGTGTCTACAACAGAAGAGGCCGCAATGGCGGTCTCTTGGTGGAATTTCGCAGCAATCTCTGCATAGGTCACTGATGTTCTGGGAGGCTTAATCTCGACACGAGTTATTTGAGCTACCGATACCGAGGGTTGGTATTCGGCTGCTTCATCCTTGTTAGTGCTAGATAGTAGGTCTAGTGGAATTTGCTTAACCAGACGTTTTGAGTGCTGCCTGATTTTTGTTGCCGTGAGTATTGTTTGTATCTCGTAGGTGCGGTCCGTTTTGCCCGGCATTCTACCAAAGTTGCAGACAACGGAGATGGAGAAGTTGCCGATTGCGATTCAGGTGAAGCAGACTGTTCAGCATTCCGTTGCTTAGAAGCCGCTACGCTTCTGTGGTGCATATTCGCTTCCATTGAACTGATCTTATCTTTTATCCTCTGCTCTGCCTCTGCGGTTAACTGGTCGCTTTTCTTAGCTACGATAAGCAAGGGCTTAGTGAAGAGGATGGCGGAACATGCAGTACAGAACCAAAATGCACCTTAAGTGCTATTTCGCTCCCGTACGTGTTGTTGGGACACATCTGCATTTCGTATGACACCATCCCAAACAGTGCGAGTAAGCCAGACTGATATGTACTACTCGATGACATTCTCCTAACCCGCAAATGCTTTTCGCCTTGTGCCTCTTCGGTTTCGCATTTCTGCCATTTAATTTAGTGTCGTTACATGACTCAGTGGGTTGGTTAGCTTTCTGTAATTTTGCAGCTTGAGAGCGGCGCACATCGGTCAGGCGAGCGTGGTGGTTACAAGATCAAATGAGCGGTCAGCGTGGTCGCGCGGTCCGTGTGACGGGTTATGCAGGCGCACTGGCTGACAAGGTCACAAGGAATGGCGAGTGACTGGAACCTGCTACCTGAATCTGAACAGAGCGTTGAACACAGATTGACAGATCACAAATTCTTTCACATGCGTGTCGAGAAACACTGGATTGTAATAAGCTTAGGCTTTTCGGTCTGCCTCGAGAATTCTGTATCGAATGATGTCACACAGAAAGGCAATCGGCTCAATGTGATTGAGTTAAACGCTTGCGTTTAATCACGGATGTCAATGAAAACGGTTAGTGATGGCGCAGCCACTAATCGTAGAAGATATTTCTACGTATGATGGATCATTGTGTAGGGCTAGTAAGTCCTGTTCGAATGAGTATACATTTACAACACTGCGAGAAGATGGAGAGAGGATAGAGAGGAATAATCCAAATGAGCCAGGAGCACGCACCTTACGCGTGTGTGGGGATGGGCTATGGTCTGCATAGTATCTTTCAGCGGTACGTTAGTGAATAGTGAGACTATATTGATGCTAGCCATAAACTTTTCACTTAGCTGGATACCATCCAACAGTTCCACTAGTTTGAACATGACATTTAAGCTGTGCTTAACTATTGACATCCTAACTGGCTCCAGTACTGTCATCAGCTTGAGTTGAGGCGAGCTGCTCATGCATAAGATTGGCCTCAGTGGGACAACTACCTTGTTACTGTTACGGTTATCTGTTTCTGACCGCCGATATCGGGTTACAAACCTAGTCGTGAGTCCTATCTTGTATAGTATTCTGCCCTTTAGAACCACGGTTGCATGACTATATTACAAATTCTTCTGTCCTAACCATTATCTGCCAAAACCGCATGTATAGCAGAAATTTACAGCTCGAAGTAGCAACATTCACATACTTTGCGTGCGACGTAGTGCGATTTAGCGTAATTCCTTTGCTACTTAGGTTAACTAGTGTAATCATGTCTGCAAGAGATGTTTGTGTTGACGAATTTCAAGCTTGCGATGAAATTAGTTCTTCCGTCAAATTTTAGAGGGCTGAACAGATAATACAATTATTTGAATATAATTTGTGGGACCTGCAGATGAAGGTTAAACTTGATATCTCTGATATTTTTGTCAAGCAAAATGCAAAGCCTGATTTCTTACCTACAGAAGAGCCATCCGGAACAATTAGATCTATTATCAAAAGTCTTCATAACCACTTGTAGTTCACGTGGGTTGAGTACGCAGCCAGGATTATCTGGACAGACACGGAACAGAATTTCATTGATCTAACCGAGTTTGTGGATGAAACCGCTGAAATCGTTGGCACATATTTATGCTTTACCTCATGGCTGCATGGAATATCACCCAACGCCGATGTAACTAGAGCCGTGTGACATCACGGGAATGCAGACTGTCTCAATGGTGTTACTTCACTAGAAAGATTTCACTCTAAGTGGATTTCTTAAGTAACACATCACTAGTTAGATCCGTGTGGCGACTATCGCAAGCTTAGTTACTATGATCGCCTCGACAATTGTATCCTTGCTATGTGACCGTATGGATACAGCTCTCAGGGAAAACGACCTTTATGGGAGCAATAACCGCCTCCGAGCCACGTGGACTGTGTACTGCTCGGAAACGTGTTTACGTGTCGCGTTATATTTGACGAAATTCGGGGGCCTATCACAGCCTGACCGAATACCGTCAAGTTTATCTCAGACAATGTTGTGTTCGAATTTTCTATAAACCAGTTGTTAACATTAAACGCCGAACATTGCATGCATCATTTCAAATGACATTGCGTTCAAGCATAAAGTGATGGTAGGTATACTGGAATCGAAAGTGTAAGGTAACTTACTTGCATAGTGAATGTTAGGTAGAACTTGAAAGGGGTCCTTTAATCCTGCAAATGATAGATCACCATCGTAAGGATTTACGTAATCTGATCAGATAAAGTGATAAGTTAGGCAGTGTAAACATTAATTTTGCATAATATAATAACAAAGTAATAATGCATATATTTTCGGATGTGCGACAGGTTACTCCTGTAGTGGGGACAGATCATTAGCGCAGGTATGGTCGTGCTCACGCTTCAGTGTGATACACCTTTAGTAGCGCTCGTGTTATTAAGTTATTGTGAAATACTTGACTTCTTTGATGCTGTTTTGTGAAAAATTTTTATTGTTGGCTATAATTTTCTCCTCTCATTTAGAATATTTCACTTGTCAATCTTCCTAAATTATGCACGAAGTTTATCTATTCATAGTCTAGGAGAATTTCAAGTTTAATTCGAAATGGTTTTTAAGTTACATTATACCTGATTTTGGTTGCTAAGCCATTCCACATAACAGGGTGTCTGACACTGAAGAGGTTAGATGGAATAGCCTTCCTGATTCTCCGCACAACTAGTTCGTAGGTCTTGTTGTAAAGCCTTCGAATAAACTTGTTCATTTGCTAATGCAGGCAGATTGGTTTCTACAATGGGAAATGAGTTTTAAGGTTTTCCGGTGGTCGTAATCAAGAAATCTCGAGGTGATGCTATTGGCAATACTCCTGATGGCGCGGAGTGGACGCTTTACTGGACAAACACTCAGTGAGTGAAAGTTGAAGGTAGTTTAAGGCTTTATTGACGTCCCTAGGTACGTTCCCATAAATGATTGTGCAGTACACGAGGATGGGAAGGATGGGTATATTTAACTTTAGATTTGGACAGGAACTACACGAATTTTGTGACATATGTTATGCTTAGATCGTTTGACCTGTCCTAATTCATATTTGTCTTGCTCTGAAAAGTTAAACTTTGAAGGGCAGTGTATACTGGTTCACAGTAAGACTGCTTTACACAGTTGCGTTTATTACTGCTTTTAATTAATGTCTCGTTGACCAAAAATCGTTCGGATATGATGACGGATTTATTAGCTGAACGTTTCTTCAGCCATGTGTCACGTCACTTCCATAATAATTCCATGTATTCTTGAATGAGCAACATTGTGCTCTGGATTTCATCTCGTCGAAACTTATAGGCAATATTTATCACTGAAAAGAGCGAAAAAGATGAAATCTGCTGGGTGCATTTATTTCGCATCCTACCCCCAGTGTCATTAACAATAACCGATGCGCATAGATATGGCTAAGAGTGCGTGCAACCAGAGATGCTTGAGATGCAGCTTGAATGGTGGAAGTTCCTTGTATGTTCAGGGCAACCTTAAACTTAAAATAATTGTTTTTAAGCGCCCATACTTCATCCAGGTCATTGCATCCGGGAGCCACTTGTGAGACACCCAGATAAATGACTTTTGCATTCTCCGAATAAAAATGTAACTGTGATGTAATCCAGGTAATGCAATTGAGCTCGCGAACAGGAAAGTTTGTTGAAGCATCAATTTTCGGAATTGCTAAGCTGTCCAAGTGAGTAGAAAAATAGTCCTCACATCTAATATAGTTACTTTTCCGAACAGTTTAGCTTTTGCGGTAATGTGTTGGATTAGTTATTAGTGACTTTCTATTTAGTTGGACCCCTATGATAGGGGATAATAGAGGAATTTTTCCACTAACCTGAAGAATGGCCATATTCTGGATACAAGGTGAACCTGTTTAGCAAAAGCAGTGGTACGTCAGGTGCCACTAATTTTATGGTGGATGGGAGGATACCATCAGAATGGAGGTTGAAAGTAGTTTCGAAGGATTTCAAAGATAGTTCGAAAGAGAAATCACGGCATTTTATAGGACGCTTGTCTTTATAGGTTACCGACAAGAAGTCATGGAAGCAACAAACTGGGAACTAAGACCCTCGCGCATGGCGAGTGCGCTAATAAAGTGATGATCTGCCTCATCAATCAGTCCCATGATCTAAGAAGCCCCGTTGGTATATCTACGACGGAGTAATTTGTACACTTTCTTTCCTTCACTTGTCATCCGTAATTACTTAACCTCATCCTTTTTAATCCGCACCACTTTTGAGTGTTTGATGCAATGAAGGATTTTTGTGATGGCAGTATAAATGAAGAGAAGCGGAGAACATGTTCCGACATAATTCCAACTAGTCATACTGTGTCGCCAACTTCACACAATGGCCTCAGTGTGGTGTTGTGACTGAGTTTCAATAACGGCCGACATCAGTGGTTAGGATTTTTGAGGATCTGATACACCAATATGAGATCAGCTTGCAGAAGGCGATGTTGTTCGTTAAAATCTCCTGGAGTCTTTAATAACAACTGGTAAAGGGGTGGATCAATCCATTAACAATTGTTTGTGTGGCTTCTCAAGAGCAATGAGGTCATGTTTAGCCATGAATGCCAAACGTGAAGGGCGTATTCCACACATAGCCTCACAAAAGCGCTTGGTACTTTAGGGAAGCTGATAGGATTAAACTGACCAAAATTCCTCTGCAATAGGCAGACTGTTGGCTGGCTATTTTCACTGTGATCTCTGACTGCATTGAGAATAGAAGATCGTCCTGCATAAGCACCCCAAGGTCACTTGCATGAGAAGCACACTGCAGAATGTGTCCTCCCAGTCGATATTGGTAGGTGCTCTGGTGACTTTCGCACATAATTTTGCACTTGTCAAGGTTAAACGCAAGCATCTACTGGGTCGACCACTTGTAAGCCCTATCGAGATCACGTTACAGAGCTATTTGGTCGTCTACTAGTTTGATGTAGATTACATGTGAGGTGCTTAACTGAGAAAACCTGCATAAAAATGCAACTTGTTGTTTACAGATCTGGCATTAGTTCGAGCGAGTGAACATGTGTTGTACACGAAAAGGCTTTTCTCGGGCCCCTCAGAGAATTGGGACTTAAAGGTGACAGCCACAAAGATCAAATAAGAAAGATGGAAACCAGTCTATAAGTCGCATTTACTGGTGTGAGAGCACTGTACTGCGTTTGTGCACTTGTCAATCCTAGATGGAAGCACATGATTAAGGACTTAAGTCCAAGTTTGGAGTTCGCTGTAATAAGCCTGTCGTGTTATGTGGATGCACGACAGAACACGTAGAAGATAAGCCCGGTATCTCAGTAGTGGGGATGGTTGCGGAACCATTCCGCTCCCACTAAAAAGAGTTGAAGGAAAGTGGTGAATTGTGAAAGGCTGCATCGGTGCGGTAGTAGTAACAAGCTTTCACCTTTTCAAAATTATTTCCTGATTTTTCTTACTATCTCAGGTTGCGGAATATAGTAGTAGTAGTAGTAGTAGTAGTAGTGGTAGTAGTAGTAGTAGTAGAATATAGTAGTAGTAGTAGTAAGTTGGTATATTGGAGGTTTGTAGGCAGGTGTAAACAATAGGCATTTGTCCCGACTTCTATTCGGTTTTGACATGACCGATGCACTGTACGTCGTTTACTTGAAGCGTTCACACAAGTTAAAGGGAGCTGTAATCTTGTTGACAACGCAGAGGGTTGTTAGCGGCAGGACCACGCTGGTCGACTCAAAAGCAGGGTACATCAATCTTTACCCACTAAGTAGAAACTGGCCAACTAACTTGTGAAAACAGATGTGCAACTATCATTTGGAGAAGGGACTGCACCTACTGTATGGTATGTCCGATAGTGAGGATAAAACCTGTGATGGAGCGCTCTCCGTGTCTGCTTTCATATAGGATAATGTTCGCATATATGCCCGGAAAGTGGGGTATTATATGCCTGATTTTCAAGCAAAATTTTTCTTTACTTGCAGATGAAGAGAGTGCTGAGAAGATGGAACCATTTCTGTTCTTAGCGATTATCTATACAGCTGCTGAATTTGTGTCTATTAAGTCAAATTCGGTTAGTTTGCTATAAGATTTTGAGGAATAGGTCCACGACAGAAAGAAGCCTCAAAACTGTCTGACCGTAGGATGTCACTGATATGACAAGGTTTAAACCATGATATACCTTTCGCTGAGTTCGCGCTGGTCGCAACATCATCGATTGCGCCAGTGCATTAGACCAGAATTACCTGAATAGAAGACAACTTCTAGACTTTCTGTTGACTGTCCATAACTCATCAACGGTTCCGTCGAGGATTTTGGTCTCATTCGCACCCTACCAACTTTAGTCTTGATGATGTGTTTGGTGCTAGTGGTCCACCAACAATCAGGCGATACATATGTTTGGCTGGACCGCGCCTTGACGGCAAGGAAGCTTGACGACTAATCAAACTTAAAGTCACTGTGTCAGCCGCAATCACTAAACTCGGACAAATGCGGCGAGTACAAAAGCCTTTACACCATTTACCTCACGCACTTTCCAAGTTTATAAATTGCGTCCTAAATATCTCAGTTGATTAGTCTGATTTTTGATTTTATTACCCGTTTCAAATAATCGTTGTGTTAATCCATTGCCTCAGGCCTAAGAACTGCCACCTTAACCAATATCATAGCTCCTGTCTGATAATGCACACCAACACTGGGTAGATGTAACCCCAGGGTAGATGATGAATCAGCCGGGAGCTGGGCGAGGCAGGCCAGAAAATGTTCTCCTAAGCACACACCTATATGTTTGCTTTGTGGGTGGCTGGATCTCAGCGACTGAAACCTACATTCTTATCTAGCATGTGGGAACATCCTTGGTTGTACCAGACTGATGCATGTCCATTTGCATCTCATGTGGATGCTTTTATAAGCGTATCTTGCACTGCCGATAGCAAAGGTTTATTACTTTATTTATTTGAAAAATAAATACCTGGATGGATAATTCTGTATAACCTTCAACGTCAAAGAAGAGAGCGTATGCAATTAGTAGAATCTATGCTTATATCCTAAGTACTTTTACAATGACTGGGTAAGTTTATATGGATTTAAAGTTACATGTGTTTCAAATGTGACTTCTAGGTGTGTTCGTTTTCTTTCTAAATCTTGTATGCCCCCACTGATTTGCCAGTATTATTAAACCTAATCAATAGCAATAAACGCATTGGTCATCTCCATAAGTCTGGCGTTGTAGTCGAGCTGGTACGGATTTCGGGGTTGGTCAGGTACCAGTTTTCCGAAGGAAAGTTATCCACAAGTCATATGTTTGGTCCGGTCTCGATTTGGATGAGCACTGGCAACCTGCCTATAGCTCCAGACGGCCATCTCGATTACTGTTTGCACGAAATTGCCTTCCTATTCTGCGTGAGAAAAGGCGCAGTCTGAGTATCAGTTTTCGGTTCGGACTGCTTTCTGTTCATGGAGTGAGTTACAATCCAACCGGTTCACTAGGTTAGTTTGGTGCCAACATTTCTACTACTGTCACATCTCTACTGTTCCAGTTGAAGGGGTGCGTGCCTAGTCTGAATTACTTGGGTTTCCTTCCGGTTTGTACTATGAGTGCAAAGCATTTGAGGGTACGAATAGTACAACCCAGACTGTCTGTGGTCCGTTCGTAGGCACAGGTGTCTAGTGGCTGCTCGCTGTCGTAGCTGCAGCCTAACCAATTATCAGGCTTCAGTAATCTCAAAAATGCCCAGGCCGTCTTAAGTAAAATGTACCTATTACAGCTACAGTCTTCTTCGGATTAATTTTACTTGACAGTGGTTGAAAGTGGAGTGTAAACGGAGAAATTCAGCATTTCGTATCACCGCTGTTACGGAGAGCCAGCACACAAGCCAAGAAGAGTGGCGCAAGGGTGGATCGATCTATAATTGGAGATCGAACTCGAGTAAAGTTCAAAATGCGGAATGTGGAATCAAAGGCAAGTCGGACCAGGAACTTGAACCGTTTGAGTTGTGTTAATTAACGCTAATGAAGTTCTCCAATTTTATTGTGCTAGTGGTTTCCTACAACCTGTTTATCACGTATGCTCTCATACAACAGAAGCAGAATCCCAATCCGAATCCCTTGGGCCGGATGGTCTTGGCACTCTCATTTTGTGAGTTGTTGAACTGGGTGGGGGCGGCACAGCAGATTCAGGCAGGTTCTCCGTAAACTCAACGGAAACTACAACAGATTTTCTGGCGACGGTTGACTGCGCGGTAGCAGCAGGTTAGCCGTACATTCAGCGGCAAACACAACAACCCCATCGAACAGCTGCCCAGCTGAATATGATTGATAGCGACAAAAACAAGGAAACACGTGGTGCACGAACTCAGATTAGTTCATTGCCAGCTTGCTCCTGATTTAGAAAATACCGTAACGTTTTGTGGCGGTGAAAAACAAATTTCCTAACCAAGCAACATAAAATATGCTGTGAGCATCAAGCTTTCCACGTTTTACTCATTTGCCCAGAATGCATCATGCATTGCTTAGGTGACAACAGCTATTCTCAAGGAAACGAAAGGTTGCAACCTCGGCATCGAATGATATGGCATGGCTCGCAATTGTTTTCTTGTTAAGGTCAAAACATCGGTCTTCCAACGATAGCTGTTGGTTTATAATTATTGACGCTGAAAGGTGATTTTTATGCCGCCACCTCCATGGAGGCCAATGAAGGTGGTACCACACGTTCGCAGATTTTGTGGGCAACTTCAAATCAAAGTGCCGCAGCTCCACTAAATTCAACAGAGTGGGCAAATCACCAGCCATTCGTTCAGCTTTCATGGCCGAATCATAAACCAATGACACCTCAGATATTACCAACACATGCGGGCCCTTTTAAATGGGGTAGAAAGGAACTACCTGCCCCACTGAAAACCCTCTTTGTTGTTTCAGACAACTTAATCGGCAGTAACTAACCCCTTGAACTTGTGTAACAAATAAACATCTGACAACCCTAGCGCTTGACATGTGTTAAGGTTATGTATTAAAGGATTATATTGGCTTTTAAAAATGACCAAGCTCCGTACTTGGCATGGCTGGGTGGCAAGAGCTGTCAAAACGCTCGTACTTGTTTAGCACGCATAGTACTATGGTGGTGAGTATCAAAGTAGGTATAATCGGAAAGCAACTTCGTGGTAATGACAGATCAAGCGCCAAACTATTCTTAATCTTAGTTGACCCTTCTCGACTTCTCGGTACCCTGGGTCACGTGATTCTTAAGTGCGTACATCATTCTACCGTGCAGTCGCGCTCGCTTGGTGTTTCTATTTTTCGTGGTTTTACTACGCCCAGTCTCGTCTCAAGTTAGCGTACACACATTTATTCAACTCTGATTTATCTCAGCTTCCTGTGAATGCATGGTTGCGGGCTTGTTTTCAAACTCCGCGGTTGTGTTGCTTACCATAATATCAGCAGGATTTTCGCTTGAACACACACGCACATCACCCCTACTTTTTAAATAAATACCACGTACCTAACCTCATTTTAGACTAGGTTCTTAGTGCTATCCGAAGATTTTGCTACTATATAAATCTAAAACTCGTTGCGATTGCTGCAGCACATTTACCAGTCATCATCCTAACAGTCGCCAACCTAGGGCGAATTCAGCCACGATCCAAAGGATCGTCAACTTTCCGTGAAGCAAAAATCAGGCCCAATCCAGGATCAAGCGCCCATAGCCTACAATAGAAGTGGGGTACGTTAAATTTCGTCGTTTTCTGTTCGCACCTGTATTCCAGCCAAAAGTACGCTGCCTGGACACCGTAAACTAAGCAAGCACAAAGCTAGCAAGAATTTGATGTATGCACAACCTTCGGCACTTCTGAACCAGAAAGCAGTGCAACTCCGCCAAAAACTGAAGAAAAAACGGGACATCAGCCACAAGTCACACTGAAACAATTACGTAACAAGTGTCCTGTGCAACGATTCGAAGCGGCACTGGATACTAGATTAGACCTTCATACCCACCATGGGTAGTCAATTGGTCCCACGATGGTCGTGGTAAATACGCATGCAACGTTGACGTATTTAAATACTTTTCTGGCATCCGTAGCCCACAACCTTTTACAGAAAACACACAAGGAACTCTTAGCAAATTGACCGAGCTTTGCTCTCTTCGGGCCTTATTCTCTTGGGAGCACTTCAGAGAAACAGACACATGGCTGAACGATGTGATCGTACTATTGCGAAATGACCGACCACTAAGGTGGGCGGTGTAACTCTTTGCTACCATTCCGACCTCCGCCGTCGGATTCCAGATGTGAATTCGTTATCATGCTACTTGTTCCTAATTCATACTGTGTTTACCGACCACTGTATACTGCCTATCAACATCCACCTTAAAAGTGGACTTGGTTTTAGCTTCCATTAGGAGGGTCTGTTCTAACTGCCTTACGGCCGTTTGCAAGTTAAAGGACTTCAACCTGTAAGCCCCAGAGGTCCAGACTACTCACGGTGAGCAATTAAATGTAGAAGCGCAAGACATAAGCGCTTGTCCACAGCTGTGCAACCTTGTCACTTCTTCAACGGGGTTCCGGACAGGAAACAAACCGGCGACCACGGACCTAGTTTTTTACCAGAAGGAAACTCATCATCAACGTAGTAAACGAAAGCATTCCTTGCAGCCGCATCGATTAATCCATACTAATAAATAAATGATTAATAAATAAATAGTTATTCTTGACTATGCGAGGCCCGTCCACGGAGACATATAGTGTTCCACTATATGTGTTACGTAGTATATCTTCGAGATAACATCGACGAATCTCACATTGTGAATAACTATTATGATCAATCCGTACACATTATTTAAAGTAACTAGTCTTTTCTAGCTGAATGCTACTATAAGTTGGCCTGAGAAGGTTTGTCAAACGGTACAACAGTTTATCACCAAGCACACCCTAAAACAATCTCCCAAAGTCTGAAAGAACGGAACCATTCCTAGGGAGCAGGACTTGGTGGTGCATGGCCTTGAGGGAAAGCTCAGTGTGTCCACATAGCATCTCGGAGTGGGAAGGCCTGGGCTACCTATACAACAGAAAAGAACCACGCTGTCAGATTAATATGGAGAGAGGCAGTAAAGTACCAACAGGAAGCATTTGTAAAACTATGCTCTAATCCCAAGCTACTTATCGTGTAGGTGAGCAAACTTCGTAGTTAGGCACAAAACTCTAGTCCTGAACACAAAATTTGGACGTGCGCAAACGGCGACAAACGTACATGCGTAACAACCCGGTTGCATTTTCCAAGACATATCTTCATGTAACATCTTCTTACGCAGATTATGCCGCCATCGGGGATTGGTGACGTACTTTTTATCGTCATAGATATAATGAAGCGGCTGAAGTATATGCACGAGTACAGCTCCCCTGACGTAGAGGACATTCATCCCAAATGAATAGAAGATGACTGTAAGGAGTTTAGCTGAACCGTTAGCCAAGCTTTTCCGATGATTCTTGATGTGATGCAGATTCCCAAGGCCTGGCATTAGAGGATCGTTACTTTAACATACAGGAGAAGCAGCCGTAATGTACTAGATGCTTGTTGGTCAAAAACACTAATTCCGGAAACCTCCAAGACCATGGCGCCATTGCCGCTGAGAAAGTCATGGGGTGCCTTGACGGTATCGAAATCCTGACTCTGAGGCAGCAAGAATTTCAACAAATTCAAAGATGCACTACGAACATAAAAAGAACCAGTGCTTGCTGAACAGGATCTAAGGATGATTGGTGGAAGTTGTATATCTGCATCCCGCAAGCATACTTAACTGCGGGGATCATCGAATTCTACTTCAAAAGCTTCAGATTTATTGAATCACTGATCCTGTTTTAGCATAGGCAAACAAATGTCTCTTTCAACGCATATGAAGGTGTGGGTTTTTGACATCTAAGCCGACCCAATAGGAGTTTAGTGCGATGTATCAATATTTTGCATACTCAGGTTGGTCTACACTTGGTCTTTCTAAACGAGAACATGAGTTAGCTCACCAATAGTTTTCTGCTATTTGTTGATTACCCGAAGGTAATGGGAGTTATTGCTGTACTAGTCGATTACACAGCGTTGCAAGTGCTCTGCATGCAGCACGCACATGGAGTAGGCTATCTAGGCCTAGAATACCTGACAGTTCAATCACACCGCACTTCAGGATGCACAGTGTAGGGTGACGAGGAACGTTGAGATGTTGTTACACCTTCCCTACCAACTTAGTTTGAAAACCCTAGCAGTGAGCTGCGGACGTAATTGGCTACGAGGTAACGATCTCATATCTAGGTATAAAATCCAAAAAATCGTTCCTGCCACTGTGTTTCGAAACGCAGTTAGATCACAGCTTGCGGGAACTCAAGTTCACCTGAACACGCAGTAAAACCGACTGAGAGGTTGAGGAAACGTTTCCTTTCTTCGAGTGACACAGCCCTTAAACTCCTTCATAACGTGTGTAATTACTATTATCACCTTTTCCCTCTTCGAAGGATGACTGGACGACACACTGGCTTATTCACCTTACGTGCTATAGTCCGTGAGTGTCATAGAAAGAGATTGGCGTAGAACAAACGACGTGCCTATCCGACCCTTCTCATTCAGCATACAAAAGTTCTTTCATAATTGTCACCGCAAGCCTGTCATTGAGTTCGGCGACGCGTGTATTTATTTCCTGCACTGTTTTCCTATTTTAGTTTTCAGCATAATTTGTCTCTAGGATTATGATGCTTTCGTCTTTTTATTTGTTTTGGGCCATCGCGCTCAAACGGGCATTACCCCTACTGTGTGTCGTACATGTGGTTGCTCTAATTGGACTTTACCTTGTCAGTACTGGAGCCTACTCTAACCTTGACATCCTTGATGATCTTGCTGAAATAATACAATCGATGGAATATATAGCTTTGTGTTTCCCTTATCCAGCGTTTTGTGGATGAGAGAACCCAGTCACCCCATGGGTCGTAGGCATGGGGTTGATATTCTTGCAGGTACCAATATTATGTTCAATAAGCTAGTTACTGCACATCATTTTAAATCGATATCTGGATCAGGATACAACTGCTGGTGAACAGCAGACCTTCATATTTATTGAGTACATCCTCATACATGCAGTGGGCCCTTGTTTATTTCCGAAGCTGTCTGTCTCTAGCCACCGTTTCAGGACTGTGTTTTGCAAGGTTGGGCAATTTCAGTCTGCCACTAAGTACCGCATTATTTCTGTTAAACGATCTCTCGGTACTAAAGCTGTTGTTCCGGGTTAGAGGTATCGAGCACTTTGTGATGATTCTCGATCAAAGGCAGATAAGCTCTTGACGTTCTGTCCGAAAAGAGCATTAATTTCACAGGCATTTGCAAACATCTAACTTTAGCCTTGAATAAGAACAACCGTATGCTGAAGACAGCGAAGAAAGTTATGCGGCGGTTTACTGGCTATAATTTCAAACGGATTCCGCGCGGTATACACAGTCGTCTTTCTTCAAAAAGTATAACCAGTGAAATGGACAATGGCACAGACTATCCCGAGCATCGTCTTAGTTTGTGATCAGCACCGCTCTACCTCTGTGAGCCTGGGACGCGTTTCCCATCCTGCAAGAGAACATCACTTATTCCTCTCTGGCTACTATCATAGAGTGTCATCGGAGGCTACGGTGTATAATAAAATGCAAATAAATTCGCTTGTTGACATGCTGTTTTGTCTTCATGAGTGAAGCCTTAGTTTTTCCCTCACACGTGCTTCACTGCTTTGTGATTCAGCTTACTTATCGGCACTAGGAACACGGCAAATCTTGGTATGAAAAGGCTCAAATAATTCTTGACGCTAGTTAGGTAATTAATTGCATTGCTTTATTTAACGGATATCATAGCCTGTATTTCCGTAAGTTTTCCTAGACCAAAAGTGGCTCGCTTAAACCTGCACACATGCCCAGGTAAACGAACGTTTTCGTTTCGAAGCTTCACTTTCTTAAACCTGTAAAAAACGGTAGAGATCTGTGTCGTCTTCTTTGCATCTATACCCTGATATCACGCTGCAGCAAGCGACATAGAACGGAAACACGCATTTGAAGTTCTGAACCCTAATCGGAGTATTTGCCTCGACTCTGATCATGCACTGGTACGCTGTCGTTTTACCATGAACTTTACTGGGAGGCGTACCAAGTATCCCCACGATTGGCAAAAGACAATTCATTTCAGACCTCGGTTAGGCAAGTCTGCCAGGATGAACTGCGTACCGAACGTTCGCTCACGTGTCTTAATGTTAATGAGCTACTGTGGAACAGGATCCCGGCCGCCGTGCGCGACGCAGGAGCATCTGCTCGTGGTCCTATCACTCGGCACCGCAACATTCACTGGATGTCCGAGAGGTCGATGTACTTGTTGCAGTCCAGAAGAAAACGCTCATCTGGCTCTGAGCACCTTATTACCAGACGGACTATTAGGCGCGAAATAAAGTGGAGCCTGAGCGCAGACAAGGAAGCATGGAAAGGAAACGCTCAGCAAAGGGCGAAAGCAGGAGCACTACGCAATTATCGCAAACTCTTCTAACTAATCCGCACCAAGGGTACCTGGAAACCAAGCGTCAGGGAGACAGTCAGAGACAGCGCGGATGCCCTGAATTACAATAACCAGCGCCGCATGGCACGTTTGGCCGTACACTTTTAAGATCCCTTTGGATGGTCCCCTCTTCCTTTATCTCTTCCTACTCAAATGATGCTAGGTGAACCATGGACAGTTAGTTTAAAGGCTACATCGGAAGCTGAGGTCCGGAACGCGCTCAGAGCCTTTACTTGCTTTCGAGCAGCTGGCCCTGACTCCCTCTGCAAAGCACTGACTTCCCTGTTCGAACAGATCTGGAAGGAACAAACCATCCCAGTTAATCAGAGTTAGTCGATTATAATGGCAGTATCTAGGATGGGAAGTCGCACCGACTGTGATGACCACAGGGGATTAGCCTAACGCCGGTGATGACAAAGTTACTGGCCCCAATTCTCGTTTGTCGCCTCACAGCGAAGCGAGAATCTCGGATTCTGGAAGGGAAGCCAGGTTTCTGCCCATGATGATGTTATGTAGACCATATATTTGGTAGGTGACAAAGTAGCAGCAAGAATATCACAGACCGAAAATAGCTGTGTTCCTCGATTTTAACAGTACGTTCGCCTCACTCGGTCGATGCATTCTGTTCGAAATGCATGAGTGGAAAAGCGTTTCCACCAAATGTGTGAGCAGTTTACGTGCTCTGTACTCGAACACCACAAGCCGCGTCAGGCTGTGCGGTGGCCTGTCGGATATCATTCCAACAACAAATAGTTCTCTTCAGAGTTACCCAATCTCCCCACTTTTATCAACTTTCGTCGTGGATTGCATTATGGAGTGTTTCCTTGCAAAAACTCACAATGCAATCGCTGTGGGGTTGGCTGGGAAAAACCTAGTTAATCCTTTTTGAGGCTGACGATATTGTGCTGATTTTAACGATCTTGGCATGGTGCAACTAACTCTGAATAACATCTTTAGAGTGGTCACACCTTTCAGCATGCGCTTCGCAAATGCAGATTGCAGAGTGTTGCTGCAATTCCACCAACCACTTATGACCGTTTTCTCCTTTATAGCGAGGAACTCTAGGTGGTTGATTGATTCACTTCCCTTGGCAGCTGCATCAGCAAGCATAGGCGCCTAAACATTGAAATCAGCTGACATATTGCATTCGGAAGCGCTTTTTGGAACCTGCGACATCTTTAGCGTCGAAAATGGGATTTTATATCTGAATGTCATGTTTACAAGACCACAGTATGGGCCATACTAATTTACGAGAGTGAGACTTGGTACTTGAGGCAAATTCCAGGCTCTGACCACCGCTGTCTGCGGAGCATTGTTGGTGTCGGGTGGCACCAAGGTGTCCGCAACGATGATGTACGTAGGCGAGTACTAGGCAGTAATAATAAACTTAGTTCTTAATAAAGGCAGCAAGTACTGAATGAGTTGCGTTGGCTTGGCCACGTACTATAGATTCACGGTCACCGCTTTCCGATGATGACATTGTTTTGTCTGCCAGATGTATAGTGGCGCAAGGTGGACATAATTTGGCTTGGCAGTGGAAGATGAAGCAACTGACGAGCAAACTCGGTGCCCACGGTCCGTTTCGCCTTCCAGGCTGGAGTCCAAGTGACTCCCCCAGTGCTTGGCTCCTGATGTTACAGAAAATGGCTCGCAGTCGGCATCAGTGGTGCGTCTGTTGCTGTCTCCTAGTCGGATTTCCTGTTCATAGTGCGTTTGCTGCTTTGTCATCTGCTGGGTAATGGCTGTTTATGACTGAAATCCGATAGAAAGCTGGCTCGCCGATGTCTCCATATTTTTGCACAGTAGCCGGCAGTTTGTGACGGTATGTGGTTGACAAGGTGTAGGCGCCTTGACCTGATTATTTGTTTAGGACATTAAAGTGTTCCGGTAAGTCCAATTTCTCTCCCTTACCACCATATTTTCGTAGGTTGTTGTGGCTGCATAACTGTGAAGCTTCAATTTAACTGGCTGGTCTATTACTGTTGTGGTCGTTGTTGACGAGGATGATGATGGTGATGACACCAGAGGTTGTGGTCGAAGTACAGAGCTAACACATCATCTTTATTGACCATTATTTCTGAAAAAGCGGACGTAAACGACAGTGGGGCCTTGCTATCAGTTGTCTCGGTACATAACCATATTTGCGTGGTAACAGTGTAGTCCAACGCATTTAGACCCGATTGAAGTCGCCGTGTAGTTAATATTTTGAGCACGGTTTGAGTGCTACCGTGGATGCAGATGACTTATTCTAAAGACAAATGTGTGCTGAGATATTGAAAGGAACCAATGAATTTACACCGAACGACACCTCGCCGCCGCTACTGAGCTTTATGATTGACTGCCAATAAAGGCCGTGACAGTGGTAGTCCATTTTCAACCCAACCAGCGCATGCAGAATGCGATGTAACATTATCTATGTCTTTGGCTAGAATCATATGCTTAGCGTTTTATGAAACGTTATTGTGGCTATCTGGGGTTCCAATTTTGTTGTATTCTCAATGAAAATAGTCTGGTATCTGTCGTTTTTAACCGCCGTTCGTATTCGTCTTCTGTGAAGTCCATCTAGCCATACATCACGTCTACTAACTTTTGGGACGGAAATAAACGCTTTAACGTTCCCGGAGTCCATCCCATCTAACAGAGCGAAAGTGCTATCGCCGATATCAACCGAGCAATGACGCCTTTGCCAGAGAGGGTGAGTTTCTTAGATATACTGTTAATTTCCCAACGGTTGGAAGTCAGGATGAACCATGTGCAAAAATATTTTGGTGGTTATCCACGAGGTGGTCGTTCCTGTCCTTTTGTCGCTTTGGTGCATGCTCCTTTGAAAGCAACTGTCCGACTGGCTGCATCAAGTCGGCGGTGGGATAACAGTAGAATGGCCTCTTTATAATTCCCCGGCACCGCATTATTCGAACAAGGGGCTCCTCACCAAAGAGCATGGGATTCGGATGTCCAGTAGAGTGCATTAATCCAGCAGACATCCAAAGCACTCACACCACACATGGATTCATACTGGTTTGGACGGTTAGGCTAATTAGCTAATTGATTTCATTTTACACATAGGAAGTTTGGTGATTATAATTGTTAGGGAAGCGTCGTTTTATCTGCTATCCAGTAGCATTGGTTGTGTAGCAATCGCTGGCCGTGATAACTTGACGGATTTGGTCGTGAACTCCCCCCCCCCCAAGTTTGCATATTAATCTAAGCGTTTTCTGTTTGATACAATTGAGACAAATGATATTGCCTTTCGGACATACTGGGCACTAACCGACGCATAAACTACACGGTGTCGGTAATTGGCCACCGCAGGTTACTCACCGAGGACCCACCGATACATCAGCTTTAGTCCAACCCACCTGTTTCACTGTAGTCATGGTAGAAAGTACCTTGGTCGAATTGAGAGTATGTTGTCTGAAAAAATCGCAGAGCACATTACTCCTAACATGATTGCAAGAGACCTCAAACCACTTACAAGCTTGATTACTCGCGGCATACGTGCTTACTCATGATTTATTTGTTCCATTGACCACTGAATGCAGCTTTATCCAAAATACTATGCAATGCGTTTTACTTTCAAACTAACCTGGAATATATTTACTTACTTCTTAACGAAGTAGTTCCATTCCGCTCTCCCATGATGCTACTAGCGGAGCAAACGTAATCCCCGAAGTCATCCGGTGAGATTCGAAAAATTGTCAACTTGGATATAACAGGGGCCAGGACGTCACGTTCGTCCGGATGATATTCATCTACAGGAAGCGTTAAAGATGGATAAAATCCTAATAAGCAACAGTAAATAAATAAATTGAATAAGCGCCTGGTCTCCCTGTGAACTGACATGGATCTCGCAAGTCAAAGCGCACACATGGTTTATTCAGCCTTTGCTACAATTAACCAACACATCTGTCAGCTTGAAACCACCTGTCGTACTGTTTCCAATGAAAACACTCGGATATATAATCTGCAGATTGCTTTCTATGACCATTCTTCAGATTTGGCGTATTCGCAGTCACAACAACCGCGCACTACCGTATGGTTTTGGATTTTATAAGATTATTTTTTGTGCTGTCTGGATTGCAACATCAAAGTGTACCCAACGAGACCATACACAACCTCATCGGTTGTCGCATACGCTAGCTATTGCTGAAAGTGATTCAGCCTTTGTCTAGAACCTGCTTGTAAACCAGAGAAACCGGTTTCGCACCGGTTGCAACCTGCCTGAAGTGTGCCACCGCCTTGGCTCAATCGATAAGACCGAAGAGCGCGAACGATCTTGACGTGAAACGAATAACGGTACGCTTAGTCTACCTGAAGCCCCATGTTCTCCCCTGCACAGGTAGATAAGATCTATAGGTCACTAGCTGCTTATATTTCGTTCCATGTCACTCAGTTGATCAGCGCGAGATTAGCGGTTAGAGTTTAATTAAATAAAGCAATGCTAGCAGCTGTTGTGTGCGCTTACTATTCTGTTTTACCCTCGTCCATCTGGTGTTTTTGCGCCTCAATCGCTTGCAAAACTTGAAAGCAAATAGTATCATATCATGACAGCCGTAAAAGCATGCACCCCTTGAGGAAGCATGTACTCCCGGTCGGCTACCGTCATGAACAATATCACAACAGTCACAAAAAGCACTGAAAATATTATTCCCTTCAGCACACAGAACCATAAATACTCTGGATTACAGGACATAATAAACATGTATGAAAGAGCCGTGGGAGACTTGCAAGAAATTTTAGCTGCTGTTGGGCCTCTGTTTACTTCATAAAATCACTTCTCATATTATCTAAGCTACGTCCTAATCCGTCATCAGGCCACCTGCATATTGTTGGTAACCAATAATGTGTTTTCCGCTGAAGTACTGAACGGATTATACGTGCAAGTAATGCCGTATTTTTTAATGTCCCAAATACGCTGCCTCTTAAGAAGCTGAGTCATCAGCTACTAAACACTACCGTGCTTCAGAATAAAGAGTGCTTTGCCCTACCTCCAAAATGGGGCTTGATGCATTGGTGGCCGGTGCTACTGAAATTCAAAAACGCTGAGAGCGCAAAATTGTGAATGCGGAGTATGTCAGCTATAAGAACGACAACTAAACTTGAGAAGGTAGTTGTGAGGACGAATAAAACCGTACTTGCGCGAATACATGCACCCGTTCAAAAGAAATAACCCTGCCGACCATTGGCAAACCGCCTTATGAATCACATGTGATGATGACATCTACTCAAATGCTTAGTTCACCACAGATCTAGATGATTTCGCGACTGCTGTTGAATGCCTGCCAACAAAACCGATCTTTAGTAGCAATGTCGACCCTTTCCACGTATCTAATACTATCACAAACACTACTACATTAACGAAACTAGTGCTAACACCGACATTCTCCGCAGATCTACCTAGATGCTATTCAGGTTCTCGGCATATCTTCTTCACAAATGACACCAGCCTAGACAACACGATCAACATCAGCGCCACACATGACTAAACCTACAATCTGATGAATGGTAAGAAAATTAGTACCATTACTTACACGCACTCCAATTTGCCCAACCCCGGCAAAGCCACTCAGACCCACTTTGAGGAAGTTGGCATCCCATAACCGACCCATAGCAATTAACTGTCCAGATGCTGCTCCTATGGGGGAAGTATATAATCATCTTAATGTAGACTCCATCATCATCATACTGACACAAGGACAAATCGATTATACTCGCCCTGTGAAGCTCTTTGTTTCTATCCTTCTGCTGCGAATACCGCGCTTAATCAATGCAGTCGGCTCTACGGAGTGACACCTTATGAAGATCTAACATTTAGGTATCCATCCATAGGTATCCATCCATAAAGGTAAGCCGACTATGTTTGCCACGACATCACCCATCACATGCCTGAGAGCGAAGATTGCAAATTATCTCAAATGTCGCTCAGATGCCTGACTCCCGTTCATAGCCTGCTCTCCTTTTAGGTTTATCAGCGACAATACAGCCGCCAACCCTAATGAACCAACTGAGTCAACAGTTCTTCCAGCAGATCATCAATTTAACGGGAATACCCAGCGATGGGTATTCCGAGTGTGCTTACGCATGTTCCTCCACTTTATCGGATGGTGCCCTTTGTTCAACCATTTATAGGCAATAAATCTGAAGCGTTCGTCCCTCGCCTGAATGGACGCTCGATTCCCAATCAAACCCGAAGTCGCTGGCCCTCCACAGGACAGAGAGAAGACATGATCGGACGAGCAGAGCAATAGGAATGCATTAGCAAATCACGCCGTTCATTATAAAGGTAAAATGGGAAGTTCGTGAATAGTATATAAAGCGACCGTGGAAAGCTCTGGAAAGGTTAACTTGCAACCAATAAAGGAACTGCTACCTAGCGTTCATTGGCCGCTTCTCCTGGTTGTCTTTCTGTTCGCCCCAATCAGGGCGGATGAGTTTGGATCGCTGGCCGCGGCGATGTGTCCTGACTTGTTCGACTCGCGTATTCCTTCCTAACAAAATCTACCGACACATCGTGGATATGTTAGATCAAGTCTCTTAAGCGACACCAGGTAAAGATGACCATTCTCGGCTGTATCTATTTCAAATCAGCCAACCGTATAACCCCCGCCTCAAAAATCTTCAGCAAACCGGCACTATTTGCGCCGGTCACCCACAGCGAGCTAAACTACGAATGCATCCATAAATACAATGCTACTACACTAAAACTCAGGAGTTGTATTCGAAGCTCCTAGAACTGCTCCATAGACTTGAAACAACAACTTGAGACCTAATAGCAGTTACTGAAACTTGGCTTTCAAACGACACATTTGATGCGGAGATTGAACTCAGTGAGATACCACTCATTCGAAATGACTGTCCATCTTGCGGTGGCGATGTTGCCCTCTACTATCAAGATTACTTGCACTTTGAGGCTCTTACTGCACATTCCATTGTTATTCCTGACGCATTATTTTGCCTACTGCAGCGAGCAGGTCGAAATGTTAGTTCACAGAAGACGCGTGATGCTTGTCGCTTAGCAGTTATCTATAGACTACCGAGCTCGTCAGCAGACTGCGACAAAACTCTGTTACAAGCTCTCCGATATGCTGCTTCACAACAGTAAAGTTGCCAACGCGCGAATTTACTGTTCCTTCAATGACAGCAATGTCCCCCAAATGAGCCATCATTTAAATTGTAGATGAATATTCACCAATGCAGGGTGCATAAAGCAATTTCTTGACTTGACTTGAAGCTCCTTGAATTCATGGATATGGCAGTTTTGTATAACCATGTGCATCGAGCAACCACACACCGCGGTCAAACAAGAAATTAATTCTGACTACTACTCCTCTGTAGTGAAGAGTTGATGGTAGAGTCAGTAGCATACAACACTCTAATGGGCCGTGGCGATCATTCAGTCCTAAAGTTTGGTTATGTGTTCTATACAGGTATGGTTGATAAAGAACGAGAAACACAAAGAAATATTACTGACGGTTCCAAAATTCCTAACCTAGCGACAGCCGTTTACTGGGGCCTATAGATCCACGCTTCGGCGAATGACGAATGGGATGAACTGAATGGTAAAGTTAAATGCGTCAGACTGTTACGAGAACGATGGTAGGGAGCGTACAGTCCTTATTGCCAACTCACAACGGGTTCACAGGCTAGCACGTACGCGCGCGCGTATAGAGCACATTTCCCGACCACCACGCATCACACATTGTCCTTTCACTCAGTGTCGCATTCATGCCCCACATTCGGAAGTCGTCAAAGCCGCCG
The DNA here is from genome assembly GCA_944474145.2 of Dicrocoelium dendriticum. Lineage (NCBI taxonomy): Eukaryota > Metazoa > Platyhelminthes > Trematoda > Plagiorchiida > Dicrocoeliidae > Dicrocoelium > Dicrocoelium dendriticum. The sequence goes on along the minus strand of OX104063.1, from coordinate 125,731,934 downwards.
CTCGCCGATTTAACCTCCTATCTTCGATTCCGCGCATCCTAATCCAACCGGACTGGATTCGTTTTAATGCTTTTGACTTCATTAATCGGGGTTGCGTCGCTCTACTTGTGGTTATTCCTGGAGGCGCGGCCAAGCGTGCAACTTTCCGGAAAATCGGGCTGTTCACCAATGCGTCCCCCGCTGTTCTTGGCCTGGGCCTGAGACCGTTTGTCGTTTGTTGTCCGTTTCACCTGGTTGTTCACCTGGTTGGGAGACTATTTACACGACAGAGCAATCAAGGTAAGAGTGGCCGACACTCAATCTGAAAGCCTGTGCGTCTCCAGTGGGGTACCGCCAGGATCCATCCTCTGCCCGCTACAGTTTTTATTTTACATAAATGACATCCCAGAAAACATTTACATTCCCGATGCAGATATTTGCAGATGATGTTAAATTATGGAGAGAAATTCGCTCAGCGTCCGACCGTGTCTATCTCCAGAATGATCTGGCTCGGATTAACGAATAGGCACAAAGGAATCAGCTCCACTGAACCCTGCAAAGTGCCATCTGCTGACGGTGCGCAGCAGCTTCGTCAACACAGATTTTTTTGAGGCAACACCTCCTACAACACGTGACTAGCGAAAGCGACTTAGGTATCACCATGCAAGCAAGTCTTGGCAATTCACTCCAATGTTCGAAAGCAGCGAATGTGGCAACCTTGAGGCTTTTGAGGCGAGCTCTGGACACCTTTGAGCAACTGGTAGTACCAATGTTGATTAACTCCTATATTCGTCCTCACCTTGAATATGCAATTCAGGTCTGGTGTCCATGGTTAAAATGAGATATTCGCTTATTAGCAAAACCCCAATGAAGAGTCACATAGGCAACGCTTGGACTATCCCGTCTCAGCCACGAACAGCGCCTTCGTTTATCCCGTGTGTTCTCCTCCGATTGCCGACTGCATCGCGGAGATCTCATTCTCACCTACCGGATACTAACTGAGCGCGAGCATCCATATACAGCGCTGCTGATCCCAGCCACTTAAAATCAATGCCGAGGCAACCACCTGAAACTAATGATGTAACCCTCCCGTTTGAAGTGTAGAAAGTATTCTTACTCACTTAGAATTAGTTCCCACTAGAATGCACTACCACCGCGTATAATGAAAGCACCGGCCATCACGACATTCTGAGGTTTATTAGCGTTTCATCTTAGTGATGAACTCTATACAACTGTTTAATTAAGTGCAATGACTTAACTCCTGATAACTTACGTTTCACCTTGGAATAATTTGACCGTAATTTGTTGTTTGCATTTCCATGCTGTGGATCTTGTAAAGTTATGCTTTTTATCCCATCATACACTCTTGAACTACCGAATCCGTCTCTCAGCAAAAGATGCAACACGTAGGTTCCCTAATGTTTCTCTCCTGTCACCATATTGTAATTGCCAAGGAGACTTGGGAAAGCGAATTTAATAGTGATACTCACTTTTGCATCGTAAACATCTGCAGCTCTATGAATAGCAGTTGCCCTACATAGATCGACAGTAAACACCATGCAACTTCTGGGTGTGACACACTTCCAAATGGCCTTGATGATTCTGTTAGGGTTAAAATTCAACTAAACTTCAAGATCATTCTTATTGGTTGTGTGTACAACTCATCACACTGTCGAGAATCGGATATCGATCACCTAGCGGTAGTTTTCTCACACGCTTCTGCCCAGCCGGCAACATAAAATTATTGGCGGAGATTTCAATATAAATAAATGAGTTAAGGTACATTACCGGACTGTTGATAGAAGCCAAGCTATCTAGGAGTCGGATCGTTATGTACACGAGTTCCGTGCTCCTGCATGAACAATACAGAAATTATGGTTTTATGTTCCGCGGTTCTGAGTGTAGCTCCAGATAAGCGAAGCAATAAATCCTTATAGAGCAACGTTTTGACACCTAGTAGTTTTATTGTTTATGTTTTAGCTAACGTGAAGTATAGACAGGCGCCTTGAAGGCTTCACTTGAGATGATGCGTCAAGTGGATTGAATCGAGGTTACAGCGATATTGAATTGGAGTAGTTCATCAGTCGATTTCGTTGCATCTAAATATTATTAACCGGAGCCAGATCACGGAGGCGTATGCATACTCTTCTCTTGACATGGATCGCCAACGTGTCGAGTCGATGGTCCGCTGATATTCACCCGGATTCCATTGTAGGGTTTGGGAATATTTAGTGGTTCCATTTAAAATGTGTTCATGGAAAGAAATAAGAAAACAGTGGCAATGTCTGTGATCTCTTGGTGTTCACCATAATCCCACACTGATAACTGCCTTTTTTTCAACTACTCATGCTTTTGATCAGATGCAAGGATTTGCATCTCCAGCAAGTGGTGAACACTTGCTTGACTTAATCTTTACACATAACACAAACCTTAGAATTAAATGGATCTTCCCCAAACTTCCTGGAAGTGACCACAGGATAATAGAGTCATGCACTGAAGAATTCAACTACAGCCACGAGGCATTCAACAAGCTCAAATTTTTCGTGCTTTTCGTGATTTAAAATGAAAAGATGTGATCAACTTGCGATCGCTAGCCTGGGAAGATTAGTTCCTTTCTCCTGAACGACAAGATACAGCTAACTTAATCTACACAATTTTTATCTCGTGTTTATATGTCTTATCCTTGTTGCGTCATAGGCATACTACCCTCACAATGTCGCCGAACTCTATTCCGTCGCATATAACACGAAAGCTGTAGAGTCTACGGTATAGATTAAGAAAGACTAGCAACTTTTGTCAGTTAATTCAGTACAATCAAACACTGACAACCTTAGAAAAGAATCGGTAATCGAAGCTTTACAGAAATGAGACTAATGCCTTAGCCTCCTGTAATAAACCAAAGGAAATGACCAGATTAATCCAGCTTAGGTGCGACTTCAAGCATACCGGATCACATTAAGTTATACAAACTTACAACAGCCGTTCTGCGAACTTGGCTCAGATGCGAGAGGTCTCTAAGGAATATTACTCATCATTTTTCACTGGGCCGTGCATAACACCGATGGTAAAGATCCCTGTTAGAATTATTGATTCCATCAGTATTGTTGAACTTGAGCAATCGTACATAAGAATTCCGCTCAACTCATTGAGATCAAATCCTTATCCTGGCGCAGAAGGAATGCCGTCTCCTGTATCAAATTCGGAGGCTTTGATATCCCCGTACCGCTGCAAAATATTTTTACATTATTCATGAGACCTGCATATGCTCCAGATGTGTGGAAATATGTGCTGGTTGCACCAAGAGATAAAGATTGTCCACCTCATACGCATGCGGACTACCGGCCTGTCCAGCCAAATCTCCATTCTCTGTAGAACAATATAAAGGGCAATGAAGACTGGAATCGTCGAATTCCAATCGTCCCGGGATTCGCTCAGTAATTCCCAGCATGGCTTTTGAGAACATTGTCATGTATAACTTGTCAAGTACAATTACTAAGCTTCGTTACTCATTCCATTGATCGTGGTAAGCGTCTGACTATCATTTTTCATGATATACGTAATGTTTATCACCTGGTACCACATGGGAAGCTTCTAGCAAAAATACGTTCCTTCCGTATAACTGGCAATTGACCGTATATTACCGAATATAAGCCGAAAGGTTTTGGACAATTTTTCATCTCTGTAGATGGGGGTCGGTTTATCAAATGGTGATACGTCATTTGAAAATGTTACATGAAGAGTCCACCCAGGAATTCATTGCACAACTGTGCCCCTAGCTGCCCTTAGCACCACCCGTTAATGAAGGACGGTATCCCAGATTTGAAGTGCCTCATTTTTTCGCACCTTTCTCGCAGTTGGCTCATGTGACATCGCGTTAGTGCTATCTTGGGTAGCGAATCAAAAGTGCTTAAACTTACTACAACTGACTGGTAGTAGAGCAAGTTTCGCTGCACACACTTAAGTGTGAGCAGGCCCTGATGTCAATGTCGTGGAGAAACAAGTTCGTTTCTCTTTTTGCTGATTTTTGGGGGTTGGTTAATATAGGGACGTACGACTTTAGACAAATCTGATATTGCAAACTTATACTGTCGGCCTATACATGGACGGACTTATATTCGATAATATACAGTGCATTCTTGGCTATCATCGTACCTTTGTGATCGGCATCAGGCAGTTAAGATACTAAGCAATACTTTCCAAGTAGACAACTCACATTTGGCTTGATCCATGAAAGAGCTATTTTCTGTTGTACCTTAACGACGTCCTCCTGGTTGCCAAACACCGCAACCCATATGTTTGTCATTGACATGAAAATCATTTATGGGTTCGATTCAGACAATGTCGTTAGGGTCTTAGGCAACATACGAGCGGATCTGCACGAGCTGGAACCTTGGTGCACTCATCTGAACATCGAAATCTAACCCGAGCAGTGCACGGCAGTACTGCACCAAATTTCTTGATGTTAAACGGTAAAACCCTGTCCATCTGTCTCGCAATTCGGAAAACTTGCACTACTCTACTCAAGATCTTTCACGTTCCCTGAACAGGTATAGTAGGCTATCGAAAAGTCCTTAGACTAGGAGAGCTAATACAATAACTTTTTTGTTATGAAGGGAACCAGGATCTACCTATTTAAAACTCGTATTCCTTCCATATTATAATACTGCTCACTAATATATTCCAAACCGGAAACAAGCGACAGAATTGCGATAGTAAATGTACAACGCACCTTTCCGGAGCTCCTAATGAGAACCACTTGTAATCTTACTATGACCGCCGCTGTGAGACGAACAACTAATCCTTCTTAGCAAGATGACTAAGACTCGACCTGAGCATTATATCTGATATGAATTACAAACTGTTTTTACCGCAGACGTCGAGGTGCATTCAATCTTCGCTTATGCATTATACAAGGAATGGACAAACCACGTTGCCAATCGAGAAACACAAGCTAGCCTGAGCGCAAATTTCTTAGCCGCTTTGTAGTTATGTGGATCAAACTATAGCAAGATTTGAGAATGTGCGACTCAAAGGGGTTCGCCGCCCTTTAGTAGACGGAGAATTGACAGAGAATAAAGTGAGAATCATGCTCAACGTAGAATTGAGTATATCCACGTTATATGCGGAAGGGCCAAGTGCCATAGAGCGAATAACAAACCTTTGAGTTAAAGTCAGTCCACCTGTATCGACTTTGGTTAATTTGGAAAAGCACTTTTTCTTATTTATAACTGGTTCTATATTTGTCCGGAGGTATCAGCACACGATCTAAGGAGCAACTGCGAACATCCGTCGATATCGCTCCCTATACATATAGGCTACCCGAAGTGACTAAACCACTATACCATCGACTTAGATTCACTTTTCTTAAGAGAATGTTAAACAGTAACTCTTCATGACGCTCCATTTACAAACTTTGGTTGATTTACCCACATGGTCCCTGTCTCGTATCTTAGAAGTACAAACTATTCCTTTATTATTGTTTACCTGTTGACCTCTATGCTACATTTGTTCTGTAATGTTAACTATTTACTACGCACTTCAGGAGATGTCAGTCCGGAAACAGATAGCAAGTCCCATTGTCCAATGACATCAATTTTTGTATTTTTCGAAAGCATGCGCAAAATGGAGGAAACTAAAATATTTGAGAACTACCTTGCATATCGCGAATTCGAGCAGTCATCTGTTTTCGGCAATTCCGCTGTACATCGTGATCGAAAAACTAGTCGGTCTTTCCTGCACCATAGCAACATACGCCACTTCTCTATTTGTTATCATTACTGTTGCAACACTACTACCACCACATGTTTTATACGCTCCTTTAATTCGTTGCTGACCATGGCTGGATCCATCACAACTGGGAACAGATTGAAGTGTCAATATAGTAATTGAAAAATATCCCGTTCATCTCCTTCATTTGTGGTGTATTAGCCTGATGAGGAACCACTGAAAACTAGCTTGTTCGCTAATATTTCTTGAAGATAGTAATTATACCGGCGCAGGGCACACTGCAAATGGCTCACTGACGAGTAAAAACTGCTTGAGTTAAAATACTGTGTGATGTCACCGGCGAGATGGCTTGAGGGTCTATAATATATACAAATAATAACACCCCGTTTAGATGAGTAATATAGTTGATGACTCACCAGCTTTTAAGCCACAGTGGCACACGGCCAGATGGGATAGGGAATTGCGAGCAAAATCTTTCGATGAAATAACCTACAATGATGCAGCTCTAAGGAGACGGTTCCATGGATTTGTCTGCATTTATTATTTTTGGTAGCCCCTCAATCTTCTTGAAATATTGGGTAGATCAATTAGACCCGCCCAAATGAGAAATAGTTTGAGAAATGCTCTGGAAATCTCGAAAAGTTACCTATTCCATGCGCTGTCGTTGTACATAATGATCATAACATTCAGTTGACTTTGCCTCGCGCTGTTAAGAAATATGCCGTTTAGTTAGTTATTGATGTGCTAGGTCCCAAAAGCTATGGTAAATGCGAGCACGTTGAAGCTTTGTGCACATAAACGACTTCTACGAGCAACTCTTGTCGAACCGTCCGAGTCGTATGGAATGAATCTTACGACGGAATGGACCTGACAGAAAACCAAACACCTTCATCAGGTGGAATGCAGTAAGCCTACAATGAGCATAAAAACCTCACCGCACGTTATCCGTTATCGCTGTTTGCGCTACCAAAACACCGGTCTGCGGCTGGCATCTGTTACTAATTTAGGTACGTTCCACGATCGATATAGTTTTCACGCCAGTAATCGGGTTAATGAGTGCGATCGTCTTCGAAGGAGTAAACATAGTTATTAGTGAGCAGTCAAGCGATTTATTGTGTTTATGAGAAGGTTCATCACAGCTAGACGCAAGCAGACCGCCACAATACATCCAGAAAAGTGCTAGTCGGCTGTTTCATCTTATTGGGACTCGTCAGAATCGCGAAGCAGCCGAATCCTACTTAATGCGAACCCATGTACATACTCTTACAAGCCAGCGACTTATGCCACTGAGCCGTGGGTAACGATGGCCGACCGCTATGACTGATTTCTAACTGCAATGTATTGCGACTCATCCTGACTGTTATGTATGTTTTGAAGGTGCAGAGCACACTGCTGGACGCCGTAGCTACGACAACCTTTACAAGTCGCCACCAAAGTCGGTGGCATGTAATCTGATAAGGTGTCGCCCTGGTAGTTCTTCCAAGTCATCTTTAAAACAGAAACCACACCTCCAGAACGGAGCTTCGAGATGTAGGGGCACTTTGTACTCTTAGGTGCAAATAACTGAGCCAGAACACAATGCGATAATACCTATAATGGCGTGTCTCGCATAGTCGGCAATATAACTTTATTTATCTTATACTAATGACAAAGAAATATTTTAAATGGAGAGTAGCTTTAATAGATGAAGGATGACGGCACGTACAAGAGGGTAGCGGTTCTCGTTGACCATCTCACGAAGCCAGATTTGCAAAGATGGGGAACCTCTGGATGAAATTTGATCGAATTATTGTACAAGACTGGAAGCCATTTTAATGTCACAATTCAGTTTGACCAATCGACCGACACCCATTCAGTAAACAAAGGCGTGTATCGTAATACCGAAAGACCAGTTTCACCCATCACATGGAGCAAGAGTGAGAGTTTGCGGCCTGACAATTCGCGCTGCCCATAACCAGAACAGTCAAGTGTCATGTATGGCGTACATGGAAAGCGGGCACTCATTTTAACTTTGTATGAAAGCTCTCCTACAGTAAAACAAATGCATCCGTGATTTGAAGTGGCTTTCATTTCGGGAAAATTGAAAAGTGGTAAAAGTTTCTAGGGGCAAGTAGCTTTAGGGTTGGTGTAATAACTGTTTAAAAAATACCGTTTTTATGGAAGGTCTCATTTCAAGTTAAATCATTCGTACGCTTTGAAGATAGATTTGCAAGGTTCTTATTCACACCGCGAATTGATATATATATATATATATATATATATATATTATTATGTATATATAGTCGGCGGCATCCGGTTTCGGATTTGCCTGTTACTGTGGCCAGCCACAGAACACCTGCGCCTACAGCGAGACCATGGGTGGCTTGCGCTACACCACCAACAGCTTCAACCACACACCCCATATCCAGTGTAAACCCGAAGGAATAAGACCGGGAGGCATGTGGAAGGGAGCCACGTTTCATCAACGGAGCCGGCCCACACTCCTTCACAGGCAATCACAAGCACGCGGTATTTGGGGAAACATGCGCACACAAGGCGGTGGCTGGACAGTAGTCCGCTACACACTAAGTGCACGGAACCACTCTTCGAGCCTAGCACGACCACAAGGACAGTGCACCCCGTCCCCTCCAGCAACGACCAACTCTCTCCTGGAGCCAGTATGAAGGAGGTAGTGGGTAATAGACAGGTAGGCACCTTGTCAACATGCACATCAAGCGCAACCACACTGGGGAGACCAAGCAACAGCCAATCACTTGAGAGAAAGATATCCAAGAAAATACATCGAGTAATGCATAAAGAAACGCTGATATAAATCTTAAATTGATGGTCATATGACATAGGTTGTTTACCAATGAATTCGGGGTAAGTTCACGAGCTCAGAAAGTATAGTTTACGGAAATGCCACAAACACGAAACGTTATCGAACTTGACTAAAATTGGCTTAAGCGACGTGTGTAAGTTTATAGAAGAGAGTACAGGTAGATATATATATATATATATATATTGAGAAAGAAAAGCATTAGAACAAAATTGAAAACCAACCACCTGAAGTAAAGGGACTTAGCATGCAAGCACACGGTTAGTAAATCGAACGCAGCGTACCTACAAACGCTGCGCCGGTTCTGCCTACGTTCTCTGCAGGACCCGAAGTCGCTTCGGTAGTGGTCCCGAGTGGCCTCGCTCATAGCTCACTAGGCCTGCCTGACTCAGGTACTCGCGACCGCATGTGCTACAGCACCATGCGCTCGATGCCGATGGAGTACAATCAATCGGTGCTTACCACTTCCGCACTTGCCGCTTCTTCTCTGGATGCATGAGGTCTTTCTCTCGCACTTCAGCAACTGCCTTCGTACTCAGATCGCGCCATGCACGCCGATCAATCGCCTTTGATATTCATGACCTGCAATCAAGATTAGAACGTGAGACGCTCACTTTAATCATGTCCTGGTAACGCAACTTTGGTTTCCCCACTTGCCGCTTCCCAGTATTGAGCTGACCAAATAAAAGCTGCTTCGGTATCCGCGTCGAATCCATACGCCACACATGACCGAGCCACCTCAGGTGTCTCAGTAAAAGTATGCAGTCCACTGCATACATCGCACTTTGTCGCAACACTTCCGTGTCTGCAACTCTGTCGCCCCAATCGATACGCAAAATCCGTCGCAAACACTGCTGATGGAACCGCTCGAGATATCGCACATCCCGACGGTAAATCGTCCACGTTTCACTGCCGCATAGAAGAACGGACAGCACCATGGATTTGTACACCATCAGCTTCGTGCCGGAGGGAGAGCGAGAGGGCGGGAGGTGGAGAGTCAGACCTCTCTAAGGCGGCCACTTAAGGGACCGACAATATGTGATCGTCAAGGAGAGGTTCATGCGCGGAGACAGCAAGCATAGAAGAAACATTTGGAGAGTTTTTGGCTGGTCACCATAGACAGGTGTTCGTCCTAACAGGGTTGGATTGTATATACGTTTGCTGGTTGTAACCGCAGATGGCAGCCTTGGTGACATAATACATTTTGACTTAATTACTCAGTGCTTCTCTGAAGTTAACAGTCCAGAAACATATACTTGAATTCAGTGATGGCAATAACTGATTCCCTATGCGACTTTTGCCTATGGACTATTCGTACAGTCATCCGTCTCCGGCTGTCACGCCACACAATTTATCGTATGATCGGCTCGATCTATTTCTACGTCGATGTAAAAAAAACATACCTGCCTATTTTTTACACTAACGATATAGTTTTCACATAATTCCTCTTTTCTATATTCTTCCTTATTTCATAGTTGGCCACGACTAGACTGATCTCCTGTGGTGACGGATTACAGCTTCCAGATCATAAAAGACGTTACCTATGCAAGGTAAATTACCACCAACTGACTGGCGTATAAAAAGTGCCATAATAGAATGATCCGCATGACGGACTGAGCTGAGCCTTCATGGCCCATAATACATGTATAAAAGCAGCTCTAAAAAGAACAGAACATATGATAAACAGGTGATGGCTCATATGCTACTATGCCACACCGGCACACGGCCAGTTATTGCATGGAAGTGCAGGCGAAACCTTTCGAGGGAATAACTTGCGTGGAAGCAGGTCCCCTGGGGATGGTTCCACCAGTGGCCGTATTACTTTAACTGGACATCTATTTAAATCTGCTTACGTTATTGTTCCTGGTTTTAATTTCTTTAATGCCTTAATCCTGCCAATTAGTTTAGTACCTGCTTTGGATCCATTGTAAAAAGCGTGAACAAATTGATTATTCTTTCGCGATCCTGTTGTACAGATTGAGCAGACCACATAGTTGGACTGCAACTCGAATCACCGAGGAATATACCATTTATTTATTTATTTTATTTATTTATAAGCATTCATGTACAGTTGAAACCTGGCTGGCCTAACGATCTCGCCTCTTTAGTGTCGAATGTTGTTGCTTACTAAAAGCATTCAGACTCAGTTGATGAAATTGTTGATTAGGTGTATATTCCAAGAAGGCGGGAAATAACTACTACATTTAACTAAACACCCAATAAGTCATTCGTTGTGCAAGGTTAACCGACGAAATCCTTTTATAATGGATGGGCAGTTCGGCTAAGACGAAGATTACCCAAACATGTTTGCTGAAACAGTTGGAAAGCGCCTTTCGGGTTTATTTGAAGCAGCGTTATATGATTAGACTGAAACATGCAATCTAAATCAAGACCGCGATTAGTGACATGGGGAAGTCTGATTTTTCGAAGCGGCTGGAGTCCAGGGGAAAAAGTTCGGATTTCTGACGATTGCGAACAAGTCCGAGGTGACCTGGAAGTGCAATATTGCCAGCATGTGATACCTAATAGTTTAAGAAAACCAAACATTGCTGTGCCATAGATGGAAACCTTAATTCCCTAACAAGACATAGTGATCAAGCTTATGTCAAAACCAAATGATTTTCGTTTCTGACTCTGTACGAAGGAAACAGCTTGAGGAACACATATAGGGTCATATGTTCCAAGTGCTCTAAACACCTTTAACTATCATTTGGTTGGAACATAACAATTTATTCAAGCAAAAATATGCTTGCTGATAAAGATTGACCAATGATTTGCCGTTCTTGAGAAATAGTGTCCGAGTAAATATATCACATGATGTCTCTAAGCCATTCTTCCGAAGAATGCGATGTGAAGTAAAAATGCCGTTGGATAAGTTCACAACCACAAAACAGTTTACCAACGGGCAAAAACTAAACCGTGTGTTATAGAAAAAGTTTGAAAGCTCACGTGCGCAGTACTTCTTTTCATCATTGTTCAATAGATCGCAGCTGAAGGCGGCAATTCTACTGTGTTTGTTGAAGTACCATTGTATATTTGCCGTGGGATTTGAAGTAACTTCACACGAAAGCATTGTATTCATACCAATTCCTTGTCGTATAAGCCTGTTCGCCAATTTTATCTCCGGAGGAACTAACAAGTATGCAAATATAATTGTTGATGCGCAGTTTAAATGCAATATAAGCGTTGAGACATTATCCACTGCAAAAATATTTTTAGCCTACATTAGTATTACTTGTACCGTATTTGAAGTGATTTATAAATCGAATATGCAGAGTAGAGTTGAATTCTCACATGTACATCCGTCACACTGCTCCTACAAAAGATAGAGCCTATTTGAAGTACTTGCTATTACTGAATAAGTTGACCTAAGCAGTAAGGCGATGCTCCGTGTTAACGAATAAAACCAGTATTAACAGATGACTGTGAATAGGTCGACATGCCACATCATCTTTCCCCACAAATGTATAATGCTAAATTGGTGGTATAGGGACTAGTACAAGACCTATTAAATGTAGAAAACGTTTGTTCACGGATTTTTACGGAAGCTTCAACAAAGGTTACCGTTTATTCTTCAGTAGACGCATCAATATTTCAATAGTTCAATAGTGTATGGTGGGATAAAAAGCAATAACTTTACAAGACCCACAGGATGGCAAATGGAAGAAAACAAAAGTTTCAGGTGTGACACAAAAATATCAGTAAGTTAGACACTGCGGTTTGTCATACCGTTATATAATGTGTATCATGTAAGTGCAAGTCCAATAGTCTTTCGAATGTCTCGATGTTTGGTGCGTTCACCACATCCGATGGCAGTGCGTTCCAGTGCGGACAGACACTAAGAAAGTAAAAAAAACTTTCTACAATCTAAACGGGAATATTGAGTCATAAGTTTTAGTGCATGGCCTCGGCATCGTTTGTCGGCAGATAATGTTAACAGCGACTTACATGGATGGTCCTCTTCTCTTAGTATCCGGTAAGTGAGGATCAGATCACCGCGAAGTCGTCGGTATTCTAAGGAGTACAGACCGATCGAACGAAGGCGCAGTTCATAACTAAGGCCCGATAGACCACGTGTTGCCTTAGTGGCTCTTCTTTGTGGTTGCTCCAGGAGACGAATGTCCCGTTTTAACCACGGACGCCATGCCTGCACCGCATACTCGAGGTGGGGACGAATGTAGGCGTTAATCAATAATGGCACGAGTTGCCGCTCGAAAGTACCGAGCGCTCGCCTCAAAAGCCTCAAGTTTAAGTTCGCTATGTTAGCTGCATTGGACATTGGAGCGAATTACCCAGACCTTCTTGCACGATGACCCCTAAGTCTCTTTCGTTGCTCACCTGTTTTATAACGCGCTGCCCAAGGTGATATGTGTTGCTGCAGTTACTGCGCAGCGACAACAGGTGACACTTTTCGGGGTTCAGGGGTAGTTGGTTGTTTACTGTCCATTCGTGAATCCGGTTCAGGTCATCCTGCAGATAGACAGGGTCAGATGTTGACTGAATAGCTCGCCACATCTTAGCATCGTCGGCGAATATTTGCATAGGTAATTGAATGTTGGCAGGGAGGTCGTTGATATAGACTAAAAAGAGTAACGGGCCGAGAACTGATCCTTGCGGTACGCCGCTAGTGACGCATAGGCTATCGGAGTGGGTGTTGGCGATCCTTACCTCGATTCTTCTGTCGTATAAGTAACTTTCCAACCATGTGAGCAAGGATCCGTGGATACCATAGGCCGCAAGCTTTCGGAGAAGTGCTGGGTGATTGACTCTGTCGAATGCCTTAGAAAAGTCTAAGTAAATCACATCTACGGGAACTCCCTCGTCAGCAGCCCTGGTCCATGAGTCCCGAGCAAGTAGTAGATTGGTGAGGCAAGATCGTCCGCGTCTGAATCCATGTTGGAGGTTGGAGATGATTTGTAGACTTTCAAAATATCTCACCATTTCATCAGCGATTATAGACTCCATCACTTTTGATAGAACAGGAAGGAGAGTAATAGGTCGGTAGTTGGCAAGGTCTGACCGCTTACCTCCCTTGTATATCGGAGTGATAAGTCCACGTTTCCACTCAGACGGAAGTGTATGAGAATCAAATAGAAACTGGAAAAAGGTTGCAAGGTGGACTGCCATGGTGGGTGCAAGGGTTTTAAGTACTTTCGGACAGATCTTGTCAATTCCCGGCGCACTATTTTCCCTGAGCGACTGTCATTTCTTTGCCACAGATGTAGGGCTAAAGTTGACCGTGGATAAGCCGACGACATTTGCTGGGATGTAGCAAGGCGATGGCTCCATGGTGTGTCTAGTCACTGAGACAAACTGCATGAGCAATGCGTCCGCGGTCTCCTCTTCAGTAACCGTTAGGCCATTGACCGTCTCTAGTGGTGGTATTCCCGTCTTAACTTTCCAAACATATAAAATAGTTATGGTAACATTGGTTTTAGTTGTACTGCGTAGTGAGGGCCTTCCGTGAATCGACAACTAAGAACGCGCCTCGATCAACATCCTGTTGTTTAAAAAACAGGCTAGAAATGGTTGGAGTCTTCAATTACCTAGGCAGCTATATTAGCGTCCGTGGGACGAGGTTACGAAACGTACAGCAATAACTCGAGGAGCTTTTTGCCAAGCTCCGCCACCTGTGGCGCAGACGCGACATCACTCTCGCCCTGAAGGACAGAGTTCATAAAGCTGTCGTCCGTTAAACCTCTTATAAGGTTGTGAAAGTTTGCCCTTCAGGTTGACAGACATAAAGAGGCTAGTCACATTCGATCATCGCTGCCTTCGTAGCTTAGCTCATGTCTGGTAGGATAACCGCCTAAGCAATGAGCGTGTTCGGCGTCGCGTATTTCATGCGGGAACAGCGAGTGGACCGCTCAGCACCATTATCTCACGCACCAAGCACTGCTGGCTGGGTCACGTGTTGCGCATGGTAGCACACCGGCTCCCGCGACATGCAATGTTTGCGCGCCGGGAGTGCGGTTGGAAGAGGAGGGGAGACCAACCGATGACTTGGTCGAGAGGAATGAAAACCCTCACTTCGAAGTTGGCGTCGGTTGGTGCATCCCGACTGCCTAGCTGGGGTCATAAGGATGATGAACACGTTTACTTGGGCACGCTGATATGGCGGAGAGCCGGCACCAATGGCGTTTGTGTTGTGAGTATCTTTGCCCATCCCCCTGCCTTTAGATTCGCCCTCCAACCCCGATCTTACGCAAAACACATAAGGTAATACTTAACAGCATTTTCGTAGTATAATTTATGGGATTTGTAGTGTAATTTTTTAGTTATAGGTAGAAATTCCTCACATCTAGGCTCACTCAGACTGCCGTCACATGCCCGGAAAAGCACTGCACGCGCGTTGCATCCTTTCGGGAATCGTCAGAAGTGCGCATTCCATCGGACCCCTGGCAGGGCTCGAACCCGCAACTCGACTGTAACTCGACTAGTAACTTATTTACGATGATCGTTGCCGTCCCCCATAGCTCAGTGGTCTCAACCACGGACTAGCAACATTCGATTTGCGGGTCCGAGCCTTACCAGGGGTCCGATGGAATGCGCACTGCTGACGATTCCCGAAAGGATGAAACGCGCGTGCAGTGCTTTTCCGGGCATGTGACGGCAGTCTGAGTGAGCCTAGATGTGAGGAATTTCTACCTATAACATTCAACTCCCCCTACTACTCTTCTGTAATTTTTTAGTCCTATCCTTTGTTTTGCGGTACATGATCCGAGGTGTTTCTCACCCTCAGCTAATGTGTACTGATGTCGATGACGATATTCAAAGAACATAGACACGTTTTTTACCTCACATCAAGTGAAATCACACACAAATTGGCGCGGCTCATCGGCTTGTCACTCTGGTAAGTTCCGTTCTCTCTATACCAGGTCAAGTATCCATTTGACGTTATCGATTTGGGTCTATTGACGCGAGCAAGCAAGAGGTCAGATTGCAGTCATTGCTGCCCACTCGCCAAACACCAGCACATGCGCAAATTCCAAACTGCAGAAGCCTTTGAGAAGAGAGTTAAACGTCTGCATAATTTTACAAATGTACGAAACTGACTTGGAATAGGTTTTATTGTTCCTTGCTTACAATGGTGAAAATCGATCTGCTTTCATGAGATTCTGGAATTCCGGATTTTCCGTCGGTTTAAGTTTATTTCAAAATATTAACTACTTTCGGGGTAACTCTGACAATTGCCAAATGACTAATCATTTTGTTTACAGAAATAGGTTGAGTTAGAATTTATCAACTTATGTTTCTAATATAGTACGGCTTCGTTGAACTCAAGATAAACGCCTACACGGATTGTAAACCATGAGGGAATTTGTGGCTCATACAAAGAGCACATAATACTCAACGAGAGAGAACATGTAAAATCCTTGGTTTATGTTGGCACTTGAGGTGCCGACACTTAACCTACCAAATCAATTTCTTGCTGGCTGCAAACGGTCATAGTTGCCATTAGAATCCGTGGATAATTAATTCTCAAATTTTCACATTACTCTGTTCACAATGTGTAAACTTAGGTTATAACTGATGGAAATAATAGTAACTTGGGAACTAACAGTTGTTCCTTGTCCATCGCCTCTAAATATCACACCAGCCGTTATGTACTGCTAAGATGGTCAGCCGAAATACTAAAGTTACTTTAGTTAAATAAAGTTTTCTAATGTTCATCTAGTATTATCATACTGTTTCACATGCATACAATAACGATGCGAACAGACAATCTCTGTTGCTAATAACTTCGGAGTAACAAATGACAAAGGAACCCATTTTAAAACAAGGGAAATGTTTAGACACAACAGAGGGACGGCTTACATCTTACAGACAACTCAACGCTGCTCCGGTCACTGGGCTCCACACCGTTATGCGCCAAACAAATAAGCATTCCGTTCATATTTCGGCTCAATGACGTTATCTTCAAGGAACCCCTGTTATCCTTGATGTCTAGGGGAAATCAGATTTACAAAATGTTAGCAGCAGCACATTTGTCTTGGCTACACATTTGGTATACTAGGAGTTAGTGGGTAAGCAAAAGTTGTGAATTTTCAGAACTGAAGTTGCAATGCAAACCAAGTACCATTCAGCCATAGGATCACACCACCTTGGACCATTTCTTTAGGCCACCGCGCTGGTGTTCTCGGACTTGGGTGCATGTCTACCATCAAAAAGCAACAACTACTCGGTTAACTAAGCTTTATGACTGACAATTGCCCGCGTGTCTCGCATGGTATCATATCATATATCTGGAAAATTCCGCGTGCTACGGACCCTCATAGTAATATAGTTGACTCCGTATATCAAACATACTGATGCCTCGGTGTGGCTTATTTTGAACCGATTTAGAGCTAAGCCTGAAAAATGGTTTGTTTTTATCAAACAAAGCTAAAAACCTAGTGGTTCCCACCTAAATTACAGAAGGAAACAGCTAAGTGCAATTACTAAACTTCGACTAGAAACATGGAGTTACGCTTTTCTACCAGAATTAATTTAATAGCAAGGCGGAAAGTAGACAGCGGCACTAGTCACAATATGTCAGTAATAAAATACATTATAAGCTCCAACCACTGAGCTTCCAGCGCCAACAGCAATACGATGTTGGACAATTCGTCTCAAGACAACAAGTGAGGCTTCAAACGGCTACCTTTTACGTGACTGCGTTCCCTCAATGCACACCTCATATCAGAAGAGTTGGAATGTTTTTATTACCATTCTGTTGAAACGGGCTCAATTACTTTAACGACTAATTCTTCAGCGGAATAATCGGATCCAGTCTTATTGCACGTTATTTGCACGATGATCGGGTGGTTGGTTCATTAATGTAAGTTCATTGGTTTGGTTGCAATTATTGTGTCAGGGAGAGCGCATAGTAAACTAGATTCATTAAAAACGCGCGGTACCAATTTTACGCTTCAACTAACACAGGGATGATTCAGAGTATTTCAACAATTTTAAAGGTAGTGTTCGAATTTTAACCAACCCTTGTAAAATTTCGGGAATGCTTCACGAAACGGCACAAGTGTCTCATCTCCATTGGTGCTGCCTTGGGATTTGTTCCTTTTGAAGAACCATGTAACCTCAGGGTTTGGATTTCCCGTAGCGGAACATTCAATATGAAGCTTCGCTCCCTCATCCACTTTAAGCAGGCGGACTGGTGATCGGATTATTTTCGGTGGTACTTAAGGATGGAAAACAAGGTAAACGATCCATGTTAATATTGCACATTAGATCAAATTTATGGGGACAATTGCCTCGAACATAACGTTCGTTTGAACAACAGGCCTTTGAAACACATAGTTAACAATCTGAGCTAGCTAACAGTATTTTGGCGAAATAGTGATTATAGAGAGTGACATCATTTTGTGTGGTTTGTAATATATTGATTGCTCACTCTCTCTTCCTTATGAAGCACTTGTGATGCATAAAAATATTTGGTGAAATGGATTTAAAATTTGCTAGGAATGTAAATTAACCGACAGCGTAAATGATAACAAGGTAGTGGACGACAGTAAAGTTTCGAGTTTGAGGAAAACTGACTAACTAATTAAATGTGACTAAAAAGTTTTGCTCCGGTCTATTCCACTTTAGAAACGAAAATTCTCCATCATTTACATAGATCTGTTCCGTTTGAAAACGATTTAGTTGCAGTTGTATATCAGTGCAGGCACGCTGATAGCATTACCTAGTCATCAATGACAGAAGCAAAGGTTATTTAATAATCTTGAATGAAACTCAGGTAAGCCGACTTAGCTCGGTTTAGTTTTTCTGAACCTCAACAATGCCAAAGTTTATAAAATGAATAAGCTCATGCTTCCTTTATGTACCACTTCACGTGAATTGTGGTTGCTCAGTATTAAGGGAACTAACTTCATCTGTTAGGGTAAATGCTGCTTCTCGAAAGACAGTTAATACTTTTCAGGGCAGCATTCTGTTTTCAGCTGTAATTTTCTATCAAATAGTGCTAAATTTGTTCCATGGATGAAACACCTTCCGGTGTGTATGAAACCTTTGGTCCCGATCATACTCTTGAAACAGATAAGCTCAAAATTTTATAAAAGTTGACCACGCAAAGTGGTCCCTTGTTTGAGCTAATCACAGGTACAACTTAGATTACTTCATATCATGATCACGCAGTGCAAAACTGCGACCTGGGTTCCCTTAACTTGTTCACATCTATAGGGGGTGGAAATCTGATCTGGAAGTAATCTCATGTGGATTTGCACTTGAGACACGGTAATTTGATCATACCTTTGTTTCAAAAATCAAATATATCCACCGTCGCTTCGCTTCGTTAAGCAATACCTTATGATTTGCACAGTGGTTGCAATTATCACCTACCAAGGACACGCAGAACCGTTGACTGGTAATACACACGGTTATTTGTGCTTGCGGCACAGCGGTATTCCCCATGATCTTCGAACAGCACTGGCCGAATTTTCAAGCTGAAGTCTCGACGACGAAGGAGTACCTGATAATCAAAGGTGATACATGAAAAACCGACAAACAGTATGTTACACTTCACCTTCAGAAGTACTATTGTATAGAAGAAGCGTTAGCATTCTGTAAGTATTGTGGTGTGTGTTAAGTGTAACAAATATCAGAATGATAACGGAGGACTTGTAGAACCAAACCAGAGGTCCGTTTGATAAGTTCTGCTGTTGGCCAGCTACCAACTGCAGTCAGTCTGCGGTTAACATCTGTTAACCGGGTCCAAAACGGGGAAGTACTTTTGGACGTTTTACTGTTATGTTTGGTTCAGAAAAGGATGACCTTTTTCTTGGGACTGTGTTTATCAGGTGTTGGAAACGTATAAGCTTTGGGCGACTTTAAGGATTGTTTATGGGAGTCAGTAGAGTAAACGCCACCTCATTATCGAGGAAGCAACTTGAAGAAAAATGGTTTAAATATTTAAAAATATTTTGCGAGAACAACGTTCACTTTTAACTTAGAACCCAAAAGTGTGTTTGCGTGCAGTTCGGGGGACAGAAGAATCTTGCATACGGCTTACTCAGTTATATGTTCAAATGGCGTGCTTTGGTCTACTACACACACTCATTTTTTCTACAATCTGACAACCAAAATGTTGGAGGTCCGTCTTTTCGCCAAAGAACAAGCCAGTCTGCTCAAAAGTGATTTATGTAAACAATCGTTGCCTTACAACTGGGGAACTAGTTTTAGCAGAAGGGTTATGGTAAGATAGTTTACAGTGTGTTTCCGATTAGCTTGTCATAGACACTGACAATATAGTACGCCCGAAGGTTCGCTTTTACCGTGCACCTTGTTCAGGCAGCAAAATTTGTGTGGCAGCGTAGTAAAGCTGTTCGAACTAAACTAAATTCCGACTAAATGCACTAGCAGATTGTTTATCATTGCGTTCGGGTACCCGCAAAAAGAATTTATATACCAAAAGGTGCAACCACCAAGCATTAAGGGAATCATAAATAATAATGACACAGGATAAAAGTGAAATTTTGAAGCAGTTATATTATTTTACGTTAATAATTGTTATTTGACCTTGTACAACGTTATGATGCGTCCCTATGTTTTCTCTTCAGATTCCAAGTGTACTGAATGAATAAACTGTCAATTCGATTTAGCGAGACATCCGTCCAGATTCAATATCCGTAACTCATGCTACTATCGCTATTTTACTCAAATTGTTATCTACCATTCTGGTTTTCGTTCATTAGCTTTCAGTTATTATTCTGTGCTTCTGAAACACCTTGGGAAGATTGAGATTACAGTGCGCGCAGCTCCGATTCCTTGTCGCACTTTGCCACTTATCTTGTTTATCGAGCATTTGAAGGAGACGTTTCCGTGTGGTGCAACTATGTTAACTACCACTCTAGTTCACCTTGGATGGCGGACATTTGATTCACTGTGGCTTCATCTTTCTTCGCATAGTTCTCAACCGGTTCGCTTAATTTGCAAAATTAGTAATTTCCACAAATGTAGCCAAACCCAATCTAGCATTGTGGTTGCAACAGTCTTGAGATTTTCCCCGCTTGCCTGTGTGAAAGTTTAAAAAATGTTAGTATTTCGTGGTACCCTTAGGCCGCCGGTGAGGATTCATGAACTGGTTGTTGAGTTCGCATGTGTCGGTCGAGCACCGCCTTCGCTTGGCGCACGTTTCGGTTGCAACGCGCAACTACTCTTGTGTGCTGCCAATTTCCCTTCCCTTAACAAACAGCGTCATCGGTGTCGATTTTATAACTAGGACAATCTGGAACCTTTTGCTTTACAAATACAAGCCTGCGAAGGGTATTCTTGTAGACAACTTCTGGCATTCACAATTATAAAATGGTATGTTATGGAACAAAGAGTGGATGAATCAAAAAGTGGATTAGTGCAGTCACGACAGTCCGAAACTCAAACGTCTTGATCAATAAAGTCATCTATCGTAGGTGTGTTGCTTGATCTGTAGAATGTCAAGCACATCAACAGGTCACAGTCAGCACACGAAGCGATAGATGTTGACAGACTAATTCCGACCAAGGTAGAGAAAACCCTTACAAAAATCCTTCTGTTACATAGTTCCGTTTATATGGGTCTTATTGTAAAAGCTTCGGCAGCCCGTAAGACTTGTATCCTAAGGCCATCGGGATAACGTTTCGGCACGACATAAAGTATTTTGAAGACGGTTCTGGTTCGGTGTGCCCTTTTGATCAGATATTCCAGGTTGGAACTATTGATGCTACTGAGTATGTCCTTCCCAGCAAAGCCTCTGGGCTGTGTTCCGCTATGCGTTTAGACAGACCTCTGGTCGTGCGTCCAACGTACCTAGCACCTCAGGTGCAGGAAAACTGATATAGTATGGAGGATTGCAACTGAACGTGAGGTCTGTAGTGGAGACGTGTCGAAGCGATAGCAGTTAGGATAACAAAACCGGCACTATGCAAACAGAAGGCTTAATTGTAATTGTAATTGTAATTCTATCTTGGCCGCAATCAGTATGCCAACATCCATCGCTTCGGTTGCTGACTGTGACCGGGTAATGCGTTTGGCATTTCACTGATCAACCAACACGGGTTCCGTCACCTGAGATAGATGATTTTATTGATCAAGACGTTTGAGTTTTGGACTGTCTTGATTGCATCAATCTATATTTTGCTTCACCAGCTGTTTGTGCCATAACATACCATTTTATAATTGTAAATGCCGAAGGAGATTTAACGAGAATAGTACTTTCCACATCATTTTGGTCTTGCATTTTCACAGGTATAAGTTACGAGTTGAAATAAAGTGGCTATTTTGCAACTCGATATGTCTTTTGGAATCACTGTCTGAGCTCCCGCTATAATGTACGAAATATTCGTCCTTCAGTGGTACGGTCTACATGAACCGGAATGCCCATAACGATGCAGCATTGGAAATCGCGCTTGGAAGTTAGCCAGCCGCATTTGACTTACAGAATAAGTTAGAACTTCGGTACCTGCTTGTGAATGGAAAGCCGAATAGACGCACACATCCCAATGTTATCACTTGCTAGTATCTAATTAATTTTCAGTACCTGAAGTAAATTTACCCGGAATGAAACTCAAAACAAATCCTGTTTTATGCCATGCTACTTTGTTCGCCGTGGATTCTTGATACCGGCATCCCTTTCGGTTGCGTGATTAGGATACCGAATGGTACCGGGACTAAGGCACCGCAAAATACGTCCCAGTGATTCACGTAAATATGAGGCGAATCTGCATGTGGATGCAGATATTGTATGGAGTGCTTGTTTTTGTCCGTTTGTGACGGTTGAAAATAAAAATAGTAGTATGATTATCTACTTTAGTCTGACCAAAAGAACTCGCGGGCACCAAGACATTTCATTCGATTATTCTCTAAGTACCGTTCGTGGAATTAGTTTCTAGTGACTGTTGGCTTTTGTTGTTCGATTATTTTGAACCAACTGGATGAAAATTCTGTAAATGAAAGTCAGAAGTCATAAACTCTGTCTGCAAGCATCGTTCATGTTACTGCTGGCCTCTTGAGAAAGTACAATACACCCATGTCAAAAGTTGTTCATGCAAGGTAGTTAGCATACGATGCGTATGCCATTGATTTCAACTTTTAAATAATACTGTTATCTAAAGCGACAGAAATATTCGCTCCACTTTCTAAGTTAATAGCATAGATGAAAAACTACAACTACACAGCTGAGCACGGTTGACTAAAATTCCTACGAAGAGACGCAGTCTCGCATAATCTTACTTGAGGTGCTACGGTTATCCGATCGTTGTCTGTAACTCGAAATATTCCTCTGGTTAAAATCTGACGCGGGGAACGAATCCAGGTAATATTGTCCATGTCCTGAAATGTAGAAGGAGAGTCCGTTAATTGCCTCGTGTGTGTTATCTGCTAACGCACAGGCACCGTGGACACATACCGGTTAGCTGGGAGGTGTGTTAATTTTTAGTACGGTGCTGTGCGTTGGTACACGGAGTGACGTCACATAAGCCCTTATGCCGATACGCATAACGGGCCGATGAACTGGATTGCATTTTCTACCCCGGTTAGATCGGCATTTAGGAAATTAGAAAAAGAGACTAACAATTCGGTTGGTGTATCATGGCATAAAAAGCATACATTTATATGATCCAAAGGGTGGTAAATGCAAAACTGCTAAAAGCGGAATGTTCCAACTTGGATCATGACATCACACTTTTTCATACTGTTATGTAGCAGTTCTCACTTAGATGAAAGCTTAATGGTCTTCCGCATTTCTCGATTTTTGGGACGTTCACCGCATGTGCAGACGATGCATTCCAGCGTGAACAGATTCGAAGGTTAAAGAACGCTTTCCAAACTGCAGTGTTCAGTTACTAGTTTGCCGTGGTGGCCTGCGTGTTGTTTACAAGGAGCTAGGAGCAGAGGTGATTCACATAGATAATAGTTTTATGTTAATATCTCCTGTGGGAGAATGAGAACTCCCCGAAGCAATAGGCATTTTGTGAGGAAAAGTTCAATTAGGCAAAGGCGTATTTCATAAATGAGTTTAGATTGTCAACATATTGCCTTGACGACGCTTCTTTGGGGCTCCTCTGAGCGTCGACTGTCTCGATTAAACTATGGTCGTTAGGCCTGAAACGCATATTCTGAGTGGGGACAAATACGCATGTGAATCAGTGGGAGTAATAGCAGTTGATCTAACAAATTGAGCGCTCGCCTCAAGAGCCCGATATTAAAGTTTACTACATTTTCTGTCCTCGAGCGTTGGGCCGAATAGCCCAGACTTGGTTGGACGATGTTTTTCAAGTATCTTTCACTAGTCAGGTGCTGCCCAAAATTCATGTGGTGTTGAACCTGCTAGGCAGCTTCAGCGGGTGGGAGGGCGATGTTTCAGTTCTGGCAATTCGTAAATCCAGTCCATTCCATTTGGAGATCTGTGCCGTCAGATATTAGGCGAATAGCTATCTCTAAGCATTATCCGCAAATATTTGCCACGAATTTCTGCTTTGGTATTTCTTACAGATGCGCGTAAATTATAGATTAAATACTGTTGTTACAGTCTGTTGATGTGAGATTTGTTGTTTTTACGTTGATAAACGTTGTTTGAACTAAAACAGATGCAAACGTTCTCTAAATTATTTATCCTATGAGACTTTCATCATCTAAACCCATCTACCTGCTCTATCCCAAACCTTTGTGCTCCGGAGCTCAATCCTAATTCAATGACACGGCTGTCAACTCGGTTCTATGCACAACAACATCCGTCCAACATGCACTTTGGGAATTTGTCTCTCCACATTGTGTTTCAATCCTCCACACATCGCTCCTGGTCGACTTAATGTGAGCAAGCTCACTCTCGTTACATCTGGTATCATAAGTTGTATTATCTGTGCTCTTGATTCTAACAGTTTTCCATCCCTTAGTGCAATTTGGAGGTTGACGTTTAACTAGCGTTCGTGATATTGATACTACTGAAGGTGGCTCATATTTGTTGCCACCTATGGTTAATGACCTCACGCGCTTGGAACGCTGTTGTTGGTGGTCATGCTTGAAACGCGTTGCTCGAGGATTTCTAGCGCTTTTCTATTTACTTCAAAGCCGTGTACCTTAAAAATGGCATTTGTGTCACGCAACCTCCTCATAGAAACGGACCACCAAACAGCTTTGTTATGATGTACATCCATACAGTACATTTTTTGCAGTGTTATCAGGAGACCGTCTTCGCGTGCATCTCACAAATCGTAAGTTCCTATACTTTGTTCCGCCGCCTCCGGGTTGCAACACTTCAATCCCCTCACCATCAGTGAGGCGCTATTGTTTACAGTGATAAACGTTTGCTGCATACGGAGTCGTGGCCCAAAATGGCGTCATGTATCGCAACTCAAGCAGAGTGGATTTTCCATGCTGCAACTGCCCAATACGTTGTGTACTATGAGGCATTAAAGGTTTAAAATTACGTGCACTGCAAGCCTCACTGGGTGGGCTGGCGGTTGCTTTGGTGAACCCACAAATATGTGACAGCTTGCACTTTCTCATGGATTGAACCAGCTGCTAATTTTCATGTGCGAGTGAAGTCATAGTTATACTTTTCGTCTTGTTTTACAGCACAGATAACGGTTGATTTGGCAGCAAAATGCAGCTGAATGAGACAACCTTCCGTAGGCTTCTTAACTATGGTTGGTTTTGGGGAGAGATTATTCGGTTAGAAAGCTTGTCTCAGGTATGTTGGATAAAAGTAGAACGAACAGATAGCCTCATTCCAAGCTGTTTGCCGTACCTTCCATTTCAGAGAATAGCATTCAACATCGGTGCGACTGCTAAATTTTACAAAGTACGGTACGCGTGACTTCGATTAAACAAGACCATGTAGTACATTAGCTTGTCTACTCATAAGGTGCTGAGTACTCACAAGGGTTTCAGCTTTTGATCTTATGGCTGGCTACGCATTCCAGTGATTCCTTCAACATCCAAATGAGGAGGAAGCTTCGGTGCTTGGGATGGTGTTGTGGCTATCACTGTGAGGCACTAAGTTGGCATTCGATATTAGGACGAATGTGGTTGTTTAGCATTTGTAGGGGAATGAAGTAGCCATATTGCCTGAACTCACTTCGTAGGCGCCAGACATGTATACTGCCTGTTATCGATATTCGACGGATTCATTAGAACGAGGTCACGTTCGATAAACGTGGACTGCACTCCATATCCTAACTCAAGTTGCCACTGTCTGCCTTGCTGCTTGCGACTTGGGAAACAATAATGAGATTAGTCACACGCTTTGTACCGGTATCGCAGAGACAAGATGTGAATTGATCAGCTCCAAGCAACACTTGGTTAATTCACAGTCCTCTTTTTTAAGACGTGCAACGCGTTGGTGGTGCTTGTACGCATCGGGGAACAGACCAGAAATTATGGTTGCGGCTAGCTTTAACAGGCTATATACCTCCATAAGACGACAGTATGTGTTGTGCAAAGCTTGACTTTAGTGCAGACAAACCTTTACCTCCGCGTGCGTCAGTATGCAGGCGCAATATCTGCTTGTAGCCTTCCCAAACTCTGTAGGCGAAGGCAGTTTAAACCGGCAACCTATGGACTGATCTCAGTTGCAAAAACTAGTGCAGTGAAAGCCTCCAAAAATAGGATGAGGTAAGAAGACCAACATCAGTCTACCCAAAGACAACATTATCGCCGGCTGCTACTTAATGACAGAAAGTCCAGAGCCGAAAGACCCAGCTGGAGTATTTGAAAGAGCCGTCATGAATGATTTCACCAGAAAATTGCACTTTCAAGTACTCCTGAAAAAAAACGTATATCTGGATGTGAATGGAAATGTCGACAAAATCTCACAATAAGGTTAAAATTTTACCGTGCTAACCATGGTTGTGATGCCAATCGTTACTAGCGGAGGCCATTGAAAGTTTAGGCAGATCGGATATATTTGTCGTTGTAAATAAACGAATATGCTGCCCCATTTTCAGCGTTTTGTGCCAAATACTTCATATCCACGCGGTTATCCATAGAAAAAATTACAATAGCTAATGGTGCAGTTTAGTGTCGATGAAATTCTCCGTGTAGCCAAACACAATATCTCATTGGCCGTTAATGTTCTATTATTTTTGCTTGTCAGCTGAGTACATATCGGAATAACCTCCGTTTCCGGTTTTAAACCACTAGGTCTGTTGCAACTAGGCAGCAGACTCTTTCGTACAGCTGTGGTTCTAATCAGCCGATCACCTAATATCCGTTGTCAGCTGCAGTAGGAAGTGCATTTTATGACAGTTAAAATCCAACCGAAAGTGCATACGTATCAGAAGTTTAGGTTGAATTCAGCAACAAAGCAATACTAAGTGTAGTTCCGTCAAATCATCTAAACAAAGCATGAATGTGGACTCTTTGTCGGATACAAGGCATAGAAAGGTCGCTATATTTATGTAAAAATATTTACCAGTAATATGGAAAATAGCTCTTGTTTCTGCACTCTTACCGAAATATTTAGGTCGGTGTTAAGGGTGCATTTCAAATTCGCCTCTGTCCCGTTCACAACGGCCACTTCACCAGCGTTTTGTGCAAAAATGCTATTCTCACTGTCTTCCATTAGACCTGTAAGTGTGTAGTAGTTAGAACTCGGTTTAGCACTAGAAGCAATTTATCACATAAGTATTAAAAGTACACTTCAATACAAAGGAACACCAGATAGCTGATACTTTTAGGTCGACTTGGAAACTGCTACCCAAGGCATTCGGTAGTATGACCTCAGCTTCCTATTTGACAGAGATTAAACAGAATGGGGGTATTTTATTTCCGCGCAATGCGCTTGAAGCTAGTCAAATGAACACTTGCGATGAGGGTTTTAGTTATTTACCTTGAGAATTATTTTCTGGCTGATAGCACGTAGTCTACCTTAACAAGCGTTCCTTGACGAGCAGAATACATTCGCTGAAATTAACCGCTAGAACATTTAGCATTTTACTGCTGATGATCGACCGCCGTAGATGGAGGTCAGCGGCAGCAAATGGCATTCAAATACATCTAGTAGAATAACTTGTAGGACCAAACACCTTGCAAGAAGAAAGATACACAAAATGTCGAAAGTAAAGCTTTTGACGCCAAATCGGGGAGTATTTTGGAGGTAAAAGCTTTAGCCTGTGGTCTGTGACTCCCTGATTCAAGGTCGTAATTCCGCTATCTATTCTTTAGGACTGCAAATTGATCCGAAAATGTCTATGGGGCGCAGCGTTACGTGCAACAACATCTAACAGTTAGTTGTTTCTGATATAATCCTAGTGACCTAAATGACCGTAATTGGCTACAAAACGAATCGCGGTGTAGAATAAAACTGCGTGCCACAATCCAGTTAAAGTAAATGTGCGTCAAAAAGTCTACATCAAATGAAAGTAGTTTGGTTAGCCATGTGTCTACTCTGTTGTGGTCGGCTCCAAGTATCCAACGGTGAATAACCGGAAACAAAAGTTACTATTAGCAAGAGGCAGAAACTTCTTGGACTCCTGTAGTGTACCGGTAATTTAGCTCATACGGTAGCCAGTTATGAGGATTTAGAAAAGTAACCTAAACCTGCATCATCCATGAGGTCGGAGAAAATCGAGCACCAGTGAAACATAGTTTAGGTTAATTATGTAGGCTCCCCAAATCGCAACCTTACTTGCGTGGACAACCCTGCGGGAGATATAAAGGTAATAAGCATATAACCTACCACAGCTATTGTCTACGTTAAGAGCAAAATTTCCCTTCCTATATCAGCAAGTTACCTACTTCTGAGACTGGAAAGGCACCAAAATGACAGCATTGTTGGCCGCTGAAGTGATAAAACTTCCAACTTTACAAGATTTTTCCAACGGTTTCGTCCCGAATACTCAGTGCTCAGAATGTGCAGGTTGCAGTCGTGAAATATGACTCAGCACGCAGGCTATCTCAACAGTACACATGGTTTCGGCCGACCGATGAGGCTGGCTAGTCATAGCAGGTCCAAATTAGGCAGCGTGACAAGGAACAGACTCTGCTATCCATAGTATAGTATGCAATACAAATGATAAGTTTGAAGCCAGTAGGATTTTTTGGACTGCTAATGGCTAATTAACTGCCATCGAGATATCACGCTAGTTATAATAATAGAAAAATGACACCAATATAGTAGTGAGTATTAAACGCGATCCCAACTTACGAGAACTGTGAACGATACTTCAAAGTTTAACGACAAAAATATATAAATTATTCGTTGAACGTCTACCTAAGATAAATCAGCATAGGCAATATTTTGTGAACAAAACAGCTGTGCTTTGACTAATTCTTGCTTTACTATGCAATATGACATGCAGTTAGATAATCCAAAACTTTGACAGAAGTAATAACGTACACTCTTAAAATTTCCTACCTTTACCGATTTCGCCCAGTAGGGTGAAAAGTATCGCTTTGATTGCATTCATTGTCTTCTCCAAAGCATATTCATTGCTTCAACTAGGAACCCTCCAATGTAGTACATTGAAATGTACCGCTAATACAAACTGTGTGTGGCTATGCTTGAAAACCAATAGCTGTTGAAGGTGTGCTTCAACTGCCTGCATCGTGCGGACAGCTCAAGTAATCCCAATACTCAGAGGGCGGGGGTGCAATGTTGTCTGTCGCCTAAGGGTTTACCGCTGTCGTCCATTGGAGGAGAGTATCTCTGACAAGCGTTTGTTTATTCGTATAAACCGCACTAGCGTTACTGCAAATTAGACGCCTTTGTGATGATAGGCGGATAATCGCCAGGTGGATTATAGTGATTAGTGTTTTCCTCTTTAACTGAAATGATTTAAATAACTAAATATTCATTTATTGATTCTCGACTATGCTAGGCACGACCAGGGAGGCATGATCAGATAGGTGCAACTGTGCAGATGTCTTATGGCAACTGTAACAGTGATAATAGAAATTTGTTCATACGTTCCTGTTTGAAACTCTACCACCGGTACAAATGTAATAGAGGGATGGATTAAATTATCGTGAGGTCGGGTCAAGTTTGTAGGGACATAACCATTCTGTCATATTTCGCATTATTACATCAGTCATTATTACAGTCAGTCAAAAATAGATTAAGAATTCTAAATGATTGATTAGAAAAGAATTAGTGAAAAGCAAGATCGACAAGTATGTGGCGATATACTGGGTTGAAATGAGCGTGTCATAATGATCAACAGTGAAATCATAGCAAGAAAAGTGATGACGGAAGATGCAGATATGGAAGTGTCAGTGTAGTGTAGGTTTCAAGGATGATGAAAGGTGGCGCCAGTTGAGTTGCCAGTGTGAAGCTATGGGGTGTGACTTTATTCGTTGGCCGGTCACATCCGTCACGTCGCAGTGTTGTTAAATGTATATTTGTGGCTTTTTATAGGGAGAACGCTTTCCAGGCGAAAACACACCCCGCGCTGGAGCACTGCCGTCGATCCGTTTGAAGTGCAAGGCGTAACTGGCTATGCTTCTTCTTGAGTGATTATTTGTTCCGTTATGCGTTGTGAAGTTGTGCCAAATGTTTTCCTTGGCTGACGCATGTTAGGCGATGCATGTTTCGGTCCCAGGTCCTGTGCTGTCATGACCGAATGGCTGGGCCCGATTTTTAATGTGATGTGTTGGTCGTCTGTAGAGCCGCCTAAAGTCTCCGGAGGATATCCAATAAAATATATTGAAGTGTTGTTGAAGTGCTGAACAGCGCCGAACCCAATGGTTTAGGTCCTGAAGTACAGCAAATTAGCCGGAACAACGAATCCGGAGTCCTCCCGTGGCAAGTTGTAAAATTGATCAGAAGTATAAGCATTCGACGCCAAATAAACAATCTGAGTGAACAACTCCAGATGGGTGGTAAGTGAAAACTAATTATCCAGTAACGAAAATGGCCGAACCAAATTTTTCTGGCCTTAGTGAATATTAGCAATGAATCGGGATTTGTCCAATTAAGAGTGACTTAGCATCGGCATCTTCCGAAGTCCAATGAAATGTCTGTGTATACATGTTGACATTAAATTTCAACAGGAGAGCTCTAACTAAGAAGTATGTGACAGTGGTATTATTAGACGAGCTGAACCCAATTGTTCAAGCCTCGGGATAATGGTATCCTTCCAAGATAACAAATATTTACTTTGTCCGATCGGTAAGTTGTAACAACTGCGGAATAATCTTCTATCCATATCCAGGTATAGGAAAATTTTGCCTCCTTATGGAGTGTTGAGACCGCGGTGATAAACGATTCCTCGGGTTCTTGCCATTACATCTAGGACAATCTCGAAAAAAGGCATCGAACAAAGGCAGCCACACAAACAGAGGATAGGAAAGCATCCGAAACGCAGTCAAGCACACGACCAATTGCAACAGTGAGTGAACTAATGAAAATGCGTTTCCATTACTCATGTGAATTCTATTGAACGTTCTCAAATTTGCACTTGACTGCCGCGCAATTTTCGCAGAACCGTCGAAAACGCTTTGATTCACTGAAACGGAAGCAACTTACATGTCCGTTAAATGGGAAGAGAAAAACAAGCTTTCTAGTACAGTGGTGTTAAAGTAGCCAACCGCACCTCAGGGTTCGGGAACTCGTGCAACTTCTTAATTTCTAGTTCTCGTTTATCTAATTGAGAATGAATAAAAGTCAATCAAAAAAGACTTCACGCTGACTTAATTAAGTGTTTTCTTACTGGTTTTATTACACCGTGCCAATGGTGTCCTGCTAAACCCCAGCCACGAAATTTTTGAAACATCTTTCTGGTTTGATCCTTGAATGCTTGCGTATTATGTGTAGACATTTACATGCCCCCATCTAGCGCAAAGGTATACAATAGGAGCGTGATAAAAATATCTTATTAAAGGAGGCGCACTTATATATCAGAATTGCTCTGCGTCCCTATAAAACTACGGACTGAATCACATCTACTCGTCTACTTCGATAGTTAGACCGCGGCAATGGAGTTATGTTGGCGTACTAACGTGGCCATTGGTTTTGTCGCTTTGACCCTTTTAGTCTTGAATTAATTTACCTATGGCTTGTTCATTATTATTTTATATCATAAGTTAGGTTTTGGTTATCAATGAAGATAAAAGATAACAAATTAAGTTGTTGCATTTTCATGTTTATTTTGAAGGTGGTAGTTGTATGTACCGACAGGAACGTAGATCATTAACATTGTAAACATAAAGGTACATTATTGAAAACGACATCCTTGAAAGCAGTTATTTTGTCTTTGCAGTACAAAAATATCACATATCAACATTTTGAATGTGGTCTAAGTTATATTTTTCAATGAAGACACCTTTCCCATCTTTACTTTTCTGCAACATTTATAACTCATTGAGCGCCAAGATCCTGTCCTGAGGTACTTAGGCAAAAAAATACCAGTTTATCCTTCGTCCGTTTAGTTCGTTTGGGGATAACAACGTATTAATTAAAGGCCAGCCTCTTTTCACTGGTCTGCTTCCCATAACAACAAGCCCCTTTGCCAAGTTTCTTCGAAACTCCAGCAAAAGATATCATGATATATGTCCTTTCTCATGGCATGCATTGACATACGCCAATTACATCTGCGAAAAACAGTCTGTGCCACCTTTCTGCTTCTTTATCATAATCATATAGAGAGCGCAGCATATCTGCTTTATTCAATCCACCCATGGCTGAATTGTAATTTTATGCTATCTTGGGTGCCAGAACTTCGGACACTGTTCGAATCCGCACATTACGCATCACAGTAAATGATTCATTTCACTAATAATTGGACAACTGATGAAAACACCCGTTGTCTCTCCAGTTGAAGAACACAATTTCTTGATCGTTAGAACCATAATCAAAATCATCTCGCTTCATCGCATTGTCCTCTTAACGTTAAGGACAACATTTCCTGTTGGTAAGGACAGTTCCACAGGAAAAATTCTTGTTTAACTTCAGATGCTCAAATAGTGTCACAGTTATAAAATAATTATCCATTACCACAACATAATCACCTCCATTCAGGGTTTAGATTCATCATCATTATACACGTCAGCTAGAGGTGGGAAACACCTCAGCTACTGTGCCACAACAGGGTTTAGATTACTCTGTCTAAAACAATTCCCCCCAATCCAAGTCTGTCTTTAGAGTTAGGAGTGTTCTGATATTTGCCTTGATACACTTCAAAAGCATAACTATAACCATCCACATTGGCTCGCCACCATTACTACCGAAAAAATAAAGAGTTCAATAAACAAATATCACAACATATGCGCATGCAACACTAGCAATGAAGAGGATGACTACTTAATGAATTACTTTCTGTTACAAGTATAACTTGTGCAAATAACTAAGTTCTGCGCCCAGCCACATTGCTTGAGGCCTGGCGGTACTTTCTGGTATCAACATATATGCTGAATCAGTGTAATACGGATTATGCTTAAAGTTGTACATATACTGAATCACGGCAAATGCAGTGTAAAAAATAATAGAAATTAATAGGACTGGCATGCTACAACAAAATCAACTACATCTGAACAATTAGAGCAACCACTCATGTTTCTCTGAAAATAATTATAGATCACGCTCGAGAAGAAGCACAAAATTAACTCCACACACTGTAGAGCAAGGTATCAAAGTGCTGGCCCTTTCCTAATTGTTGACAGAAGACTAGTATACATGTCCTCACGAGTGCAGGCAAGAATGACGCTTGCAATTTAACAGTATTGCAATTTAACCAAAGTTTTAACTGTAATTACCGCCCAGACACAAATGGTTAAACGATGTTGCAACAACTCAAAACAATATATACAAGCGATTAATCGTTAAAGCAAGTTTTTCGGAGTAAAGAGCAGACAACATTCAGCTGCTGCCCACGGTTCTTATCCCTCCGTTTCTTTTCTACTAAACTGCGCAGTCCTGAATACCACTGTCGGCTTCGTGGTTTACACTACTGTTTCCCTGATTAGGTAGCAATAGAAGAGTAGCTAGTAATAAGTGTCGCAACTTTGTTTGTGTATTAAAACGCTTAGACATATTCAAACTTCTTGAACATAAAGTATGTTTTCTGCTAGCCTTGCTAACTGCATTCAAGCAGCAACTACTGGAAAACATGCAACCGCATGAAATGCTCATGAACTAATGTCTACAAATTGTCGATGAGCCCAGATTCATTCTACATTAGTTAGACAAAGTTTTTCAAAAGAAGTTCACAGGGCTTCATTATCTATTCATCACTAAAATGTTTATTTGTCGCTTTAATTTCGTCATACTCATCATCTGTTGACAATTTGTTTACCCTTGCTGGTGAACACACTACTGCGCTGTGCATTAATCCAGTACGTTCAGTTCGTTCCTAATCTAGTTGAATTGTGCAATCAAACCGCCCGTGTAAAACTTTCTCTTAACTGGATGTCTGGAGTTACGTGCTCGCAACCAGGAGAGGTTTCATGCTGACCTTAAATCATCGGGTTTCGAAACTAACCTCGGAAATTGAGGTGTTAGACAGAACCTCTAATCCTAGAACACCGAGTCACGTCGTGCAAAGCTTATCAAAATGATTGTTGACCACTTGAAGGAACCAATTTTGACACAGTCATTAACAAGTATAACAAGGGTTTATCGCTGCGCGTAGGTGACTTGGAAGTAGAGGTTTCGATATGCTACATCGCAATTAGATTCCGAAGCGCAAATGTAAGTTACCAATCCGAAAATATACCACACGCACGTTTCGTCCTATTGAGGCTCGTCAGTGGCGCGCATCCTTCGGTCCCCTATTGGGAAGTGAAACCATGACTGCTAGAGGCTGACGCTAACCTGCAAGCAGCTTATTTCACTGAGCCATGGGGGACGACAGAAGACTGTCACGAATTGAAACCTAACTGCGATATAGCCCGGCCAATCTTCCACCGCCGTGTATGTTACTGCCCCAGCGGGGGACAGTATTGAACCGTCCGGGTCAGGACTTCCCTTGCCAGTGCCGTGGCTCCACACAGCATTTTGAAGACGAGTAGGGCTTAGATTTTGATTACTAATTAGTAGACGGCTTTAGGTATGATTCGTTCATGCCTGACCTTTCAAAGACTCAATTTTCGGAGTGCCAGGCAGTTGGAATCAAGCAAGCAAGGAATCGGTCCGATCTTGTAGTTTTCTGGAGTGGACAAACCACTCGAAATCCATCTGCTTAATTACGGTCCCTGTTCACTTCAATGCGTATCGCAGCGCCCATTAGGATTGCACGTTATGGTCCATTCCCATGACAACTTTACGAAACGATCTACCAAAGCACTATTTTATGCTAAATATTGAGGAACCAATCTCATTATCCATGCGACTGTAACTTGTCAAGCTTATTGAGTGTTCGTCGTGACAGTTAGTCTGCTGATTTTCGTAACTCATATAACACAGTAATTAGACAAGTTTGCCTGTAATAAGCAATGAACTTAGGTAGTTTCGGTGAGTATCGTTGCTGTACGAAACATTAAACCTATCCTTATGAATATAATAAGCAGTTTTCTCTCCATCTTCACCTACCCTGACAATGTACTTTTTCAATGACCATCCTGTCAACCCCAAAGTAACCTATTCAAAGCATCTGCTCACTATCCCCTTAAGTACACCAAGCCAGAACCTACATCCCTGAGCGAGTCACGGTCCTCCCCCCTCAAATTTTGCGACATTTGATCAAATGCGCTCCCAGATACGTTCTTGCCTTTCATTTGAAAAATCCTTCTAAATTGCTTTTTTCCTTACAGAGCATGATTATTGTGACTACATAATGGTGGTTTTTATGAAACTATGTAAATAGTTGCTAGCAAAACCGCAAAGGTATGATGTCCTTTTAAGCTCTTTTTCCTTACCACAGTAGGCTACATAGACAAACTCATTTTGCTGTCGCTCGAAATTATTCGTTGTCGCCAGGACGCGATTGCTCATATTTTGCCCAGGGTGCCTCGCTTGGTATAGTTGGCATTATGGCAAATGAGATGTGTCAAGGGAAATCATGAAACGGCCGGCGGCACTGCAATTTTTCCAAAATCGGTAACTTTAACTATTACAACACGAATTCATACCTCCGTCCTGATAACCAACAATGTGTAGATTGTAGCATAGACAATATGAGTTAAACAAAGCATAAGTAACTTGGTATCCCATTGTAATTTCCGATTGCCCATGGTGTATTCCTAAAGTAGACACAAATAACCCCAACTGGAATCCTAAAAGATGAGGTGAAGTACGGGAATTTGGCTTGAAAGCAATGGCCGTTGCATGCATGACACCGGTTGAAGTTCTTTCTTATTGTTCGACCCTACTTTTATCTGTAATCTTTCGGAACTTTTAAGTTACAAATTTGAACGAACTATACTAAAATGAAGGAACCGTGGGCAGTTTTTCTGCGAATTGATCCATTTACATTCCACATTGTTTTTGTTTTCACCACCTGGATGATAATACTTCCGTAGTGGTGTAGGTACAACAATCTGATCTATCAGTTTATAAGTTGGGAGAATCAACGTATGGTGGGTGCACACTTTTCGCTCTAAGTAAACAGTATTACTTTAGAGTTAAGGAAGAAAATTGCGCCTTATATATATGGTTAGCGGCGTCCGGTTTCGGATTTGCCTGTCACTGTGGCCAGCCACAGGACGCCTGCGCCTACATAGGGACCATGTGTGGCTTCCGCTGCACCACCCACAGCTCCAACCACACACCCCATATCCAGTGTAAACTCGAAGGTATAAGATCGGGAGGCATGTGGATGCGAGCCACGATTCATCAACGGAGCCGGCCCACATTCCTTCACAGGCAACCACAAACACGCTGTATTTGCGGTATCAAGCACACACAAAGCGGTGGCTGGACCGTTGTCCGCCCCACACTGAGTGCATGGAACCACTCTTTGATCCTAACACTGCCACTAGGACCGTGCACCCCGTCCCCTCCAGCAACGACCAATTGTCTCTTAGAGCCAGTATGGATGAGGTAGTGGATAATAGACAGGTAGGCACCTTGTTAAAGTGCACATCAAGCACTGCTACACTGGGGATATCAAGCAACAGCCAATCAGCTGAAACGACAACAAAAGTAAAATAAATCGGATAATGCATACAGCTAAGGTGACATAACTCTTCACTAAATGAACGTATAAAAAATGATTACGAACGAATCCGCGATAAGTTCAAGAGGTCAGAAAACATATTTTACGAAATGCCACAAACGCGAAAATGTTATCGAAATTAACTACAATTAGCTTCAGCAAATTGTGCAAGTTTGTGGAAGATAGTACAGGTAGACGATAATGGAAGAAACAAAACCAATAGGACAAAATTGAAAACCCACCACCTGAAATAAAGAGACTTATCATGCAAGCACATGGTTAGCAAATCGAATGCAGCGTACCTACAAACGTTGCACGGGTTCTGCCTAAGTTCTCTGCAGGACCCGTGTCCCTTCGGTAGTGATCCCGAGTAGCCTCGCTCATGGCTCATTAGACCTGCCTGATTCAGGCACTCGCGATCGCATGTGGTACAGCACCATGCGCTCGATATCAGTGGAGTACAACCCAATGGTGCTTGCCACTTCCGCACTTGCCGCATATTCTCTGCATGAATGAGGTCTTTCTCCCGCACTTCGGTAACTGCCTTCGTGATTAGATCGCGCCATGCACGCCGATCAAGCGCCTTCGATTCCCATGACCAGCAATCAAGAGTAGAACGTGAGAGGCTCAATTTGATCATGTCCTGGTAAGGTAAATTGCCTTTCCCCACATGCCGCTTCCCAGTACTCAGCTGAGTATTTAAGAGTTGTTTCGGTATCCGCATTGAATCCAAACGGCTCACATGACAGAGCCATATCAGGTGCCTCAGCAAAAGTATGCAATCCACTGCATACATCCCACTTCGGCGCAACACTTCCGTGTCTGCAACTCTGGCGCCCCAACCGATGCGCAAAATGCGCCTCAAACCCAGTTGATGTAACCGCTCGAGATATCGCACATCTCGCCGGTACATCGTTCATGTTTCACCTCCTTATAGAAGAACGGACAGCACCATGGATTTGTATACCATAAGCTTCGTGCCAATGGTAGGCTGATGGTTGTTCCACACTCGGTATTCTAGCTTCCCGAATGCCGCCGCTACCTTACAAAGGCCAATACGCAGCTCACTGTGCAGCTGCTGATCAGTTGCCAACACACTTTCAAGGTAGCAGAAGCGGGAGGTGGTTTCCAATACTTCAGCATCCATGCTGAATCGTGGCAATACTGAAGGTTACACGTCCGGTGAAGGTTGAAAGAAACAGACAGTTTTGTTTGTGTTGATGGTGGGTCCGCATTTGGTCGCAGTCGAAATCAGAACCGCAGGCATCATCAGCGCTGTGTGCAAACAACGCACAGTCGTCAACAAACAGCAACATACGGATAGTTGTCTCACAGACTAAGGTCCTAACACCGAAACGACGGATGATAAGCAAACCACCATCAATGCGGTGCTCCACACGAACACCGTAAGCACAAGCCGCATCAAAACCACAAGACATCATTGCATAAAGATACATATTAAACAGGGCAGGAGCTAAGACACAGCCTTGCTTCACACCAGTGACAACTGCAAAGTCATCCGACGTCTCTCCACTCAGCTGCACCCTCGCTCGCATACCACTGTGCAGACATTCAATTAAACTTAAAAACTTACCCAACACCAGCCATAATGTCTCGCGGTTCACCGTATCAAATGCTTTGGTGAAATCAAGAAAGAGAGTAAAACGGCTGGTGTCGTTCTCTGCCCTTCTCCTGCAACTGATAAACCGCAAACACCATTTCCATAATGCTGCGACCCGAGCGGAATCCACACTGCCCTTCCGCCACGTTAGGTTTCACAACCTGACTGATGAGGCGGTTGAACATAATTCGGGTAATCAGTTTGACCACACAACTGAGCAAGTTGAGGCCACGAATATTTGTGCAACATTGCTTGCTCCCTTTGCCCTTGTACAGTGGTAGCACAAGAGCATCCTTCAGTTTAGGCGGCACCTACTCCTCTTTCCATATGGGTTGCACCAAGCGCTGCACCGCAGTCACCAACGCGGGTCCGCCGTATTTCAATACTTCAGGCGGGATCCCCTCGGCACCGGCACACTTGCCGTTTCGCAGCTGAGCAAGTGCTATCTGCGTCTTATCCAGTGTCGGCATGTCCACTAGACTCGCCTTCACATCGTACTGCTTAAGACCGTTCAATGTGCGCCAGTCGATCTCTGAGCGGTTGTTCAACAGAGAGTCAAACCGTTTCAGCCAGATCCGCATTATGTCGGCAGTATGTGTACAGGTACCTCCTGACCTACCATCGATCAGCGTCCTCAGCGGCTCCAACCTCAGTCCATACACCGCATACAAGGAGTCAAAGAATTCCTTGTGTTGGTGGCGTTCGGCGTAGCATCCAATCTGCTTCGCCTTCTCCGTCCCCCTTACATTTTTAAGGCGACCGGTCCTCGCGAGTCAGTTGCCGTCGATTTCTGCGTAACTGACCCTTCTTCCCCAAGTCACTGGGGTCTGCGACATGTGCAGCAAATGCTGCATTCTTCTCCGACATCAATGCCCCAGTCGTCGCATTGTTCTCATCAAACTAATCAGGACGCTTACAGTTTGCGCGCCCCATGGTCTCCTCGACAGCAGCTGTCACCTGGTCGCGAACGTGATGCCACTGGTCGCCCTTTTTGGATATGCATTCCATATCACACAGACGTGCAGCCATCGTCTTCTCCAGCTCAATACGTTTCTCCACAGTACTGATGGAGGGAATGTTAAATTTACGCCAATTCACGGCGGGAGTGCAATACATAGATTTAAGCAAATATATGTACAGTTTGGTCCGCAACAATTTGTGATCAGTGCCACGCTCGTCTCCGCGCTGTACACGTGTCATGCTCACTTCAACCATATCACGCTGACGTACGATGACATAGTCGAGCAGGTGAGCGTGACCACTCCGTGGGTGCGTCCAAGTTGCTATATCACTCGCGCTCAGTGTAAACCGAGTGTTCGTGATCGTCAGGCCGTGTGTGGCACACAGTGAGAGCAGCTGGTCACCCTTCACATTCGCTGAACCAATGCTATGCGGACTGATAACATCTGTCCACACCGATGCATCACGCTCAACGCGCGCGTTGAAATCACCCAGCAGAAATAGTCGGTCGCTCATCGGCACAGATAGTATCATGCAGGATAGCTGAGTGCAGAATTGAGCATGTGTATCCTCAGGATAACCGTACGTGCTTATAAAGGTGGAAAACTTACCTTCTCAGAGTGGTAGGCGATCAGTCATCAGTCGCGCGCTGATGTCTGTTGGTTCACCCACCGTCTGGCCATGGGGGCGATCGGATATCGCAAATCTGACCTCATGGTCACGTGGTGCTGAGGCGGCGTTGCCCACCCAGTAGAAGGTGTATCCAGCACCTGCTTCATGCAACTTACCTTGCTCAGCGAGCCGGGTCTCACTGAGCGCCGCAATATCGATGTTGTAGCGCACTGATTCCATCGCGATGGGTGCAGTGCTTCGCTCGGGGCGCTCACTGGAGTCCCGGTGCAGTTGTGTGCGCAGGTTCCAACACCCGATGCTGAGTGCTTTACGCGCAGGCATACAATTGCATTGGTGGGTAATCGCATGCCAGTTGGCGATTGCACGCTAAGCATATATATATATATATATATATATATATATATATATATATATATGCGTGGTTAGCATGCAGTCGATCATAACGAACCCATGCGGTAGGCGAATGTAGGCGCCATAACATACGGCAGTTCTCTTTCATCCAACCATATCGCTTAAGATAACGTTGGAGTATCTTTGCCTACATAGCTTAAGCAGGTTTACATCTGAAAATGTTTAACTATCCTTCGGCGTATTAGCTTTTAGTTTAATGCGCTTGGCACACCATGTATTTAATCATACCTCAATCTAGATGTCCAAAATCTTCTCAGGACTTTAACCCAACTTCAGGCTTGTTTGCTTGACGAGCTAATTGTGAATACTAGCACATCCTACTAGACCTTGGGAGATCATGTAGCTGGGTGTGAGTTTCTAAATCAATCTACTATAAGAAGGGGTTCAGTCGAATAAATGCTTAATGTTACCATTTCTGCTCTTTGGAAGTTCACTTTACACAACAGAACTCGAAGGTGACTAGGTCACGTTCAACTGCATCGTTCAACTTAAGTTTATGCCCACTTTATTTGTTTACTAAATTCCGGACCGACCAGTAGCATGAGCGCTTGACTTCTGAGGCTATTTCACTCGCGGCAATAGCTAGAACCACCTTGTAGAATCTTTGACATACGTAGCTTCACAACGGAATTTCCCTCTATCTGAAAGTTCGTGTCTACGAAGCCACTGTGAGAGCTGTTCTCCCCTGTGGTATTGAGACTTGGTTAGTTTTGTCTGCGGATTCCAAGCGTCTTCTAGTCTTTGAGCATCACTGCTGAAGACATATTACTGGTGTCGCATGGCACCAGTGAGTCCACAATGATGACCTGTGCAGGTGACTGCAAGATGGGGACAATCAGTTTTGCCCTTAGTCAAGTTAAATAACTGTAAAGGTGCTTCGTTGACTTGGACACTTTATTCACTTCCCCAGTGGCCACTTACCGAGGAGAGCCCTGTTTTGCTCGGCGCGATCATTTTGAAGCATTCATTGCGTGATTGGATTGTGATGCCATTCGCCTTGAAGTGAACCTTGGTCAACTCGAGCCCTTGGTTAAACCGTGCTTTCGGTTCTCCTAGCCGTCCGGACTGGATTCCACTTAACCCTACTTGCGCTTAGCTTGAGTCTTCGCAGAATACAGATAGTAGTCGGCATCAATGGGGCTTTTGCCATCGTCTTCTGGCAGGACTGCCTGTTTACATTGCGTTTGATGTAAAGTCACCTGTGGGATAATTACGCATTATAACACTAAGTAGTGAAAGTCACAAGAGGGCTATCTCATCGATGCTGCCTTATATTTTCTGTTTGCAAACGTATGCCTCAGACAAGGTGTAGGCTGCTTGACCGTATAATTAGCTCAGGGCGCTTCGGTTTTACGCAAGTTAACTCTTCTTCTATCTTATTGTTCCTCTTTCTTTGGCCGTTATGGTTGTGGTTTTACCTCGGCGTGGCATCAGTTCGGATTACGGACGTAGTGATTTTGGTGGGTCCGAGAATGTGTAGATTACACGGGGAATACTGTACAAGCAAATATAGACTTTCGTCTCCAACTACTCTGATGTATCACCGAAGGCAATGCACGTGCAGCGGTGCGTCATATTCGGCGGAGATGAACAACCAAATTGTGTTACTGGTAGAAATATTCCAATGGGCGTGAGAATTAATCATCCATTGTTGTTTGTATCCTCAAAAAACTTTATTTAATGTTTTGAGTCCAATCAATAATCCGTACTACAAATATTAAACGAAGTAGGGGAAGAAAATATGTCATTATTGATGCGTAATTTGTCCAGCTTGTGTACGCTTCAAGGCGTCCATAAAAACTTACGCAAAAATCCAACATGGCTGGGTAAACAAAAGGAGGGATAATTCAAACGTGTCATAGGTATATATTACTAAATAGTTTTCGCCTTTTGGACATCATGTAAGCATAAATTCCCAACAACAACTTGCCCTTGCTTCATACTGTGGTAATGGAAACGGAGACAAAATAAAGCTAAGCGACGCAGTCACCACTGATGTTAAATTTCATTTACTGAACTAAATGTAACTGAATAAGTAAGCCTGGTAATGTGGCGTGAGCTGAGGAAGATTAGG
This sequence comes from Dicrocoelium dendriticum, assembly GCA_944474145.2. Lineage (NCBI taxonomy): Eukaryota > Metazoa > Platyhelminthes > Trematoda > Plagiorchiida > Dicrocoeliidae > Dicrocoelium > Dicrocoelium dendriticum. Next base: position 125,689,713 of record OX104063.1, on the reverse strand, counting down.
AAGCAATATAAAGCTACTGAAAAGTAATTAACAGTAACAGCATATCTCAATGGATCACTGAGACACACAAATCATCGCACCACGGTAAGGTCAAACCTCATTGCGATGGAGGGTCGAACGTACCGTTACGTTGTAGACTCTACGTTCAGGGCAAGCGTGATGTCGCGAACAGAACCCCAGGACGAAACTGATTACTCAAATCAATACAGCATTGAAGCAACTACAGGCACCAAGTGAGAGTACCACACAGGAGCAATTGAAGATGAAAGATGAGGATACAAACATTGTAAGCTTTTATGGAATGCCAGAAGTACGCACAAATACGGAGCCCCATTGCGTCCAGTCCTCTCGTTGCCAGGAACCTCATCGTGCATGTGGAAGAAATTAAAACATCTAATTGTCGGATCTGAACAAAGCATCGTCAAAGCTGAAAAATTCGTCAACAAACTGAATGGTGTTACAATAGAGGGAGATGAAATCATGCAGTCGTATGATGTCACCGCAATCTTCACGTCGATCGGTCATGAACTTGCAAAAGAAACCATGATGGAATTACTTCGAAGGCAGCCAAACACAATGGGAAACCTCAAGCCGGATAGCATATGGGAGCTCTTAGACCTCTACATGACTACTTACTTTCACTTTGGTGGGCAAGTATACCAAAAATGAAAGGAATACCCATCTCAGAACATATTGCAGAAGCTCCGACACAAAAATCTGGAGCGTATCAACATATGAGTAACTAAACTAAAATTGCGGATCTGGTACGTGGACGACACGTATGTCATCATCAAATGAGAGTCCATACAGAAAATCCATGATTTAATCAACAACACATTCCAGGATGTCAAGTTTAAAACTGAATTCAAAAATGACAACCAGTTACCATTCTTAAATCTACTGGTCCACAGAAACACTGACGGAACCCCTCACATATGTGTAGATCGAAAGAAGGCCCACGCAGACCAACTAGTAAACTACCACAGCAACCATCCACTGAACCACGGGAAAAGCTGCATTCAAAGCCTATTAAGAAGGGCTGAAACACACTGCAGCGAGACATAATTGAGAAAGAAGGAAGAGAAGCATTTATACCCGGTATTGCAAAACAACAGGTATCCAAGAAATTTAGCAGAAGAAGGCTAAAGAAGAGGATGTATCAACAACAGCGGGAAAACGTAGATAAACGGGTAGGACTTCCTTACATCAAGAATGTGTCTGAACTAACGTCAAGATGGCTACGACCACATAGAATCGTGGTAGCCAACAAACAAACTGGTACTTTGCCAAGTTTGCTTTCAAGACCGAAGGACAAAGTTAAACAAGGCAGTCAGAATGATGCCATCTACAAAAGTAACTGCCAAGAGGGTGACAAACACTACGTCGGACAAACCGGAAGTAAACTTTTAACACGGATCAACGCATACATAATGGCCATACGGAGACACGACCCGCATTCACTTGTTTCCATACTTGAAGACAAAGAACGCCTTAACTTCGACCCGGTGGACGTAAAGATCCTAGCCCGTGGAAATTCGAGGCAAGCTAGAGAGTTCTTAGAAGCATGGTATTCTACAAACAATCCAATAAATCGACGTGTTAACTAGATGCTATATGTACAACGCTACGGATGAAAGATCAACGAGTTCGTAGGTTAAATCTAACGGAACAGAACACCAGACAATTGTGTCAAACGACGACAGCCTCAGAGGCACTCGCGCATACGCAACGAGGCGAGTTTTGGAGACCGATTTTGGTGGTCATGTGACCGTCGAACAATCTGAACAGACTAACGGCTAGAAGATCGATCACTCACACTCACTGACGTTTCGTACCGCGGCGCTCCGCTAAAACACCGCGCATTGACTATGTAATCTCGGGTGGTGACGACAAGTCTGCAGTCAAACTGCCTACCTCAGCGAGCACTCGGACCACCAACTAAACAACCTGAGCTATCAATATTCGCTTCTATATCACGGGAGATTCTATCGTCAGTCGAACCAAGCGTAGTGATATGAGATGAGTTGGCTACGGTGGACTAAGCTACTTGATTAAGAGTACTCATAAAGAAACATTTGTGTGCTTTATCCGCATCTTCTGTGAGCTTTCGCAGTGTGATATCGTCACTAAGAACTGATAAAATCGCTGTGAAGTTTGCCGGAAGACATTTCGTCCAAAGTTGGCGGGGTATGGAGTCGTCGAGTTTCGACAAACCAACTAGGAAAGGCTTTTGTCTAAGAAGCTTAGGTGAGGTGCTATCGCTAAGCGCGAGGCCGGAAATTAACTGTTGCAGGCGAGTCTCATCAGACACAGCAGTGCGTTTAAGAATACCTGCTTTAAGTTTATCATCCGGCGTTTATGCAGGCATGAGAGAAAGGATATCAAAGACTTCAGAGGCGATGGTGAGAGGCAAGCGCAAGACGACGTATGAAAACATGGAAGATTGTGTGATGATCTTACGACATCGAAAAGTGGCTTCTACCTGTATACAACATACACTTGGATTATAAATGTCAAAAGTAGGAATCGACTGTTCGACGGAATTGTTAGTAAAGTTACATGGGGTCTGATTAGACATGACTAAGAAAAATTACTTGTTCACAAAAATAAGCTGTGGTCATCAATTTATGTACAATGAACAATGAACAATGATTTATCACGGGATAAAAGCAAGTGCTTGACACGTCCCGTAGGATGGTTGCGGTGAATACGATGAAAGCAACATATGTCTAGGTCATCTATCGAACGTCTGCCGAGATGAGTAGCTTGATAATTAACATCAGTGTAAAATTAAAATAACTTATCGAGTGTAAACGTTCCGAAAGACACTGGGGTGCAGTGATCGTTGAGGTAAGGATTGAGAGAAGTAAAATATGGTCACTCACTTAGGTCCATTTGATACATAAATCTTGTTGAAAGGCATGCTTGGCGTAATCCACAACAGAGGAGTTTAGGTAACAAAATTTTGGGAGCTAAGAGCAACATCTAATCGTTCTTTGAAAACATCCAAGGTAGCAGAGAATACAACTGAGTCTGGGAGTGCGTTCCAGGGTTTGCAAACCAGAAAGGAAAAGTAATTCCGTCGACAATCTGGACGGCTATATTGTTCCTTCAAATTTAAGCAGTTACCCCTGAGCTGCGTATTGTGGCTAAGTTTCAGCAAATGACGGCATACGTGCTTGGGGTCACTCAGTATCTGATACGCTAATATGAGATCGCCGCGCAGCCTTCGATAGCGCCGGCTGAAAGTTCCCAGCAACTTCAGTCTTCGGTGGTAAGAGTGATAGCGCAGGCTCTTTACATTCTTTGTTGCTTTTCGTTGTGGTGCCTCTATCGCTTCTAGGTCGCGCTTCAACCAAGGTTGCCAAGCTTGGATGGCGTATTCAACATGCGGGCGCACGTAGGAAGATTGATGGGTCAAATCTCCCGAATGCCCTTCGCAGCATGCCGACATGCTGGTTGCCTCTTTTCGCAGCTAACTCAGCCTGCTTAGAACAGTTGAGGTCGCTCTGTACGATCACACCAAGGCCACGTTCCTGGGAGCTATTCTGCAATCCGTTTGTCACAAGTATATAGGTGTAGTTATGTCTATGGCGTAATTGCACAACGCGACGTTTGTCTACGTTGAATGGTAGGGCGTTTTGAACTGACCAGTTCGACACTGTATTAAGATCGCACTGGAGCCGTTCATGGTCGTCCGGTCCTCTGATCCTTCGCCATATCTTGATATCATCAGCGAAAAATAGGAAATCGGAAGTAATTGATCTCGCCAAATCGTTAATGCACACCAAGAATAGACGAGGTCCAAGAACCGAGCCTTGTGGTACTCCACACGCCACATCGATTGCATGAGAAAATGATTTTCGAACTTTCACCACTAGCCTTCGTTCTTGTAGAAAATTGTCAATCCAACTCCGGATTGGGTCGCAATACCGTAATTCCGAAGCTTGTGAAGGAGAATGCGATGGTTTAAGCGATCAAACGCTTTTGAAAAGTCCAGGTAGATGACATCGACTCCTACTCCATCATCAACAGCTTCAGTCCAGCTATTACGTGCAATTAATAGGTTAGTATTACACAAATGCTTTTGACGAAAGCCTTGTTGCTCTGGGGCTATTAAATTGTGGCTTTTCAGGTAATGCATCAGCGCGTCTGTGCTGATTGATTCCATAACTTTGGATAGTACGGGAAGTAGTGTTATTGGGCGGTAGTTGGCAGGATCCGTGCGGCTACCATCTTTATGGATAGACATGATGACCCCTCGCTTCCATACTGGTGGAATACGGTTCTCCTCTAGACATCGCTGATAGAAAACAGCCAATGGTGCTGCTAGATCACTAGCTACTTCCTGTAGAGCCTTTGATCGGATGTTGTCAGCTCCGGGAGTACTGTGGATACGCAAGGATAACAACTTCTTCAACACAGCTATCGTAGTGAAGGTGATGTTTTCTAAACTAGATGGTGGAGTATTAGAAATGAGGAGAATGTTTGTGCTCGTTACCTGCTGGAAAGTTTGGGAGTAATGAAGCCGTAGGAGATCAGCTGCTGCCGTTGCTGATCGCGTGCACCCATCAGCAGTGACTAGTGCTGGAACCCCTCGTTTTACCTTTCGAAGGCCGTTAACGTGCCTGTACAGGAGTTTGCGGTTCTTGCAGAATCGCTTCATTAACTCCTGCTGATGAGTGACCTTGTCTTCGCGGATCAGTTTCACACAGAAGTTACGATGTGTCACGTATGCAGTCCAGGTTTCGGCATTCGGGCAGTCCTGGTGATGTCGCCATGCCAAATCCCTCCGGGACATCCATTTACGTGTTCTGCTCCTCAGAAATGACTTACGCTTGTTTTTGGGTTGGAAGGACTTCTGCTCTGATGCGTGCGCTACCGGTGTATTAAACGTCCTTGTAAACCTTTCCCAGGCAGCATCCGGGGGGAATTCGGTTAAGAAAGTCCAAGATGTATCCTTAACAAGCTTAGACAACGCATTGTAGTGTGTGACAGTATGCACCTTATCCTCCTCCTTTTCTGGGTACTCCGCATAGAATATATAGCCAAAGAGTAGAGTAATCTGATCACTATCACCCTGTGGTATGCTTGTAACTATCCCGCCAACCATGAGTTCTTCGTTAGTGAGCACAAGATCCAGTATCGACGGCTTGTTAACAGTTCGAAATCTGGTGGGAGAGGTTACGTGGTTGTAAAGAAGGTGGCTAGCCATTAGCTCTTGCAAGCAGGCTTTATACTGCATACCGTCGGTTGCCGGCGTTTCTATGTCATGCACGTTAAAGTCTTCCGCGATAAGAATGTGGGTGTAGGACTTGTTCAAAGCAAACTGGAAAACGTGGTTCAGTTTGGAGTCCATTTCCGAAGATGAGTTTGGTGGGCGATAAATCACAGCTGGTAGGCATGTGTCCTTATTTCGCAATCATAGGCGGCACCAAAGCGAATCGGGAGCTCGGATTTCCGGGTGGTCGATAACTTCACATCGGAGGTCTGAATTATAATAATCACACTGCCACCCCTTCCGGTTCTATCGTTCCGAAGCAGCGACCTACCAAGTAAATTGATCTCAGTTTCGGTTATCTCAAGTATAACAAAGTCTCTGTAATCATGACGAGGTCCCGCGGTTGTGAGGCATGGAGTTCTGTAAGTACGGCCAACTTGCTGCGAAGGCCTTGGGCGTTTGTGTACATGCAAGATAGGGCTTTTGTTGTTAGGCGTGCGTTGATGAATGTCAAGTTTGTGTTAGTTTTTAAGCCGGCCGTTAGGTGGCCGGCCATTAATGGTTTCTTGGTTTATGTATTTCAGTCGTGTTGCATGGCATTGTTGAGCGTTCCTGAACAGACGTTTCACTCGTGCTGTGCTCGGTCCTCCTGTGTGCCGTGGGCGCTGTTGTGTCGGTCTCTCCGCAGGACTGTGCAGATAAGGAATTTGTTGCGTTTGCAAGTTCCATTGAATTGCTTCCGACTTTTGGTCGTTCGTCTGCTGCATTTAGCCTGATCTCTGTTGGCAGCCTAGCTCGAAACTTTAACCAGCTATCCAACAGAACTTGCGTCATTCCTTCGGAGTGTAGTATTACTTTAATTAGCCTTGGACCGCAGCCCTTGTAGTTAGGTGATGACGGAACTCTTGTCAGGGATTTGGTAATAACATTGTCGACAGTGAGTGCTTCGCGGATGTAGCACCACTGCTCTCAGTCATGTGTTTGTGCATCGTGATCAGAAGAATGCAGTGTTGTGGTCGAAAGAATACTAGAAAGGTTTCACTCTCTTACAACACGCAAACACTTTTGGAAAGAGTCAACTCACAGTTAGGTTCAAATGGTAGATTGCGCTATACCTGTGGCACATGTCAAGCACGATGGAAATAGATGTTCGATAGTAATCCCGCGTCTAATATCAACATTGCTAGCAGACTGAAATGTACGGTGCACGAGCAGAAGCATTACAGCCAAGCATCAGCACGACGAAGCGCAGGCAACGAGAAAGCCTACTTTTTGTAAACGTTAATACAAACAAACTGTGCAAAAGATGCCATGAGAAAATTGAGGATAAGAACGACAAAATGTGAAATATTACTATTCACTACATAACACCCCCGTAGAGCGTGAACTGGTAAGGAATCAGCTTTGCGAGTAGACTGAAATTCACCGTACGCGCGCATAAGCAGTAGAGCAATGCATCAGCACGACTGAGGGCGGGCAACATATAGGTCTGTTTTGCTAATCATAAATTCAAAATAACTTTACTATAGATGCCATGATAAAATTGATGATAGTAAAAACAAAATATGTCATATTTATCATCGCATCGTCTTGTTATGCTGGCGTTTTTTAATCTGCTCTTACTTGGAGGAATGGATGAGCTTTCGAATGAGCAAAAATTCAAAATTCTCTCATTATAACAACAGATTTTTGCAGTTATACGTCACATTTGATATATTAAGCCATACTTTTCTCTATTGGTTACGATAATGAACAGTAGGGAAAGGTACGGATACCGATTATTCAGAAGTGTAAGATTTGCTGGACAAGACGCGTACTGGAAATGCTTGCAAGGAACGGGGATCAGTATAGCAAGAGCACACAGAGAAAACCAACATGCACTAAGTGTACAATCGGTATAACAAATAGACTATCGGATAGTAGAAAAGAATCAAAATCCATTCACAAATTACTGAATGTGTACATGTTTTAATTTCTCTACCTATATATGCCAAACAGGGGGTGAAGTAGAATGTACGTATACGGCTATCATATTTCGGTAATTGTAAACAGAATGGTCCGAATTACTAAAACATTAGGATGATAAACTGCGAGGGAACTGTAGTACACCTTGAAACGCGCTATTTATTCTTCTTCAACATTGGATTTGGCTGTTGTTTGCACCTTCTGTCGCTCCACATGTTTAATTAAATGTAAATCCGATTTCGCATTTATTCTCGGGGAGTGCCGTGATGCCTGTTCCTCGACCTTGCTGATTTACTCTCTATGCCTTGTAGTCTGCTCAATATACATCAGGTGCAGCTGCCTCTATCTTCTCTACCGTGCTGGATTTGAAGTGTCTTATATGTCCTGGATACCGATTGATAGTCAAAACCCACCCAATATTTAGTGACTCCGATTAAGAAAACAGCATCCGCCAAATTAAATAATACTTCGCTGACCTCCTTACAGTTACTTCTTGATTCATCATTTCTTACCACGATTTTTTTTCTTTGCAGTATATTCACAAGTTGCAATGAATTATCCAGAGGATAGAGAAATCCGTGTTTCGTTACTGCCATAACTGTACCCTCTAAACCACCGAAAGTATGGTGCTACGTTAGGTTTTGTACCCCAGAAAGTTACTGTTTACAATCGCGAATTTCTTCTGATTGCGTTATGTAAAATCGGCAGATATCTCAGGTCCTTCAGGGCCTTTACTCACGGGCACAATACATATTATATTGCCCAACTTGTAATGAAATGCGAAACTCCTAAGCAGGATATTAACAATCGAATCACGCGTTCGGACTAGCTCATATGCGGCAACTTTTTAGAGGTTTGCAATTAAAAGCTAGGATGCTCTCAGCCTTGTTGTGGGAAATTGACTAGCTCTTTGTCATCTCCAAAAAGATGTAAATATCCTCTGCAACATGTGGATACAACGCACTCCTAAAAGCGCACATACCATAACTCTTTCTGTAACACCCACAATATCGATAAACTGACAGGAGCCGAACCCAGACAAAGAACGTTCCACTTACTAGTTACCGGTCAACATATCTATAAGCAAACAGCAATCTTTTTAACTGATGTTAATGCAGCTACAAATACGGGAATTAGGAAAGTGGCAGGAACGCTGTCGACGTCATTGGGCAATTGATCAAAGACGTTAGTAGACAAAACCAAGAAGTTCTGACAACCAATTACGCTAATATTTCAGAGCGTAAAACATGTTCATTTGATGGCAGGCAGCTGTGCGATGAAACCAATGGAACGTCGTTATTGGCTACAAGAAGATTGTGGCTAAACTCCTAGTATATTGCGTGTTACCCACTTTCCAAAGTATCTTTAAAATAGTGACCATCGTCTACTTAATGTAACACTAGGACCCGTGAATGGTTTCGAGGCGTTCACCTGTCAGTGAAACGTCTCCGGAATGGCCCATCTGTGAACACACGCTCCCAGATTTTGCTTGGTAAGAATGGCAATGGGATAAAATTGATCCTCGCAACCGCCACGCGAATCACCACGAAAAATTCCTGATCCAGTGGGTACCTGAGTTGTCTGCGCATAACGCCGATTAAGCCCGAACGCATAACTTAAAAGAGTGCATACATCAGTGAAACACATTGTAGCGACGGTGTCCAATCTCGGTCGACATAAAACCTACACATCCCTCATTGCAAAAGTAGTGATCTGAAGATATTAAAAATCGGACTTTGTTCCCGGTGAATAGTTTTTGATGTTGCAGAAAGCGCTCTTATGAACGCCATTTGGAGACGGCAGCTATCGAAATCCTCCCGCCGGATAATTACATAGATGTGGTCAGGAGCTCAGCCTGTATCCTACGATAACTTGCAAATCTAATCACTTAAAGTGATAGCGGAACAGTTAATTGTCGTTGGACAGTACTTGGCTTGTGCAGTTTTCGTATCGCATGGGACCCGTCAGTAAACATGCATCAAGCTCCTCCCACTTATTAATAATCAAAAAGCACATAAAATTCCTCGATAGATTTGTGTACCTTACAGCTGTGAGTGGAAGACATGGTCTTTGGAGGCCAGTAACTGAATAACGTCGGAGGATCGCTGGTTGGCTTACAAGTTATGTCGGTCTGCCAACGCCCGCCATGGATTAGCGGCGTAAGCTGCAGACTGGTGGTGCAAACAGCTAGCGGTCCTTATTTCGGTCCACCGCTGGGGACCGAGGGAGTGCGCACCACGTACTAGCTCCAATAAAGGGAAACGGTCTTTTGGTGTATTTTCGGACTGAGGGTAGGATTATGTAGCTTGTAATTTGTTGCGGCGAAAAAGTAAAGTTCTATCAAAAATCTTCGCACTAATTAATGATTAGCACGTGCTTCATCTGCATCGTGTGATTGACAGTGATAAGTGTGCCAGCTTGAAGCCGATCGGCTCCACTATTCCTCAGCTATACGGGCTACCGAAAGTACATAAGAGTGGGGTGCCACTCAGACCGATTCTGTGGATGGTAAACGCGCCCCAGCACAAACTGGCTCGCTGGCTGGTGAAACTGCTTTCTGCGCTGCGAGAGTGAGCCAATCCATACAACCTCAAAGATTCTTTCGAGCTTATCGACGTCGACGACATATTTAATGTATCCGACCAGACCATGTGGTCGTTAAATGTGGAATCGCTGTTTACCAATGTTCCCCTGCATCAAACCTTTGATTACATTTATAAACTAGCGGAAAGTTCGTCGTGTCTTCAACAGATGCTATTTGAGCTATCAAAAGACTCGTTGTTCTATACGGAGATTTTCAACTTCCACTTCAGAAACGCACCGTACTATCGGACTGATGGAGTAGCAATGGGCAGAACACTGGGCCCGGTACTAGTTGATTTATTTATGTTAATGGTAGAACGAAATGTGTCGCGAGAAATATCTCGAGTGATATACTACGAACGCTACGTGGATGATATTTTTGCAATTTGTTCATCAGAGCATCAGATGGAGCAGTTAGTACAGTAGCTACACTCTGCGCATGCGAATTTGCGGGTTTCCTGTGAGGTAGAGAACAAAATTGCCTTCCGTAATTGGATATCCTCATCAGCCGCAAAGAAAACAAGCAGATTAAGTGGTCTATCTACAGAAAATCAACATGGTCCGGGCAGTAGCTGCATTCCGCTAACTTCACACCAATGCGATACAAACGGACGGTCGTAAAAACCCTGATCAGCGGTGCCAGACAAATCTGCGCCGCTGATTGCCTGGCTGACGAACTGCAGTTTAGTACCAACACGCTCATTGAAAACGGCTACCCTTTATGGTTCACTGAGAAACATAGTCAAACGTGACCAAGCGAACTACTGCACGCGTTACGCAAGAAGCCTGTAATCATTGAACTGCCATCCAAAGGTGGAGTCTCCCCGTTGAGGACCACAAGACGTCTGATCTGTGCCATGCAAACAAATTATTATGCCGCCAAGGTCGTTGTCATTAACACAACCCAAAAACTGCCACTTCCTTCTGTAAAGGAAATTCAGCCTATCGGCGCCAAACCGCATTCCGTTTACCAATTCATTTGTGACTGTGGCCTAGTTACATAAGCAGGACCGATAGGACATTGGGTTCCCGAATGAAGGAGCAGGTACCTAAGTAGGCTCAACGTTCGACCGCACAGGAAACTGACCATAGTCAAGCTGCTTGTCTGCGCATGCCGCCAGCCTCTACGCTCGCCCGACACTTATTGACCACAGGTCACCGAGTGCAGGTCACTTCAGCGTTCACAATCCTATTACAGCACACCAATTCTCGCCTCCTCCGTTTCGCAGACGCGATTGCAATTAACCAGATTAAGCTGCTGCTTTGTGTTCAGAAACAATTATCGGTCAGCATTAGACTGCCCTGAGGATAGGGGTAATAACCATGTCTCGCTTATCATGTGTTGGTCTGTTCTCTGTTTGCAAGTATATTTGGTCGCACCCTTCACTGAATAAATATTATTGCGAGTTATCGTTAAAGGTACTGATGAGGCAATACGAAATGCATGCATTTGCCAGTCTTCGTCTTCTTACTGCATTTTCAGATTATTACTGTCTCAGTACGCGGTGCCTTACTATGCATCCGCAACCGATCCAATACCGACCCTACCCATTTTGGCATGAATTATCCAGCCTTATCCAACATAACCAACACGCTTCCGAATTTCGAGGAGCTGACATGAATCTGCACAACGGTCCAAGGGTCCCTCAGAAAATCCGTTGGCTTATAACTTCGACGTGCTTTAGTACCTTGGGACGTCATGGCTACCAAGGCAACATGGCTGCTGACCAGCAAAAACACATACAGTAAAAGCCCGAATTTGACCACCACATTTTCCTGACCACCTCTCTAAGATGACCGGATTTTTCTTTGCTTGAAAGTTCACCTTGTAAAACTTATGAATCCAAACATTTGTATGTTAAGCACTTCACTTTCTTGACCACTTTGATACAGGCACTTGATGGGTCAACTTTCAGAGGCTGTACATAGATCGCGCCACCAGCTACTTCAGTATTGCAGCTTCATCAGTTAGGAAAGAATAGCAAGTGGCAATGAAGGCACAGTGGAATGTTTCTCCAAACGTTTTAAGCCACATAATGCAATGTTTGCATCAACCGGTACTATCAGTGATGTTTAGTAGTCACAATATTAATAGTCAAACTACATTTGAATGTAGGTTTATGACGAAGGTTTAAGTGTTTTCCTTTAGCTAGGTTTCAAAGTATAGATTACATGACAGCCCGTACAGTACACCAGACTTTGTATTAGCACGGTAGATCAAGCAACCGTACGCATTTAGAAAAGTTCGGTCTGCCATTCATTATTACCTAACCTGGTATATTCGCCAAGAATAATTGATCATGGCAAGCACTAAATTGACCCGATCTCTCTATCATAAAACATGGCTGGACAAGAAGGATTAGGAAATTGAAAAGTGTACAGACCTATGACTATGAAATAGTTAAAACACTTTTGTCCCATATTGTTCTAGAACGAAGTGTACAGTGTGAGAAATAGCTTTGAAAAATATGTTACTTCCGAAAAGCGGAAAGAAGATGGATTGCGATATGTCAACATTCGATTGTTCTCACCAGTCACAAACACAATACAACACAAACCCAAATACATGGGAAACATTGGCACACCAATTAAACTGTTCGAATAAAGACCAAAGCAATCTGATTGATTGCCTGAAAGACTCTTTTGAACTGGCGGAGACGATGGAACAATCCTCACTGGGCTTGGCGTTCATGCACTCTATAGACGTGGACACACTATGTACAAACGTGCCCCCTCATGAAACTGTTGACTAATTGCGTCATATCATTCCCAGTCAAAACACGCATGTGGGCATCCCTGTGGAATATTTGAGAGATGTTATTCTGCTTTGCACAGGAAATGTGCGTTTTGAGTTTGAGGGTACGGCATACAACTAGATCGACAGATTCGCGATGGGCAGCCCATTGGGAGCAGTTTTGGCAGATAACTCTCTTAACTTCATTGAAAGGCAAGTAGCTGCCAGTATTGCTGAGGCAAAACTGTACAAACGTAGGTGGATTACGTACTGATATTCATCAGCAGCGAACGTTTTACGCGACTGTTAACCAACTTGAATTCAACTCACCCCAAATTATCTGCGTTGCACGAGCTAGAACAACATGGCTGCCTGACATTTTTGGATTTGCTCATCAAGAGACCGGACGGAGGTACACTGCAGCGCACCGTTTACCACAAGGGGACCTGGAATGCGCAGTACCTCCAACTTTCCAGTTTTTCTCTCCGGTTGCATTAAAACGCGGTCTAGTGGAACTGCTCTTCTAAGGCGCCATACACGCTTTTAGTCCGGAATTGCTGGAAGCTGAAGAAAGTTGCTGTATAGGACCTAAGTATCGAGTGGTTATCATGTAAAGTTTATCCAAGTGAAAAGTGACCCGCTAGAAGAAAATGCCGGTGTTAACGGTAGAGAAAAAGCTGTTTGTTTGGTTCCGCCATTCAAGGCGGATCATGGGGCAAAGGATTTTGAACACAAGTTCAGATGCGACCTAACGAGCACGTACACGACTGCGCAATTGCGCCACATGCACGCTACCCGGAAATTGGTTCTTCATGACCGTCATAGCTACTGTTCTGCTAGTTCGGCCTCTCATGTGGTTTACCAGTTCAATTGCAGTTGCGAGGACGTTTACAAAGCCAAAATAAACCGTCGGTTAACTCAGAGGGTGGCTGAGCACTTGCAAAAGAGGGTGGGACAAATGATGACGCAACCAAATGGAGCGCCCCACAGAATGAATCTGAGTCTGTCACCATCCATCGTAAAGCAGCTATTCACAACTGGTCACCATGTCAGCCCCATTAATGCACTCAAAGTGTTATTAAGTAACAGGAACCCGATAAGGTTGGCAAGCAGTGATGCGTTGCTACTTAGAGCTTATCAGCCTGTGTTTTGTGCCTAGAAACTCCTGAGACAACCAAGCAGATTGCCTTGGTCTTGATCAGGACGTTTGGATTGCTGTGCCAATCTTTTCTCATGTATACATTTGTGTCGGTGTTTCTGACGAGCAAAACCGAATTGTTGGCATATCGCAATCTATGACTACTTTCTGCCTTGATGAAGTATATGAAGCGGACCCAATGTTTTAAAATACTTTGCTGTTTCGCTCACATTATGCTAGAGTTACACTCATAGACCACCGCACCTATCTACGTTTGAAGATATCGAAACTACTGCTTAAAATGCCTAGCTACAAATTAACGGGTCTTGGTTGCAATTACGAATGGGTGGCTAACATTCACTAGCTATTAGAGCGCAGACGGAGAAGTAACAACACCGGAGGAAGGTGCGTTAATGGCTCCCATTCACGGGACACACCAATTATGCACGACAAATAATTTTTGCCTATTCTTTAAAAATTAGTCAGTGTTTTTGGGTACCTGCAATTTTCGGTGATTATCCGAACGCTGATAACATTTTGTCCTTGGTTTTGGCTACTGGCCTACGTAGTAATAGGTAGAGCTGGCAAACTGTAAATCATCTGCTGTAGCGTGCCAAACAACGGTGACTTTCTCAGCGTTCGGCGACATACATTTTCAACTGGGCCTAATTCCCCACCACCATCTGTTGCTTCCCAGTGGGTTATGAAACACACTGTGTCGGTGCTTTCCCTTACCTGTTATGATCTTTTGTAACCCTCCATGTATTATTATCTGTCTAAATTTTTTCTCCTTATACGTTGTCCGGTAACTGGCACGTCGGCTAGGTGTCACCGATGAAGTATCTCAATCGTACCCTACATATATTGAAACGACTCAGATCTCCACATCAACTGTCCCGAGTCCCGACGTTACTGAACTGGTTACACTAGCCACTTGGTTTTTCCTACTTGCCCTCACACTACTTCCATTACCCGTAGTATAAATTACATACACCTTGCACTTAATCGTTTCGAGTGAATACATCTCACTCACATTTACTACCGTGTCTGTAGTCTACTCAACCTATTCAGAATGGAATTATTATCGTGAATTGTGGAGCTAGAAGTTAACCTATGCAATTAAGGAAACGTTTCTGATTACGCTAAAATCAACCGATCTATATCCTGTGCTCCCAGAGAATCACTTCACAGAGGAGATATATCCATTACTGCTCTCCGCTGGAGAAAGCTGACCTCAGGGGAGCAACCATTCAGCTTGTTGCGCTTTCCAATGCTTTGGCTTGTAGTAGTCCCTTACAAATTATCTCTTAAATTTCTGCACTTTGCAGACAGCATGTACCCAAATTTTGTGATGAGATTACAACGACATTTAGGCATGTATAGCATGCAGGTGTTAGTTCATTGCAAAAATTGCATATAACGTCTACCGAACAGCGCACACGCATTCTGTCGCCTTCCACTTCTCCCTACCGACGGGAATCAAATAGCTAGTAGTCAACATCGCACAACAACACTGCCTTTTAATCTAACCAAACGGATTCGCCCGATTAAGCGCAGCTGCAGCCCCAAAGACGTTCGCATCTAGTCAGCTGTCGGTACTGGATGCTATGGGAACTGAGGTAACGACGCTTTCAGGCTAATTCCAAAGTATTAGTGCTAGATGTGATACATCTGCCTGCATTGTTAATCGTTGTGTTGCCCGTGTTCTAAAATGACCTAGATGACGTTTTCGCAGAAAGGCTGGTGATGGGGGAATCCAGAGTAGTTTCCCTGTTTCAAAAGAGGGAAATTCCCTTATTGACAAATAATGCCGATGAATGAGGTCAACAAAATTCGATGTCGCCTCACTCACTGGAGGTCATGTGTTCAGACACTTGGGCGACGTCGGAACGGTGGTCATTATTATTCTCTAATCACTGGTCCTGCGTGGACAAGACGAATCGTTTCCAATGTGGGAATAGGTCATTGCCAAGCGCACTATTTGTGGGCAATGGAACAATAAATGGAACACCAGATTTACTACGGATAAAAGTCAAACGCTTAATGTTTTCTTTAGGTAAAGAGTGCAAACGAAATGAACGTAACGAAAAAGAATAACGCACAGCGTTGTCCTGTGTCCCATTACCTTGGGTTAACTCATCTAATGCAGGTGGTCATCAAGTCGAGTTTTGTATACGAACAACGTAGAAGTTGATGTGACAAAATGCGGAAGTAAGTTCCACGACCGTGATACACAAAATGAGAAACAGTTCTGGTGGTGTCAACAACTTCTAACGGTGACTTCTCAGTGAGTTGTTGTTACAGAGTTTCAATAAGAGTTGGGAAGTTGGTTAGGAATTTTAGTGATCTGAAAACCACTTTGAGACCCACTCGTAGAAAGCGATCCTTTTGGCTGAATACTCCTGGAAACTTTAGTCCACCGTGATTAGTGAGTTGCAGCAACCTCGCAAAGGCTTGTCGCCTTCCGTTGTGGATACTCAAGAGCAGTAAACTCACGATCCTGCCATAGGTGCCGCAGCTGAATGGCATATTCTACATATAGCCACATGAAAGCATTTGGCATTTGCGAAAAATATGTAGGGTCAAAACAGCCAATAGCTATTCGCAGTGCGCGAAATTGTCGGCTGATTTACTCACATCGTTATCGGCATGTCTTGAGCATCCTAGATCGTCCTGCACGAGCAACCCAAGATCACTTTCATGAGAAGCGCGCTGTAGGATGTATTTACATGGTTGATATTCGTAGACGCACTGGTATGGTCAATATTTTGAGCTTGACAAGGATAAACTCAAACATGCTCCAAGCCGGCCACTAGTAGGCCCTCTCGAGAGCATCCTGCAGGACTGTGTGCCATCAATACTCTTAATTGTCCGAACAGATTAGAAAGTTTAAAATCAACACTCTCACGAGGTTGTTTCTGAACGCTAGCAATAGCCGTAGTTTAAATACTAAACCCTAAGGGACGCCACGCTGAACATCTGTCGGGTCAGATATGGCGCTAGGAACTCGCATATTCGAGTTGCGTTGAAGTAGAAATGACTACATCCAGACCAGGCTAGAATCACCAGTCCCATAAATTCGAAGCTTGTAACGAACAATGCGATGAGCTAGACAATTTAAAGCTCTAAAGCAATCAAGGTAAGCGGCGTCAACTCCCTCCCCTCCATCGACGGATTCCACCCGGCAAACACAGGTTACATAAGTTCGTGGTACATGAATGGTTTTGCTAGAATACATAATGCACTTTCATGATGATATTACACCTTTCTAGGTATCCCAAGCGTGTTTTCCCAGCGACTGTTTACGGGCACTGCACGATTTCCTCCCTCGTGAATGGAGACGACTACTGCGCTTCCACGTAGTTCGAACCTGCATCGCGTCGAGACATCGCTGGAAAAACTGAGCTAACGGTTCTACTAAGATCGTGACAGCTACCTTCAATGAATTACTGCGTATGTTATCCGTACCAGATGAAGTGTATTCACTCAATACCAGACGTTTAAACGCATCTCCGGCAGTGAAGGTGATGTGGCAAACTCCTAGTGCTGGAGTGATCTGCGTGAGAATGGTATGTGGTTGTAGTGCATTCTGGAAAATACAAACAACGATTTATAAGAGCGTTAAGTAATACTCTTACAGTTTGCGATTGCCAATATGCGGTTTTTAGAGATGTGGTATTACACTGTAGTTTGCGGAGCTTGTTAACATGCTTGTAAAGTAGTTTAAGACTACAGTACATCTTCTTCATTAACTTCTCTTGGTGTTTCAGTTTGTCTTCTTGGACCAAGTTAACGCAGTGGTTTCACTCCGTTTGTAAGCTTTCCAGTTTCAAGCGTTTTGATCCGATTTCTATGTTTTCCAAAGTAAATCTCTTAACATAATTGGTTCCGCGTCCTGATCTTTAGGAAAGACTTCAACTTTTTGTACTAACGACCTTAATCGCGGATGAGTTTGATACTGGATTGCTAAGCTGATTTATGAACTTCCACCAAGCGACTTCGGGATTGTTCTGCTGGAAACGACCAATCGGTGATCTTATTGAGTTCGGATAAAATGTCGTGATGTGTTACTATAGGAAGCTTATTGGTGTTCACGCTTAACTATTCTGTGTAACAGACGTAGCGGAAACGCAGTTTTGCATGTTCACTGCGTCCAAAGTGGCTAGTCACTGTTACTGTGTTAAGCAAATATTCCTTTGCTAAAGACGAGGTCCAGAACGGTTGCCTTGTCCCTCTTGCTGAACCTCGTAGTAGAAGTAACGTGAAAATGAAGTGGTAGACAAACGACTAGTTCTTACAATTTGAACTAAAACTGTTCACCAATGGAGGCCAGAACCTCTAGATTGAATATTCTCTTAATTAGAACGTGTCAGGCTGAACCAGAACGGTTTTCAGTGCAGAAGCTGCTAGACAATTGTCTATGTACAGAGTAATTATGGGATGATGGTATGCGAAGGCAAGCAAACCTGTTATCACCACGTCTTAGTTGTAAGAAGTACCCAGGTAAGTTCACAACCTGTGTCTTTGGTTCTTCAATGTCTTAGAGATGCATACGTGACAATACGGATGGAACATGACCCATTCTTGAGGCGGGATGTTGACAATGGAACAGCTTTTGCTTCATCGGCGGAAGTCAACACAATTCTGAGTGGTCTCGGTTGACCGTAGTGATGTGAGTTTTGGTGACGGGTAACGCATGTCAATTTGACGAGCTTAGTTACAACACCTTTGATGTCACATACGGAGTTCCACTGGTTCACACCATCGAGTTATTTTCCTTGTAAAAGTTTTGATGTTGATTTTGGAACGTTGATGCAAATTGTCGCTGGAATGCCATGTGCAACTCAATTTGATGACAACCGCCCAGCTGATCTGTAAACAAACGATGGGTGCTGTGACAATACAGCTTCGTCTCCTTCATTTACTTATGACCCAGTGAGAGTGGCCGAAGTGCTAAGTCGCTGATTGGTTTTGGCAGCAATTAATTTCCAACCACCATTTGTGTCGACGTCCAACTGAAATTTCTGAACAGTGTGGAGGTTAGACGACATCCTGATTGTACATATTACAATCAAACTGACAGTGGTTGTTTCAGCCGTATTTGGGCAAATGATGGTATTGATGTTCAAAGCGACATGTGCCGAATGTTTAACGCGCTGCCCAGCGTTCTCCCTCTGTTTAGATGGGGAGACTAACCCTCATTAGACCGGCTTGCTCTCTGAAGCGCTTTCTTCAAAGGAATCAATTTTGGTGATCCGCATTTGTTCAATCCTTGCCGCCAGCCTTTTCTTTTTCTGCGATAGATCATGTGCAACCCTTGGTAGTGAGACGATCATGCCCACTTCATAGAAAAACAGTAAATCTGGTTGACTAATGTGTACCTTCAACCGGTTTACTATGAGCTTGGAACACATAGAATGGAACGTGACAAGGCAATTAGAATACTAGATTGTACACTTCTACGGAATGAAGGAAAGCCACATACTGCTGTAGAGCTGGATGCGGTAACATAGGCTTCTGCTTGGTCATTTCAATCCAATGCTTCGATGGATGCTATTCCAATCAATGTCCGAGCGATACTGATTCCCTGCGAATCACATCTGCACTAAGTTGCCTGCACGTTCACGGTCGTCACGTTCCGTGCGCCGAGAATTAGTGGGGCAGGTTTAAGTGGCCAGATCGTACACACAATAAACAAAGCGACTGAGCGACAAGGAAAGAAAGTGCACGATAGCTACGTGGATTAACGCTTGACAGCTGTGATTGTTGACTCGTCAGATGGGAGTTGGCTTTCGTTTGAGATCACAAATGTGAATCGGAAAATTCTGTGCGAACGGCGCGTAAGCCGCGATGTGGAAATAAAAGGTGATCCACACACGCTAGATTCAAATGATTGGATGCCCTAGAAAGCGCTGATGAAGCTGGATCGAATGAGTATAAACACAAGTAGGTGTGAAAAATGCGGCTGAGAAACGACGTAAAACAAAATGTGCACATATGAGCGATTGGCACACACGTTCGTTCGTCAGAATCTGCATGTCCTTATAGTCCTGCGGGAATAGTCCACCCTTTCGATCGTATTCGCCTACCGATATTTGCATCCTATTACTTCCCTTATTCGGGAGTTCCATTCATTCCCAGATTTCAAAATCAGCAGTGAATTTTCATCGCCGAAGATAAGTTTGGCAGGAAAAGTTGTGGAAGTTACATAGGAGTTACTTGGGGCTAGTCCTTATATGGCGAAATTGTCACAATGGAAATTACGATAAATCTACGATTATGAGAGGTGATTTAGACACCAGTTTTGCTTTCGGCAAAATCGACCCGGATGATGGATTTTTGAAGGAAGAGAGCTTACTTTTGATAATAGCATTGTGTTGATACAATTTCGAGTTTGTGTCAATGCCATAGCAATAAGTGTGCGTATGGCGGGCTCTTAAGTATGTGGAGAGAAGTGTAAACGCTTGTTGTTCTTGTGAGAACAGCAGGACATGGTAAATCGTTGAGTGCGGAATGACACGATGAAGCTACAGGGATCGCCCAACTGGTTGGTGTTACCGTGCGGCTTATGTCACCATCAACAGTAAATGTACACTGGTAAACCCGGTGGAGATGGATGTAGGGAGTTGCGAGGTTTTGGGGGGTCAGGATTGCGAAACAAATTACGAGCTAGCACTTCACCTGTCTTACAATGTGTACAACTTAAGTCACGGATCGAAAAGTATCTCGCCGATAAAGACAGAACTGCTCGGATTTTATTTTGTAGAGAAAGGATGCCATATACCCAGGGGGTGGGAACGATCTGTAGTGTGAAAGTGGTTTTAAACGTGCTGTAAGCATTTCTAATATGTCTGCCACTTGTCTGTTCCATGTTCAATAATTTGTTTGAGAATACCCATGCTTTCGAGCTTACAGCCATTGAATAGTGAGTTCAGTCCTTCAGAAACATCATTAAAGGCACCAGTTTTCCCCGATTCCGTGAAAGCGCAGTACAATCGTGGAATTTATAAATATCGCGGAAAACGAAACATTTCATTGAATCGCAGAAAATATGAGGGATTCATTAAGGAAACCACTTTGAATTCGCTTTTGTTGTATTCAATATAGTCAACAGCTTTTATCTATTGTAGTGGTCATGTCAGAAAATGCAACAGCATTTAGAAGGAAATACTGCCTCGACTGAGTGATGGAGTTTCCCGGTGAGTACTACGTCGATAACGCGGATACAAAGTTGTTGTTTTATTCATTTTGTGAAGTGACTGTCAAATTATCATTAGAGCTAATGGTAATTGATCATATCTGCAACAAGAATCCTCTTCAGAGGGAAGTGCACATAGAAGGCTAAGCAGCTGAACATGTTGTCAAGAGGCAAGCAGCTCCTAATAAAGCTCGACAAGCAAGGAGCGGTAGTTTCATTGCCTTTGCAAATACTACCCAGGAAGCAGGCAACACGATGATATCTGCTGACTTTATACTTGCCATGGTATCTCATAATATTTCGAAAGAGAGAGTAGGTCTACAACCTCCTGTTGAAGGACTTTCTCCACATTCACGTGCGAAATGGTGGAAGCATCCCCGGATTTTGCGCGCTACGTCCGAAACTTCACCCGATATACGGGAAACACGAGAATATATAGAAATAGATATTCCGTGATACGTTTAGAAGTGACATAACAGACGAAATAACTGATGACCGCATTAAGATGGAACTGCGAATCCTGTTAGGGGGTTAGAAAAATTGGGCAGGTGTCGAATTGATGGTTAAAATCAACCAAATGTGCCAACATGGCGCTCATCACATTTTTACTCTCACCATTATGTAGACTAAATGGCCAAGGCTCACATATTCCCTCAGGCAGCCTCTTAGTGGTTTTTCCGATGTATCTTGCTCACAATGAACAAGCGAAGGAATATACACAGTAAGAAGAACTCGACCAAGCAAGTTTCTCTTTGAGTTGATTCTTCATGACCGGTGTCGAAGTATAGGTTAGCCGCAAAATTGTTGCGTAGTAGATATGCTTACCAGCGTCGGATAACCTTCTAGACGTTGCCTGCGTTATTCCATCCCCTTGCACGGCAACGACAAATAAACCGGTTGCTTTTCGACCAAAGCTGTTTAGCTTTCACTTCTCGGCACTCCACCATTGAAGTCCAGCAAAGATAGTCTGTGAGCATACCTCATCGACACGGACAACTTGGAGAGAGTCAATTCTGCCACAGTTGGCGGAGCTATTCTGCTCAGCTTGAAAATGATGTGTATGGACTTCCGTCGTGTGACGGCTTTCGTACCCGATGAAAACACGTTACCGAGATGTTCATAAGGCTGTTTGTGAGAGGGCAGTTTATATTGGACCTGCTGCCCTTTGTGTCAATTTGAGTGGAGAGACCATTCTCCAATTCTATCCGTATATCGATGGATTCGTTACGAAAATGTAAAATGCCTTTTGGCTTTCGGGAAGAAAGAAGCAGGTCTACATTGAGTATCTAACTCAGCAAGGCGTGGATAACTCGTCCGGCCAATTCGTACCGGTCCTCACCCATTGAAACTCCTGGCTAGAGGTTGTTGCGCATGACAGCAAGTACCTTCATCTTAACCCAGCCATGTTACAAGCTGTACAACATGCGTTTAGAAACTCCACTGGTGGTTTTGAACGTCGTGATCTCCTAGCCAACGAAACAACGCAAATAGCTTTGAAGTGACAACCGTGTTTCATTCTGATCGTTGGTAAGATCAGCACGTGGCACTTGTAAACGGCCGATGAACAATATTCTGTAAACCATATGACTTACAAAGACTTCCCTGCCCTATCCATGTCGCTGAAAACTGTCGATGAAGAAGACTGGCCGCAACATTTGCAGGCAGAACGACCGACCTAGGATGCGGTTAGCAAAATTTAAACCCACATGCAAGCCTGCTTCTTACTAGCTACTACTAAATCCAACGAGTTACTGATATCAGAGGCCAGCTGGGAGTTGCTGAAAGCTAGTAGTGCTCAACCTCAACCAGCTCATCACATTCCCAGCGATCCATGTAGATATGCCAACGTCCCAGGCCTTGTTGGCTCTTCAACTCTGGAAGCCCAATGACTAATTTATCGAATAGTCTTGGAAGAATTGCCTGGATTTCTGGTGCGCAATGTATGCAAGAATTCCACGACCTACAGGTATTGCAGACTGTTATCTATGCACTTCTGTGAATTCGGTAGACGCCGAACAGCGCTTTAATACGTGCAAAATGTTGTATCTGACAAACGCCACAACCTTGCAAACCATAGCGCGAAGCACCATGTTGAGCTTTATTTCATTTCCTCTGTTTTGAAGCATAACTTGTTATATTTATGTATATAATGAATGCGTGTGGATTACTGTTTATTTCCGTCTACACGGAGCAACACAGCAAACAGGTTGTCATCGCAGAACTTTCCAGGAATATTCGGTTTGTAATCATCTAAAAATGTTTTATCACCACAGAAAACTAACGCCTTTAAACATTATGTACTTATCCGTAGGTTGAATAGAGCACGACAAAAAATCAAGTGTCGGACAAAATAACATGTGTTGATGGAATTGCCATCAAATATGTAACGTGCAATGGTCCTAGTAGGAACCGAAGTAAATCCGATATGCTGAAATGAAGGAATACAAGATTCCAACGGTTATCGCACAAAGAATAGCAAAACACCGTGGGTCGAAATCGAACACAGTCAGAACGAGAGAACTGCACGTCATAAGCGTATATCGGTGAAAACGCGGGTCGGACCAAGAAGTGTACAAGCATATAAACGAGAACTATATAGCAACTGTGAACGAGAGTTACTAAGTGGTTAAATCAGTTAACAGAGATGTTCGATTAGATCTGATCATAGACAATGTTAGAAGGATTGAGGGATAATTGGGCGATTACGATACAGATACACGCAGTTTGTGTACGTTATGCCTGGTTTCAGGAACTTGACTTAAATGATATAATGTAAATGGCGTAAAGCATTAACCAACAACGTTTTTAATAAGATAGCGTATCAGTGAAAACGGTAGAATTTTGGAAAGCGTTCTACAGCTACCGCACACAAAATTGAGTTAACTGCTGCAAACCAACCTGCTAACTCTTGAGGATAAATTAAAATAGTAGACTCTCAGTTACGCATCGTGGTTACATGTGAATAAGCAACGGCGCGTATGGTTGGGGTACTTGAGGGTTTTATAGTTCATTATTAGTTCGTTCCGCAGACACGGATATTTGCTGCTGTAAACCCGAGAGCCTTCGCTCTAAGTTGGTAGGTGAGATGGAGCGAACCAATAACATTTGACATTTGAAGTAAGAGATTTTTTATAATTTCAAATAAGAAACAGTAGACTAAGTATATGGAATGGCTCTGTCGTTTCGCGCATGCTCGGCGATCAGGTCGATGCCAATAGCGAAGGAACAAACATAAGTTAGCGTCCAATCGTTTGGTGTTAAACACTATTCTGATGGGTGCATTACACACTACACCGGCGGGCTTGGTGTCTCTGTGAGATGTTTTCGATCACAGAATTTTGGGAGCTGTAGCGTTATAATAATTACATGTACGTAGCAGACGAGAATGCAGGAAATAAGAGTTCCATCCCGAAAGCTTTGTCCAAACATTTTGGTCGCCATTCATTTCGAAGTCTAAAAGCAGCTATACTCCGAACCACTATACTTGCACGGTTCATTTTGTATGGTGAAGCACGTAAGTGTCATACATCTGCAAAAGTTAGTACAGACGGGTCCGCTAAATGCCAAACGAAGAGGAATTAGCTGTGATCAACTTCTCCCACTACTTTTTCATCTGTCTTTAACAGACAAGATTATCCGCTCCGAACACTTCATTCAATTTAATAGCATGTGAATAAAACTGAATGTCTGGAGCCTGTCGTTTTGGAAGACAATTACATTGAACATCTAACACTTGCTACTTTTGTATTTAGATCATTGAATTTTATTAGCGTTTTCAAATTCCAATCCCCAACTGTTTTTCTGAGTGTAAATCTACATAATCTAGTAAGCTGCTTGTCACTCTGCTCTCTACTCTCGCTTATCTGCCGCCGTTTGCTTTGAACGCTCCGCATATTAGACCATGTGTCCATCTGTTTTACCCTTCACTTTCATTTCCTCGTTGGTGTGTCATTGCTGACCAGTGGCAATCGTGTCACCTCACACATTTCATTAAACCTATGCTCAGTTTCGACCGCACTGTAAACACATATACTGTAAAAGTAGGTTTCCAGGAAATTAGCATTACTGGTAGCAGTTTCCTGTTTAGGCTAATGAGTATTACATGACACTTCTCAACCCCGATACCCAAAATAGCGCCACATTCACGAACAGATGTATCAAGGCGAACATTAGTGGTTATATTTACGAGTGATTCCTTCAGATATGGACGTATTTCCGAACCGAAAAGTGTGTGGCAGAAGAAGTCTGCTACATTTCGTTTGCGCTGGAGCAGTTTCATTAAGTGGACCAGACGCTATAGACACTGAGCAGCATGTGTTGGGCAGTTCATCAGTCTAAAATGTAAAGCACAATAAAGGATTTTAGTATTGCTGGAATCATTTTGGTTTCTTTATAGTGCAGCGAGTTTGGATGATGTGTAATTCGTAATAAGTTTATGGGCTTGGCTTTTATACTCATCTGCACGCACAATGATTCCCATTGGGCTTGGTAGTCTGATAACTTATCCCGCAATGTGATGGCGGTAGATTCAGGCACATCTGAGCATACAACAGCCCGGGCGCTATTGTTGGATCCATTTTGAGATGATCTACATGGTAGGGTACTTGTCTGTCCTGACCTGCTGACATGTGTTGATGGTTTGCTGTTTGTCCATTTATTCGCGTTAACGGTGTTTACAACAGAATAGGCCGCAATGGCGGTATCACGGCGGACCTTTGCAGCAATCTCTACATACGTACCTGATATTCCGGGGGCTTTGTCTAGATAAGAGACATTTGAGCTAAAGGTACAGAGGGTTGATGTTCGGCAGCTTCATCCTTGTTATTGCAAGCTGTCAGGTCTTGTGGAATTTGCTTAACCAGACGTTTCCAGTGGTGCCTGATTTGCGCTTCCATGAGTACTTTTTGTCTCTCGTAGGTACAGTCACTTTTCTCCCGGCGTTCCACCAAACTTGGAGAAGACAACGGAGATGAGAACATGGCTGATTGTGGTTCATTGGAAGCGGATTGTGCATCGTTCTGTTGCTTAGAACCCGCTAGCCTTCCCTGGTACATACTCGCTTCCATTGAACTAATCTTATCATTTCTCCTCTACTCAGCTTCCGTGGTTAACCAGTCACACTTCTGAACTAGGATAGGCAAGCAATTAAAGAGTGGGATGGTGGAGCACGCAGTATATAACCAAAGTACACCCTGGGAGCTATTTCGCTCTCGTAACTGCTGCTGGGACACGTTTGCACATTGCGTATGATACCGTTCAAAACAGTGCGAGCAAGCCAGACCGATTTTTACTACCCGATGACATTCTCCTAACCCGTAAATGCCTTTTTCGCGTGGAGCCTCTTCGGTTTCGCATTTCTGCCATTCAGTGTGGTGTCGTTACCTGACTCAGTGGCTAGGTTAGTGTTCTGTACTTTCGCAGCTTTGAGAGCGGCGCACATCGGTCAGGCGAGCGTGGTGGTCACAACATCAAATGAGCGAATGGCGTGGTTGCGCCGTCCCAGTGACGGGTTATGCAGTCGCACGGGCTAACAAGATCACAAGGAATGGCTAGTGACTGGAACCTGCTAACTAAATCTGAACATAGCAATGAACACAGATTGAGCGATCACAAATTCTTTCACAGCTGCGTTGAGAAACCCCGAATCCGAATAAGCTTAGGCTTTTCGGTCTGCCTTGGGCATTCTGTATCGAATTGTGTCACACAGGAAAGCAATCGGCTGAATGTGCTTGAGTTATTCGCTTGCGCATAATCGCCAATGTCAGTGAAAACGGTTAGTTAAGGCAGGGAGTTTAATCGTCGAAGATATTTCCACTTAGGATAGATCAATATGTATAGCTGGTAAATCCGGTTCGAAAGAGCTTACAATGACACAGCTGCGAGAAGGTGGAGGGAGGATAGAGAAGAATAATCCAAAGGAACCAGCATCATACACATCACGAGTAGGTGTGGATGACCTTGTCTACATTTTCTCGCAGACCTCTGGTGACTATGTCGAATTTTTCTTTCGGTACTCCAAGCACTTTCGGCTAGTGAACACATGTAACATTGTGGAAACCGAAGTCACGCGCTACATTAGGACGAATGTTTTGCTCGTCTCATCTCGTCCACGCAGAATTTCGCTGGAGAAATTAACGTAGCTAAGGTGGAGTGTGAGTATTTGACCTCTCCTGGAATAATCCATCTATCAGATAGTCACTGATGCTTCCCAATACAGATAGTCCAAAGCGCTGGAGACTGACGTCGTTTCAGTGACAACCGGGCACTAAAAAAACTTACGGTCCCCGACAGGTAACCCGTTCCATACGCGCAGGACCTCACCTCACTCCTCATAGGTAAGATCGTTTTCAGCAAGATTGCTTTTGGCTAAGCACGTCACCGGCTACCTGTAGAAGACAAATACACCTAATACAACGGTCAACACTACCTTCGGCTTAGTCAAATTTTTATCTGAATCTTTCGGAATTTGCAACGAAGCGCAAACTTTCCAACGCTTCAATCACGAGGTCACTCGTGGTTTAGACTTCATGTTCTCCTACCTCGATGACACCTTAGTAGACCATTCCTCCGAAGGACAGCAGCTCGACCATTTTCTTTTTCTGTTCCAGTGCTTGGCCCGACAATGTCAGTTATCAAAATAATTGTGAAATCGATAATTCAATTGTTGAATTTCTAGGTCATCCTGATCCTCGTCTGGTATCAAATTTCCTCCACATATAATCCAGGCAATAAAGACATCTCAGCTTCGGCCTCAATTACTCCCTCCGTCGATTTTATGGTCTAGCCAACTAATATCGACCCTTTATTTCTCGTTGGGTTTAGCTCATTCACCGCTTGACTGACCTCTTCAATGAAAGGATGATAGGTTTAATTTCTCTGACACAGCACGTATCATCTCGCGCAACATGGCGTTCTTCGGTGATCCGTACCGACTGCACTTCTCTCGGTTGTGACGGATGCAGTGGAAGCTCTCCCCCAATAGCATTTGATAGGCAATGTCAACCACACATTTTTCCAAATATCTACATCCAGCCGAATCCTACTGCGCACATTTGTTGGGCATTTCTTGCCACATAGTTATCCTTCCAGTACACCTTAGAAAGATGGGCTCTGATGGTCTACATCAACCACAAGCCTCCCACATCCGCCTTCTACTCATCTGTCAAATATTCACCCAAGGATCTTGACATCTTGCCTTTGTCCAGCAGTTCAATGCTGACGTACGTCATGTCGCAGGTGCCGCCAACCGCTTCACAGACGCTCTCTTCCGCGTCAAACTCACTATTCTCTCTTTACCTACGGTCAACCTGGCCGCCACGGCATTGTATCTAGTCCTAGATGAAAAATTCTAACGCAACTTACAGTCCACTTCGCTGCATGTGTAACCAGTTACTCTCCAAACGCCGGACGGAACAATGCTCTGTGACACGTCCGCTGACTGTCCCAGACCCCTCGCGTACATCTATTTCAGACGCATGTGCTTCGACACTGTTCACTTAAGGTCTCATACCAATATTATTTATATTTGGAAATTTGGCACCGAGTGTTTCGTTTGGCCAAGGATAAAATGAATTTTTTTAAGTACTCAAGAATCTTTGTTCACTGCCAACGCTTCGAGGTACATCTACACAACTGTAGTCTTCTCGGCTCATTCGTACCCTGGATTCGCCGTTATTGTATTTACCCTTAGAAACTGTTGTACACTTGTCTCTTTCTCGCGGATTCGTTTACATCCCGACTGGTGTTGACCGCTTCCCTAGATGCCCAGAAGCCACCCTTGTACCAGACTACACGGCAGAGACTGACCTCAATGCCTTTTTGAGGCGCTGGGTAACAGTCCAAGGATGCCATTAGACTATCACCCCTTTAGGGCGTCACACCTTTCGAATTTTCGCAGTCCGATACGTTCTACAACTTCTTAGGTTGACGCCAAACTAACGCTGCTGGACATCACTCCTTATACTAATGCTAACTCGAACTCCTTTATCGACAGCTTGATTCATCTCTCTGTGCCACCTCTGAACTTGAGTGAAGCGAAAGCACTTCGCTTGAAGTCTTTGGTATTCGCAGTTGCATCAGAGTTAATCTGAAATTCGCACCAACAGAGCTATGATACGGTACAACACTTAAGCTCCCGGTAGGATTATTTTCGCGCCCCCTCGTCATCGTGTATGAAAATGTTAGAATTTGCTTCTACTCTTCGTCAACACAAGCACTTAAAAGGTCGAATATGCCTCGTGAGCAAACCAAAGATCCACAACTATACAGCAGACCCCCTACTAGCAAGCATTTATTGACCCGCACTAACGCCGTGTGGCGTACTCTCTAGCCGCCCTGCACTGGCCCTTTCATAGTTTCGCAAAGAACTCCGAAGCATTTTATTCTAGACCGGAATGGTAGCTGAACAGCGATATTCTTCGACCGTCTCGAAGCGGCTTTCATTGATGAACCACTTTCCACCCACCCTGATGATAGCATGCAAACGTCCGCAACTGCAGTGTCTTCTGAAGCATCGGATACTCCAAAGCTCTCTGTTTCCTCTGACCCTCCCACACAGTTGATAAAGGAATAAGCTAATGTGCTTTCTCCTGCATGCCATCCTCCCTCTCTGTCGTATATCCACAATCGCCATACTAGTACACCCCTATTGAGTTCTACCTTCCGGAGTCTTCACCTCCAGAACAGCCAAGGCAACCCTCGATTTATTCGCAAACCAGCCCAACTTATCCGCTTGATTCAAGCAATAACCAGTCGATCTTGACCGCAGAAGACTACACCCTTGTTTGTTCTCCAGGATTCTGGCTATTTGCTACTAACAAGCACAATGATGGCTTCTCGGTTTGGGGATGAGTTCGGCCGTGGACTTGGGTGCGGTGGGGATTGACATTTCCCACGCGCATCGTCGGTTCAGCAGATGAGGAAATGCTTGTCGGCCTTTGTTCTAAACTATCCAATAATATTTGCAGCTCAATGACGATGCGCCGCAGTCCACACACATCGTATACAACAAATTATTCAATAATCGCCAGCGAGCTCCTTGCCCTTCATTTATGTTTTGCTTGCCTCTACTCCACTTGCTACCAGATTCTGTCATCTTCACGTTTTCTCTTCACCAGACATATCTAGCAAAGGTTTCTAGTATTCAGTTGGCTAGTAGGAGGCTTCAGTATTTTGTGAGTGGATTTTACTGTTTTCTGCAGCCTTCCGTAGTCCATTTGTTGTACATCTTGTGCACGTTCGATTTCTCTGTAGGTCGTGCGCTACCATGTTCTGTGCTCTTGCTATTCTGCTCCCAATTCCTTGCAGGTCTTTCCAGTATGCATTTGGTCCGGCAACGCACGCAGTTCTGAATAATCGGTATCCGTAGCTGTCCGTACTAGTCATTATGGCAACCGGTACCTGAGTTCACGTCTACATGGATCGCGTAGGTTTTTTACCAATCCGACTTGTTTCAAAAATGCTAGTCTCGTAGTAAGACACATTAGACTGTAAGTGAACACACATGGAACACCAGCGACCGGAAAAACGTAAGCTTATTTATGTATTGTTCTGATTTTGCTGAGAAAACGGAAGTGAGATTTATAATCATATATGGCTGAGACGGATCTGTAACTGTTTTGCAAGTCGACGATTTGTTCCCCCTGCAAAAGTGCCTCATTCCTTTGGAAGCAGTATGTGGATTTTTATCTGGATACTAATCATCAGCGATGAAACCAACATACAACTTACATTCAAAAAGCTACTGAGGATAAAAGGCGGAAGGATAAGCGAACCTAACAGTGTTGCACAGAACTCACTGTGAAGAAGAGTAATGGGTTTTGCAGTGAGTAAAATGATGGAAGGAGCGGGAGCTAATTAACTTGTCATTTACCGAATCCTGTAGAAGTAAATGTCAGGTTCAAAAACACTTCCATGAACGAAAGAACAAATCGCATATGCTGCTGTATTCAGACTGCTACCAGTGCAGCAGTGGTACAGAGTCGCGTTCCAGATGAACGGAACACAATCGCTTTAATATGCTTTACATTTTAGACTGATGAACTGCCCAACACATGCTGCTCAGTGTCTATAGCGTCTGGTCCACTTAATGAATCTGCTCCAGCGCAAACGAAATGTAGCAGACTTCTTCTGCCACACACTTTTCGGTTCGGAAATACGTCCATATCTGAATGAATCACTCGTAAATATAACCAATAATGTTCGCCTTGATACATCTGTTCGTGAATGTGGCGCTATTTTGGGTATCGGGGTTGAGAAGTGTCATGTAATACTCATTAGCCTAAACAGGAAACTGCTACCAGTAATGCTAATTTCCTGGAAACCTACTTTTACAGGTATAAGTGTTTACAGTGCGGTCGAAACTGAGCATAGGTTTAATGAAATGTGTGAGGTGACACGATTGCCACTGGTCAGCAATGACACACCAACGAGGAAATGAAAGTGAAGGGTAAAACAGATGGACACATGGTCTAATATGCGGAGCGTTCAAAGCAAACGGCGGCAGATAAGCGAGAGTAGAGAGCAGAGTGACAAGCAGCTTACTAGATTATGTAGATTTACACTCAGAAAAACAGTTGGGGATTGGAATTTGAAAACGCTAATAAAATTCAATGATCCAAGTATGAAAATAGCACGTGTTAGATGTTCAATGTAATTGTCTTCCAAAACGACAGGCTCCAAACGTTTAGTTTTATTCACATGCTACTAAATTGAATGAAGTGTTCGGAGCGGATAATCTTGTCTGTTAAAGACAGATGAAAAAGTAGTGGGAGAAGTTGATCACAGCTAATTCCTCTTCGTTTGGCATTTAGCGGACCCGTCTGTACTAACTTTTGCAGATGTATGACACTTACGTGCTTCACCATACAAAATGAACCGTGCAAGTATAGTGGTTCGGGGTATAGCTGCTTTTAGACTTCAAAACGAATGGCAACCAAAGTGATTGAACGAAGCTTTCGGGATGGAACTCTTATTTCCTGCATTCTCGTCTGCTACGTACGTGTAATTATTGTAACTCTACAGCTCCCAAAATTCTGTGATCGAAAACATCTCACAGGGACACCAAGCCCGCCGGTGTAGTGTGTAATGCACCCATCAGAAAAGAGCTTTCCACCAAACGATTGGACGCTAACTTATGTTTGTTCCTTCGCTATTGGCATCGACCTGATCGCCGAGCATGCACGAAACGACAGAGCCATTCCATATACTTAGTCTACTGTTTCTTATTTGAAATTATAAAATTTTTTTTTACTTTTAATGTCAAATATTATTGGTTTGCTTCATCTCACCTACCAACTTAGAGTGAAGACTCTCGGGTTTACAGCAGCAAATATCCGTGTCTGCGGAACGAACTAATAATGAACTATAAAACCCTCAAGTACC
Organism: Dicrocoelium dendriticum; assembly: GCA_944474145.2. Taxonomy (NCBI): domain Eukaryota; kingdom Metazoa; phylum Platyhelminthes; class Trematoda; order Plagiorchiida; family Dicrocoeliidae; genus Dicrocoelium; species Dicrocoelium dendriticum. Next base: position 125,657,492 of record OX104063.1, on the reverse strand, counting down.
CCAACCACATGCGCCGTTGCGTATTCACATGTAACCACAATGCGTAACTGAGAGTCCATTATTTCGAATTGTCCTCAAGAGTTAGCAGGTTGGTTTGCAGCAGTTAACTCAATTTTTTGTGCGCTAGCCGTAGAACGCTTTCCGAAATTCTACCGTTTTCACTGATACGCTATCTTATTAAAAACGTTGTTGGTTAATGCTTTACGCCATTTACATTATATCATTTAAGTCAAGTTCCTGAAACCAGGCATAACGTACACAAACTGCGTGTATCTGTATCGTAATCGCCCAATTATCCCTCAATGCTTCTAACATTGTCTATGATCAGATCTAATCGAACATCTCTGTTAACTGATTTAACCACTTAGTAACTGTCTTTCACAGTTGCTATATAGTTCTCGTTTATATGCTTGTACACTTCTTGGTCCGACCCGCGTTTTCACCGATATACGCTTATGACGTGCAGTTCTCTCGTTCTGACTGTGTTCGATTTCGACCCACGGTGTTTTGCTATTCTTTGTGCGATAACCGTTGGAATCTTGTATTCCTTCATTTCAGCATATCGGATTTACTTCGGTTCCTACTAGGACCATTGCACGTTACATATTTGATGGCAATTCCATCAACACATGTTATTTTGTCTGACATTTGATGTTTTGTCGTGCCCTATTCAACCTACAGATGAGTACATAATGGTTAAAGGCATTAGTTTTCCGTCGTGATAAAACATCTTTTGCTCGATAAAAACTGAAAATTCCTGGAGAGTTCTGCGATGACAACCTATTTGCTGTGCTTTCTCCGTGTAGACGAAAATAAACAATAATGCACACGCATTCGTTTCGACACCGTAGGGAGGACACGGGTGGGAGCCCGCTAGGGTCCGATTGCATGGTTCTCCCCCAGCAGCTGCATCGGGTTTCACAACCTGGTCTCGCAGAAGGCTGGCCCGCGACGGACAGTCCTCAGGTAGATCGAAGGACTGCTTACACAGTCCCTTCTGGGAGAGGGCTATGTAGCAGTCTGGAGATTCCCCGGTTTGCTTGTGTAAAATTCTAACCAAAATTCTTTAATTGTACACCTAGGCAACCGGTGTGGTTTGTTGAACTGCTTGCTGAGTTCGAATGCTTTACTTGCTCATCGCCATTTTTGCTTGGCGCTCGCTTCGGTTGCAACGCGCGACTGCTCTGTGCGCTGTGTTTGCTCCGTTCCCCTAGCCAGAGCGTCCACGGTGTCGTTCATTTATAGCTAGCTAACAGGGAATCTTTTGCTGAACCAATAAAAGTTTCCCTGCAACTCGATCCGTCTTCTCGAATCGCTCTCTGGGCTCCCGGAATAGGCAACCCTCTAAATGACTTGAAGCATTTGCGTGGCAACACAAAATGGCTCCAGTTCCCTGAGTAACTCAGAGCTTTGTACCTCGACCCCTTTTATCGACCTCTTCTGAAGCATTGAAATCATTTTCCTTCTTTAATGTGCACTACCTTTTTCCGTGCCTTCCATTTCTCACCTCCTAGGGTTCACTTACCTCATGTGACTGCCGAAGCGGGCACTGATTGGGCAGCACACGTGCGCATTCACGGTTTGCCCAAGGAGGCATAGGGGCGTTCAGATTTAGATTCCGTTGCACTGGAATGATAGGAAATTCGCGGGAGTGTTCCTTTTTGTTCAAATCGTTGAGCCAGGAAATGAGAAGGTGGTGCGTCTTGATAGACCTTAGAGGAAACTCCCGAAAGATGAAGGGAACGTGAGTCATTCAATTGAAGGATAACACCAAAGAGCGCATTGAATGACAGAATAAGAATAAGAACTGCTTCACCAATATGCCGGCCGTTAAGACCCCGAAAGAACGTCGTTTTAACCACAGCATTCTGAAACCTCCACTTGCGGTCTTCTTCCAGCTGTCACCAGAATGCAAAGACCATGAATGCACGACGCCTAGGTCTACGTGGTTGGAGACAAGGGGGAGTTTAACCAACCCTTGTACGTACATGAAAGGTGAAAAATTTGCTCCCATACGAAGAACGGAACCTAAGCCTGATTTATGGGCATAAGCCACAAAGTTGTTCAGTCCCAGTGTCTGTCCAGCGCATACTGTATCACCTCGCAAACTCCAGGAACATTAAGCCAAAGGGGTAGTAGTGTTGGCTGCTATTCCAATGGTCGTGGGTTCAAATCCTGCTGTCTCCACCTGATGAGATGAAACTACATCGAAACGCGTCTTGGCTGTGCAGTATTTTGTCCCCATGGCGCAGTTGCATAAGCTGCGTGCTAGTTGGCACAAGCCACTAGCAGTCATGGGTTCGATCCTCCGTAGAGGACCGAAGGTTGCGCACCACTGACGAGCCCCAATAGGGCGCAACGGCCGTCTTTAGTGTCGAAATCCCACGGTGCAAACGTCGCAGCCCCTCAAACAATCGAGGGACAAACACCGTGCTAAAAACTGCGCCAAGCACACTCAGTGCGCCATGCAATCGCAGGAGAACCCAGGTCCCCAGTTCACAATGTTACACATCCGAGGTCCTCACAATGCAGCCAAGGCACCAATACGCCGCGGAGCAGTGGCTTGCCAGAATTCAACCGCAAAACTTTGATACTGTTCAATGTGGACGAGAGCGACCACCCGTCACTATCCCACAGAGCCAGTGCCGATCTATCCAAGCGGCAATCCTTGCGGCAACTCCTTGGACTGCCGCCTACCTCCTCGCCCTCTCTCTGCCGTCTACGCGCACCCCGCTCACCAGGTGACAAACGCACAAGGCCGTTACGCGTCACCTTGGTTGCCATTCGTTTTGAAGTCTAAAAGCAGCTATACCCCGAACCACTATACTTGCACGGTTCATTTTGTATGATGAAGCACGTAAGTGTCATACATTGCTCATTAGGACAACTGGTTCTGAGTTCTCGAAGTGTATGGGTTTTAATAGGGTAATTTATTGCGGAAGGTGTTTCTAATGAGGCCAGGAGCTCCCAAAAGCTGAAAATTGTACTGCATAATGCTTAATCGCGAAGTCGTAAAAAAAGGAAATTGGAAATATATAACAGTACGCAACTGGTTAAAAAAACAAATGTGAAAAGGCGCTTAGGAAAGGCAGCACTGTTTCCGTAACCTGAAATAACTGCTAGCATGTATGGTTAATTTTCTAAACTATATAAGTGTCCATGTATAACTTATGGTTTGTAAGTATCAACTGTTTGCAGTCGAGGTTGCCTATGAGCGTCGGAACCTCGTAAGCGGAATGAAGACCAGAATCATTATACATAGTTAGATAATGGACGTTGTGTGCAAACTTGTCCCGTGCTCTTAAACAATAGTTATTTGAATATATATGTATATGTATAGGGCGGGAGAGCCTATGGTGCGCTGAAGCTGGTGGTGGCTAGATCCGGACAGATGGTCTACCCACTGCTGCTACTGTTGTGCCATTTGCTCATGTCCTGGGCGGCTCCTCGTGGCGACCGCTGGGTGGGAGTTGGGTTTCGCCCTTCTCCCTGCAAAGATCCAGGACACCAATCAGCATGAGTCAGCTAATTGACCACGTGCTAGACCTGCTGCCTTCCGGGTGTACATTTATTCGAAGACTTTGGCTGAGGGCCCGAGTCGTTCTCCTGTCAGGTGTGGGCGCTCTGCCAGTATCCTAGTCCATCCTCTTCGGAAGTTAGGAAGTGGTCGATGGCCCTCTTCCCGTAAAACCTAGCCATGGGTGACAACAGGTCTACGGGTTATAACCTCACAGCTCGATTGGCGTAGAGCACGAGCGCCACGCATTGTCTCTGGCGGTGGGAGGGCACCTCCGGGTGTTCAATGGTTTGCTACTGCCCGCCTCAAGCCAAGCAGCCCCTGGTCAAATTGGTGCAAACCCGCCAAAACACATCTGCGTCTGGCCGTGGTCACAGGTGCGTATCCAATTACGGTCGCAAAACATATGTTGATAGTTCCCGTACCTCCAAGGCTGCGTGTGACGGCCGTCAAGCAGATCCGAGTTTGCCTCTGCAATCACATTTCCGAGCTGGATCTGCTTTCCACTGCCTTGTGGGTCAGGGTGTTGAGCCAAAGGCTCCGGGCGGAGTCCCTCAAGCAAACCTCCAAACTACCCACTGCCTTGTGGGTAACGCTATTGAGCCAAAGGCTCCCGGTTGAGTCCCACAAGCAAATCTACGAAGAACAACGGCCATCTCGCGTGCGATCGCCCACCAATGCAATCGTATGCCTTCGCGCAAAGCACTCAGTATCGGGTGATGGAACGTGCGCAAACTACTGGATCGGAACTCCAGCAAGCATCCGGAGCGACGCACTGCACTCGTCGCGATGGAACTGGCGCGCTACAACATCGATATTGCGGCGCTCAATGAGACCCGGCTCGCTCAGCAAGGTAAGTTGCATGAAGCAGGGGCAGGCTACACATTCTACTGGGTGGGCAACGCCGCCTCAGCACCACTTGAAAATGGGGTCGGATTTGCAATGTACGATCGCCTTCATGGTCAGCTGCTGTGTGCACCAACACGCAGCAGAGCGCGACTGATGACTGCTAGCCCACGACTCGCAAGATGTAAGTGTGCCACCTTTATAAGCACGCACGGTCGGACCACGTGTTATCCTGATGACACATACGCTCGATTCTACACTTGGCTATCCTCCATGATACGGTCTGTGCCGAGGAGCGACCGACTATTTCTGCTGGGTGAGTTCAACGCGCGCCTTGGGCATGATGCATCAGTGTGGACAGATGATATCGGTCTGCATGGCATTGGTGCAGCGTATGCAAATGGTGACAGAGTGCTCTCACTGTGTGCCACTCACGGCTTGACGATCACGAACACTCGGTTTGCACTAAGTGCGAATGATATAGCAACTTGGACGCACCCACGGAGTGGTCACACTCACCTGCTCGACTATGTCATGGTACGTCAGCGTGATCTGCGTGAAGTGAGCATGACAGTGTACCGCGTGGAGATGAGTGTGACACTGATCACAAATTGCTGAGAACCATACTGTACATATATTTTCTTAAATCTATGTAAAGCGCTCCCGCCGTGAATCGGCATACATTTAACATTCTCTCCGTCGGTACTGGGGCGAAACATTCTGAGCTGGAGAAGTCGATGGCTGCACGCCTGTGTGATGTGGAAGGCATAGCCACAAAGGGCGACCTGTGGGACCACATTCGTGACCAGGTGACAGCTGCTGCCGAGGAGACCATCGGGTGCGTACACTATAAGCGGCATGGTTGTTTTGATGAGGACAAACCGAGGATTGGCTCATTGGTATCGGGAACGAATGCGGCATTTGCCGCACATGTCGCAGTCTCCAGTGACTTGGGGAAGAAGAGGCAGTTTCTCAAAATTCGACGGCGACTGACCCGAGAGCTCCGTTGCATAAAAATGCATGGTGGACGGAGAAGACAAAGCAGATTGAATGCTACGCCGAAAGCCGCTAACGCAAGGAATGCTTTTACTCCTTGAAGGCCGTGTATGGACCGAGATTGGAGCCGCTGAGGACACTGATCGATGGTACTTCAGGCACTACCTGCACACAAACTGCAGACATAACGCAGATCTGGCGAAAACGCTTTGACTGTATCCTGAACAACCCTTCAGAGATCGACTGGCCAGCATTGAACTGCCTGGAGCAGCACGATGTGAAAACGTGTGTGGCGAACACGCCGACACTGGATGAGACGCAGAGGGCATTTTCTCAGCTGCTAAGCGACAAGTGCGCCGGAGCCGACGGTATCCCTCCTGAAGTATTGAAACACGGTGGACCCGCGTTGGTGACTGCGCTGCACCCCTTGGTGTAACGTGTATAAATTGAGGAGGAGGTGCCTCCTGAGCTGAAGAATGCCCTTGTGCTACCACTATACAAGGCTAAAGGGAGGAAGCAATGTTGCACGAATTACCGTGGCATCAACTTGCTGAGTTGTGTTGGCAAGTTGATTGCCCGAATCCTGCTCAACCGCCTCGTCAGTCAGGTTGTGGAACCTAACATGGCGGAAGAGCAATGTGGATTCCGTTCGGGTCGCAGCACTAAAGATATGGTTTTTGCGGCTCGTCAGTTGCAGGAGAAGTGCAGAGAACGACACCAGCCGTTGTACTCGCTTTTGGTTAGTTTCATCAAGGCATTTGATACGGAGAACGGCGAGGAGTTTTGGCTGGTGTTGGGTAAGTTTGGTTGTCCGCGTAAGTTTGTAAGTTTAATTGAATGTCTGCATGGTGGTATGCGAGCGAGGGTGCAGCTAGGTGGAGAGACATCGGATGACTTTGCAGTTGTCTCTGGTGTGAAGCAAGACCGTGTCTTAGCTCCTGCCGTGTTTAATATATATCTTTATACCATGATGTCTTGTGCTTCTGATGCGGCTTGTGCTTACGGTGTTCGTGTGGAGCACCGTGTTGATGGTGGGTTGCTGAACATCCGTCGTTTCGGTGCGAGAACTCTAGTCTGTGAGACAACTATCCGTATGTTGCTGATTTCTGACGACTGCGCGTTGTTTGCACACAGCGCGGATGAGTTGCATCATATGACTAGTGCTCTGGCTTTGACAGCTGCCAAAGTTTGGCTCACCATCAACACAAGCAAAACTGTCTGTCACTTTCAGCCTTTACCGGAGGTGCAATCTTCAACGTTGTCGCGAATCAGCATAGGTGCTGAAGTATTGGGAACCACCTCCCGCTTCTGCTACCTTGGGAGTGTGATGTCGATAGCTCAACAGCTACACTGTGAGCTGCGTATCCGCGTGTCGAAGGCAGCGGCGGCATTCGGGAAGCTTGAGTACCGAATGCGGAACAACCATCAGCTTACCATTGGCACGAAGCTGATGGTGTACAAATCCATGGTGCTGTCCGTTCTTCAATACAGCAGTGAAACCTGGACGATGTACCGGCGGGATGTGCGATATCCCGAGCGGCTCCATCAGCAGTGTTTGCGACGGATTTTGCGCATCGGTTGGGGCGACAGCGTTGCTGACACGGAAGTGTCGCGACAAAGTGGAGCGTATGCAGTGGACTGCATAATTTAGCTGAGACACCTGAGGTGGCTCGGTCATGTGAGCCGTATGGGTTCAACGCGGATACTGAAACAACTCTTATATGCTCAGCTAATTATTGGGAAGCCGCACGTAGGGAATCCAAAGTTACGTTAACAGGACGTGATTAAAGTGAGCCTGTCACCTTTTAATCTAGAGTGCACTTCATGGGAATCGAAGGCGGTTGATCGGCGTGCATGGCGCGACCTAATCACGAAGGTAGTTACCGAAGTGCAGGAGAATGACCCCATACATGCAGAGAGGGAACGGAAAGTGCGGGAGTGGCAAGCAACAATGGGTTATACTCCATCAACATCAAGCGTATTGTGCTGTAGCACATGCGGTCGCGAGTGCCTGAGTCAGGCAGGCTTAGTGAGCCATGAGCGAAGCCACTCGGGACCACTACCGAAGGGACGACGGGTCCTGCAGAGAACGTAGGCAGAACCAGCGCAGTGTTTGTAGGTACGCTGCATTCGATTTACTAACCGCCTGCTTGCATGCTAAGTCTCTTTATTTCAGGTGGTGAGTTTTCAATTTTGTCCTCACGCTTTTCTTTCGCCTATAAATGTCTACCAGTACTCTTTTATATAAACTTACACACCTAGCTTAAGCCAATTGTAGTTAATTTCGATAACATTTTCGTGTTTGTGTCCTTTCCGTAAAACGTACATTCTGATCTCGTGAACTTATTCCGGAGCCTTTGTTAACAACTTATTCCATATGCTCACTTTTCCCTATGCATTACTTGATTTATTTTCTTTGTTATCTTTCTCCTAATTGGTTAGCTGTTGCTTGATATCCCTGGTGTGGCTGCGCTTGATGTGCATGTTGACAAGTTGCCTACCTGTCCATTACCTACCAGTTTGTCCATACTGGCTCTAGGAGACCGTCGATCGTTGCCGGAGGGGATAGGGTGCACTGTTCCTGTGGCCGTGTTAGGATTAAAGAGTGGTTCCATGCACTTAGTGTGGGGCGGACTACCGTCCAGTCACCGCCTTGTGTGCGCTTGATTCCTAAATACAGTGTGCTTGTGTTTGCCTGTGAAGGAGCGTGGGCCGGCTCCATTGATGAAACTTAGCTCCCATTCACCTGAATTCCGGTCTTATTCCTTTGGGTTTACACTGGATATGGGGTGTGTGGTTGAAGCTGTGGGTGGTGTATCGCAAGCCACCCATGGTCCCTCTGTAGGCGCAGGCGTTCTGTGACTGACCACAGTGACAGGAAAATCCGAAACCGGATGCCGCCAACCATATATTTATATACATATGGAAACATTCTATATATAGTTGTGATAAGTGATACGGAAAGATGTTAGTCGCGCATGTTAGTATTAGGATACATTTGGAATTATTTTAGGTTAAGTGGAAGATATGCGATGGCATGTGTAAAGGTGTAAGTATGAAGACGTGTGGGTATGGTGATGTTTTTAACAGTGTGCAGGTGTGTATAAATACCTTAATATGGGTTGCTTAGATACACAAAGTGTATCTATTTGAATAAGTATATATAGTTACGTCGAATGATATATATATATATTAAGTTTGTAATGGTTAATGGTTTGTTCATAAGAAATACAAATTTATATCCATGTTTGTGTACACGTGTATTCAGTACTGCATGTGGGATGCGCAGTACATAGAGAAGTGCAATTCGAAGAGCTTCTGGGAATGTTAGATTGCTGGAAAGAGACATAGCCGTTTTATTTTCAAAATGTCTTCTGTTACTTCATTGCGGACGTCGAGGCATGTTAGATTTATTAATGGTGCCTGTAGATGTTTCTTATTGTGCTCAACAGCCCTTATTCTGCTGAGCATCGTTAAGGTAACCTTATTGATTCTCGCCAGGAAATATGACTGCATAAAGTAAAGGCGTGTATGCATAAAAGAGTGTGGGTAATCGGTGCGGTGATAAGCCTTGTAGCGCAAAGGGTTTTGTGATATTTTAAACATGTTTAAAGAACATTGCTTTGGGAAGGGTAATTTACTTACTGCGGTGGCTGCGGTGAAGTAAGAAAAATGGAAGTGTGGAAGCGTTACCTTAATGGATAAACAGGACGTAGTCCTCTTGTCCACTGATGTTAACTGAAGATTCAGCCGCTGTTCGGTCACTCTTAAGTGTCCCAATATATTTCTAAAGGAACACGCTGCGGGGAACGATGACAGAACGTAATGATTAGGATGCACATTTTGGGACTAGCGGTATGTCAGTGGAATAGAAACCCAAGCACAGGACCAAGTGGTACTGATATATGCATTGCAGTTATGTGGGTGGATAGTATTTTATCAGGTGGACAAATGCACGCTCAAACCATATGCAACTATCCTTGTCTAAGCGGGGAGGATTGCGAAGGCTCGTCACTCGCCAAGCGAGAATGCTGAAAAACGGTTCATCATCTAGCTTTACAGGACGAACTGCTTGCGCAAATGAGTAAAGCTGAAAAACGGAGGAAAATTAGGAAACAACCTACGAACAATGTACGGTTACAGCTGCAAGTTCATCATTGAAATTAACTGCATACCGGCAACATACCATGTTCTTAATAGACGAGTATGATCTTTGCATTGCTTGCAGGTTTGAATCACATGTCTTAATGGTGTATTGGGCCCATATGTGGGCGGAAGATTACGGAACCTCCTGCTAAACCTGTGGTATTGTGGTCCGCTTCAAGGAACCAGCAGACTTTGCATGATTGCTTTCTGAGGTGGGACGGCAAGACAAGGTGACAAGGGATGAGCCTGTAAACAGCCGTTGGTCCGTTCTCTAAGGAATGGAAAATATGGACGAAATCGGAAAGCGACACCTGACCGGATGCTGTATTATGGCACGTGACGGCAAATGGACGTGCGTGACAGGGAGGTGACCATGAGCGGATCATTTGTACGGTGGCTGTGATAACCATGACGGGCGAGGGTAGCGCATGTCTACTTGGCACTGAAAGCAAAGTCGTCATTGAATTCCAACTTTACCTGTGTCTACAAATGACTTTTCCCGCATATGGTAGTAGCAGAGGGTGCAAGGATGGACTTTGGCGGAGGTAACCAGTATGGCGGAGGTCGGCGCATATCTAGTTGGGTGCTGAAAGCGAAGTCAGCAGTAAGGTCTTACCTTACCGAAAAGTGCAAGAATATGTTACTCTCCGTCTACAAGTACCGTTTCACCGCACTTATATTGTCTTGACCGTTTACACGAGGCACGATTAAACCCAAAGTATCTTTGTGATACACAACTACCTGTAAACCTTGAGCATGCCTGATTTGGTGTGTCACTATAAAGTTGAGAATAAACCATTTATTTATGTACCTGTGCCTAGGATTCTTTCGTGTTTCATATGGTTGTACCACGAGGTGTGAGGATGGACAGTGGCAGCGGTAACCAGGACGGCGGAGGGTGGCAAAAACCTAGTTGGGCTTTGAAAGCCAAATCGTTATTAAAATCCAACTTTACTTGTGCCTACGAATCACGTTTAATTCCTATGGCAGTACCGGGAGGTGGGAGCAGGACCAGTGGCAGGGGTTACAAAGTCGGAGGAGAGCGTTACATATCTACTTGGGTTCTGAAAGGCAAGCCATCATTGAAACTCGATCCTACTCCTGCCTACCAAACACTGGATGGACAATGGATGGACGCGATCTGCAGGATCCAGTGAAGGATGCTAAAGGGCGAATGCAATAATAGTGCCTGTGGGAAGCAATGACGTCCAGGGTTAAGTGAAATCCGTAAGCCTTCGCTTGGGGCATTTGTATTGAAAGCCTTGGCAAGTAGCGGTGTCCTTAAAGTGTTCAAGGTAATTGGTAACTAGTAACTGTGTCCACATACAATGCTGCTTTGCTCTAGGTGCCATCAGGCTAACGTATAGGCATGCCAAATGGCTGGCGGGCCCACACTAAATCCCTTTGCCTCCATGGCGGTTTAGACCGTGGACACAGCGTGGGAGAAGGAGAAAGCCTACATTACCGAGATCTCTGCCCCCACACCTTTTAGGAAAGCTATACAGCGGTTAGGAATATACAAACTTAGTAAGAGTTTTCTTATTCCTTAGTTAGGATAAATGCCCGACACATGAGTAAGAAAACAAAAGGGGTTATAAACTAATGCAAAGTGACGTAGCCGTACAAAGTCGTCCAAGCCCGTTTTACTATCACCCGAATTGAAGCGTGGGCATACCGACTGTCATAAGGGTGGTATATTTGGCGAGCAATACACTGGTTCGATCCTTACCGTGAGGCCTTTATGTCTTATGTTCAGGTGCTCACCAGAATCCTGAAGGATTTCTGCGGTCCTTAAGTCGCCATTAAGTAGTGACGTCTTCCCGCTAATGTAATGGCTAAATCATTCCAAAGCTTCCGGCCGTCAATCCAATCCTCCAAATGACACCGTCAATTAGTCAAGACGGAGGAAGGTCCGTACGCAGTGTATGTTACCAGCTTTGCCTGACGGAAGGCTGGGACGTTTCAGTTATCAATAGCAGGAGGAGCCTCCATCGGCTCCAGGTATAGTTCACGGAAAAGGAACAGCAAGTACAGCAGAACATCCCGAGGTCGCGACAGCAACCGTAGCAGCACTACGCTGGCGAGGCTCATCTCAGGCTGCGCAGCTGGAAGCCGGCCGCCGGGCATAGTTTCATCAACGATTGCAAAGACCTTATATTGGCGCTTACGACCACGTTGGCATTGCCCACTGCCTCGGTCGAAGCTTCACGAGCAGTCAACAAAATCGTCGTATACGAAAACCCTTCCGGAATCCGTGTTGTGCACTATTGAGTAGGTTACATCCATTCCGATGACCTACTAACGTAGCTCTCACCAGCTTTTCATGCAGTTTGACAACGATTCTGACAGACCTCTGTCGCCATTTTTGAAGATAAGACAAACGACGGCCACCTTTCACTCAGAAGTTAATGTACAACCGTTAGGGGACTTCTAAAGCATTATCGTCAGCTGTCCAACGCCAACCCATACAGAAGCTCCGGATGAAGTGATTCAGGTGCGGCCGCTTTAGATGGGTTCCGTTCTTGCAGCATCCAGAGCACTTGCACTTCAAGCACAGTAAAAGCAGCTAAATGAAAACCTGGCGATACCTATCATAGGTGCTAGTTGAGGTAGCCTCATGGTTGGTCCTCCAGCACCTAGGACGCTTCTGGAGCTGGTACTTACCAGTGGGACATATCCACGGCGGCCTGCTCTTGTCCCCTTTCTCCTCTCAAGCAGGATTTAGGGTGTATACACTTCCTTGAGATAAGTTTTAACCTTATCCCGGGCCGCCTGCATCGTAACAACCGACAACGTTTCGCTATGCAACTCAGAAGCGTTGACACTCATTGTCTGATAGTTAGCACGCCATATGTTTGAACATAGCTCAACGATGCTGTGGTGACGTGTGGACAGAATACACCTGAATGCTAAACGGACCTAGTCACTGGCATTTAATGGAAAGCATTTAACGAGGTCCCGTACGAAGCCTAGTGACTTGACTGAAACGGTATTCAACCCATCGGTACTTGGTATATTAACGTACATAGTGGGGTGGTCCACGAACTGACGCATTGGTACTTGTAGCTTAAGCTCGAGAACATCCGCACCGAAAGTACTTTCCGCCGAGTTGCGAGAAAGGTCTGCTACGCAGGATTCCCGTAGATGGAAGGCCGGCAATCGCGAACACCTGTTTGCGGATTGGGAGCGAATAAAGTCAAGCTCCTATTTCAACGCACTCCTGGGGCTTCTGTACACAGTTGCAACAGTAAGTTGAGCTGGGGGACATGCTAAGCACTACCGAGAGCTTTAATAGTTTTATCTGTCGACTGTAACATGTAGGTACGTAAACCATCAAGTCCACAGCTAACGTAAAGCACAGTGCCCCATTGTTGATGCCTGTCGCTTCTTAGCTCCGTCTGTCTATCTCTAGTATGTCTTCTACCCCTCCAGGAACCACTTAGACAGTGCCTCATTGCTACTTCATATTTAAAGGCTTCCATTTGCAAAAACGCTGCCACAGCGTTCATCACTACCTGACTTGAAAATAAATCCACTCCGTCCTCTTATGCTTGAGTTCACACCGGCATTACCCACCTTTCTAACCAAGGATTTGAGTCCACATTAACGACTGCCTCTCTCCTTCGCGTCCATGCCTATTTCACTCCCAATATGGCTCCATTCTACTTCCACTTCCTGTCTACAATGGATTTGTGGTGTTCACATCCCTTGGCTAACGGATCAATGTCACCCTTATTCCACCAGCACCGCTATTCTATGACCCTCAACTTTTCAGAGAATGTGCAGTATCAGGTAGCAAAAGCACGCAGAATGGTCTTCCACATAGGCCGCCACATTAACTCGGCTGAAGCACGGTTGGAGCTTTACCGCAGTCATGTTCGTCCGCAGCTGGAATATTGCCCCTTTATCTTCAGTAATTTGCGGAAATCAGACCGCATATTGCTCGAAAAGGCTCAGCGGCGGTTCACCAAAATAGTAGCCCCACAAGGCCCAGCGCTTACTTACCTACAGAGGTGTAACCATCTCAAACTCCAGCCTCTATGGCTGCGGCGCATTATCTTAAACCTGTGCTTCTTACATAAGCTAATATACCAAGCGGTGCACAGTGATATTCCCAGCCTGACACTGAGAAGAGGATCAGAATTCAACCTCCGAAACAAGCACTGCACAGTTGCCCCGCTGCCAGCGAGGAAGAAACTACGTTCACGTTTCTTCCTTGTCACTTATGTAAATATCTGGAACAAATTACCTTCACAGCTGCGGGAGATTCACAATCCACAGACTTTCAAGCAGGAGGTACGAAAGTTTATGTGCCTGGATAACATAAGACGCCTTTTCAACATCTGTGATTCAGATGACAACCTTTTTGAGACCGGCCCCGATGGGGCATAGATCACATTTTGGTCAGCTCTAGCGCAACTTTGTATTGCGCTCAACTAGGCTCCATGACAGGAGCATCTTGGGCTCACAGGTCCTCCCCATACTTTGCGGTCCCTGTCACACCACGTGAGAGATCTTGGCCCGATCAGTTGCACTCATCTTACAGATGTTAGGACTGCTACTCCGACCACAAAAGGTATTCAGCCTACCCCAGTAGTAGCTGAGCGCTTTACTGGCTCCCACCGACAATTAGTTAAATGGGAAGTCTTGAAATAGTAGGCGCTACCGCAAAGGCAACCTGGAAACGCTAATCTGTAGCTCAAACCCTTTGAAAGCTCCTTCTCGACGCCCAGTTCTTACTGCTCAACAGATCAGCACGTAAAGCAGCCTAGTACTATTGAATGGGAGCATCGTAAGCCTGTAAGCACTGACCAGGTAGGATATTGCATAGCAATGGGGATGCAATCCGAACGGACAAACTTTACTTCACTTCTCCCTTCTCTTCTACAATTTGGTTCCTTCGTCTCCATCTTTACCCCTTAGTATTTTCCAAATACCTAGTCCACTAGGTCTCTTGCGAATACTTATACTTGTGACCCATGAGTCACGTCTACTAAAAACATTTTAACAACATTAAGCCTCATGTGAAATGCCAGGTTCTAGCGTTGTTGCCCTAATTGAAGCTTTTTCATTAAGTCTGAGCACTAGTTACTATAGTCAGCAGTTTCCAAACACTATCAGTAGGTAAGCCACAAAATAAAAAATATATCTTTCTTATTGTTGACAATGAGCGCACTTTAAAAGTTCTAGACCCAATAATCAGACATTTTGCTCTCCACTTATACTCTCTTGGCCCCATATACTTAGCTTTATCTGGTATACATGTGCCTTTCGCTATTGTCAACACTAGTAGACAGGCATAAAGAAAACCAGATCCTCTTCTTTAACTGCTTTTGCTCGTAAAACACTCGCATTTCCAGATTTCATTTCACTGGCACGAAAGCTAACCAATGACAGAGAGGCCCCTGTCACACTGGCTGGCTGGAGCACCAGAAACTTTCCATCACCACTTTTCTTATCTTGGCCGTCCGTGTGTCATTTCTCTCTTAGCTGGCTCCAAAGCCTACCATGCGCTATGCGTAATGGCGGGTGAACGACCAGCTCCCACTGGTTTTTGTTACTATTCTACTCCTGATTTACCTTATCGCTCTTTGCTTAGGGTGCTAGAACAGCTCTTGCCAAGAAAATCACAAAAGAAATAGTCGGTGTGACATTAGAGTACCAGTTAACATTGCCAACTGGATGAACACCGCCGGCACTATCTTCGGAACTTAAAAATGGAGAGAAATAAAGCGAAATTCATCAAAGAGCTGCACAATAGTGTGCATCTACACATGAGGCACAACAATACCTCAAGTATGAGCAAGCTCAACCACCAGAAGTAGAGTTGTTAAAGCCCAACCAATGTAGACCAAAGCGGATTTCACGCCCAAATGCAATTAGCTAAATTTTACTAAAAATTCCCATCCTTATTTCTTTATTATTGGTGGCAGGCTCCTATAGCTCACTGACGTTAGAGACAGAGCCTCATGAATATAGAAAATCGGCTCTAAGGGATAAATCTTGTGATGTTTAGCTAAGTAATGTGTGTCTTTTGTAGGCCGAAATCTGTCAACGGATCTGAAAGATCCCCTGGGTTACTCAGGTAGACCTGGCTCATGCGGGCTTGTTGTAAGCTTTAGAAAAGCTTAGAGGCTTAAAAAATGCTAAACTCTATTTTACTGGTTGTTTATGGGGCTCAGTATCCACTGAAAATGGTATGCTGTGGCCCTCTAGCCGTGAGTTAATTACAAGCTCCCCTGAATTCCCATGTAGATATAATATTCCTTGCTGGATTTCTAGCGTTTTCGCGCAAGATCATCCCTTATCTGCATATATTTGTCATGTATGCCTGCAAAGTTTACTTTTCGGCCACCTGCGCAGTCCGTAGTTGTCGCAGCGTATTACGGGCTAATTAAAGCATTACTGGATAGCTATGCCTATCTAGAACATACGCCGCTTCCCTACTTTTTATATTTTCTTTTCTTTTTTCTGCTATCTGCTTGCAAAGCAGAAAGCCATTTTTAGCGAAAAATAAAAATGGCCTTATTCGTAGACCATCATTTAATTGCGAATAACTCGCAAACTACTGCACGTATTGTGTTGCTTTTACGTTCAGCGTATTCAGGCGCTAAAGCTGGTCCAGACTAGTGTAATTTTGTGCCACTTTAAGCGGTATTCTAACTGTAGAAAGGCTTTTTCTTTTATCTGAGAATAACTCAGGTTGAAATTTTGCGCCGGAGAGCAATATCAGCGTATGAAAAGTAGGGCTGTATTTTTTGTTAATTGGTATTTTCCGACTGAAACACGCAGCTTTATTTTCTCTCTTAACAAATTGTTTCTATTTTTGTTTGCATTTATCGGAATTGTTTTCAACTTTTCGTATGCCTTATAATCCCTTCACTCGTTTCTTCCATGTGCGCACAATTGGGGCAACGGAGTGGCCAATTAATGTGCGATCAATTTAAAGTGCACTTCGGCGAATTGGATTCTGTTCCAAGGAGAAAAGGCACAACTACACCTCCGCGAAGTTTTCACAAAAGAACAAGGAGTTCAATATCACCCGCAGGAACCAGAAACATGTCAAGGTGGGCGCCTGCGACCCAGTAGCTGTATATCAAACAATGCCAATGCATTTGTAACTGCTGACGATGAACATATACTTATATTTTACCTACTTCCGTGCAAGAGCATCGGATTTATGTAAGCATTGATCTGAACCCTTTAGGGTACAGCCTCTAGCAGGTCTAGAAATATACCTATTTATTTATTTATTTATTTATTCTGACCGCTTTAGCTTCTCGTGTCTCATCCACTGCTTTGCTTAACCGTACTCTATCGGCCTCTGAGGCTCCAACTACCCATAGGTCTCCAACCAACACCATATTTTTGCGCATCGGCTGCCAGTAACCAGGGTGCTCTTTGGCAAAAAGTAGCAGCCGCGTAATAGTTGTCTCCTTCTGAATCATTGTCTGTAACCTTGGTCCTCCCTGCGGTAATTGAAACCTCCGGTCTCTGCTTGTAGGTTGCCCCTCGGCTTTCTTACCAAGGTTTTTAGCTCATAGTAACGCCTACCTATCTTATTCGCATCCTTGCCTAATCTATTCCCTATATGGCCCCATTCTATTACAACTACTTGACTAAACCCTACTCTGTAGTGTTCACATATCTTGCACAGCTTATTACTTAGGCTGCGCACATTACTTAGCAATATCTGAAAGTACTCTTATATCTATTACCTGTTCGTGCGCTATCAGAGCTGGTATTGGTAGGGCGGAGAAACCCTACCGGCTAACCATTGGAGAACCCACCAGTCGGAGATTTGTTCACTGGCCGCTCGCCTGGTTTTAATGTCCTTAATGGCTTATTTTAGCTTAAGCCTATTCGACAGGTTCGCCTCTCCAAGATTTTCCGCAGGCGACACTTAACGGCAATCACGAAGAACAACGACTTCCTAGTATGCATGCAGGTTAGCAACCTGCACAATGTCTGCAGGTGAGCACAACGCCACAGCATGTCAAGCGGAATGTCTACCGGAAGAAACCCAGTTCAAGTTCAAGTGGGACCGGAACAGTAGGAAAAGCACGCGAATGTTCCGCCTTCGAGAACGTCAGTGATTCCACAGGGAAACTGGCGCATTTCTGTGCCAAATGAGAACCAAGTCAACCCACACGGTTCACCTGGTCAACTAAAAGTGCCCGCGTGCCCTGCACTGGCAGTCCCCCGCTGTGCCGACCACGTGAAGGATAAAAGACACAGTTGTGTCAGTAAAGGAAAATAAACAGAGGAAAAGATGAGGTTAGCGAATTTTGTAAGCGTTATTAGGATATACGTTAAAACGAGTTAACGAAGCGTAGGCGATGGTAGATGAACAAGTGTTAATGACACGAAGTGGTAGACTTTAAACTGCAGACTGATGGTATCAAGTCGATGCTAGAACTAGCACCGTCGGTGTCATCACTAGGACTGCAAGCGGTGGGTACCAATAACCTATGACCCTAAGCGATAACCAAAAATCTGCCCAATCGCCATCACACCCGGGTTTGTGCAACGTTAATGGGTGGCCACGGAGGGTTGGCGCTCGAGTTAGGTTAGGCAGTCTAGTCAAATCAGGACCCATCTCACCTAGCAGTATCCGATATATGAGAACCAAAACATCTCGAAGCCGCTGGCAATACCTGGAAAACATATTCAACTTACGTAACCCGGGTACGTCAGCTTTGTTACTTCTCCACTGAGAACCCATTAGCAAAGGAACAGGTTGAGCCCACCCGTACACACATTTTCCTTCCAATTAGGAGGGTTGAAATCCATCGTAGGACTGGTCCAGCAATACCGTAATACTTCAGCTTGTACCAAAGGCTCGAATGAGGAGCAGTGCGAAAGGTCTCGGAAAAGTAACTGAACAGCAGTCCACTGCCTTCCCGCAATCAACGGCTCCGACACAGTGTTCACGAGCCGTTAACAATATATTAAGGCAATAATAGCCATTAAGAAGGCCGTGCTGAGAGGGAGTAAAAAAGTAAAAAGTTCACAAGTGTCCTTCGAGAGCGCCCCTCTCAAGCTTTTCCAACAATTTGACCAGCATGCTCGTCAAACTGACCAGTCTATAGTTATCAGGGAGGAGCTTATCGCCCTTCTTAAAAAGGACAAACAAGGGCCTCCTTTCAGTCAGTGCGTAGGGATCAGCTGCAGAGTGAGTTCATTAAACGTTTGTGTGATCGGACGGCTGTTTATCAGCCAAATCTTACAAAAGTGTGGGATGAATATCATCCCTTCCGGCAGCCTTATTGTGGTGTAGCTCCCTCAGACGTTGGAGCACTTAAGTCTCCGTTATGGAAATCCGCAAGCGGGAGCCCTCAGAAGCTTTGGTCTGCAGGGTGATATGCGGCCGCTGCGACTATCGAACATATACCTCAGCATACTGTCTTCCGAGCAAACAATCATTGCCGTGAGCTGTGACAGCAGCAGTGCCTTCAGGACTAAACAACACTGGGGGGCACTAGTTCATGTTGCTTCCTATGTTGACATACGCTAAGGAGCGTTTCGGGTTTGATGAGACTATACGAGCGAGCTCTGTAGACATGCACCTCCTTGATGCTGCCTGCAGCCATTCCCTAGCCTCGCGATATCGTGTGAAGGTGCAGGAAGAAACAGCGGATAAGTAAGTACACCAACATCTGGCACGTATGTTAAGTTGTTTGCGTAAAATGGCGTAAAACCAAGGTGGCGTTGCTTTAGTTTTATTCCTTCCAGACCGTGGTATATGGGGGCGCGGAAGTTCACTCTAGTATGATTGAAGTTCGCATCGATAGCGAACGGTTTGCACATTTGATTGCTTCACGAGAAACTGGGTGGAGAACGAGAACCGGCAGCTGCGGCGTCATTAGCATTACGTAGTACGCGTTACGCACCTCTTCGTTAAGGACACGTTGTTGCGTCGGGCACCAGCAGTGTTTCCCAGACAACCATAAGCAATGACTTTTAAGCACCTCAGATCTACCGAAGGAAAGAGCCAAGTCTGTCTACCATAAAGCAAAACGACCGCCATCGCGGACTTTCTAACGAAGGGAACTTACCCGCTGTTGTTCGAGCTACCGCGCGTTCAGAAAAGCAGCTCTGAAGATGAGTGCTTGGCAAACATACTAGCCTAGCAAGAAGAGCGACCAACGCCCGAAAACGAAGAGGATAACGACGCTAGACTGCAGTGCCTCGGAAAGGATCCTGCCCAACAGTAAAAGCTTTTTGTTAATCTGATTCCACTGTCGTCTCTCGTCGCGCATGGTCTGGATAACACCAAATCTCGTCCTACCACTTTCCTGTCTTTGCCGGTTGACATGTCTACTACTGTCCAGCCGGACACTTCGTAAGCGACGTGAGACGGGGCCTGGGACCACTGAGACACCTCATGATTTTGAACAGCTCCGTTAAGCCACGTTAATCTGTCTTCTTGTTGAAAACGAATCCAAATTACCCAACCCGGCTTTACACGATAATCCACGAGGACGTATTATTCGAGAGCCTAGTCTTTGCACGTACAAAAGGCAAGTAATGCCTTTCTGTAGCTATAGTGCCCATGCTTGAACGCAGTTTTCCGGATGCAGTTTGACCAGAACTTTGAACAAGGGGTGAAACACTCCCGGCCTTTTACGATTCAGAACTCTTCTGAGACGCAAAAACAGCGACGTTTGTCTTCCGTTGCTTTGCGAGCGATGTCAGACACCTGTCCTCCACCATTCCAATATCGGGCCAGACTCACGGTTCAGCTTGCGTGGCTTTATTTCTACCTTTCCTTCCAAAGACTGGAACGGTACCCACCGCCTGTTCGCCGCTTATACACCGCCAACGTTATCCTCCAGTTTACCTGTGACAGATGTCCTTAGTGTTAACTGATGCATATATTTCCTCAGCCGCCATGAACATTCCGTGTGTAGATATGGCTTTTCCGTTACTTTTAATTCATAGTGTACGCATGTGCTCCTTATATTAGCACCTTAGTAACCTGCCACAAATATCCTCCGTTGCTATGTGAGCAACGTCATCCATGTGTTTTCCGCCCTTCCTATACCTGGCCAGAATCATAGATAAGTTTGCATACTTCCTTCTACCTTTCCCTCCGTAGACTGGAACGCAAGCGACTGCTTGTTCGCCTCATATGAACCGCAGCCGTTATCCTCCTGTGTGCCTGTGACAAAGTCCTCACTGGTAACCAACGCGTAGCTGTCCGCAGCCGCCATAAACTTTCGGTAGGTGGATATGGCTCCTCTGTTTCTTTTCACTTCATAGGTTCTGTTAGCGGCCCATACATTAGCACCTCCGTTTCCCGCCTACCCCACCCGTTCGCCGCATACATTAAGTGTAAGCGTATCCATGTGTCGAATACCTTTCCAGTGCCTCATGTGTCTTTGCCTCAGTGACCGTGGTCCCATCTGCAACATGCGCCGACCGCGAAGAGCATAAAACTACCGCCCGGTATGCATGCATACATAAGTACATGTATATTGACATTCTCTAAGGCCGCACAGCAGCACCATGTTCAGCTGCTCCATCCGCTTCCATGACGTCAAACAAGGGAACGTTTCGTTTGCCGTCCTTAGGGTTTACATCAAGGGAACGCGAAAATGGCCTTCTTAAGAACCCACCATTTTTTCGTGTCCACGCATTGCGGGTAGAGTGCGTCCATAGACACGCTCCCCACAATGACGCGGATGTTAGAATTGGTGTGAACATCGATCATTTCGTCCTCCCTTACCATGTGGCATACGTATCCACCTTACCAGCTACCTTTTCTATAGCGAAACTATCATTTCATCTCAGACCTATTTCAGCCTCTCACAGGTAGGTTGGCAGGTTATGAAGCCCCATGTACAACAGCCACCAGTTCTCTTCGTACTTGTCTTATACTTTACGGGGTACCATGTCACATGTAAGCATTTAGCATATTCGTTCACGCCTATACCTAACGAAAGCACCTATACCCCATGACTCAGTGATCCGGTGTACTTACGTGACGCTTTGCATTCGTCAGCAGTATACGCGAGAACACTTAGATTGGGATTGAGCGATGATGCATTGATTAGTTTATCTACCGTTTTCCTCACCATCCTCTTACACAAGCAATCTCCTTCCATTGCCTTTGCATGCCACTTAACGGACAGTCGGCGATTTATATGCCCAAAAATGTTATCCATTATTTCAATGACACACGTATAGCGCAATTGTTTATAAATAAATAAATAAATATATACTTTATTCTCGACTATGCGAGGCACGCCCATGGAGGCATGATCAGATATGTACAACTGTACAAACATTTTATGGCAACTGTGACAGTAGTAGTAGAAAATTGGTCGTATGTCCATGATAAAATAAATAAATAGATAGTTTATTCTCAGTTTCATAGAGACGCACCAACTTAGGCATGATCAAGGTTTAAAAGCCGTTGTGTGTCACGATGATACTCCGGGTTCAATCGTGTGTATTTGAAACGGTATCAAGAAGAGTTGATGTGTGAATCTAGTCGACTTGCCAGTATGTAGTTGTGGGCTGTGACTTTATTCATTGGCGAGTCACATCCGCCACGTCGCAGTGTTGTTAAACAGACATTTGTGGCTTTTTATAGGGAGAACGCTTGCCAGGCGAAAACCCACCACGTCCTGCAACACTGCCGTAAAGCATTTTGAACATTAATGTTGAACTAGCAAAGCCGCTTGACGACTGGTTTCACCTTCGGTTTTTCGCGGAGTAATGGCTTCTAATTTCCTCTGTTAGTTGGAAGGGTATTTTGATCTGGGTCGCCATGCTTTTTTAGGTCGGTGGAGGAGAGGGACATCTCGATTATTCTTCTTGTTGTATGTCCAGGTGAGCAAAAGTTCAACTTTTCCGCTGTCCAGAATTTTCAGATGTATAATGTATGGGAGTATGAGGATATGTCCAGTTCTCCATACTGGACAAGGGTTATGGTGATTGTAGGTCGGTCCTTGCGGAGTTTTACCATCCTCCATGTCAGTCCTTGTGGGTTGTTACGTCCGTCTTGGGCCAAAACTGTTCCGCAGTCCAATCCCAGATCTCCAAGATGTCCCGGACCTCAGAGAAAAGGGAAAGTGAGAGACAACCGAGAGAAGACCGCAAGAACAGGCATGGAGTTGAATATTGTTAATGTCTTGTGTTATAACATTTGGGCTTGAGACAAAAGCATGTACACTGTGCAACAATAATTATGCTGAAAATGTCTTTTGAGTATCCTATAGAATCGTTAGCCGTATAGGTGGATTGCTATCGCCTGCGTAGGGACAAGAGCGTTGCACCAGTAAGTAAAGTACGAGTATCCGTTTGATATGAGTCGATAGTTGCGTGGGGATAGAGCAAAGAGAGTTAGAATGTTGGTAGTGATTGTCAGGTGCATGAACAGCACGTAGTTAGTGTAATCCGAGAGGGGGGCATAATAAGCGAAAATAAATAGGTTGCTGCGAGAGAGTCTTAAAGCTCAATTGGTGGCTGGGCGGCGGAGGGACTGGATGCAGATATTCTAAAGGAGTAAAGGTTATTGAGATACGGGGTGGCTACTAACAAGCACTGGATCATCGCATATGCATGGGGCCAATGGCCATTAGCTACTTCTGAAGAGAAATGCCGAATTTATGACGACCGACAGATGTTGGCGCTAGGAGTGACTCAGTCGCCAGATGCAGCTATTCCAATCAGACGCTTTGTCACTAGTGTATGCCTATAGGGTCGATGAGTGTATCTATAGGCCAGTGAAGGTAAGTGATAGGTCAACAGATCAGCTAAGCTGTGACGCAAACAATCCAAGAGAATGAACATTGTAAGAGGGAGCGAGCTCCTGATATCCGCAGAGTTAAATAGAAGCTATGGCGACTAGCTGCTGCTAAGCAGAGATAGTGGCTCTAGGAAAGAATGAATCAGTGGCTGCTGTAGCCATGTCATTAAGACGTTTGACCAATACTGGATGCCTACAGTTTCGATGAAGAAATCGACATGCGAGCGAAGCTTTAAGAAACAGACGGCAAAAGAGAATGAAGGTTGGAGAGTCAGTGGGTGGCTCCTTGTAATCTACATGCAGCCAACAATGACTAGCTGTTGTCAAGTGGAGTTGACGTGAGTAGGGCGAACGACAAACATCGGCGCGCTAGGAGAGAGGAGTGACAAGCAATAGAGTTTAGACTAAGACTTCAGTTACTAGTGGGTCCTACGGTGGCACATAATAAGTCGACAAACCATCTGAGCTGTGATGTAAACAATCCAAGAGAATGAACATTGTAAGAAGGGAGCGACTCCTACAGAGCTTCGGATATCCGCAGAGTTAAATGGAGGCTATGGCGATTAACTGCTGCTAAGCAGAGATATTGGCTCTGGAATAGAGTGAACCAGTGGCTGGTAAAAGGTTCCCTAACGTAGATATTAAAAACTGGGGCAACATTTATACATCTGCATAAGAATACCTTACACGTACAACTGAATCGATCTACCGCCTATCCCATGCCTCATTCCTTCTTCCAACATGAAGTTCTGTTATCGCATACGTAAGCATGACTTTTTAGCTATTTACGGTTTTACATTCATTCGGACTTGGTTGGCAAAATGCGCTTACTCATTTCGCCGCTACCGTTCAACCACACCGCCCATCACAGTAACCCGGTGATTATACGCCACGCATGCGTGGTTTATAATGTTCCCACTCGGAATTCCAAACACGCAGCGCAAACGCAGTGTGAAATCCGATGGTATATGACACCATGAAACGTAATTGGGAAAATGGTCTCCGTAAAAACGGGATAAACCATACACATAGGAACACCATCGCGATATTTTCCAGATAACAACCATACGGCCATTGGCTGAACCACAGTCGTTGCCAGGCTTTGTATATGCGAGCGTCATACCATCTTTTCTAGGACAACAGGGCATACACACAGACCGAACCAACCGTAATCTACAGACCCTTGTAGCCAGCTTCGACGAGGTATTGCTACATAGACGTGCACTAACATTATCAGCGTGCATATGCAGCGCATGACAAATAAGCTATCACCATTATTGAAATTATAGAGGAACGTGTATATGTCCAGGCTTTCCGCTATGCCGATATACCTCCACCTTTAAATCGCATCGAAGGTAAGTTACTCAGCAAGCGAAACGTACTTACTTGAAACCGCCATTAAATTGTCGAAATTATTTATTCCAAAGGATGAAAGTTAAACAATATCTCCACAACCACTGTGTGTTACGTGTAGGGTATCATTCCAAACGCTTGAACCATCGCCAAAAATACGTTACATATACGACCATTTATCTACCTTAATACCACCCATATTAGGTATCGGTGGCATTCCACCAACCACGGTGAAGAAAGAATATACTTGCAATATACCTTTCAGCCAAGTGCCTCTAGTAACTTATCCTTGCGTACGTATCCATTTACATGCATATATAAATTCCAAAAGAATTACATATATACATATGCTTGTACAGACATGTATGGTTGGCGGCGTCCGGTATCGGATTTGCCCAGCACTCTGGCCAGATACAGGACCCCTGCGCCTACAAAGGGACCATGGGTGGCTTGCGCTGCACTATTCACAACTCCAACCACACACCCCATATCCAGTGTAAACCCGAAGGAATAAGACCGGGAGGCATGTGGATGGGAGCCAGTTTCATCAACGGAGCCGGCCCACACTCCTTCACAGGCAAACACAAACACGCTGTATTTGGGGAATCAAGCGTACACAATGCGGTGGCTGGACGGTAGTCCGCTCCACACTGAGTGCATGGAAGTGCTCTTCGAGCCTAGCACGACCAAAAGGACCGTGCAACCCGTACCCTCCAGCAACGACCAACTGCCTCCGGGAGCCAGTATGGACGAGGTAGTGGGTAATAGACAGGTAGGCACTTTGTCAACATGCACATCAAGCGCAGCCACACCGGGGATATCAAGCAACAGCCATTCACTTTTAACGACAAACTGAAATAAAATGAATCCAATAATGCATACAGATGCGGTGGCATAATTCTTAGCTAAACTGGTATATGAAGTAAGTTGGTTAACTACGAATCCTCAATGAGTAAGCAATGTCCACAGGTTACTTAAAAATGCTACAAACGCAACAAAATTACTAAATATGAGCGCAATTATTATAAGAAAATTGGCCAGTTAATGGAACATTATTCAGTTAGGCAAAACAAACCAAATAAAGTGGAATGAAATGTATCCATCTTGAAAGACCTAGTTTAAGTGTAACTTCGTTTAGCACAACTGCGGTGAGGAAGCATCAAGAATGCAACATAGCTATATATATGTACACATACATCTATATATATACCTATTGATTCATATATGGTATTTGCATTCCTTTACATTTGCGTACATGCATTGACTCGATTACATAGCATTAAATTTACAAACACACTTATCTTATAAAGGACAACTCACGGCTTTCATCCTTACCCATTAGCGCTGTACATTTCATTGATGCATTACGTATACCTTTCGATAATTATTCACATTGCCGTCCTTCATTAACATTCCCCCATGACCTCTAACACTTCCGTAAATTTCCCTTATTGGACCATATATCTTTTCAATGACATCATGCCTTTCAACAACAAATTACCCCTGCAATGCAATTATTGATTCCTCTGCTTCTGCATTACCAGTTCTACAACTTTGGATAACAAGCGCCGTCTCTTTCATCGTGATTTCAAAAGATACAACATATACAATAATCAGACAAGAGATATGAATACCCCTTATCCAAGGAAGTAAGTTACTTTTACCAGTTGCTTCATGCAAGCATAACATTTGCATACATGAATCAATTGCATTAACACTTATTTGCTCCACAAAACATCCGTTCACACTGCACTTGTAGTTACCATTTGCCTGCTTTCGATTACGCCGTGACCTTCAACTACACCTGTAGTCATCACTTTAATTTATCATAACCGTTTTCAGGAAGAAAATCCATATACCATTATCTTTTATTTCCCACACCGTACTACCAACAGCACTAAGAAAATACTATACAGCCTCTCAAACTATCTCTGATGTCACCGAGGACAATAGAAGCGAAACCCTTTCCCGCCAATACTGAACTTAGCCCTTCCCCGCGAAAAATACGCACCGTTTCAAATTCGCGCACTTTGAAGTGTGTATTTGTCGCAGGTGATCGAATGTGCGCAGGCAACTTGTTCTACGTGTCTGCCCATCTATAAAGAAAAAATTGTGGCGTATGCTGCAAAAATCTGGCAGACAGAAAGAATAGGGCGCGTTGAGCAGATGATGTCGGATAACCCCGGCCGTTCGAAAGTGTCGCCTCAGGTTCATTTCCGGATTTTTGTAATCTTATGTAGAAACGTAAGATTTATCTTTAACCCTTGTAACTACAGCAGAGCCAACCATAGTTGTCTGCACCGATTACGGCAGTTCAGCGTGTCTGAACCTAGTGGACGCTTGGTAAAGGGACGCTGTACGTTATCCAGTGCAATCCGGTCGCACTTGCGTGAGTTCGTAAGGATTCTGGAGCAATATGCACGCATATGCCCAGCGCAGGTTTTATACAGTGTCAGCCGAGATTCCGAGAGCGACTTGTATTTGAAGATATAGCCTATTAGTGACTCCACTATAGTTTACCTGTGCCACGAAGTTGAAGGAGCTATAGTAGCGGACCCTCAGATCGCAAGCCAAACCGCTGGCAGAGTGAGGAACGCCACTAAGAGTGAGGGTATTCGTTGACACTGTAAACCTGCCGTGAGAATGCTGCTGCTTCCTGGAAAAATTTGCGATGCCATATTACACACCTGTTTTCCGGCGCACTAAGGTCTCTTTGTATTTTAGGTGTTATATTTTGATCATCGGAGTCGAACGAAACTACGACTTTGATGTCGTCCGCAAATAGATATGGTGTACCTAATCGGAAGATGTGGGAAACGTCATTGAGGTAGAGTAAAAAGCGCATGTGGCCCCGGACAATTCCTTGAAGGACCCCAGTAGTGACTGGTTTTCGGGAAGACCACGTGCCGCACAAGCACCAGATTGTGTTTAATTTGATAATTAGGATTAACCTAGAGCAGCCACCTGGCGATGCCAAAAGAGGCGTGTAGTCAGTAGTTTCAGGTGTGGAACATGTTCAATTGCTTTCTTCATGTCAAGGAAGACGACTACATTATGCTGTAAATTTATCGCCTCTGTGACGTTTAAAATCTCAACCCTACATACCTGATAGAAGTTTGCGGGTAGCAACTCGTTTTGGGACCTATTATTGAGATTTCGGGGCAACAGAAAGTTGAGCATTGCTTCTTTACCCGTCTCTCCATCACTCGTGATGGGATGGGTGTGTGGCTGATATGACGATAATTGTCTATGTCGTGAAGTGGTCCTCGTTTATGTCGTCTAACGACTAGGGCGTGCTTCTAAGCAGTGGGTAGGTATGGGTTGTCGTGGGGAGTGTTACTAGGTTAAGGAAGAGAATTGGAATATCTGGACCTCTTACAATCAGCACGGCAGACGGAACACCATCGGGACCGGGGTATTTATACTTTTGCGTGTACGAACAGCTCGCATGGTTGCGCGTAGGTTGAATTTGATGCTATCCTACCTATCCTTGGTTAGCTGGGGGGTTTTGGACGACGTCGCGGAATCGGTGACCGAAAACGGGTCGCAGATGTGCTTGTTGATATAAACGCAAACTTGGTCAGTGTCAGTTATGAGATTGCCAGTAGGCAATGATAATGAAGCAATTGTTGGAGTTCCGTTGTTTGTGCTGCGTTTCATTAATTCGGTAAATGCTTTGACTCTGTTGTTATTACTGAGTGCAACTTGTTCCGCAGATATGGCAGACTTGGCTTGCGGGTTCCTGCACGAAGTTATTGTGCCCATCATGTGCATTATTAAATCAAAATCCTTTGTCTTGTTGTAGCTGGATCGCATTTTTGTCAGTTTGTTTCGGTCCCTATGTGTATCAGCGACACCCTTCGGTTTCGTTGGTATCCTCATGTTTCGCTTAAGAGCAACCGCGTCATGACGGAATATTATGTGCTTATACATCTCTTGGGTCGCCATATTTATGCCTGCTGTCAGAAACAAGGTATCCCAGTTAAGAGATCGTAGAAGAGTAGAGAAGCTTCCCTGATCGACGAGTTGAAGAGGACGGAAGAAGTTACTCGGGGCGCGGTTAAAATGCTTAGTACTTGGCAGTCTGGATGTCAGATGTACTGCCTTACGATCACTACCAAGGAGGTTGTCCAGCATACAAACTGGTGCGTGGTTGATGCCTTCCGTGAACATTAAGTCAAGGACATTATATTTCCTCGTAGGTACATTAAGATGTTGGGTCGAGTCGTATGCAAAGTAAGGTCGACAAAAGCTGTATATTTTGGAGGTGAAGACTGGATAGGCCACTAAGTGTGCGGCATATTAAAGTCACCGCCGATTATCTTAAGACGTACAGGTAGCAGCGAAATTTCGGTAAAGAGCTCGATCAGTTTGTTACCGTCAGCTGTTGAGGTATGTGGACAGACATAGACACAGCCAAGGAGGTGATCAGTGTGGTCTTCACCAGCTTGAATTCATGGCGCGCCTTCAGGGTTACCCAACGTTTTGACGTGGAAGCAGGATGCACGAAAGGCTTCGCTGACGTAGATGAGGAATACTCCGCCTCGTCGCTTATCGCGTCTACTGCAGAAAGTAGTGTAGCCTGGCATTTGGAGGGGTGGGTCAGACGAACTGACGGAGCGCTTAGTCTCTGTTGTTAAGACAGATGTGCTTGGACGACGTCCCAAGCGGACCTAGGGGATGATTCTTTTGATTACTAGACCTGGCGTTGATGCGAAGCGTCGAGGTGGGATTTTGTAGGGTGTTTGGGCACCTCTTGTTAAATGCTAATTGGTTGGATTACTGAAATTGAATAAACAGTCCAGCAGCAGCGCAGGCGATCCAGAATGTGGTAAAGAGCTTGTTTGCATGCCAGCGTTGAGTCGCATGTCCGCTAGTTCAGCGAAAGGTGGTGAGGGAGGTTGGTGGGGAGCAGCGAGTCCGGGGGAGGAAGGTGGAGCTAACTGATTATGTATAGGAGCTGAGTGATTTTGCGCGAAGTCGGTAGTAAGGTTGGAGTTTAGGGAGCCGTCCGTTTGCCTGGGAAAGGTTGGTTGGCATCAGCCGCAATATGCCTAGGAAGCAAACCAGTAGGTAGAGAAGCGCTACTTAGCCTTCATGAGCTTAGAGAGGTGGCCCGCAACTTGCGGCGTTCCATAATAATGGGACTGCGGAGGTGTTGACATGGTTCGCGGCACGATGGTGCGTTGCTGACGAAGTGTTGTCTAAATTGGTAGGATGGGTGGATGGGGGAGCGCGGCCTGTGCAGAATTCATCCGCGCGTTGTGCCCTTTTTGATTTTGCCCTGGTTGGGTTGCTGTTCCGTCAGCAATGTGTCGAACCTTTCGCGGGGTCTGGGGCGCACGGCGGGGCGTGGGATGCTGAGCAGGTGGTTCTTACGTTGCGGCTACTCAGTGCTGTTGTCGCGGTAAGAGGCTCCGCTTCGTGCCTAGTGGACGAAGGCCTACCTATCCCGGATGAGTTGCGTTGTCTGAAATTGTATAATTCGTCTAGACGACTGGTCTACTTGGGATTTGCTCTTGCTGCATTTCAGTGCGGCCGGTAGTGTAGCAAAATGTATACGGGTATGGTTACGCGTTGCTTTGCTTGGGGTTATGAGTAGGTAACTATTACATTGCAGCCGCTCCGTCTTGGCTGCCGCTGTAATAGACTTCGCCTCGAAAAGTGAGGGTGGAGAGCAACTTGTGTTCGGACAGTGTGTTTTACCTTTGTTCGCGTGCCTTATTCTGTCGAAGTAGCACGTTCGGTTTTGCCCTAGTAGCGTTGCAGAACGGCCGGCAGTGTAGGAGCTTTGGGTGTAGTATAATTACCCGTTGCTGAGCTAGGGGTTACGTGGAGGTGTTTCTTAGGATGTGGCTGATCAACCTTGTCTGCCGCTGTACTAGACTTCGGCCCAAACCGAGCAGCCTGGGGGCGTGCTTTGTCTGGTAAACGCGGGGGTGTTTCCTTGGCTGTTTTGGTGCGTTTGTGCATTGCTTCGTTGTTATACCTTTGTGGTTTTGTGGAGAGCAGAGCAGGCGCAGTTCTCAAACTAAATTCGTTTAGGCAGCTGGGCTTAGGCGCTGTGTAAATGTCAGGCTGCGTGAGATCGGTTACGATTCTGGAAAACAAGTATATGATGTTAATTAGCCCATGCTCTGGAGTCCGGTATCCTTGTCATGTATGTTGGACAAGCTGATGAGCTTTATGTTGCAATCTGTCTGGTCCACGGTTGCATGCAAGTTGGTTGTAACTTTTTCTTGATCTTTGTCTGCAGGTACATCTATTACGATATGCTCCAATCGTCGTTGTGACAAATCCATGTCGACGATGTAAGCCGTTGATGAGCTCGCTGTGCGAGTTGCGTTCATGTGCGTACTAGCTAATTGCATGCCCGATATTGGTGTAGTATGGCTTATATTATTGACAATTGCATTGGGAAAGGTCATGGCAGCGGTTACTGGGGACAATTCAATAACGTTACATCTGAAAGGCTGTTTGAAAGGGTTCAGCAGCATATCCAAGTAGTAGTTAGAAACAGCAGTTGGAATGACGG
Organism: Dicrocoelium dendriticum; assembly: GCA_944474145.2. Classification (NCBI taxonomy): domain Eukaryota; kingdom Metazoa; phylum Platyhelminthes; class Trematoda; order Plagiorchiida; family Dicrocoeliidae; genus Dicrocoelium; species Dicrocoelium dendriticum. The sequence continues at coordinate 125,626,340 of OX104063.1, read as the reverse complement.
GAGAAGTATTCATATTTATTAAAGTGTACAGGTTCTGCTAATTTGGCCTTCGCCCACCTGACAAGAGCGCCGCTTGCATTGCTTTTATGCCCTGTTTAGGCAGTATGAGCCCGAGACTTGCTTGCTGTCTTATAATAAACTTGTGGTCTAGAAAGCATTTGGCATAGTCTTGGCTATTGAACTTCAGGACAATGGGGCAGCATCGGCTTATTTTAGTTTTTCGAAGGCGGCTACATGAGCAGCAATCGAAGTACATGCTACATGAGCGACTCAATTTCTCAAGTAGTAGGTAGTCAGTCACCTTAAATATTATTGCACCTCGTGCGCGAATGCCTGGTTCGTTGCCTTCGTCCGCAAGAGTGATGCGTAGTTCATGCACCGCGGTAAGATTTTCTACTTTGTCAGATTTATGTAGATCCGATAGCTGCGCTAGCGGTTTAAATTTTATCAACAAATGATTGATGTGTTGCAGCTCTGATTTCACCGAGTTTGGCTCATTTTCGGTGTTTTCGAACTTAAGGAGCGTGTCTGTGTGATGGTCTTATGATATTGCATTACAGTCCAAAAGTAAAGGAGGTGGACACTTCGGTGGTAAAAATTTAACTGTCCTTACTGCTAGTTTAGTGTTATCTAGTGCATGCGTCCGTGGACAGCAAAGGATCAGAAATCAATTAGTTAACTTTTCTTGTGTAAGAGCTGCAGAGTTACCGGGGGTTATCTGGCTTTTGAGGTATACCTAACTGTCGGTGGTTTCAGTGTTGAGATGACAGTGGGCAGACAACAGTTACTGGCAGTGACCTTGTCCTTCTGAACGCCGATCCGGCGTTCTCCATGAGCATAGCTAGGGGCTTTCGGTTGTGTTTTGCTTCCATGAACCATTTGCTAAAAAGGCAGGTTCTTTCGTTGGTTTGTTCAAAAATTAATTTTCACCGTTTCTTTTATCTATAAATCTCAATAGTATAAAGGCCAGGTTTTGGGTTACCGGTACCCCGTCAAGGTCAAGAGCCTCGACTGTATGCACTACGCACACTTGAACCCTAACTATCGTTGCGAAACATAACTGTCTGTGAAGTTCGAGCATGCCTGTTTTGGTATGTCTCAATAAATCCGAGGATAAACTATTTATTTATTTATCTGTGCGCGCATAGACCCAGTAGGTCACTGGTTAATTTGCGACATTCTGCGCATTTACATATCAGACGCGGTTGTATTATAATCACCATGCAGTTGCGTGTCCCACACTACAGAGAATTAAACCTTTACTTATTTATTTATCTGTCAAAGAGTAAAGCGGCCATCACATCCAGTTAACTTGGTGTACGTTTGCATGAGCAACCTCCAGCCATTATTTTGAGTATTCATAATACCGTCTAGGAGGGTATTTGATGTTTCTTTTCCGATCGCTACCATAGCACGACACTCAGACTACCAGGTTAGATAATATTGGATTACTGAGTCGCTGGGATATTGAATCCTGTTTCTTACGCTCAAGTACTAAACAGGCAATTTTGAGGTATGCGACCTATTTCGCCTCAAACCACTGCCCGCAAACAATAAGCTTATCTGGATTAAGACACATATAGGTTTGTTTTCTTTCGCACTGATGCCGTTGGAAAGCCGCTAGAGAATTATCAAGCGACCCAAAAAAACCTTTGCAGATGGAACAATTAAAGGAATGGCCATCAACCTGCTTACTTTGAACCTATTGTTAAATGTCAATACAAAGTTACCCACCTTAAGTAGCCCACTCGTGCTGACGCATCAGGAATCCGGGCACTCGCATAAAACGTTTAGACAAACACTAGCTGGTGAACCTGTTTCTTTCCCTAACAAATTAGCTGAATGTTTGAAAAGCGTGACCTAGTGTTTCTTTACAAGCTCATGCACGCCAAAGGTAGTTATGTAGTGGCTACAATTGCTTAAAAGCTATTCCGGTACTCAAATTTGTCAAAACGTAGTTCATGCAGTTTGTTTGCATTGAAGAGAAGCTGACCACAATAAGCCTTTTCGTGGTTTACGCTCATGTCACGCAGGTTATTTGCTGATGCCACTTCTGCTTGGGCAAGCCACCTTCTAGTTCGGTTGGAAGCCGGATGCCTTCAAAGTGTTTACTATTTGGAGTCTGCATTTGCTGTGTCCGAATTGTTAAACAGGTATAGCGTTTCGCTGTAACCGATACATACCTGTGGTTTTACTGTTAATTAGCTATTTTGGAGTATGCTTCATTTGGTTTTCAAACTATGTAGCCCAGCCAACGTCCTCATGGCTCGGTGGCTTTAGCTACTGGCTAGTTGACGTTTGTCCCAAGTGGTCATGGGTTCGATCCTCTTTAAAGGACGGAAAGAATGTGCACCACTAACGAGCCTTAATAGGGCAAAACGCGTCTGATACTTTTTCAGCCTCGGCTGTTTTATGTCGCTTGCAAACTACTGGGATGAGAACCGTCAAAAAGGACGACCAACAGCCCGTTACTTACCAGTATTCTGCAATTGCTTAAGAACAAAGACTTCCTTACCTCATGAAGCAATTCATAAGCCCTTGTAGTTTTCACTTAATTTCTGTCATCTTGTCGATATGATGAGCAGTATATCCACTTAACGGTTAGAGCTTTCTATGGGGCAGCAAAGACGGTGATACTTTTGAAGAGGATTGAGGACCTCAATCAAGTTAACAGCTTTCTTGGTATGCATAAAATAAGTTCTTCTTTTCTCATGGCCACAAATTTAACGTTATGTAGTGTTTTGCTCACTAGGTTATGTTTGTATAATCGTGTCGATCAAGGAGCTACTAATAAATCTATGTTCGCTACCTATGTGCCTCTGCGGTGCATCTCGGAAGGATCGACCAATTGCCACATTTAACTGAAGAAAGATTAGTATAGAACATTTTAACCTTGATTAGCTTTTTAACGGCTGATTGAGAAAATTTTATTGAGTGAAACATTTTTGTGACATAATTCTAAGCGTAATATTAAAGATTTTACGAAAATTTTGAGGGTTATGTTGAGAGTAAGTATGCCGTTGGTACTATTTCGCCTACAATTTGATAATGCTTTTGCAGTCAGTTACTAAGTGGCTTGAAACTTTTGGCCTATGGTAATACTCTACGTTGCAGCTTTTACACTCAAAAGCTCAAAAATTCAAGGAAGCTGCTATCATTTGTGTAGGCGAGCTTTTGTGCACAAACCAGCCTTTGAAAGTGCCACGTATAGTAAACTTACTTTGCTAGTGATAGCACTTGAAATCATGCGCTCATGTAGCGGTAGTCTAATATGGACAACGGTTGCTGTCCTGGGATCCACAGTGCCAGTTGGATGTGTATAACCCAAGAAAGTTCAAATAAGGGTGGCGGCGCACAAATGGTTGCTTCCGAAGAGACAGCAAACGTTTCAAGCTAATAAAACTGTTTGCAGGAGAAGTTAATCCGTCTGTAATGAATCGGTCCGCACTTGCTGCACTAAGAAAGTATACTAGTTTGTATAAACATAGGCGGCTGGGAGAAACATGTAACCGCTCCAACCAGCGCGAAACTTATGCTGAACTTAACATTCACCCTCGGCATTCCTATCATCCGGGTTTCAGTATGTTGGGAGGGGCCTGGGAGTAAGCACCTTTTAGTACACCTCTAGGCGTACTTAAACTTTATAATGCAAATTTCACAGTAACGGATGTGTTCACGGGTTACCGTTCGATGCATGTCATTAATCGGATAGTCTTGAGAGTACAACTCAGCCCATGACGTCTAGATACTTAGTTTCTTCTGATTGTAGTCGTCAAATGAACTGTTATATGAGGTAGTATTTTCTATATGGATGCCGCTCAATTTTGCACTCATTTAAGGCATGAGCAAATATAAGCTTTGTAGTAATGTGGGTCAGCTTGGACGATCATACAGTAAAACATTCAATTTTTCCCATATCATGTATAAGAATGTAGTTACGACTCATCCTTCTCGCAGATCTACGCAGAAGCAAACTAGCAAAGAACTAACCGCACTGAATTCTATTAGTGAAGCCAAAACACCAGTTGACTGCTGCCTACCTAGACCCCAAACTTAGCGCGGCAGTTTTCCACTTTAAACTTTAGTCCTAGGGATATTATCAGCGACCCAAAATTACAAGGGAGGTCCTTAACTCATATTTTATAAGGTCATAAGGCCTAAACTGGGTTCAAGCTACCGGGTACTGATTCTGACTAATAGGCCGTCACTTTACTTGGTGTAGTGACCTAAAACGTAGCCATACTGCTATCTCCGCTACTAGGTACGCCTTGAATTTTCGTTCGGACGCAATATCGTCCGTACGGATTAGGCATTGTAGCAAAGGTATCCCTAATCTCCACTAGAAACTACTAACCATAGCAATGCAGTAAAGCCGATAGCCGTCTGCTTGGGAACAGTTCTTCCTTAAGCCGGGGTACAAGTATGGATCCTTACAAAAAGCTGTTGAATGTCGCCCGATTAACCACAGTGCAATCATCTCATGGGTGTGGGAGAAGTTAAGTAAGCTGGAGGTTATGTATTTCCTCTATGTAGCCGAGCAATTAACTGCATTAAAACACACAGTCCTAAGCGTACTTGTGGAACTGGCCAGTTAAACTCCTTTGATTTAGCCACCGAGGCCATTGTCTCTAAGCTAGCAAGTATTACGCTTCATCGCGACATGCGAAAGGCGTTTGGCAAGCTGCACACAAGCGCCTGATGCATAAGTTAGAAGCTTACGGCGTAGGTAGCGCTTATTCAAACTGGCTTGGATGTTACTTAATAGGACGGACGCAGTTTGTGATGGTTGCAGAAGTCGAATCCATCCCAACCTCCCTTACCAGTGGTGTTGTAAAAGAAGCGTGCTTGACCGCATCCTGTTTTGAATTGTGTAAATGATCTCCCTAGGACCGAAGCACGAGTACACCTTCTTATTTGCTGATGATGTAAAATCGGACACGTTATTTCACCTGATACAAAAGTATTGGCAAGTGGTAGAACCCGTGAAGATCTATAAGCTTGTGAAGTATGGTGCTTACCTTGGCAAACCATATTCCACACTCAGAAACCTAACGCCATAAATCACAGTTGTTCTATACTGACGGAAGCCCCAACGTAAAAAGGCACCAGCATACAACAGCATGCAATGACAACAGCTCACGGTTTGCACTGATCCAAAAGCCTCAAATTTTTAGTGCAAGCTTACTTTCAAATAACAAAGGCACGGAACTTAGCGTTTTACCTAAGACGTTACATAAACAACTCCAATGCAAGGCGCAGCCCCATTGAATACAATTACGTCAGTGTCTGTATCGTTGATCCTTTCTATGAAGTGGCCTACGGAAGTCGAACTGTAGTTTGCTTAGAAAAGTTAGGTGGTGGTTTACAAAATTTCGACTTAACCGCAGCGTGCACTGAACTATCGATTAGAGTGTAATCATCTCAAACTTCTACAAGTTTATTTAAAGGGTAGTATGCTGAAAATGTGTTTCTTGACATGTTGATTCATAAAACGTTGTATTGTTCCATATCCCATCTGAAAATATGTAAGGCCTCCGAACTTACTCCAAAATAAGAGCTACGCCATTACAGTGCCCTAGGTAAAGCAAAACTGCTATCTTAATACTTCTTAGTTGTATAGATAAATTTATGCCACAGGGTGCCTTCAAGACTACGAGAAAGCAAAACTCTATGGAACTGGGGAAGGTATGCAAACTTTCTTATGTATTGGCAAGACGCAACCTCAGTAACATTAGCAATTCTCAGGACTATTTCAGCAAATCTGACACCAAAGTAGCATGCATGAGGATTAAGCACTGTAGCGCGTAGTGACAACATAGAAAACACCAAGTAAGCCCTCTCTAGGCCTGCTATTGCCTTGGAAGCATAGCATTTGGTAATTATTTCTAAAAGACCATGGGTTGGATTCATTTATCCTATGGTCCACAAGTGGTTAGAACTAAAGAATTCCTTTCTACTTCTTTATACTATAAACGTAAGGTTTCCTGCTGCCCCGCGGTTACGATTTCCTCAGTGAGCACACACCTACGTTAAGAGCACGCAAAGTTCAGGTGCTAAAACTATAACGACGTGTATATGAAGACATTCAGTATCCCTAACATTTTACTAGCTTCTTTGCTCCACGGCACTTGCATCCAAAGGTTACAGTATAAGGACCGCAAACGCTGCAGCGTAGTCTTATTGACACCAGTGGCTGGCTAAAAGCGTCGGTTTGGCGCCTGAGTACAAAGATGCGTCACACATAGGGCGCTCGAGGAGATTGATTGAGCGGACTCTGCATTAGAAATTCAGTTCCGTTAATTATCAACCGTTAAAGGAACTGGGCGGCCCTAACCTGTAGTAAACATGAGATACCTACGATTTCAGCTTTCTGCGACATTAAGTTTCATACTTGTTTATTTCTTTCGAGCTTCTATTTTGTTTACTGACATCACCATCAGTTGACTTTCAAATTCGTAGTGTGTTGCACGCTACAACACTACCTGCTCTTGCTAAGTTGCTTCCAGTTCCCTGAACCTCGTTAAAAATTCGTTGGGCCTACCAACCTTCTTATTTCTGAACAATTGTTATCCTAGTATATCCTGTTGGTTCTCGAAGCAACTAGTGCCGGGGTTCCGCTGCCAAACTGGTGATCCCCGTTGCCAAATCTGGCGCAGTCCTCTTGAATTTCGAATCCCAGAGTAATCAAATCCTGTTGTTATTTTTCATCTATTCCTGTTTTCATTCTGCTTCATTCGTTCATGGTGACTTACCCAACGTTAAAAATCCAAAAACTCCTTTTACTGCCATGACGTTTACCGTACTGCCGTTTATAAACACTGAGCCACAGGCCAAATATGTAATGTTGGAGTCGGTTGTTAGCCGACTCCGCTTCCTCAAAGTGTAGCCAACTGCTCGGTGGCAAACGCAGTATAGTATTACTGCAACCCATGGCCACCTTACTGCAGCATGTTTCTGACAGAAGTTACGACACCCACATGCAGGCCGTTATAAGAAAAGCCACGCGCTCTAAGCGGCCTAGCATTGAGCCACTATTTCACGGCCTAAAGTAGGTGAAAACATGCCTTCTACATTGTTAAGCTAAAGGCGTCAGCTGCTCGGCACATCATCCACGAAGGAATCACTTAGAAACGTAACCATCTTACAGCGTTTACTATAAACAGGGCAAGGCATAATTTGACCGATTTATGTATAAACGCATGTTGATGCTCCTCAGGTAGCAGACGACTTTGTAACATATTTTGCCTTTAGCCTACTTGTGTCCCTCCACCACTGGCACTAACGCTATATAATCTTTGTGTCAACTCTCACTGGTTGTTCACACGTCATCCCTTCTGCCCCAGCAACAAAAGCCTTAACAGCCGTCTTAGCAAAGTTAGTTGCTCTATCCCGCGACTTCAGCTATAAGCATCCTAAGTACTAAGCTGACCGCTCGCGCAGTAAACTGGCAGCAACGTACTTTCTTGTGGTGAACAGTAATGCTGGTACCATAGAGGATTCTGAGCGCAGGCCACACTTTGTTCCGATCCCTGCATGTTGCATACAACTCAAAAGAAAACTCGATGGTCGGGACTTATAGGTGCATAAAGTCACTGGACCATCCGAAAGACTGCATATCTAGAACTGCGTTCCTCTTTGTCACCGGGATGGAAGTTAGCTTGGTTTCTTCCGCAGTTTGGATGACGACTCAACCAGCCACCCTCGAACTTTGTGCCGCCAACGGCACCTCCGTAACTACACAGGCCAGCGCGTCTAAACCATTAACTTAGGCAATCACAAAACGTTTAGATGGGGTTAATTATTGCTTATGTCCCGTTTTCCTAAAACGGCATAGACATTTTTAGATATTTTGACCTCCTGGTCCATGCGAAACAAACGACGGCGCCCAGCGTCACCTGCAACATACCGGCTTCGCAGCCGGCACACCAGTCAACGTATTCCCAAAAACTACTCCTGAGTATGCCCAGTCATTTGATCCTTATCCTAAGCTCCTTCAGCCAAAGGATGTAGCCCTTTAGGTGGCGTCACCCTTCCCGCATCATAACCAACTCACCGCCAACCAACCTCATCAAATCCGAACCAACGGCCCACTACACATGATATCCGAAGAAATAGCTCACCAAACTCATCAAACCCGCACCGAATTTCGCCGGAGAAACTGTAGCTACGGAGGGCCAGGTTAACCACCGGGCACCTACGACTTACGGTCCACGAAAAGTGTACCATCCTACACATGCTAGACTTCACTGCATGCCTAACAGCTTAGTCAGTTGTCAGCAAGATGGATCTAGTTCATACATAGTACGGGATACCTGTTAAGAAGAAAGGCCTACCGAAAGCAAGCTATCACAATCCTAGGCTTGTTTGAAACTTTGCGAATACCGTTTGGACCTGGGAACCCCGCACAAGCATTTCAACCCCATGCAGACGTCAGTCGTGGCCTACGCTTGCTTACCTCTACATCGGCGACATCATTGTGGCTTGTTCAGCTGAGGAAGACCACCTGGCTCATTTTCATTTACTCCTCCATCGACTGTCCCAACAGGGTGGCACCATTAATCCAGTTCAGTGCAAAATTAGCAATTGCAGCGTAGAATTTTTAGGTCACTTATTCTCATCGTCTAATATCGAGGTCCTTGTGTACGATATCAAAGACCTTAAAGACTTCCCGCCATGTCTTCATCTAAGCAACTAAGCCAATGTTGCGGTATTGCTTACTGCTAGCGGCGCCTCATCCCTAACTACGCTTACTTCATGTAGTCTCTGACTGACTATCTCTGAAGGCACCAGCCTACGTTCGCCCTGCTTGATAACGCACACACAGACTTCACCGCGTTCAGATATGTTATCCCCGACTTAAACCTCTTCGGTTTCTTGGCCCCGTCTGCTCTTCTTTCCGGTTGCCGTTGGAGCTGTGCCACACGTTAGTAGGTGGCAACGTTTCGGTTTACTCTCCAAACGTCTGAAAGCAGCGCAATCCGACTACAGCTTTTGTTTTAACAGCGTGCCTTGTTTTCCTTTACCAAGCAACCTAAAAATATTAATCACAGTACCATGCAGAGCCTTAGCTTGGATCTATTTTTGCCAATGTATTTCGTGGTTATCAGACCTACTGTACCACCTCTAGCTGCCCACTACTCCGTGGGAACTAGCTCCACCCTCCCAATAAACCAGCTACCGGATCGTATTGTGCGACGCGGCGCATTAGCCTTGTATATGCTTGCGCCCACGGACAAATCTACTTTAAGTTTTGCTTTTCTGCTTTACGGTAAACTTGGTAGAACCTGACCTCTAGAAATCACTTCCTCAGCGTGCACTACCTTCTTTTCTAAACAACCTAGAAACAGGTTAAGTTTTAGCGCAACACAGCCTCTCAGCTTTCTATGTTTTGTAACCCCATAGTTAGCAGTTTTGCTGTGCTCTCCCATGATTTTCACCCTTGTAGGATATCTAAATCTGGCCATCTTGTCACTGTAAATACTAGTGTTTGCTTGTCAATACTGCTGAGGTATCAAGCCAACTTCTGCTTTTCCTTTGCCTTTCCACACCTTTGGCTAATGTGCTGCACGTGTTGGCTAGGAGCACAAAAATAATCCCTTTACTGAACCATGTTCTTGGTCAAAACCTAAATTAGGTTACTACTTACACATGGCAGCGTCGTTGATATGTATTTAAAGCGTGTTGACCAAATTCCTTGGTAGGATTGCTCAGCCCTACTTGTGCTCTTCAAACTCATCTGAAAGATGAAATGATTAACGAGGTAGATTATCTACGGAGGACCGACCGAAGACTCACCTAACCTTTGAATCATCTGCCTAGACGTAGACACGCAAACAGATATGCCTTTGATTCCAAATTCTAACCAACCTGCGCAATACTCCAGCTACATTCACATGAATATACAAGACCTTCGACCAGTATCGCTGGGCTTAACCATAAAAGGTGGATCCGAAATTAGCCACTAGGTAAGCAAAGAAAAGCTATTAGACGCAGGGTTATCGCGAATTACTGCGAGGGAAATCAGTTAGATTTTAGCCTCTTCACTGCACTTGGCTCAAATTGTGCTCGATGACAGTGCGCCAGGAGGTAGTGTGTTTTCTTCTGTCAAGCTTCCTCTCCATAAAATGCCACAAATGTCTGCTTACAACACTGCGAAGTGGTTGATGTAACTTGTCACCAAATACAGTCAATGCCCCTTGCATCAAACTGGTAGGTATCCCCACAGCACATGTAGCTGTTTCTGATGCCCACGCTTTCACAACGTGTTACATACCATTTTTAGCCCGGGTATAACGCTCATTATCAACACAGTACTTAACACGTTGCTACGCAAAGTACACGTTACGTTTTACGTGTTTGCATCTGACCTATACTGAACATAGCGAAACGTTTTTGCTTGTACATGTTTGCTCAGGCCGGGTTGGCGTGGTTCGAAAAATTCGAACATAATATTTTATTTATCCAACTATTAATCCATGTTCCAGTTAATTATAGGGTTCGGAACGATTTATAAATATTTTGGATACTCATTTTTTCTTAGGATTGAATGACTCCTGTATCAGGTTGGCATTGTTTCGTTGACTTTATAGATCAATGTAACAACCGCAAATTTATAAGTCAGTAGTTATTTATAAGCTACATTGCATTTACGGGCTGATATGGATCCAATCAACCCTGAGCACTCCTTACATATCCAAAGAACCCTAGCTAATGTAACTACCAGACAATTTTTCACCTTTGCCTAGCGTTACTCAACATGCTAGACACCCTTGCTTTCATTGCGTTGCCTTAAGATTTAGAATAACTTTTCCTGTCGCCCAACATGTTCTAACTAACTTAGTATTTTTGTTTCCTTTCCGCATATTCGTTACACCTTCCTAAGCTCAATAGTGGTTCTCAGCTCGCTTCTGTACATTAGCTAGATATAAAACGCAAACTTATATTCCTCCCCTTAGAAAGCCAACTACAGCGAATATTACGTTGTTTACTGTACTACGATTTTTCTCATAGTCATAAGGCGCATAACATTTAGTAACTTCATATTGGTTTGTTCCATGTCCGTTGCTCGCGGCATTTTCCAGTTTTGTAGCCCTTTCTCGCTTCTCTGAGGTCTGCCAAGATTTACTGGGAATTTCTGCAGATTTTGACGAATTACCTTCGCGCCTGAGTGGGAGACATACACCCAACAAGGACTTACCTGCCTTGACCAGTTGGTCCGTGGCCCACACACCTGACTGGACACATGATTACAAAAATGGTAAGGCAGCTGCTCATCTCGGAACATGCTGGCACCCACCAGCCTCCCGAGACATTCCAGTGCGGCTAGCTGGACAGGAAGAAGTTCCAAGTACATGCGCCCCTGAAGTAACTACAAGGGGCTGCGCAGCCCGCCTCATTTACGAAGGCCTGGACATTATGTGACAAGAGCCCTCGGGCCATAGTTGCAATGAGCATGCGCCCAATCCCACTTACACGATTCCTGCGTTTCTTAAATGAATATATCTATATTCTTTACTATTTCATCTATCCAACCTTTCCAGAAGTACACCCAACTCTGACCGTCTCAAGAATGTAACGGACTGCACCCGGGCAAAGTAGTTGCTTCTGATGACTTCTGTGGATTCTGCAAAGCAATTTGCACTTCCCTAGCTACGCATGCATGGTGTCTAATCCATCCTCAGTTCCGTCAGTTCCTTAAGGACTAGCACCTTGTCACGTACGCATTAGCATTACTTCCGACTACTCGTCTATCTGGCTCACTTGTATGACTAGACGTCTGCGGTTGCCACCTATATTCGGTTTCTTCCCGTTTGTCTTAACGGCTCTTGTTATCATTTGAGTTTCACTGACTTAAAAGCGCTGCTGTCCCATTAAGTATTCCTTCATTGTACCGCTCCCAAGTCAAACCAGAATACGAAAGCTCTAATCATGCGCTATCTCTAGTCCCACTGGCTTCGAATTACAACTTGCTGTACGCTTCTCGCATTACTCTCTATCTTCCAGGCTTTGTTATTACGTTCCCTTTCTAGCGTCCCTCACTCACATTTTAGATAGTGACGTTGTCTGCTGCTGCCACTGATGAACCTCTTCATGCCATGTGCTGAGTCCTCCTTACCTTTCCTCAACGACTAACACCTCCTCACCCATGGTTTATCTTTACTTCTGACTGCCCGTTCCAGCTAGTGAGCCAATATGACTAGACGTATGCGTCCGTTTCCTCTGGCTGTCTTTCATTGCTATTCGTCTTGACTCTTTCAGTGGGAAGTAGCCTTTATTGCCCTAAAAACAGCAAAATGCTCTGCCGGCTCATTGGCTGTCTCTTTACAGTATCGCCTTCTAGGTTTCGTGGCATAACCTAGCTATATAAGGCTGACCATGCTCACGAAGGCTTTTTCAACGAGCCAGTGATTTAAAAGGTGCAACTTACCCTCCCTAAGATTAGTTCCTTATCGAACAGCTCCGCTTCACGTACGCATTATTTCTACCTCTGATTACGCGTTTATCAGACTCACCATCATGACTGGACGTATGCAACTTACAATTTTGCCTGAATTCGACCTCGTCCGTTTTATCTGTTTCTGTTATCTTTTGACTTTCCTTAACATAATAGCTTTGCCAACATTTTGGTAATCCTTTCACAGTGCAGACCACGCATTCTCGTACAATACTAACTGCGTGCTCCTGCGCTAACGCTAGTACGACCAGCACCGCATTACAACTTGACTTACGCTTCTCACAGCTCTGTCCGTCTTCCAACCCTTGTTAGTAATTTTCCCTCTTTTTGCACTTTTCACTTACATTGTAGTTTGAACGGCAACACAGTCGGCTCATGCCACCTATGAGCCTCTTCAAGCCTTTCCATAAGGTCACTTTCCATTTCCTTAACAGCAACACCACATCAGTCATGTTTTACGGACACTCCTACCTGCCCGTTCAGCTGGTGGACTTATATGTCTTTTCGTTTGCATCCATTTCCTCTGCCGGTCTTCCACTGCTGTCCGTCTGAACAGGTTCTGTGCCACGTAGCTTTCGTTAACATGAAAGTAGCAGTATGCACTGCCGGCTCATTGGCCATCTTTTCATAGTACCACCGTCCACATCCGATGGTACAACTACCAATATAAGGCTGATGATGCACACGAAGGCTTTCTCAACGAGCAATAGATTTAACAGGTCAACTTAACACTTCGTAATATCATTACCTTAATGATCAACTCTTCCTCGCGTGTACATTATCTCCACTTATGACTATCCGGCTCGCTGGCTTACCTGTATGGCAGGACGTATGCTTCCAGCAAATTTGCCTGAATTACTTCCCTTCTGTCTTTACTGTCTCTGATATCCTTTGTCTTTCACTGACATGAAATCCCTACCGGCTTATTGGTAATCAATTCACGGTACCGCCTCCAAGTCCAGTTGGAATACTAGATGAATAATCAAACACTATCTTTAGAACGATTGACGCCCAATTATGAGTTAACGTAGGCCTCTTACCTCTCTGTCTATCTTCAAAAACTCTTCATTCATTTTCTTTTTTCTAGCACCCTTCACTTATATTGTTTAATCTCCACTTTCGCCTATTCGCCAAGTAATTCAAGTTTATGACTGATCGTAATCGAACATATGACTTATCGTTCTGCCGAGGCTGTCCATCTGTAACTCTTGCTGTGACCTTTGGCTTTCATTGGTATGACAGGCAAGGTATTCTCTGCCAACTCAATGCTATTCCCTTAGAGTACCTTCTCCTCACGTTGGATTGTTTTACATACGTAAAATGTCTGCTGAGGCACATGAAACCATGCTGAAAGTGGAAGCTACCCAGTTGCTCTTCAGAGCACTAATCATAATTGGCTGACCATTTTATGTCCGTGGACGCACTCCTATATGTAGCTGCACCATGCTACTGAGCACCTCTTCCGCTTTTGTTTTCCATTACCTATTATTTTATGGTTACGTTTGACCACCCTTCCAACCATTTCAGGGATAGAATTCAACAATATTTCCTTCAAGTTTGTCTATTTACACCTTTCAGTTACGCTCCCACCGTACCATGTTGAACGTCGCGGTATGAATCCGTTCTTTCTTATATTAATCATACCTCACCTAACCTATAGCCCACAAATGCTTTGACTGCTTTAGCCTGGACTATCCTCTCGGTTGCATTCTAATAACCTCAGGACAACTAAAGCTTCAGCAACTCAGGGCCATTATCTCAAATACTGAACTCGATTAACTTCCCTTCCCATGTATCTGCTATTCACCTCTTGTTCCACTTACATAACACTATTGAGGGCACTGCGAGAGCTGATTCTTTCTTAGTACTCTGAATATATCCCGATTAACGACCCCAAGCCTACCACAGCTTTAGTCTTCTTTGTCCCGCCTCTCAGAGTTTTGTGGGTATCAGGTTATTTATGCGTCGGCGCTTCAGCTTCATCAGTGGGAGTATCAACTCCCCGCACCTCAGTTGGCATGCATGCACGTTTCACTGATTCTTTGCATTTGCATTCCCCCTTTGTGAGCTGATGCGAGAACTGAGCGCTCCCTGCTAGGCATCGTAGTCCAGTTGGTCTCAGCTTCACCTAAAATGATACACATTGCTTGACGGCATTATTCAACGGTAATTAAAGCCAGCTTTTACCATTATATCTATGCATATTTTCAATAACCGTAACATTCGTTGAACCATGTGAACACACTTATCTCTCTTTGGACCATGCGATCTACCTTGCGTCTTCCAATGCTGCATTATGTATTTAAGCCACACCTGAGACGTGAAGCAAAAAGGCGCCTGTAACTCACGTATACCACTCAAAGTACATTGTAGCAAGGTACTATGTGCCAACGAATGCGATCGGTTAGTTAATATTGTTTATCCATGTATTACCGTCTCCGCTGCCTCTTTCTTTGCTTCTTTTTGCGAGCTTTCTAGAGACACGGCAGCCGGCGCATGACCGTTCATCATGTGGCAGTGGAAGATCCAGCTCAACCAGCCAACTGAGTTGTAAGCAGTTGACCAAGTTCTATTGACCTCAACAGCAAACCATCATTCCAACGGTTCCAATTAGCTTCAGCGCGAAACCTTCTCTCAACAACTTGGCGAGAGGCCGCATGCACAAAATCTAAACAAATGATTTAGCTCGACTCGCAATGACTTTGCCACAACTAACTTACCCTAATTAGGTCTCTGCATGGTTCTCGTTTTTCACTTTGGACGACGGATACATTCACCTAAATAAAACAAAGAGAAGACAGGTGTTGCAAGCTGATCACATTTTGCAATTGTTGCTCACATGCAACTGGGTGACATTTAACATTCACGAAGGGGACACTCGATTTAATGCTGCCAGAATGGGAATGGAACAAACATCCGGGTATGAAGTTTAACAGAAGCATAACCATTGAGACTAGTGCCACTATTTTGAAAGCAGTTTTAGGGTAACAGTCAACTGCTTTTGCACACTTAGGCACAGTCGGCTGTGGTCATTTGCCACAGCATCCGCGAGCTTGGGTGTCTTGGGGTATTGGTTACTCCAGCTGATCTCAACAGCCCTTAGAAGCAACTTGGTGTCCCGTTCTAAGTAAATGTCCAGTTATCCAAGAGGCAAGCTACTTGGTGCTTGAATCTTCTCCTTGCAATTAGGTTGCCACACTTGTAACAACGCATTTCGAGTTGTGCTCACCGAACCGCTTGCGCAGATACTGGTCGTTGCAGCCAGTACTACTGCTTCCATGGTTGCAGAAATATTTGTACTTGCAATGTGCTGTGGAAGAGACCGACTGCGTAAGCTTGATAGGAAGCGTTGGTAAGCTTCTGGTTGTCCAAATTGTATGCAGTTGCGTCGCACTGAATGTAAATAAATATATAAATATATAGTTGTTTCTCAAATTTACAGAGGCACACCAAAGCAGGCATGCTCAAGGTTTACAGGCAGTTGTGTTTCACTACGATAATTTGGGTTCAATTATGTGCAGTGCAAACGGTCATGGCACTATAAGTGTTGTGAAACGGTACAGGTAGAAGGACTATCATATTCCTGTACGTGTCAGGAAGTTGAAATATGACTTTAGTCGACTTGCCAGTATGTAGTTGTGGGCCGTGACTTTATTCATTGGCGAGTCAAATCCGCCACGTCACAGTGTTGTTAAACAGACACCTGTGGCTTTTTATGGAGATAACGCTTGTCAGGCGAAAACCCACCACGTCCTGCAGCACTGCCGTAAAGCAGTTTGAACACTAATATGTAACC
Source organism: Dicrocoelium dendriticum (assembly GCA_944474145.2). Lineage (NCBI taxonomy): Eukaryota > Metazoa > Platyhelminthes > Trematoda > Plagiorchiida > Dicrocoeliidae > Dicrocoelium > Dicrocoelium dendriticum. The sequence continues at coordinate 125,610,090 of OX104063.1, read as the reverse complement.
GACAAAGCCTCTTGAAGACTGACTTCATATTCGGTTATTCGCAGTCAAATTACTTCCAATTTCCTGTGTTGCTAACTTTTACTAAATTTTCCCATACTCATTTCTTTATTATTAGTGACAGGCTCCTCTAGCTCACTGAAGTTAGAGACATAGCCTCATGATTATGGGAAATCAGCTCTAAGGGTTAAAACTTGCGATGTTTAGCTAAGAAATGTGCATTTGCCAGGCCAAAATGTGTCAAATGATCCAAAAGGTCTCCTGTGTTACTTAGGTAGCCCTGGATCATGCGGCCTTGATATAAGCTTCAGAAATACTTAGAGGATTAAACAACACTAAACTCTACATTCCTAGTTGTTTACGTGGCTCAGTATCCACTAAAAATGGTATGCCAAGAGCACTCACAGTCTGTGTGT
>OX104063.1:125354196-125609178 GCA_944474145.2 Dicrocoelium dendriticum | reverse complement strand
TTTAGCAACAAATGGGAAGAAATATATATTAGTTTGCGGCAAGCATACCGATTGTAGTTGGCAACGACGGAGTAACTTAGCTAGTACACAGAGGTAATGAAAACGCATCAACTAAGGGCAATTAGCAACAGACATATACCAAGGTGCATAGAGATACATCTGAAGCTGGTATTTAGACGATGGTTTGGACAATTCTTATGCTAACCTTAGGTTATCGACAGCAACAATAGATTTCCTTATCTTATACAATGCATAGGCCTGGTAGGGTACATTTACTAGGCATACCTCAAATGTCTAAGAATTTGGAAGTGATAAAGGCAAAGCTGAAGACTAGCAACGAAAGTGTAGATAATACGTAAAGCTTGAAGTTTGCCTGCTCTGATGGCTTCGTTATTGCCCTGCAGTATGCTACAGGAATAATAACCTCGGATTTGCAAACCTGCCAGTCAGCAGGCTAGGCTGTACTGTTTGTTGAATTTTATAAACATTCACAAACTGACAATTGAAACGTAGAAGCCGGAGGGTTGTAGTTACCTGTTGGTCCATACAGCCTTTGGACCAACTTGTCAGTGAGGGAACCGAAGCAACCCAGGAGGTAATCAGAAATGGCTACATACCTCGTGCATTCAGTATTTTAACCGTAGCAACGGTATGATGTGTGCGGCTGATCCGACTGAGACCCCGGGTGTTGTGATTGCGGTAATGGATAAAGTGCACATAGAGGGGTCATTGATGGGAACAATTCATGGGGTTAGGCTACAGAATATCCATTACAGGACACTTTTGTGGTGGCGCCTACTCTTCTCATAGTGCAGCAATAAGGCGGAATTGTCCGTAGGGGAACTCAAACAGGTCACGAAGATATGGTTACAGACTAAAGTCGCCTTGTGCCCGGATTTCTAGTCTTAAAACCTAGAAAAGGAGTGCAACGGATAGGGTTAACTTCTCTTAGGTGTTAAGACGGCAACGACAATGATCGTGAATGAGGACCTCTAAGATCTAAGTTCCTTAGAGGTCATGTACTAAATCATGTGGGTCCTCAAGCTACATCAGGGCCCGTTTCGAAGAAAGGGTTTTGCGAACCGCAGGTATTGTAGATGCATTGTATGTTGTCGACACATAGGAAGCTTTCTATCTCCTTCTTGAATGCCTGCAAGTATTGGATATTACTTAATCTGGAAGGAAACCTGTTCCATATGTTCACCTATGCAACTAAGATGAAAAGAGATTTCAGTTTCTTCTTTGCCCTAAGCAGGATAATGGCATGGCCCTTGTTTTGAAGATTAGATTCCGCTTCCCTCCTTATTGTAGGACAAGTGATATTACTGTGCAGCTTTTTATAAAGTAGCTTATGTAAGAAGCACAGGTTAAGGACAATGCGCCTTAGCCAAAGGGGCTGAATTTTAAGGTGTTCTCACCTTTGTCAGCGCTTGCTGTGGTGGAGTCAACCTCTTCGTAGAGCGCGGCTGAGCTTTTCAAACAGAACGCGGTCCAACTTCCGCAGGTTGCTGCATATGAAAGGGAAAGATTCCAAGTGTGGATTGACATGTATCTTACGAAGCCCTAGTCTTGCATCTGCGGTTTTTAGGTAACGACGTACTTGGAAAGATAATCCCCTTACGCTTGCCACTTGATAATGAACTTGCTATGCAACGTTTAGACTCACGGAGCAGCACATGCCGAGGTTTGTTGTCATGGCATTCTGGTCGATATTGATGCAGTTTATCTTCAGGGACCAAGCAGGTATAGAAGAGTTGCGGGTCATGACGTGAGATTTCTGAGCGGAAAGGGTCATTTACCAGTGTTCGCACTAGTTTTCAAGTGCGTTAAGATCCTCACCGGGACTATTCATTTTGGGTCTTTCGATGCCATGTGGGAGGTCATATCCAAGTTTTACATCGTCAACGAATATGGAGGATTGATCGTGATGCACACTATTGCAGAGGCAACTGATAGAAAACAAAAATATGGTTGGGCAAAGTACGCACCCCGCACCACGCCACTGGGGACGGAGGTCGGGGTGGATACAGTTTGCTCAACCTTAAAATATTACGTGCTTCCTGTAAGACGGGAATGCAGCCAGCCCAGTAGGGGACTGGCTAGCCCGGAAGCCTTTAACTTACACATCCGGCGCATGTGTAGTACACTTCAAATATCTTTTGAATATCAAGCTAGAGAATAATGACTGAACGACTAGAGCCAAAGGCCTCGGTGACTGAATTGGGTAAGTCAAGCTGACTGGTTGCACAAGACTGGGCAAGTAGAAATCCGCGCTGTGATACATTTATGTGCTCGCCTGCATAAAGGAAACTCACGTGGGCACTTTAATTCAACTTCCCCGCCAATCGCAAGACAATAGAAGTGTGGCTTATTGGGCGGTAGTTACCAACTTCCTGTAGGCTCCCAACCTTTTGCCGTGGCATAAAGATGCAATATTTCCAAACGGTCGGGCATTGACCTCATTGCATTGATATAGTAAAAGGTTTCAAAAGAATACTAGGGATATCAACGCCACCATTGCTAATTAGACGGGGCGGTATTCCGTCTGGACCGGGGTTCGCGGACGACTTGCTGCTTGAAATCGCAGGATGGACACTATTTACGTTAAGCTGCACAGAGGACAGTGGCCGCCTACCGGGCCCTTGATGGGCCTAAAAGTTTAAATGTATTTCTAGACCTTGCGATTCTTTAGCGTGGGAGTCGTAGACAGCACCTAAAATTCTTGCGTCCCTGGAGGAGTCGTTGGGGCTTATCTTTAAGGTAGAGACCCGTCGTCTATAGTTAAGAATCCGAAAGCACGGCAGCCGGCTGTGATCCTTAGCTATGTTCGCACTATTTAGTGCGGTTATTTCTTGATTTCTTTGCCGCTGTTTAGATCTGGCAGAAAGCTGAGTTTCAATCTCATTCACTCTTAGAAAGTGGGCAACTTTGAATGGTTTGTTTAAGCTCATCTAAGCTGACGCCTTCCGTTGTGCATATTGGGTTGGTTTACGCTTTTGTGTGATTGCCTCAGTAAGTGTGACATGGGAGCCAGCGAGTCGAGACAGTAAAGTACTTTTTCATAAAACAGCTCAGCCGACCGATGCACAGAACTAAATATAAATAATTCCTCTCAACTGCTTGATCTGACGAGTACCGCATAGTTTGTCCAATTAACCATATGCATCGGTCGGTGCACTATGACTGCGTCTGTTTCTGTTGGGTAGGCAGTATGTCGCGTTAAGTAAACCGAGCAATGCACCAATTTGTTAGCACTACCCGGAAACTCCCGGCCGACTAACACTTGCGTTGATGGGATGCCGAGAGTAAGTATGAATTCAAGCATATGTTTCGATCTGGTTGGAGCAGATAAATTTTGCGTTTAGCTGTCTAAATTGATACATGCTATTCGGCCTGCATAGGTAGCTGTTGCAGCAGGTGGGAACTAGTTTAACGAAGCAAGTTGAAACCTCCTGCGACCAGTTAGTATTCGCAGGAAAGATTTGATGCCCGCGCAGAAGTAACCATAAGTTCGCTGTCACCTTTTGCTGAGGTATCGGGTGATCTATAAACGCACCCAAATAGTACCGTTGCTTCCAGTATATCAGCCTATAGCGCGATTATCGTGAGCTATATATTCGGTACGAAACCAGACGGCCAACGAAAAGCAATGGGTAGAACACACAAATAAAGCTAGATAAAATGCTTATTGGCCGGGAGGTGAGTCAGCTAATGCTAAACATAGGACACCAGAAGAGAGCTAGCTAGGTAGGATGTAGTTAGGCGTCGAGTGAGTGGACGGAGCTTCGTTCGCAGTTCGGTCGCGCGCCAAAGGCGGAGATCGCATTCGTGTTTCCAACAAAAGGGAACAACTTTCCAACAGGCAAACCGCCTAATTCCCTAATACATAAGAAAGCTATAATTTTAATATATTTTAGAATACTTTACACAGTCATACGAGGAAATCTCACGGTCACTACAAGCCGTTCTCCATGCTGTATCCATCGTCTCAGCTGCGTTCATGCTTTCGGACATTTTTCCAAGCAGTTTTATCTTAAATGGCGCACCCACCTCCTCCTTTGTGCACGTGAGATTGTATAAACAGCTGATAGTTAGGAAGTGAGTAAACTTCCTCTGAAGCATAAGGGGAAACCATGTTTCCGTGATAACTATTACTTCAGGGTCGGCGGGGACTGACAGAGGACGCACCACATGTATCTTATTGTTAAGCGACTTAGCGTACATAAATCGGAGTAAAACAGGAACACGGTGTCTACCAGCTTTACGGAAGACGAAATGAAGCCGCTGGTAGCCACTTCGCTATCTGCAGTAGTTGTAGGAAGTGAGTGAGAAAACATTGCAGTGGGTAGTTGGGCGACGAGGTGTTTGGGGTCGGGATGAAACTGTTGCCGCTCATCTTCACCTGGTCTAAACAATACGCTGGTTGCTGGGTAGGAAGCAGTGGACTATTTGGCCTATGTAACTGGACCGGCGGCAAAAGACTGAAGGATGTAGGAGGTACGCAGCAACCTGGATACGCGCGAAGTTGAGCGGTGCTGTAAAGATGGCCGAATATCATGCTCGCCATTGGTTGCGGTGGTTGTACGCGGTACCATCTCACTAGTGTCTGTGGCATGACGCAGTGGAATCCAGCTTGGTGGGCCGACATACAATTACGTCAAGTTGGTATCATTGCGAAGTTGTGTACAATGCAACACTATAGTGCGCAAGCTTCTACTACCGTCTGTTCTTAGTTTCATTAGTGCTGACAATTGGCCGATCCTTTTGGCCATCCTCTCAACTTTTACCAAGTTTCTCGCAATACGGTTAACTTTAACGATTGTGCCCTTAAACTTGCTCGTTGATATGCTATCCGGAACCTTAAATGCAATGGCGCAGAGCTATTATCCCAACTAGGGTGCGGCGACCACTTGTCTACGGATATTGCTATATTTAAGGCATACGTAGGCGACATACCCATCGTACGTGAGTGCCTAGTTTCATATCCTCCGCAAGCCCTTTTAGCACTAGGGGTCTTCGCAATTTTAGACACGGTGCTGTCTAAGAGGTTATAGGTCGCTTGTCGTTCTTTGATGCATGCGCGGACTCGAGTTGTCTAGTGCCTGTTTTGATGTTGGGATTAGTCGTAACCCAAATTATGCTTCCTTTCAGCGGCCCGAAAGTAAGCTGGCTCAGCATAGTTGTATTGCGAAATTGTTCACGCTTAGCTACGAGAGTAGGCAATACTGTCTCATTCTTTACATTCAGTTTGCTGGGAGCCGCAAATTTGGCTACATCTTTGGTCAGTCGTTGAAGCTGCAGGGTATTCAGATTTTGTTCTGTTCTCCGAGCTGAACAGTTTCGTTGCAGACGTTTCACCAGTCGTGGTGATTTCCTCAGTGCAACATATCTGACCCACAATTTCGGATTCACGACTGGTGGTAGATTTTCTTCTAACATTTGCATGAAAACCTCTGCAATGAGTCCAGATATTGTTGATCCCATTGGGGCTCCTTTCACTTGTTCATACAGTGCTCCATCGAAGTTAAAGTAGGTCGTAAGACATAAGGCAAGAAGCTCGCATATACTATCAGTCGTCAGATTTTCAAATGCTCCTTCGCCAACATTTAGGCGTTCTCTGATGTTTTCTTTCGCCACTTGTAAGTGGACAGAAGTGAATAGTGCATTAACGTCGAAGGAAACCATCATTTCTTCATGATCAATCCGCAGCCCTTTGAGTTTCTCCAAAACCAGCTGAGCGTTGTTTATGGAATACGGCGAGCCACTAATCAGGTGTTTAAGGCGCCTCCATAATTCTTTAACTAAGTTGTAGGTGGGCGTATCAGGGAGTGACACGATTGGCCGAAGTGGTACACCAGCTTTGTGCACCTTCGGGAGTCCGTAGAATCGGGCGATGGTTGAGTCACGAGCTTTCATCCTATTGTGCTCCTCCTTTGTGAGTTGCTTTGAATCCTGAAGTCTTTTTAAGGTCTTATTATTTTTATTTGTCAGTTATACTGTTAGATCGCTTTCTAGGCAGCGGTATGTTGTACGGTCGCTTAGGAGACTCTTTGTCTTTTCAACGTATTCTGTTTTATCCATTAAAACACACGTACGTCCTTTGTCCGCAGGCAGGATCACGATAATTTCATCAGCCTTTAAAGATCTGTTGCTTTCTGCTCTTGCCGTGATAAACGATTTTGTTGCTTGGTGTGGGTTAGCATAGGAACAACCGCATGTCTTAACTGTGTTTTCGTCTCTTCGTCAAATCCATTGGATTGCAAAATATTTTCGAATCCAGCAAGAAAATCTGTGGGTCTGGCGTCTTTGTAGTTATAGTTTAACCCTTTGATAAGCACTTGCCTTTCAGCATCACTGAGCGTCCGGCTGGACAGATTCCTGACCCAGTTGTCATTGGCACTCCCGCATTTGCAGCCGGTTAATTTAGCCAACTTCTCTCGTAAAGCAGCCTGCTTCTTCGCTCTAACCTTAGCTGTTCTACGATCTATTGCTATGCTCAATTGTTCTGTCAGATTTTGTCCAACGGTTTGTAGGCAGGAAGCTCTGTGTTCGTTTAGACAACTTTCATATTTCTTGCTGCGATTGTGGGCGTCCAAAATCATCATCCGTATCATGCGTTTTCCAAATTGTTTTGCAACGGCCCATGCTTGCTGATGATTAACTGGCGGCTTGTACTTCACATTTCAAAGAAGAACATCACTTCGCATGCAGTCATGGAGAACCGTCAGTTGCTGCCGAGTCGAGGCAAGCCCGCAGGCAAAATCCTCCCATCGGCGAGCAATCCGGAGCGTTGAACGCGCATAATTGTCAGCAATAAATCGGAATACTTGTAGCTCGGGTGATCTGTTCAGATTTTGTTCTGTTCTCCGAGCTGAACAGTTTCGTTGCAGACTTTTCATCACCAGTCGTGGTGACTTCCTCGGTGCATTATAAGCAAACTGATTTGTTTCGTCGATTATTACCGACGAGCGAGTGACATTTGAACCTGCTCAGTTCGATTCAGGTCCCGTGACCATTGCTAGTTCTCAGTGTGGGCGCCGCCTCTTTCCGACCCATGTGCCAGGTTCTGTTGAGGATGGTCAGCAATAGAGCTTGTAACGCCGGTGCCTCCAAAGAAGGAAGCTCAACGGATGGGGGTCAACTTACACTGCATATACAAATTCGTGTGCGACTGGGGCGACAGTTACATAGGCAGAACCAATCGGTCTCTGACTTCCCGAATAAAGGAACACATGCTAAGGTGGGTTCAACGTAAAATTGACATGCATTCCCGTCCCACTGAAGTTCCGTGCATGCACAAGTCGCCAGCTACCTCAGTAGGTAAACACCTACTAACTGCGCGTCAGCGGATAGGACTTGAATCAGCGTTTACACTTGTATTACCTCATCCCAATCCTCGCTTCCTCCGTTTCGCCGAGGCCGTTACGATAAACCGGAGGAAGCCGGCCCTGTGTGTGTTCGACAGCACTTATTTATCAGTTAAGGACTGCCGCGGACATAGGGGTGGAACTTCCGTCATTCATTTTGCACCTCGTGCTTATTCGGTCACAAGCATATTATAGCGGCATATCGGTTATTGTTAATGTTACTGAGGAGGCTATACGAAATGCATGCAGCTACCAGTTTTCGTCTTCTTACCGTGCTTCTCAAAACTTATGATTGTCATGTTACCAGTTGGCAGTGTTAAAAGACGTGGTGGGTTTCCGCCCGGCAAGCGCTCTCTTTACAAAATGCCACAAATGTTCGTCTAACGACGCTGCGACGAGGCGGATCTACCCCGCCACTCACTAAAGTTACTTCCCAACCAGGCGTTGACAATTTGACCGATACCATATTGCCGAAGTTCTGTGCATATATCTGCTCTCACACGACTACGCCAATATGTCTGATTTTTGACACGCTATTATTCTTAAAACTTTTTCAAAACGTTCACCTCGTGTTTCACTTACCAGACCCGCACTGTGTACACATCCTCATCGGACAAGTTCCTCACAAACATTTCTACTCCAATGCACGCTAACTCTTATCTTTACACCTCGCACTGAGCGAGGATAGACTTCATTCAACCTTTGGACCATGTGGACCTACACTACTGACTACACGTGCATCAACCCCGCTCTTGGTTCGGCTTAATATGCTATCCTGTACGACAACGCACCATGTTGTTCATGTCCAAATGGCCAACCAGCCTTTAAACCCATTGTGCACCAAGTATTTGGCACACCGGTTCTTTTCACAACTTATCGCTGCTTCCAGTTCCCAAGTCAACAAATTTCGCTGGCGTTCAAAATGCCATATTCTTTCAAGCCATCAGCTCCATTACTGTAGGCGAGAATATGAATGTCGCGGTCGAGCATCTCTCCAACAAAGGATCGTTTTTCCGCCTGAGAATGATCCTGAGCTTCTTTGTGTGTGCACTGTAAGTTCCTTACTTAGTGCTCACTTTTAGCTTGATCTGATGTTGGGTTACCAAAGCGTGTTTAGCTTCCAACTCTGTGTGGTTTCCCTCGGTACTCATTGACATAGCGAGACAAGCACTGCTGCGTTCGGTAAACTCCAGCTTGCACAATATTTCTAAGAAAGTGTAGGTTTCGCACGACTCAGTACTTTTAATGTTGATACCCGACCTTTTACAGTTCCTTTAACAGTTACTGCTACCCGACCGATCAGCATCCAACCAAGTAGCTTATGTGTAGCGCACAACTCTGGTGGATTCTAGTGCCATGCTTCTACGACCCAGTGCTCCTACGAGGCATATAAGCACAGCAGAAGTCCGATGCTGCATGCAGAAAGCCTACCTTATTAAGGTGACTCTAGAGTGGACGTTGCTCATAGACAGGATGTGCCCGCCGCGCCTTCGGGCAAATCCTCCACCGACAATATTTGGCCCACCCTGACACGTCCCCTATCAATCGTAGGTCAAATTTCTACATTTGGCCTTGCGGCATCTAACCTGTGCTGCGAATAAACACACGTCATGTTTGTCGTTCCTAGTGCCCGTTGTTGTGTATAAAGAGCATAGCAAGGCAAAATAAGGTATATGTATATTTCTGCCAACGAATAGGAAAATAAGGACAAAAGTTGTGCTTTTGCACCTTTTGAAGTTGTAATTCGTAGCTCAGATGCCCATAACCCCCGTTTTCTTATGAGTGGGATACAGGAGGTAGAAAATTCCGTGTACTCTATTAAATTCATCCAAGTCTAATTGAACCGAGTCGGCCATGGGGAGCGTACAGTGCAAATATAAAGCCTTGGCTCGTATTGCATTAAAGTCCGCACGCCAGATATTCTGGATTAATGCAACGACGGTATTTTGGTGCCCTGAAATAGCATACCGAATGGACATGCGTACTTGCTCACTGGACGCTAGACTTGCACTGTACGATAAGTCAGTTACCATGTCAAAGGACAGCGAATAGCAACTCAAACACTGGTAGTTGGTTATTATTATACCTAGTGGCAAAGTGTACGAGCTGATGTAAAAGTAATTGAAGAGTCCGCTCAAGAAAAACTGCAACGAACGTGGTTGGTGTCGAATTGCATGTACGACAGGCCCATATTTCGACAAATGCTCAGTGCGTATGATCGCCCCCATGTCGAATATGCAATTCAAGCCTGGCCTCCATGGCTGAAACACGATCTTAATGCACTGGAGCAGCCACAACGCCGGGCATCTAAGAACGTCATTGGAATGCGCAATCGGTCCTACCAGGAGAGACTGCGACGAATAGGATTGTTCAGTGGCAGCTATCGCAGGCTGCGAGGCGACCTGATTATGACATACTTGATTCTGCGAGACCCACATCATGTGTGCCGCCCTTTACTGCAACTCAGCATCAATACAAACCTGAGGGGCTACTCATTAAAACTCGCAGAACAATACAGTCGTCTGGAGTGCCGCAGAAATTTCTTTTCCATCCGTGTCTGTCACCCGTGGAATGCTCTCCCAGAATCGGTCGTTTCTGCACCCACACTAACAATATTTAAAAGACGGTTGGACGATGCACTCATCCACTTGCACTCTGTTACTTAACACTATGTCTCCATCCTACACCTGGAGTTTAGCATGGAATTATTTGTTGTCAACTGTGGGTGTTGTGAATCTAAGTGGATCGCATGACTGCAGCGAAGCAAACGATAAGTCCTTATTTTCGTATTTAAAGTATTAACTATTTTACTATCCTCTTCATCAAATTTTTATGTTGATATCCCCACCAACTATCCAACAGGGCACGTAAAGCAACGCTTCTTAACCCGTATAAATTCATTGTTCATTGTTCAACTGACTGCCGGGAGTTTGAAATCCCTTCGAACTAAACATTTATTCGCGGACTGATTGCGGATAAAGTCACTTGTCCCCGGGAGGAATTTCCAAGCCTACTGTATACTATTAAACTTGTAAACCGGGCAGCTGAAGTGCGCATTCCAACCGAAATTGCTCCCTCTGGCCGGTCCGTCTACTGAAATGTGCAGGTTCCCAAAACCCCTCACTTATAGCTCACATAAAGTACGACGCCTCCGCCTCGAGGACCAACAAAGCAATCAATTCCAAACAGTGTGTAGCCAGTTGTACATACCTTACCGCAGGTGCCAGCCGAAGACGACTTGGTTTCAATGAAAGCCAGTTTGTCAGGACGAGGTTTGTCTAATAGGAGACCCGTACTCGTGACTCTTCTGCCTTAGGCTACGCACATTGCTGTGTACTACCCCAAGGAGCTCGGCACGACCAAGCCTGGGTAGTGCGCCATCAGCATGGGTCCCTATAGGGCGGGTAATAACTACGGCTGACCACCTGGAGACCCACCAAACGGTGTCCTTTCTCACCAGTCGTCTCCTTCTTTTTAAGCTCTTTGAGAGCCTTCTTCAACTTCAAGCTATCTGCTAGTGGATGGTCTGGCTTTACGCTGACACCACTAACTTTAATGTTGCATACATAGCGCGGTAATGGTTTGCGTTCCTCTGGAGTAGAAGGGTGAACGCAAAGTAGCCAGTGTCGCGGGCCTGTCATAAAATAAGGAAGTTCCCCAGTCTGGTCAGCTTCCTGACAATGACTCCAAGGAAGCCTGGTAGAAGCCCTTTGGTGATGCACTAGTTGAACCAGTAGCTGCCATTCAAAATGCTTGCTTTGAGAAAAGCAGCCGCAGCTTTAGTAACTTTACGCAATGTAACGCTACTGTCTGGTAATGAGTCACGACAACTGGGTGTGTTTACCCCACATGCCTCGGACACGACACTTCCACCAGGAGTTTTTACCACTGACATTGGGACTGTCCATGTCGCCTCAAACGACGTGGAAGCGCAGGTAGAGTAAGTTTTCCACTCCATTTCCGGCGTCTTACCGTGAGTGAGGTCTTCGAGCCATCCCGAACTTCTGCAGGCACACCTAGTTCTCTTCTTCTTCTGGCTGAAAGGAGCACGGGCCGTTGAGTTTAAGTCGCATTGGGAACAACCATCCGTCAAAACGGTCTGCTTCAATGGCAGCCTAGACGGTTGGCATTTTCGACTGAGAAGTAATGCTCAGCAAAACATTTTCATGTACGCAACCGGCAATCGCGTTTACAATTGACGAAAACTGTATCTTTCCCACTGTGGTGACAAGCAACTCTCCGGGTTTAGGGTAACAAGTGCGAAATTTCCTTGTTCGGTTTTGCTTCGCTCTAACATGCTCATGAGCACAGTCAGCAAAGCTAGCACAGGCATTTGATTCCGTCGCCTCTATGCTACCTGATGTGTCCTGCAGGGTGAAAGACGCCTTGATCGGCTGCCAGACATCAGCGGATGGATCGTCAGCAGTGGTGTAGTCTACTGCAATATCTTGGGTCGCGAATTTTAGGATGTGAAAATCGAATCTATTTAGGTATTGTGCAAGTCAAGTAAAGCGAGCTCCTATAGCGCGTCAACAACAGCTGCTGACCTTGGTGCCGGCACAGTAATTTTGGCAATAGGGAAAGCCGGGCCCGTCCATTTCTGAGTGCAGCATTCATCACAGCTGACAAGGAAGTTTACACTGGATGCTAACCTATTGTGCTCTTCCGCTTTATATTCCGGTACAACTTTCTTGCTACCAACGGTAGCAAGCGTCACACTACATACGGCTAGTTACACACGTAACAGGATTTGAACAGCCAAATTGTACGAAAGATGCATCGAAGGCATCAAACAAACCTCCATCGAGTACCTTCGTCTCGATGTTTAGCCAGCCAGCCCTGGTTATATGGAAATAGTGTGGAATTATCACAGTATGAAGTAGTAAAACGACCACAATAAAAAGCAAAAACAGGGTTAAAACGCAGTGAAAACGCTTGAAAAGCCAGCGTGCTCCCCAAATTCAGCTCTGAATTATGTTCCGCTGTGCCAAGCATTGCTCGCGGATTTCAGTAGTATAGTGTTCATGGCGTCAGCCATGTAGTATTAAGCTCTGAGTTCCACTTTAGCTCAGGCTACCTTCACCTAACGAGTCTAACCCAAGACGAAACCGCAGTCGTGGTGTGCCAGGGTTTGGAAGAGCAACACCCAAATATTTCCTTCAGGATACGGTCCTCGTGGTCGGAAGTACTGAGGTTTACCTCCAAGTGAGCCGAGGTCTCAATAGAGGTTGCGAGTCGCAACTCAACCACACAGCGTGCCCTCTAACTTCTGCTTTGAATTACTCTCCGCTGTGCCAAGCGTTGCTTGTGGCTCTCAGTAGCATAGTGTTCAGGGCGTCAGCCATGAAGTACAGATTTCAGTTCCACCCTAACTCAGGTGATCTCCACCTGACGCGTCTAACCCAAGACGAAATTGCGGTCTTGTAGTGCCAGGGTTGAGAAGAGCAACATCCAAATATCTCCATCCAGTGTGAAAAGTTGTTTAAATCTGAACACAACCAGAAAGTAAGCGACATGGACGCTTCTTGCAATACAACTTGATTCGATCCACCATTGCTTGGTTCAGCGAAAATTTGACAGGAGCCAGCTTTCGTGTCCAGTTTACTCAGGCAATTTTTTCCGCAAGAAAGCAAAAGCAAAAAGCTCGCTTGGTATGGTACTCCGGAAAATCGAGTTTCCGCGTCAAGCTAAGACCTATAACCTACACAAGCTCATGTTTAAATGGGACTGGACACAGTGGGATAGATTCCGTGCATATTACTTCCGTGAAGCGTAGTTGCACCAGGGTATTATTCGTCCGCGATAACTGGAATTTAGGAGAGTCAGCTCAGCACGGCCAGCCAATTAATACCCACTCGAACTGCATTCCCAGTCCCCGCCACACCAGATAGGTGAAACCAAAAATACAAGTAAGAAAGTAACAAGCGATTAAAGCACCAAAAGTAATAGAGTTACTAATTCTATAAGACGAATGAGCTCAGATGTGAAGGGGCAAATTAAGAACCGAAGGTCAAGCGTAGCAAGTCCGTCTCTGAACATTCAAACGTTGATGCTGATAAAATGTGCCCATGCGGTGTATTCAAGGAATCCAACATTCAGCGTGGTAAATGAAACTCCGCGCGGAACCAACGCGACCCAAGTTTGTGTAGCTCAATCGGGTGACCTCAGAGAGATGGAAGCAGAGCCAATTAGGAAATTCCAGATAAATAATAGCACAGGCTGGCATTTCGTATTATCTCATCAGTACCAATACAATAACAGGGAAATCCTTTTATGTCTTACAAGGCACAGTCAAACCAATCAAATTTATTGTTGTGGTCATGGTTGTCAGATTAGGTCCACGGCAACCTCGGGTTGACAACTAATGGCTTTTGGACACACAAAGCCGGTCTAATTCAGCTTATCGCGACGGCCTCGGCAAATCGCAAAAGGCGTGCATTAGTATGACGTAACAAGATCCGGAAAGCTGATAAGGGATTAACCCGGTGACGAGTCGCCAAGATGTGCCTGCCTATGGAGGCCGCTGGCGGCTTACGCGAACACGTATCATCGGAGGTGGATTGGATAACTTCGCGCTGAACCCAATTTGGTAGGTGTTCCTTCACTCGGGAATCTAAAACCTGTTCGGTCCTGCCGATGTAACTGATACCGCAATCACACACGAATTGGTAGACACAATGGGATTTGGCACCGGCTGGTTCATCTTCCTTTACTGAAGGTAACGGCAGCTTTCGGGTTCTGTTGATAATTACCACCTCCGCAGCACAGTATGTACGCTGAATGGCCGAGACAATCCGTTCGGTTATCCTTTTCGTTGTGTTGTCACCCTTGAATGGGACCTCAATGTACACCTTCTTCTTAGGGGCTGTCAACACCATCTCCTTGGGCGTCTAACTTGGCTATGTTTGTCTATGAATCGCTTTGGGTAGCCATTCTCCATAAGTGTCTTAGTGATCAACTCAAACTTCAGCCAGGCAGTCGTTGGAGCGGATACGTCTGGCCCGAGTGAATAATGTTTTTACCAGCGCGCGCTTGTGTGCCATCGGTGAGAAGCTAGTGAAGTGTAGATATTGGCCGGACCACGTTGGCTTCCGGTATACAGATCGCTTAATCAGGCTATAATCCCTGCGACTCATGAGAATGTCGAGGTACGGAAGGCGCCCATCCGATTCGTATTCAAAAGTCACATTCAGGTTGGCGTGAACGTCGTTGAGTTGGTCTACTAATCGTTCGATTTGCATATTCGTGGAACCGAAAACGAGGATATTATCCACATATCGTTTGTAATATGGCAGCTGAGAAATCTTTTCACTTAGTTTCCTCCCAAGAATCAGCATGAAAAATCAGCCAGTACCGGTCCCAACGGACTACCCATAGCTACTCCGTCGATTTGGCGATATGTGTTCTGGTCGAATCGGAAAGCGACATTCTCCGTGCAAAGTAACAGTGACTGCCTCAGGAGGTCTGTCGGTATTGGTAGACGGAAATTCTCCTCTTCTATCAGGTGGCGAATGTAAGCAACTGTCTCAAGCAATGGGACATTAGTAAATAACGATTGGACGTCCAATGAGCACATAACCTTGTCGGCTACGCTGCTTTGGTCTGGGTCTTCGATTATTTCAAAAGCGTCCTTAATGCTGTGAAAAATGTAGTGCTGTCTCAGTGGTGCAAGGATCCGAACTAACCAACGAGCCAATTTGCGCTGCGGGGAATTCACCATGGACAAAATAGGTCTTAGTGGCATGCCATGCTTGTGAGTTTTTGGTAACCCGTATAGCTGTGGTGTCGAGGAACCGCTCGGTTTCAGGTGCTTGTAGGTGGTTTCATCAATTACACTATGTAGGAGACGCGTTTCAAGGTGTCGGGTTATACGGGCCTCTACTTCTGTCAGGTATTCTATCTTGTCGGTGCGCTGAAACTTGCTTTCATCTCTTAGAACGTTTAGCATTTTTTACGTAATCACTCTTGTCCATGACAACTGCTTCTGAACCTTTGTCCGATTTTAGTATAACCACTCCCTTATTTCTCAGCTATCGTAGTGTTTTTAAATGACGGCTTGTAAGCGCACACTTTTCATTTACCGGTACCACGGGGCTTCATAAGCAATTTCGGTCAGCCTATTCCTCAACCAACTGATAGCATCAGGACTGGTTGACTGAAGTTCAGCTACTTGGTCGAAACAATTCTCAACCTGTGCTTCAACAAACAATCGATTCAGCTTATTGGGAGTAACTTTGTAATCTATCCCCATGGCCAGTGCTTCTAGCTGCATATCATCAAGCTGTACGTTTGACACATTCAAGACGTACTTACCGAGATCCCGTGTAACGGGTTGGTCATTTGCTTCCATCAGGGATTTCAGTAGACGCTTTCTGCAAGTTTCTTTCCTGCGAGCGATAAGCATCTGGCAAAATACTGAGAAGACATTACGGCAGCATAGGGACAGGCTCTACACAACCGGCATCAGGCGAGTATGTCTCTCCATCACAGTTGTTAGCTTTGCCTTGGTAGTGTCTAGTTGCGCTGATGCAATGCGTCTAAGATTACGATTGGAAGGCGCGAGCTTGTTTCTGCGTAATAGTTTCAGCATTGAACGCGGGTAACGGCGTAGGGTGACACACTCGGAAAGAAAGTATGTTTCCACACGTTTGCAAGCTAGCTTTCATCTTAGCTTGACAATACGATGCAGCAAACGGTTAGTTTCGGGGGGAATTCGTCGCTTGAGAAATTTAACATTTGTGTAGATTCGTCGCAGTTAGACACAGGTAGACAGCCACCACACATCCAGGAAAGCGCTAGACGGCCGTTTCGTCCTATTGGGACTCGTCAGTAGCGCGCACCCGCCGAATACTTCCGGATTCGAACCCACGACCTTACTCTTGTGAGTCAGCTACTTATGCCACTGAGCCATGGGTGACGGCAGCGAACCGCCATGACTGCTATCTAACTGCGATATAGCGCGGCTCATCCTCCAATGTCTTGCATGCTATGCATGTGCAAAGGACAGTGCTGGACCCAGAGCAACGACTTCTTTTGCAAGCCGGCACCAATCGAGGTTGCAAATATGCTGCTAAGGCAACTACTGATTATTTGTAAGTAGTAGGGGGAATTGTTAGGTTGTTTGTGTAGATTCGTGCAGTTAGACACAGGAAGACAGCCACCACACATACAGGAAAGCGCTAGACGGCCGTTTCGTCCTACTGGGACTCGTAAGTAGCGCGCACCCGCCGAATACTACCGGATTCGAACCCACGACCTTACGCTTGCGAGTCAGCGACTAATGCCACTGAGCCATGGGCGAAGGCATCGGACCGCCATTAATGCTAACATCGTGTAATTGATGAAACCACCTACAAGCACCTGAAGCCGAGCGGTTCCTCGACACCACAGCTGTACGGGTTACCAAAAACTCACAAGCATGGCATGCCACTAAGACCTAGTTTGTCCATGGTGAATTCCCCGCAGCGCAAATTGGCTCGTTGGTTAGTTCGGATCCTTGCACCACTGAGACAGCACTACAATTTTCACAGCATTAAGGACGCTTTTGAAATAATCGAAGACCCAGACCAAAGCAGCGTAGCCGACAAGGTTATGTGCTCAGTGGACGTCCAATCGTTATTTACTAATGTCCCCTTGCTTGAGACAGTTGCTTACATTTGCCACCTGATAGAAGAGGAGAATTTCCGTCTACCAATACAGACAGACCTCCTGAGGCAGTCACTGTTACTTTGCACGGAGAATGTCGCTTTCCGATTCGACCAGAACACATATCGCCAAATCGACGGAGTAGCTATGGGTAGTCCGTTGGGACCGGTACTGGCTGATTTTTTCATGCTGATGCTTGGGAGGAAACTCAGTGAACAGATTTCTCAGCTGCCATATTACAAACGTTATGTGGATGATATCCTCGTTTTCGGTTCCACGAATATGCAAATCGAACAATTAGTAGACCAACTTAACAACGTTCACGCCAACATGAATGTGACTTTTGAATTCGAATCGAATGGGCGCCTTCCGTACCTCGACATTCTCATGAGTCGCAGGGATTATAGCCTGATTAAGCGATCTGTATACCGGAAGCCAACGTTGTCCGGCCAATATCTACACTTCAATAGCTTCTCACCGATGGCACACAAGCGCGCGCTGGTAAAAACATTATTCACTCGGGCCAGGCGTATCTGCTTCAACGACTGCCTGGCTGAAGAGTTTGAGCTGATCACTAAGACACTTATGGAGAATGGCTACCCAAAGCGATTCATAGACAAACATAGCCAAGTTAGACGCCCAAGGAGATGGTGTTGGCAGCCCCTAAGAAGAAGGTGTACATTGAGCTCCCATTCAAGGGTGACAACACAGCGTACATACTGTGCTGCGGAGGTGGTAATTATCAACAGAACCCGAAAGCTGCCGTTACCTTCAGTAAAGGAAGATGAACCAGCCGGCGCCAAATCCCATTGTGTCTACCAATTCGTGTGTGATTGCGGTATCAGTTACATCGGCAGGACCGAACAGGTTTTAGATTCTCGAGTGAAGGAACACCTACCAAATTGGGTTCAGCGCGAAGTTATCCAATCCACCTCCGATGATACGTGTTCGCGTAAGCCGGCAGCGGCCTCCATAGGCAGGCACACCTTGGCGACTCGTCACCGGGTCAATCCCTTGTCAGCTTTCCGGATCTTGTTACGTCATACTAATGCACGTCTTTTGCGATTTGCCGAGGCCGTCGCGATAAGCTGAATTAGACCGGCTTTGTGTGTCCAAAAGCCATTAGTTGTCAACCCGAGGTTGCCGTGGACCTAATCTGACAACAATGACCACAACAATAAATTTGATTGGTTTGACTGTGCCCTGTAAGACATATAAAAGGATTTCCCTGTTATTGTATTGGTACTGATGAGATAATACGTAATGCTAGCGCCTGCCAATATTCGTCTTCTCATTGGTTTTGTTCACACTACTGAAATGTACTAACGGTTTCAATTTCCAGGTACCTGGGGTCCAATCTAACCGTTAAGTGTGCAATAGTTTAACCTCTGGTCGTTTCGATGGCGACCATGATGATCTGTGAACATTTGCACCTTCGGTGGGCTTCCTAGTCAAGAATGGTTCCGGAGTTCATAGATCATTTTCGTCCCAACTCTTAACACTCTCCACTGAAACCCTGTCCCTGACCAAACAAGGTGGATAACCTTGGATGAAGTATTCCAAGCCCGGGCTGACAAAGGCCGAGAAGAAATTAACAAACATATCACCCGTGACGGTCCCGAAGGCCCTGAGGATCATCCACAAAACTCTGAAACCTTTGCACGTAGCTTTCTTCCAGTTCTTAATGGATGTAAGTTCTGAAGACAATGTGACCCCAGGTCCACCAGTTGAGAAAATGCTGTAGTTCATCCCAGCCAAGCAGATAAAGCTTTTGGGGCCATTTTTCCTACCGTAAAATGGTACGTTATAATTTATGGTCGGCTGCCAAAGAACAGTCCAGTCCAAGCGTTGATTGAGGGCCTGCTACACAGTTTGGGATCAATCGAGTTGAGACACTGTGTGCCAAAACTTTGGGCCATCTGTATACA
Organism: Dicrocoelium dendriticum; assembly: GCA_944474145.2. Taxonomy (NCBI): domain Eukaryota; kingdom Metazoa; phylum Platyhelminthes; class Trematoda; order Plagiorchiida; family Dicrocoeliidae; genus Dicrocoelium; species Dicrocoelium dendriticum. Next base: position 125,590,238 of record OX104063.1, on the reverse strand, counting down.
TGTGAGATTATACCCCAGCATTTATGGCAGCTCATTGACATACATCGAAAATAACAATGGGCTAAGCACCGAACCCAGTGAGCCCACACTGAGGACTGACTGACAGAATGACAGACCAGGCCACACACGAAAACACATCTCGCTCCTTTCCAGAAACGTGGTGATCCATTCTGGTGCATTCCCTGATGTTCCATAAGACCGACGCTTCAAGGAGAGGCGGGAATGGGGTACAGTGTCGAAGGCTTTGGAGTAGTCAATAAACAGTAGACCCACTGTACGACCCCAATCCAAAGCATCCGTCAAACATTCTCGTGCAACTAGCAACTTAGTCATGCAGGAATAACCATTTCGAGAGCCATGTTGTAGTCGACTGAGCGCGCCAAACTCCCGCAGGGGTTTTCAAGCACATCCCTGGCCAACAGCTCCAGTACCCTAACCAGTACGCTTGTCAAACTTACCGGCCTATAATTGACAGGGAGATGCTTGTCGCGCTTTTAAAAATCGGGTAGACACTAGCATTTTTTAGTCCTGGGGAAAGAAGCAGCTGGGAAGCGAAAACTGAACTTAACGTGTCACTGACACACACACCTAGCTTGCGCGTTAGGTAAGTAAATAAATAATGTTTTATTCCTGGTAGAGAGATGCACGCCTTTACAGATGTGATCATGTTATGGGAAAAGTGCGAGCAAATATGTACAACAATACAACATGCTCGTGATAAAAATGTACGTGTGCATGGTTGTGTGTCTGTGCCTCCGTGTAGATTTGTGGCTTGAATCTGTAAGTGTGCCGTTGTATTTGTGACTGTTTGACAGTGCCGGCTAGTTAAGAATAAAAATTGATGTCCGTGGATTGGACGGCATTATCCAGTCATCCACAGGACTGTGACTATAGTCTGTGGCGAGTCACATTCTGTAGCCACAATGATGCTAAACGAATATTTGTGGCTTTTATAGGGGGAAAGCTTGCCAGGCGAAAGCACACCACGTCCTGGATCCACTCGAGCGGAATATTTGATGGAATAGGCTACACCCGAACCACTCAACTGGCGCCAAGAGGTTGTTGTTCTGCTAGCCAGCTTTGGGTGAATATCCACTATCGCAGTGTGGTTGGGAGGATTTAGGCCCTGAAAAAGATGGAGAACCTGTGCCTCCGAAGTTGTGACGTCAGTTATACAGGAATCCTGCGGGACCCTCATCTCGAAGCCGACATGCGGCAGCTGCTTATCCCGAACAATAGCCCACGCATACTGCCCACTGAGTCGAAAGGTTGTTTCTTGTTCAGTGTTGGCAGTGGCGTCGTCAATACCTACTAACACTGAGATAGGTAGCCAACGTTACTACGCCATCTGACCTAGGCCAAGAATCGTTTGTGGTTTGCGGAAGTAGAGTTAGCCACCTCCTTCACGTAGCTATGTCTAGTAGCTCGTAACTGACTCTTGCGCGTTGTTCGCGCTTCACTATAACGCCAAAAAGTACCTTCTGAGAGAACTGTCCGATAGATCCGTCGGCATCTCACCCTTCTCTTCATTAGCTGGTTTGCGACTGAGTCCAACCATGGTGGCTTTACTTTAGCAAGATTCTTCACCGGAAATGGAACGTAGGTGTGGGATATATTAAAGCGGACAGACTTATTTGTATTCCAAGCCTTCTGTATGACATCATTCGACTGGATGGTGCATGGGGAACTTACTGCCTTGGCTCTAATAGACTGAAAGTCGGCGAGCCAAATTTTCAGAGTTCTGACCCTGCGTGAACCGTAGTCTCTAATGAGAGCACAAGTGAATGACAAGCACACATGGTCACTGATCCCCCAAAGGGGGCCATACCCAAGGACACTCACGAAGCCGACCGACATTGAGAAAATTAGGTCAAAGCGCGAAGGAGCATGACCCACCGAGTACCTGGTGTGTCGACCGACAACTTGGTGTAAGCGTACTTCCAGTCTCATGTCGATAATCTCGGCAACTCACCCTTTTGCCCTGCCTCATAAATAGGCTATGCCAATTTACTTCTCCGATATAAATGTCTACCATTATCAGGCATCTGTTCGCAGAGCTTGTGCGGATGGTCAATGAAAAACATGGAAATGCTATCAGGGCTCCTATCCAGCAATACAATTTTAATTTGCTTTGACCCATTAGAGACTTCAACTGCAAGAGCTACAACAGTTCTAGCAACTTAGTTAAAAGCATGTGTTTTTGACCTGATTACACCACATCTGATGTATAGGGCGACTCCGCCTCCGCGGCGCTCACACGGTTGGTCAGCTCTCAGTACCGCGTTGCCCGGAACGCATAATTCACTGTCCATGACGTCAGAAAATAAGCATATTTCAGTGAACGCGTGTATCTCAGGATAGGCCTTGTCTGTTAGGGCCCCAATGTAACATCTTCTTTTTCAGGCTAGACAGATTACTGAGAACAATGTGAAAACGTTGGTGTGGAGGCCCCGACTCGTGCGCTACCAGGATGTGGTCTGGTAGGGCTGAAGTGAACTGTCGGCTCACTACACGAAAACCCACCAAACATAATCCTTTCTCGCTAACTTCTTGACGCGCTTTCAGGAGTTTAGTGGCTCTCTTAAGCTTTATCATATCCGCTAAGGCTAGGTCCGGCTGTATACTGACCCTGGAACCCTTCAGTTTAAAGGCGAAACGCAAAAGAGCTTGATGCTCCGGTGTAGACAGGACCACGCCCTATAAAAACCTACGTTTAGCAAATTTGCAGTTTGGATGGCAATTGCTGTTACAAAGTCTCTGTTAGGAAAAATACATTTTCTTCTCTTAGTGGGTTTTCGGGTGGTCAGCCGGCGGTCCTTTTCCGTCTTACCACTGCCCATTCTGGTAGCGCACGACCCAGGTCTGGATCTAACGAAAACCTTCAGATAGTGCTAAGTAATGTGCGCAGCCTAAGGAATAAGGTGTACGAGTTAGGTCTGCTTGTAGATGGGTCTCATCCCCATATACTCGCATTCACTGAAACGTGGCTGTCTCAGGACATCACGGATGGTGAAGTACATCCATCTGGCTACGCACTATTTAGATGCGATCGCTCTGCTGGCCGACAGGGAGGGGGCGTCGTTCTTTATGTGAGCTGTAAACTTGACGTTTTAAAGACTTGCTTATTTCCGTCGGCAGACAAAACTGTTGAAGCTCTATCGGCTGTTATTAGCACATCCTGGGCTCAGGTTACAGTTGTAATTGTGTATAGAAACCCTGGGAGCGTATCCAACGAGGTACTTGAATTCATTCGCTCCCAGTCCGCAAATAAGTGTTTGGTGATGGACAACTTCAACCTCCCAGAGATTTGCTGGGCAGATCTTACTTGCGACTCAGCGTCAGGCACATTCGGCGCTGATCTGCTTGAACTTACGCTCTAAGTATCTTTGCACCAGTTCATTGACCTCCCCACTAGGTACATGGACGCCCAAGTACCGTCTATCTTAGACCTTGTATTTGCTAAGTCACTCGATTTTGTTGATGACATTACTTACGGACCTCCACTGGGTTCCAGTGATCATGTTTGTTTGCTCTTCAGTTGTACTCTGTCTAGACGCTACCAGAGTACTGTTGAGTCTCGCCCGAACATATGGCAAGCAGACTATCAATCAATGAGAGCCAAGGCTTCTGGTTTCCATTGTGAGATCTCAGACGACGATACTGTCGAGGTTGCCTGGGATAAATTTAAGTCCTACCTCACAGAGGTCTCTGCTCCCTTCATCCCAGTCAGAAGGAGAAAGGAGGCCCGAGCACAGCCGCCCTGGATAGATCCCACTGGCAGGCATCTGCTCACAAAGAGGTCTAGATGTTGGCGGACTTACCGAGATGCTCCGTCCACCGATACGTATGACAGGTACCGTAAGGCTAGAAATAGGTGTAAGCAACACCTAAGGCATGCTAGGCTCAATTTTGAAAAAGGGTTAGCGGACGAAGCTTCAGAGAATCCAAAAAGATTCTTCGCTTATGTCAAAAGGCGCTGCGCTTCGAACATGTCAATTCCAGTATTGATGCGTGATGACGGTACTCATGCGCATACGGACTATGACAAGGCCTGCGTACTCAGTGGGCAATATGCGGCAGCGTTTGTAAGGGAAACCTCTTTGACAGGCGTTGAGCTGGTTTGCAGGACCCCAGAGGGTTCAGAACTATCTGAATTTATTGTAACGGAGACTGCAGTTCGTAGGCTGTTACAAGGGCTGAACCCTTCTAAGGCCTCTGGGCCTGATTTAATTCACCCGAAACTGTTGCATGAGTTGGCTGCGGAACTAAGTGGACCGCTCGCTATTGTGTTTCAGAAATCGCTTGCCAGTTGTGCATTGCCTTCCGAATGGAAGGAAGCTGTCATCTGTCCCATCTTCAAACATGGGGACAGGGGTCTGCCTGCAAATTACAGGCCAGTTAGTCTGACGAGTGTAGTAGTCAAACTCCTCGAGAAACTGGTGAGAGATACATTGGAGAGTCATCTGAGTAGATTTAATCTACTTAGCAATGTACAACACGGATTCCGGAAGGGATTTTCGTGTCTGACGAATCTGTTGGTGGCTCGCGAAAATTGGGCGGATGCAGTGGATAACGGCCACACATTGGACGTGCTTTTCGTCGACTTTTCGAAGGCATTTGACAAGGTACCCCATTTGAGGCTCGCGCAAAAGCTGTCCTCCTACGGGGTATCTGGCCGCGCCCTTCATTGGGTGACTGCCTTCTTGGAGGATAGAGAACAGTGTGTACGGGTAGGCCGGGGCCTATCATTTAGGCAGTCTGTCCTCAGCGGCGTGCCGCAGGGCTCGGTCCTTGGACCGCTGTTGTTCTCTATCTATGTGAATGACCTACCCGCGGAGCTTGAGGTACCATCGCTGCTATTTGCTGATGACCTGAAGCTGTGGAACATTGTTGATGTTCCTGGGGGTTCCGAAGCTATTCAGCGAGCATTGGATAAGCTTTGGGACTGGTCTACTTTATGGTTACTGCCCATAAATCAGGCAAAGTGCTCCGTTCTTCGAATTGGAGGAGGTTGTCCTCCTGCGAAGTACTTGGTCGGTGGGGTCGAACTCCCCCGTGTATCTAGCCAGGTTGACCTAGGCGTCGTACACTCTTCGGCTTTACACTCCGGCGACAACTGGAAGAAGGCCGCAAGCAGGGGTTTCCGCATGTTGTGGTTAATCCGACGTTCTTTCGGAGTCTTGACGGGCGGCATCTTTACGAGGCTGTTCTCGGCTTTCGTTCGGCCTCATCTGGAATACTGCGTCCAGGCTTGTCCGCCCTGCCTCGTCCGGGACAAAATGGAGCTAGAGAGGGTTTTACGAGTGGGTACTAGGTTAGTCGAGGGATTACGGGGACGGACGTACCCCGAGCGTCTACTTAGTTTGGGAATGCATTCAATGCACTACCGAAGGCTTAGAGGAGACCTAATCCTAACCTACCGTATCTTGACTGGGAAGGTTGGTCCAGATTTATCTTGGCTATTCAGTCCCGCTAGATTGTCTGTTCTACGCGGTCATTCGTTGAAGCTGGACAAACCGCGGTCCGATCGGATTAGGGCGGAAATCCGGCTGTCACGCAGAGTCATCGACCGCTGGAACATGCTTCCGGAAAGTGTTATCAGGGAATCTACGGTTAAGGGGTTTGAGCGGCAACTTGACGCTCTTGGGTGGCAACACGAAACCTTTCCATTTTCCTGAGTAACTCGCATCTTCGTACTTCGATTTTCTTTTCTCTACTTTTCTTCACGTATTGGTATTATTTTCTTATTTAAGTGCACTTCCCTATTCTGTACCTTCGATTTCTCTTCCTATCCTTTGCTTACTTCACGTGACTGCCACAGCAGGGACTGCTAGGGCAGGAAACGTGGGCATTAACTGGTTGGCCAGGGTGCGATACGGGTGTTTCCGTTTTAGATCCATCAATAACTGTGCACTTCATCAATTCCTGGCTCAACGATCCACTCAAGATGGAACACTCACGGGATTCTCCTATCGTTCCAGTCCCCATCTGAACTGAACTGAACTCAAAACGGACTGGTGGAACACCGCCGTTTTTCATCATGTCTTTGGTACAGCCTATGATTGCTGCGCCAGCGAGTGGTTCCCACTTTCGTTCGTGATGACATGGAAGTTACGCTGGCCGGTCTTGCAGTTTACGATTCTTCCGACTTATTGAGGCGCTTAAAATCTATATTTTCGGCTTTGGCTAGGAACGTGCTTGATATTCCGACTGAGATATATCTAGCGTTGTTTTTCGGTTTGCTTGTCATGATAGCCACGGCGCTATGGTCGCGAAGGCCCCATACACTGGCTGTTGGAGTAAAACGCGGCCGTGGTAGTCATCCTTTTAGCTTCGAGACGTACCTAGCCGAATGGCTCAAAGTGTACGTTGATCAAGCGAAGAGTGACCCAGCTTCCTGGATGCTTGCCTTATTGATACCGCAAATCAACTTCGAACTAACCAGACTAGTTTGTTCCTATATTCTGATAGAGTACGATTTGTAGATCGGTTCTGCCGTTTCTGTCCATGATATTATTTTGAACAGCACTCCTCATTATCAAATAATCCATATGTCTTCTGAATTACTAGGGGATATTACTGAATCTGTAAGATGTCGTTTATTTCTTGATGTTGTAGGTGGCTACAACCGCTGTTTTCCTCCCCTCCGTTACAATTTATGCCCAAATAAGTCTTTCTGACAGCTCTGCTTTGTATTGCACTCTAAAAGCGTCCGTGAAGTCCAAGGTTAGTGTCATATTGCTCATCTCCTGGGCTCCAGGTGAAATTTTTCATCAGTCATCGCGACGCAGATTTGCTCATTGTGAATATGTACACTCTTCCTGATACAGAATTATGCCCGATAAGCCATAGTCCGGATTTCGACGTAAGTCGCTAGCTACTACATAAAACGTCACTTACTTTACCGTGTTTCTTTCGTAGCTTACTTGTGTTTGGCCTTTGAATGACCAAAAGCTATCTTCGAGTTTATCCATTTTCTGTTCGTTTTAGGTAGACTGGTTTAAAAATCTGCTTGTAAATGCCCTGCAACGATGCAAAGTTGCTTGGACTCCGGAAACGCCTTCCACCTTCACACATGCAGCTGCGAATTTAACAGGAGAACTCTCGCGTACTTCAGTATGGCGAACGAAGTCATCGGTGCGTTATTAATATTTAACTATCATATTTCGATTAAGTTACAGCCGATCTCACCAATTTACCACATACTTCTTTCGGAAAGCCTATTCGCACTGCTCATCACTCGTCAGATTTTCGGTCTGTTCTGGTTCTGAATCGCTACAGCTGTGCCGTCAATTGCAATGGACTACGTAGTATTTTTATATGTGATTCATCAAACCCGCTCGCCTTTTCCGTCAAATTCCAGGTATCTTTAATTGCCGGCCCGTACCCTAGGAGTAACGAGCCTTTCGTAACCTTGCGGCGCGGGTTTGAGTCTACGTAGGTGCGAGGCGACCCTCACAGTATCCGTAGCCCACATGCTGCCCGTTCTAGTTGCGTGGCACTGAAGCGTCGGCACTACGTACCGGCATACTGCTGATCCCTAGGTAGTTTTTCACTGATGGCTCAGTAGTTGAGCTAAATCCATAAACTGCTGTAGTAAAAAACAACAACAGCAGTACATCAGCTATTTGAAATGATGCTTCGTTGACATACAACCATGACGACCTATGCAATAGAGAATAATAAAAGGGAGAGAAGGGCGACTTACCTATAGACCTTGATGCCCTAAGCAAACATTCAGGGTCAAGCGCCTACACCTTATGTTAACAACACCGTCAAACAGCTGGCTATCATGCAAAGATAAGGCGACATCAGTGAGACAGCTTACTTGCGGCTTTCACTGGCCCGCGTCGTAATCAACCATTATCCCGCAGATAACCCAGCGCCAAACACTTTAAATAAACAATCCGATTAGGAGACGGCAGCAGACTGGTGTCTACTGCAAGCCATGTCCTGTAAAGTGTCAGTCCTCTGTCAGGAAAACCTATCAAAACGCACTGCGTACCGAACTTTCGCTGCTGGAGCAGGAGCCTTAGGTTTACCACTTTCATCGAACATTCCCTGCTTGTAACATAGTACACCCCTTTCAAGAGACTGTTACCTCCGTTCTGTCCAACTGCCACTTTCAGACCATTATCTGCAACATTTTACGTCTTGTTTGCAACCATCGCAAAGAGACGACCTTAACGTGGTGCGACGATCTGCGTGCCTTTTTGATCCGTTGAGCTATATTGGCTGGTGCCCCCGGTCACCTTGAAAGCTGCTCCTACCAGGTTGGTCAGTGGTGAGAGATCAGACAAACTCAGTCTCCTGGTCCTCCAGGTTGGGGGTTTGGAATGGGATGGCGTCCATTTCCGTAAAATTAAATCATTGCCACCTCCCCGCTGCCTTGCGGAGAGGATTCTGAGCCAAAAGCTTTTGTTTCGGATCCTAATCGTCCTCCTGTCTAGGTCTGGGTGCCCTGGCAGTATCTCAGCCCACATACAACCATGACAATTTCTCCAAACTCCAACTACACCCTGCATCGGCTGTCGCCCAGATTACCAAGGGTCGCCTTATCTGCTGCATACGTCAGTGCGGATAAGCAAAAACTGGCGCCTCCTTTCTTTCCACCTGTTTCTGTTACTTCCATCCCAACCCCCATTACTAACCTTCCTATAATTTCCAGTTTAATTGACAGCAACCGAAGTGCCACTGGAGTAGAATCATCTGCAGCCACCTTCCCACAACACCCATCGGACGCCTATCGGCAACAGCCCCTTATAAGCCCACTCTGTCCAGTTTCCATGGCGGCGTTCAACGCTCGCACTCTGAGACAAATAGGTACGTTGGAATATTGTATTCAATGGGAATAAAACTCAAGCCCTACAGGGTAAAAAGAAGTTTGGGTTGGGTCTGATGAAAGGCCAAGCAACCTTATCTTTATCGGGCTTATGCGACATGTAAACAGAATTCACGCCGGCTCAAAGCGTGACATCCCACCACGCCCTCCGAAACGGCTATGGAAAGGAATTAGGTAGAACAGAAAAAAGTAGAGAAACTCCATCAGGTAGAAAGTAGTTGTCTCGGGGAATATCACAGTGTAGCTCGGCCAGATGACAGTCCAGGTGGGTCTTAAACTCCGCAACAGTGGGTACCGAAACTAACTCGGCAGGCATAACATTCCACCGTCGGCAGATTCACAAAGCGAAGTAGTGTCGTCTGCAGTAGGAAGGAGGCGACATTTCAGACCGTTAAATGTAAGGTTGTTTTTTATGGACCACTGATGTAGACGGTCAAGATCCGTCTGCAGTGCGTGGGCATCATCCGGGACGTCAATTATGCGCCGCGGCTTCGCGTCATCCGCATATAGCAGCAGCGAAGACTCCACTTGCGGTGTGACGTCATTAATGAAGGCTAGGAAGGGGTCCGGTCCGAGAACAGACCCTTGCAACACCGCTTGTGGCGAGGATGCGGCGGACAATGCTACGTCGACGCGTACTTGGACGGTACTGTTTTGGAGGTAGTTCCGAATCCAGTCCACCAAGGCCCCTGAAATGCTGTAAGACAACTGTTTCTGTAGTAGAATGTTGTGGTCGACCTTGTCGAAGGCTTTGGCCAAATCCAAGAATATGACGTGCCAGAATCGGCAGCAGTTGTCCAGTTATACCTGGCAAGTAGCAGGTTACCCAGGCACGACCGTTGCCGCCGGAAGCCGTGCTGGCAATCGAAGAGCAGTTTCTGGGCCTCCATGTGGTCGATTAAAGCGTCTGCGATGATTGATTCCATCACTTTGGAGATCGTAGACAGGAGGGTTATCCGTCGGTAATTGGCCGGGTCTTTGCGAGTACGCCTTTGTAGATTGGTGTAATAGTCCCACATTTCCAATCATTGGAAATTTTGCCTTGCAAGAAGAAGTGAGTAAACAGGCTGCATTCGCGCGCACCTTGAACACACTAGGTATTGATGTGTTGTGTGTCCTAAACTAGGATCAATAACCCTGCTGCGGTTGTTGAATTAATTTGCGTCGGCTTGTCCTCTCGCTATTGGTTGCACCGGCTGGTGGCCGAGTGGTCTGCACGTTTGGTTTGCAACATAGGGTCACCGGTTCGAATCCCCGTAGGTGTGGGCGTCCTCGCGGTACACTCAACCCACGTGCGACTAGTGATGGTCGCGCGGCAGCGAACCGCCGTTACGGCGTACAGCTGACACATTATTATTCACATTGCATTGGTTGCACCCATCCGGAGATGCCGATGCAGCACTTACAGCTCAGACTGGTGTGGGTATCATTCTAAGCTCCAAGTCTGAGCCATCGTTGGTTGATTGGTTTCCGGTGAACAGCCATTTGTGTGCAACCCGTTTGACAACATCAACTAAGGTTTATTCACGATGTATTACAAACACGGTCTGTTTGTGATTTCCGCTTATGCTCCCACCGACTGCAGTTCTAACGCTGCCAAGGACTCATTCTATCACGAACTGAACGCTCTACTACGCAGTGCTACTAGTTCGGATATTATGGTACTTGCAGGGGATATGAGCGCACAAGTAGAGCGTCTGAGCTCTTCGGTAGCTCAGCTAGGTTGTACTTATAGGCTTAACTGCGAACGGACTGACAACGGCGAGCGTCTGCTGCAACTGTGTGCGGAGCACCAGTTGTTCCTTAGTAGCACTGCTTCTGGACAAAGTGGGCGCGGAAGTGTCACTTGGCGTCCTCCTGTAGCTGGCTAGTTATGGACCCAACTACATCATTTTGCCATACGATACAGGTTTCGTGGTTCAATCCTGAATTGCCGCTCTTTTTAGAATACGTGCCTCGATTTTGATCACGTCTTAGTACGTTGTCGTTTTTCCATGAACTTTACCGGGAAGCGCACCAAGGGTCTCCTCCGATTGGTAACGGAGAAATTGTTCCAGCCCTCGGTCAGACAAGTCTATCAAGACGCACTTTGTACTGAACCTTCGCTCCCTTGTCCTAATGACACTGCGTTTCAGTGGAATATGATCTTGGCCGCCATGCACGATGCAGATGCATCTGCTTGTGGTACTATCCATCGTCACCGCACCGGTCACTGAATATCCGAGAGGTCGGTGAACCTGTTGGAATCTAGAAGAAACCTCCCGGTTGGCTCTGAACACAATATGACCAGACGGGCTATTAGGCGCAAAGTAAAGCGAAGCCTACTTGCTGACAAGGAAGCCTGGTGGACCAGTAGGGCTCAGAAAGGGAGGCGACAGGAGCAGTAGGCAATTACCGCAAGCTCCTTTAGCTGGTCCGAACCACTGGTTTCAGGAAACCAGGCGTCAGTGAGACAATCAGAGACAGCGCGGGTGCGCTGATACATAATGAGGAGCACTGTATTGCTCGTTGGGCGGAACACTTTCAAGTTCCAGCTGACCCCTTGCTCCCAGACCTCTTTCTACTCAAGTGATGCAGGACGAGCAATGGACGGTTAGTTTAGAGCCTCCGTCAGGGGCTGAGGTCCGAAACGCGATCACAGCTCTCAATCGTTTTCGTACCGCTGGTCCGGATTCCCTCCCACCTACACTTTTTAAGGATGGAGTTGAGGTCCTCTGCGAAGCACTGACCTCCCTATTCGAACGTATCTAGAAGGAAGTGTCCCGACTAACTGGAGCGCATCGATTATAGGGGCACTATACAAGGACAGTCGCACAGACTGTTCTAAACACAGGGGTATTGGCCTAACGCCAGTTGTGACAAAATTACTGGCCTCAATTCTCGTTCGTCGCCTCAATGTGGAACGGGAATCTTGAGTTAGGGAAGAGCAGGCAGGTTTCCGCCCAGGACGTGGCTGTATAGACCAGACATTCACTCTGCGGCAGATACTAGAGCAGCGCCACGCATACCACAGACCGACAATAGCTGTGTTCTTCAATTCATCATCATCAGTGCACGTTAGCTGTGGGTGAGAAACACCTCAGCTAATGTGCCGCAATACAAAAAGATAAGAGACTAAAAAATTACACTACGGGAATATGATGGTAAATATTATATTATACGTTTTGCATGAGATCGGGATTGGTGAGGGAACCTAAATTGAGGGGGATGGACAAGAGAACACAATACAAACACCATTGGGGCTGGCTCTTTGCCATATCAGCAAGTGTGTGCAACCAAACGTGTTCATCGTCCTTAGGACCCCAGCCAGGCAGTTGGGATGCACCAACCGACGCCAGTTTCGCAGTGAGGGTTTTCATTACTCTCTACCGAGTCGTCACTTGGCCTCCCCCTCTTCCAATCGCACCCGCAGCGCGCAAACAATGCACATCGCGGTAGTCGGTATGATAGCATGCGCAACACGTGATCCAGCCATCTGAGTCTGGTGCGTGATATGGTGCTGAGCGGTTCCCTCGCTCTTTCTGCACCAAATACGCGATGCCGTAGATGCTCATTGTTTACGCCGTGCTCCCATCTGACATGAGCTAAGCTACGAAGACAGCGATGATCGAATGTAACGTGTCTCTTTATGTCTGTCGACCTGATGGACCAAGTTTCACAGCCGTATAAGAGGGTTAAACGGGCGGCTGCGTCATAAACTCTGCCCTTCTGGGCGAGAATAATGTCGCTTCTGCGCCACAGGTGGCAGAGGTTGACAAAAGCACCTCGAGCTTTTGCTATACGATTTGTAACCCCACGGTCGCTACTATAGCTGCCCAGTTACTTGAATCCCTGGACCACTCCTAGCTGATCAGCACAAAGCGTTAGCGCAGGGTTAAATCCCTACCAATCTTGAAGAAGTACTTTGCATTACGATGGAGTAAAGCATAGCCCAAAACGATAGACAGCCAGTGCTAATCGGTCCAGTGCTGCTTAGCATGTTTGGGAGCTAACACAGATTAGGGCAATATCGTCCGCATACTCCAAGTCAAGAAGTCGCTCACCAGTAAGTAGCTCCACACCTTCTAAATCGTGTTCAGTGAATGCTGTTTCTATGACTTTATCAACTACGAAGTTAAATAGGAAAGGTGACAGCAGGCAATCTTGTCTCACACCGCTGGTGATACTGAAGGGTGGCGACAGTTTGTCGTAAACCCTCACCCTGCCAGTACTACGCGCGTACAGCGCTTTGATAATGTTAACGCATTTATCAGGCTTACCATCCCTCAGAAGACAATCCCAAAGGGCACATCGATCGACTGAATCGAAGTCACCTTTTATGACAAGAAACGCAACAGTGGATCACCAGTAAACATCCCGGTGCTCCAACAATTGATACTATGTGAAGATGTAGTTGATGCAGCCCCGACCTCGACGAAACCCGGCTTGCTTTTCACTGATCTGGCTTTCACGAGTGCCACTCTTTGTGTGGAGAATGACATACGCAAGCAATTTAGAGGCAGTTGAGATCAGACTAATCCTTCTATGATTGCCGCATTCTGAACGGGAGCCTCCCTTGAAACTTGAGACAATGACTGAGCGGCTCCAGTCTGTCAGGACAGTCTCCCGCTCCCAAAGTTTCACTAGCAACTCGTGTAAATCCTCTTCTAGAGCAACTTCCCCGAATTTGAAGTGGGCTGGGGGAATTCTATCTGCCCTTGCGGCCTTATGCAATTTCAACAGACTGATCTCACGTTCGACTTCTGCGCGTGAGGGCGGATCCAAGGAGACGGCTCTGGGAGAAGGACACTCAATGCCCGAAAAGAAACCGGTAACTCAGGTTGGTTACATTGTCTTGCAGTGTTCGGCTCAACGCTCCAAGTGTTTTGGCAGTCTGTGGATCGGCTACCCACTCTCGTCACGCATGGTCTCGCTAACACCAAGTCTTCTGCTGCCTGTTTCCCGTATCAAACGGAATAACTTACGATGATTACCAACGGCAGCAGCTGTTTCCATCTCCGAGCCACGATGAGACCACCAGGCTTCGCGGTCTTTCTTCTGGCTAGCACGCAATTCTGCCCTGAGGTTTTTACGAGTCTCGTTGCATTCGCCTCCAGCCGGAGTACGTCGGCGACAATCCGTAAATTCCAGGCACTGCGTAGACACTCAATGTCCAGTTCGGAAATTTGATTTGCCACATGAAGACATGCCTACTGATAGTAGCGTTTGGCGAATATGTATCCATCCAGTGTATGTATCCATCGCAATGAGGCTGGACCTTACCGTGGTGCGATGGTTTGTGTGCCTCAGTGATCCATTGAGCTATAATGGGTGGTGCATTTTTGCACCTTCAGAGACACTCATACCAGATTGGTCAATGGTTAGAGGCCAGACAAACTCAGCCTCCTGGTCCTCCAGGTTGGGGGTTGGAATGAGGGTGTCTCCTTATTCCTTAAAACGGACTCCTTGTAGTCCAGTGCCAAACCCGCTGCCTTGCGGACAGGTTTTTGAACCAAAGGCTTTGGTTGAAAACCCTAATCGTTCTCCTGTCTAGGCCTGGGCAACCTGACAGTATCCTGCCCACGCAATACAATGAATCTTTCCCCAAACAAATTGCTGATGCTCTGGCCACCGCAGAGGATAATCAACGGTGCCCTATCTGCTGCATCGAGCAGGGTGGATAGGGGTTTGGATGCTACTGCTCAAGCCTTCCCATCTTCTTATTCCCCTTCTTGCGCTTTTTCACCATTATCGTCCCACTCCAGCTTCACTTTTATCCCCCCTGTTTTCAACCCCCCAATTCTCGGCCCTCCCCCACCTTGCTTCAATAGTCGCTTGTCTTTTCGTTTCAACTCACAGGCGAACGCAGAGCGTCATTCCTGCACTGTCAACAAGCCCATTTCCAAGCAAGCAGCCCATTCCAGTTCATCGGCTTCCATTTGGAGCCCTCGATCCTCCTTCAGACTGGCATGCCTCAATGTTCGCACATTGCTTCAGATCGTTTAACAGGCAGCACTTGCCCGAACATTAGAGACCCTCTCGATCGATATCTGCTGCTTATCGGAGACCCGCCTGCAAGACTCGAGCTCTGTACTCACTCTGCGATCCCCTTCAGGTGACACTAGCAGCACTTTCTCATTGCGCCTATCCGGTGACGATGCAGCTTTGAGCACCGGCCAAGCCGGTGTTGGTATTGCCCTGAGTCCCCGGGCTGAAGCTGCTCTGGTTGATTGGATTCCAATCAGTAGCCGGATGTGTGCAGTCCGATTGGCTGGCTCGTTCAAAACTTCGAAGTCGCGTGGGACTAACAGGTGTCTATTCGTTATCGCTGCCTATGCACTGACAAACTGTAGCGATGACTCGGTAAAAGACGACTTCTATCGCCAACTGAACGAACTGCTTCGCCACAGAAGAAGCTCGGACACTGTAGTGCTGGCTGGGGATCTGAACGCTCAAGTTGGAAAATTATCCACAGATGAGCTGCATCTGGGCGACCAACATGGTATAGGCTCCCGTAATAGTAACGGTGAGCGGCTACTTCATTTGTGTGAGGATGCTCGCTTATTTCTTGAGAGCACTAATTTCCGACACAGCACCCGCCGGAGGGTGACTTGGCGCCCACCAGCCTCGAACCAGCTATGGACGCAAATGGATCACATTGCTATCAGTTACCGCTGGAGAGGCTGCGTCCAGAACTGTCGCTCGATTTGGAGCACAGGTGTTGACACCGATCATGCACTTGTATGTGCTGACCTGCGGATGCGCTTTGGCGGACGCCCGCGACGATGTTTTGAGCGCATTGACACCGGCAGACTGGTGAAGCCAGCTGTTCTGAACGCCTATCAAATTACGCTGTCATCCGAGTTGGATAAACGCTCACTGGATGCAATTGAAGCTCACTGGTCTCATATGCAACAGGCCTTACTAGCAGCAGGCAAATCCTCATGTGGTATGTCTAATCGCCAACATGAACATTGGGTCTCTTCACAGTCTCTGGAACTTATAGATGCTCGCCGGCATATTCCGGCTGGAAGCGAACACAATGAAACTCGCAAAGAGCTCCGGGCAAAACTCCGTGCTAGCCTGAAGAGAGACCGCGAATCCTGGTGGTCTCGTCGTGCAACAGTGATGGAAATGGCCGCTGCCCTTGGTAACCATCGTGCGTTATTCCGTCTGATACGGGAAACGGGCAGCAGGAGACCTGGTGTTAGTGAAACTATACGTGACGAGAGTGGACAGCCTATCCACAACTTATCAAAACGCCTGGAACGTTGGGCTGAGCACTTTGAACGGCAATCTAATCGGTCGGAATTGTTAGATTTCTCGCCGACCAGTGACCGCCCCGCTCCGTGGGCTGTTCCTTTGGATCCACCCTGAAGTCGAACATGAGATCGGACTGTTGAAGTTGAACAAAGCCGCGGGACTTGATGACCTTCCTCCAGCCCTCTTCAAATTCGGGGGACCTGCTCTTGTGGATGATTTACACGAGTTACTAGTGAGACTGTGGGAGCAGGAGACTGTCCCAACCGATTGGAGCCGCTCCATCATAGTCCCAATTTTCAAAGGAGGCTCACGATCGGAATGCGGCAGCCATAGAGGAATCAGTCTGATCTCCATCGCCTCTAAATTGCTTGCTTCTGTCATCCTTCACAGACTGACTGGCACTCGTGAAAACCAGATTCGCGAAGAGCAAGCTGGATTTCGTCGAGGTCGTAGCTGCATTGACCACATCTTCACTTTGCGTCAGTTGTTGGAGCACCGTCACATATATTGGCGGCCCACCGATGTCGTGTTCCTCGATATCAAAGGTGCATTCGATTCGGTGCATAGACATGCACTTTGGGACTGTCTACTCAGGAAAGGTGTACCTGAGAAATATGTGAATATTATCCGAGCATTATATGCGCGTAGCTCGAGCAGAGTGAGGGTTTACGGCAAGCTGTCGTCGCCCTTTAATATCTCCAGCGGCGTGAGACAAGGATGCCCGCTGTCACCTTTCCTCTTCAACTTCACTGTTGACGAAGTCATGGAAATCGCGTTTACAGGACACGACTTAGAAGGTGTGGAGCTACTCCCAGGAGAACGACTTCTTGATTTAGAGTATGCTGATAATATTGCCCTGATCTGTGACAGCTCACAAACGTGCCAAGCGGCACTGGACAGATTAGCACTAGCTGTCCGTCACTTCGGGCTTTGCTTCGCACCCTCAAAGTGCAAAGCGTTTCTCCAAGATTGGGCTGGACTGCCTCCTACGCTGACCGTTGGTGGGGATCAGCTAGAAGTCGTTCAAAAATTCAATTACCTGGGAAGTTGTATCAGCGCCCGTGGGATTGAAGATGAAATCACGAATCGTATAGCAAAAGCTCGGGGCGCCTTTGCTAACCTTCCCCACTTATGGCACCGGCGCGACATCACTCTCACCCTGAAGGCTAGAGTGTACAATGCAGCATTACGTTCGACCCTACTGTACGGTTGTGAAACCTGGCCGCTTAAAGCAGCGGACCTGAAGAGGCTAGTTACGTTCGACCACCGGTGCCTTCGTAATTTAGCTCACATTTGGTGGGAACACCGCGTGAGCAACGAGCGTGTTCGACGCCTTGTTTATGGCACAGGAAAAGAAAATGAACCGCTCAGCACCGTTATTTCACGCACCAGGCTCCGATGGCTCGGCCACGTGTTACGCATGCCAGCCTACCGACTTCCGCGACGTGTATTGTTTGCGCGCCGGGGGTGTGGATGGAAGAAGAGGAGGGGTGGCCAAGCGATGACTTGGTCGAAAGGAATGAAGGCCCTCACTTCTGAGCTGGCCTCGGTTGGAGCGTCTCAGCTCCCTGGTTGGGGTCCAAAGGACGATGAACACGTTTGATTGAACACTTGATGATATGGCTAGGAGCCGACCTCAGTGGCGTTCGTGCTGTGAGTTTCTTTGTCCCACCCCATCCCTCTTAGCCTCCCCCTCCAACCACGATCTCATTATTTAGCTTTATATAATTTTGCATAGTAATTTTTTTTGATGCACATTAGCCGGCTGGTAGCTTACCGGAACGATGCCCATCCGTTACCGGTAGCTCAGCCCGCTTGCACCAGTTGCTTTTTTTCTCTCCTTTTTCCTATGTATTGCGGCACAGTAGCTGAGGTGTTCCCCACCTCTAGCTAACGTGTTTGATGATGATGATGATGATCCAGTGATTTTCGACGGTGTTCAGTGGGTACTTACTCAGCCCGAATGTCAGCGCACTTTGATACACATTCAGGATACCTGGCTTCGCCAGCTGGATGGTGCCAATCCGTTCGCATCAACGTTGCGGACGTCCACCGAAACGCACCCGGAAGTCAGCACAAACAAATGCGTGGTCAGAGTCCACGCTTGTGCTCCAAATCGAGCGACAGTTTTGGACACAGCCTCTCCAGCGGTAACTCATCGCGATATGATCGATTTGCCTCTACGGCTGGTTTACCAACGATATGAAGCTTAAACTTAGTGCGTCGTACGGAAACTAGACTAGAAACTAGGAACAAATAAATCTAGACTTAACGCACCGTCTGGGCAGAAGAATAAAACGAAGTATCCTGTAACCGTGGTTCTATAAGGCATATTACATACAGTACATGGTTTGCGAATAGGTTTCGCAATGCAAGAGGGTAGAAATTGTACAGCGTGTGGCGGCGTGCGAGTTTTTGGGCAGTGTCACAGTAACCTAATACTATGAATGACGTTGCAGCGTCAATGATATGTCAGTGATCGAATGAAAGGAATAAATATACTATATGGTAACCGATTGTAGGACACAGAGTAAAGCAATGTAAAATGAGCAGCATAATCAGCGAATAGAGATACCGTGTCCTCATGTAAGCAATCCAGGTTGGGGATACATCAAAGTTCCTTTTGGACTTTACAGCTGGTGCGAGGCTAATGGGCGTCAAGTCACGCTTCTGCGAGTGCTGTGTCGAATGTTTGTGCTCGCGAGAAAGAGACGTGCATCTTCACACAACCTTAGCAATCACTCACCGTTCTTATTACGGGAGCCTACACCATGTTAGCCTTCCAGGGAAACCTCATCAGAGGACAGTTTTCCGACTTGGGTGTTTAGATCGCCAGCCAACACCACAGTATCCGTGCTTCTTCTGTACCGAAGGAGATCGTGAAGTTGCTGATGGAAATCATCTTTCACCGAATCAGTACCACAGTTTGTAGGGCCGTAGGCCGCAATAACAAACAGGCACCTTTTGTTCCCTTCGCAACTTCGTACCATGAAACGAACCAGCTAATCTAACGGCGCACATCCGACTGTTGACTGGCATCCAATCTATCAGAGCAGCTTCATCCCGGGGACTAAAAACAATACCGACGCCAGCTTGACCGGTATTTGAAACTACCTCATCGCCAGACAGGCGCAATGAGAATGTGCCGCCAGTATCGCAAGTGAGGGATCGTAGGGTAAGCACAGAGCTAGAATTTTGCAGGCGAGTTTCCGACAAACAGAAAATTTTGATTGATAGGGTCTCTAGTGTGCGGGCAAGTGCTGCCTGTTGACCAATCTATAGCAAAGTGCGCACGTTGAGGTATGCCAGTCATAGCGAGACTCGAGGACTCCAAAGGGAAACGGATGAACTGACATTGTCCGCCTGGTTAAACATGGACTTGTCGACTGGATTGGAGCGACGCCCTGCGACTATGTGTGCATTGAAGCTAGAAGACTATTGAAGCAAGGTGGGGGAGGGCCAAGAATTGGGGGATTGAAAACGGGGAGATAAAACTAACCTCGGAGCTGGACGATAAGGGTGAAAAAGCGCAAGAAGGGGATAAGAAGACGGGAAGGCTTGAGCGGTAGCATCCAAACCCCTATCTACCCTGCCCGATGCAGCAGATAGAGCGCCGTTAATTATCCTCTGCGACGGCCAGGGCATCAAGTAATAGTTAGCAGAAAGGTTCATTGTATTGCGTGGGCAGGATACTATCAGGTTACCCAGGCCTAGACAAGATAACGATTAGGGTCCTCAACCAAAGCCTTTGGTTCAAAATCCTGTCCGCAAGGCAGCGGATTTGGCGTTGGGCTACAAGGAGTCCATTTTATGGAATAAGGAGCTACCCTCCTTCCAACCCCCAACCTGGAGGTTCAGGAAACTGAGTTTGTCTGGCCTCTAACCATTGACCAATCTGGTGTGAGTGGCTCTGTAGATGCGAAAAGCACCACCCATTATAACTCAGTGGATC
The DNA here is from genome assembly GCA_944474145.2 of Dicrocoelium dendriticum. NCBI lineage: Eukaryota > Metazoa > Platyhelminthes > Trematoda > Plagiorchiida > Dicrocoeliidae > Dicrocoelium > Dicrocoelium dendriticum. The sequence continues at coordinate 125,570,202 of OX104063.1, read as the reverse complement.
ACTGAGGCACACAAATCATCGCACCACGTTAACGTCCAGTCTCGTGTGAGAAACAAGTATCAAAGCGTACAACCGACGTGCTATTTCCTGCAGGGTAGTTAACAGAAACAGTTAGGGATTAGAACAAGGTGCAAAACGGACTACCAAACACAATAGTACCAGATAAATAGCCAGAGGCTGAACCCAAAAAAGATAGACGACGCTTGCTAAGTACCCGAGAGCGGGTACGACGTGATCCGGGGAAAACGGTGATCCAAACTTACATGGATCAAGCAAAATTTGACATAAATCAAATTTTTTTGTACGACACCTGTAGACTTTTCCTAAACTTTCCTTTGAAAGTAAAATCTCAAAGACAGCACGTAGCTAGGCTACGCTATGATGCTTTCGATTCAGTCGATCGATCTATTCTGTTCGGAATACTTGCGCAGAAAGATCTTCCTACGAAATATGTGATCATCCTAAGTGCTCTAGACTCGAACACTACAGGCCGCGTCAGGGTCTTCGGTGACCTGTCGAGTGGCTTTCCGACCCCAAGTGGCGTTCGTCAGGTTGTCCGATTTCCCTGTTTTTCAGTAACTGGAAAATTCCCATTTCATTATCAAGAACAAAAGACCGAAGGTAAACAATTGTTTTCGATGATTCATCTTCAGACCTGTACAATCATATGGGTGAAATAGCAATGGGCAAGTACAAGTGGATTAACGATCAGTTCAAATGAGATTGATCACGTGTCGAACAGGCATGAACCAATAACAAACAGCAAACTAAGACAGAGGTACAGTTGCACAATTGCAGTTGCTCTCCGAAGGATCCGTTTTGGCTGGCCAAGGTAGCTTAACAGCTTCGATCAGTTTCTTTTGTGCAAAGTAAGCCCGACCAGTTGCAGGTTCAGACAGCAGAGAATAAAGAACTTTTCATACGACTACCCTTCAAGGGAGACGCCGCTGCTGAGCGTGTAACTAGAAGCCTTTCAACAGCTGTCAAGTCAACTTTTCCAGCAGCCAAGCTTAGGTTTACCTTTTCCACGGAGCCACTCATCCGTATTTACAACAAAGACAAGTTACCGACGCTGACCGCTTCTATGGTAATTTATCAGTTCGAGTGCGCTTGTGGCGCTACTTACATCGGTCGAACGGCGCGGCAACTGTCGAAACGCATTAAGGAGCACCTACCACGCTGGTTGCGTCGAGGCGGTACTGGAGCTATAACTAGCTCAGTTATGGCTCATCTCGTTGATAGTGGGCATGAGGTTGACCCAGTCAGTGCCTTTCGAATACTATACAGGGTCTCTCCACTCCAGTCGAAAGGCCTGCGCCTCCGCACCCTTGCTACTGCCGAGGCGATCAGCATTCGGTTGTATCAACCGCTTTTGTTTGCACAAAAGAAGCTGATAAGCTACCTTGGCCAGCCAAAACGGATCCTTCGGAGAGCAACTGCAATTGTGCAACTGTACCTCTGTCTTAGTTTGCTGTTTGTTATTGGTTCATGCCTGTTCGACACGTGATCAATCTCATTTGAACTGATCGTTAATCCACTTGTACTTGCCCATTGCTATTTCACCCATATGATTGTACAGGTCTGAAGATGAATCATCGAAAACAATTGTTTCCCTGTTTTTGTTCAATTTCGTCGTGGACTCCATCATGGAGTGTTCCCTTTCCGAATCTCACGATGTAGTCGTTGAAGTGCTGCCTGGTGAAAGCTTAGTTGATCTTGATTACGCGGACGATACCGTCTTGCTTTTCGACGATGTTGCGGCGGCATAATCAACCTTGAATAACCTTTCTAGAGTGGTCTCGTTACTTGGTATGCGCTTAGCACCTTCAAAGTGCAAATCGTTGTTGCAGGGCCACCAACCACTTGATGACCTCTTGACCCTTGCCAGCGAGGAACTCGAGATGGTTGATCGATTCACTTACCTTGGCGACTGCATCAGAAGCAATGAGCGCATAGAAACTGAAGTTAGTTCACGCATTGCAAATGTCAGAACTGTCTTCTTGAGCCTACGGCATCTTAGGCGACAGAAGGGAGTTTCCCTCCGTCTGAAAGGCCGTGTGTACAACACCACAGTGAGGGCCGTCCTGCTCTATGGTAGTGAGACTTGGCCCCTTCGGTCTGAAGATCTGAGGCACCTTCAAGTCTTTGATCCTCGTTGTCTGCGAAGCATTACTGGCGTCGGATAGCACCAGCGTGTCCGCAATGATGATGTGCGCAGGCGAGTACTAGGGAGTGATAACCAAGCTAGTTCCTTGGAATAACAGATAGCACTGAATAAGTTGCGTTGGCTCGGGCACATGCTACGTATGCCTGGTCACCGCTTACCTAGGAGGGCCTTGTTTAGTCTGCCATATGTATGGTGGCGCAAAGCTCGAGGTGGACAGAAGTTGACTTGGCAGCGGGAAATGAAATTACTGACGACCAAACTAGATGCCGTTGGTTCGTCTCGTCTTTCGGGCTGGAGTCCACGTGACTCGCCTTGTACTTGGCTCGAGAGTTTACAGGACATGGCTCGCAACCGACACCAATGGCGCATCTGCTGCCGTCTCTTAGTCGGATTGCCTGTTTAAAATCTGTTTGATACTGCGGGGTAATGACTGATTATGAAGCGGGGCAGTAAAATCCGCAACGAAGCGGCCTCGGCGATGCCGCCTCATGTTTGCACGATAGCCAACTGTTTGTGGCGGTATGTTGTTAACACAAGATGTAGGCGCCTTCCCCGTGAATGCTTGTTTTAAACATTAAGGTTTTCATGTAAGTCCCCCTTCTCTCCATCTTATTATTTTTTTATTTCATAAGTCATCATGGTTGTATGACAGCGAAGCATCAGTTCAAGTGGCTGATGGACTGCTGCTGTTGGTGATGGTGCTGGCGACCTCCCAGAATCTGTAGTCCACACTCGACTAGTAGTGGTCGCATGGCAACGAAGCGTCAGTACAGTACCCCGGCTTGCTGCTGTTTCGTTTCTTTCTCTTCCTAGTTAGTTCCTCATACGGATTCGCAGAAGAGATTCTTACCTGAGTAATAGTGTTCTATCAGTTCTTGCTCATGTAGTCCTTGCTACGTCAGTCTCTTTCTGCCTTACCTTCACACTGTGCTTTACACAACAAGACGAATTAGCGGGAACACCGACTGGGCGTTATTTCCACGCACTAGTTAGTGTTTGGCGAGCTAACCTGTCCCGCGAATGGGTGTCTGTTTAAGTCAGACATATTTTTATTACCTGTGCCGACCACCGGCTTTAGTACGCATTGTTTGCTCTCACTGCAGTTGAGTGAAAGCGCTTTGTGGCCAGTTGCTGACACTGCAATGGTATGAACAACTTGGCTAGGGGTTTCGGTGACGCTTGTACGTACCCTTTTTGGGCTTTTGCAATCGGGATTAACCATATCATTGACTGAACTCTTTATCTGCCACAACAGATTTGACGTGATGTTAGCGCTTCGTGCTTCGATTTTGCCTCCAGCCGTCAACATTCCGTCTAATCTGTGCTCGTTTTTTCCCTAGGTCTTTTTGTTGCATGTTTCTTTATATTTTCTCACTTGTTCCATAGCTTATTCCTCACTATATGGCTATGCATTGCAAGAGATGTAACATTTTTCATGTATCTACGGCGCGTTTAACGCCAGAAGCAGACACATCTTGGCTTTAGAGATGTGTCTGCTAAACCGTAGTGTTAGCAACTGTCCGCCAGTGAAAATGTCTGGAGTAGCTACAAATCTCTGATCACGCCCCATCACGACAGAAGTGAACCCTGACATGTTGCGATCGTTTGTTTACCGTGACTCAATTAGCTACACTGGATGACGTTTTCTAAGTGCCTTCAAAACCACTCATACCAAGTAGGTCAATTGGTAGATGTTGAATCAACTCAGTCTCATTGTTCTCTTCGGAGGTTGGGGAGAGATCGGTGGTCTTCGTTCTCTGAAGCGTAACCTTGAGAGATAACGGGGACGGGTTATGCACTGACAGCTCTATTGGCGTAGACAACGAGTTCCACGTATTGTCTGTGGCGGTGGGACAGCAACATCCAATGCTCAGTGGTTTGCTTATGCGTGCCTCAAGCCAAGCACTCCGATCGAATGGTTACAAGCCTGTTACTTCCAACCTTCGTTTGGTTGTGGTCGCAGGTGCGTAACATACTACGGTCAAAAAACGTGAATTGTTCTAAGACTGTGTAACGAAAAATAGGAAGACATCAACACTACACCGGTACCCAGTACCCGTGCTTCAATGTCATACAGCCACCACCAGTCGCACGTGAGTTAAGGATACTGCGAGGATCGTCCGGCCCCTACGCAGGTTTGGGATCCTTAAGACTGCAGGCCGGCTGTGACAGGCGTCAAGCAGATCCCAGTGAGTCTTGGTAATCACACTGCCTAGCTGGACTCGCTACCGACTACCTTGAGGTTTAGGCTATTGAGCCAAAGGCTCCGGGTATGATAAATAAATCGTCAGCTGTACGCCGTGACGGCGCTTCGCTGCCGCTCGACTACCATCAGTCGCGCGTAGATTGAATATACCGCGAAGACGTCCACCGCAACACAGACACAAAATGGCTACCTTATGGTCGCAGGCCATGGACCCCACTGCCTTTTGAATCAGACTGTTGAATTGAGATCAAAGATAAGGCACTTCGGAGAAAACCCCTCTCGTAATGAACAGTCGGAGATCTTGTCGATCTTGTCGCCAGTTCTCTTTCCCTCTTGCAACTTTCCATCTCTGTTGATCAAGAGACCTTGCAACTGCTGCTATCGATACATCCGACTCATCCTTCGAATTAAAGGTCTCATTTTGCATTAATTCCTTTCGTCAAGGCAGAGAGAAAACAGATGTTGCGATATGTTAACATTTCGATTGTTCTCTTCAGTCGCAAACAATACGAGCAGAAACACAAGGGATTATATACATGGAGAAGATAAGCAACACCAATCAAAATGTCACAGTCAAGACCATGGCAACCGAATTGGTTGCCTCAAGAGTTTCTGTGCACATAGCACAGGTTGATAGGTCTTAATTAACAACGCCTTACTAATTGCCAGCATTATCGAGTTTTGTTATGTAATATCACTGTGAACGCTGTCTCATGGTTCACGTGATGACGGGTTGCCATGAGATGTCGGCTACAACTAGTCACAGAGGGCTGCCCATAGCGACCCGGTTGACCAGTTTGTATACGGTCCTCTCAAACTCAAATCGTATGTTCTCGGTGCACAATAGAATCATATCCTTCAAATACTCCACTGGTAGACCCACAGACATATTCTGGTTCAGGATAAAAGGGACATCCTGAGAAGTTTATTCAAGTACACATCAGACCTCCCAGCTGGAAAACACCGGTGCTGACGGTTGAGAAAAAGGTTGTTTATTTGTTCTTACCGTTCACGGGGGCCATGTGGCAAATGATATCGGACCCAAGCTTTGGTCCGCCCTAACGCGCACTTACACGACAGCCCAGTTGCGACTCAGGCATACCACGCGAGGACTTGTTCTTCATAACCATCAGAGCATCTCGTCGGGTAGTTCGGCCTCTCACGCTGTTTGTCAGTTCACCTGCGGTTGCGGTGACATTTACATAGGCAGAACAAACCGTCAGTTAGTTCAGAGGGTAGCTGAACATTTGCCAAAGTGGTTGGGACAAGTGATTACGCAACGAAATGAGACGGATTTGAGAACTAATCGGAGCCCGACATCGTCTATCACCAAGCATCTCATGGCAACCCGTCAACACGTGAACCATGAGACAGCGCCCATAGTGGTATTACGTAACAAAACCCGATAATGCTGGCAATTAGTGAGGCGTTGTTAATTAAGGCCTATCAACATGTGCTATTTGCACAGAAACTCTTGAGGCAACCAATTCGGCTGCCATGGTCTTGACTGTGACATTTTGATTGGCGTTGCTTATCTTTTTCATGTATATAATCCTTTGTGTGTTTCTGCTCGTATTATGTTTGCGGCTGAAGAGAACAATCGAAATGTTGACATATTGCAACATCTGTTTTTCTCTGCCTTGACGAAATGACTGAAGGGGACCCACTGTTTTATTAATTTGTTTGACGTCCACAATTTTTGTCCTATCGGTTCGATGTATGCTGTCTTCGAACCCGTTCTGGATAACGGCCTCGTTCCCAACCTCCAACTTCCTGGTTCTGAATTTGCCGACATTGACTACACTCTTCGCTACTCTGGTTACACTGAATCAATAGTTATAGACGCTCATGCTGGCTATTACCCTTAGCATTCATGCTGAGTGCAACCTGAACTCAGGCTCATCATTATATACCTTAGCTAGGGGTATGAGACACTTCAGCTATTGTGCGGCAATACGAACCAATTAGATGATAGTGGAAAAGAACAAAAATAAGTAACGGTAAAAGTAAAATAAAACGAACGTTTATTTTATGCTTTCAGGGAGATCACAATCGGAGGAGGAAGCTAAGGATAGGGGAACGACCAAAATATTCACTACACAAATCACCCTGAATTCGGTTGCTCGCCATGTCAATTAGCACATCTAGTCAGTGGTGTTCATCGTCTCTCGGACGGGAATCCTGGAGTCAAGAGGCTCCAGCTGATTCCAACTTTAAAGTGAGGGCTTCAATCCTCAACTAAGTCATCGATTGGCCTCTCCTGTTATCGCACCTAGACCCCGTTGGCCCAATTTCTGCTGGATATCAACGAATAACTGCATGTGTTTGATCTTATTTCAAACTACTTGGGTAACCGATCACTATCTGATAACAAGGCACCATTTCGCCGCATCCATTTATGTCCCCACCGACTGCAGCTCGGAGGGTATCAAAGACAATTTCTATTGTCAGCTTCCATCTCTTATCCGTGTGGCGAAAGCACTGATATTTTGATTGGTGCTGGTTATATGAATGCGCAAGTGGGTCACTTACCGGACACTCACCGTCCGTTGGCCGAATTGGTAGTGTCTACTTCGTGACTCAAAGGTTAACGGTTCAAATCTGCTTAGATGCACACGACCTCGAAGTATCCACAGTCCGCGTATGACTGACAGTTACTTGGTATCGATTCGTCAGCGCAATGCTCCGGTGTGCAGTTGATATCCTTTTATTGGACTCTGGACAACACGTGGGAGGTTGTTTCGGAGTCCGTGTACGTCGAACAGACCATGACGATCGATCCTTACAGCTATGGGCCAACCACAATCTTTGTAATGGCAGCATTGCTTTTTAGCACTAACATTCACATCGTGTCACCTGGCGCCCAACAAATTCCTTAAGGACCTAGACCCAGCTTGACCGTATTGCCATCAGCTACAAATAGCACACATCGACTTATGATTGTCGGACAACTTGGAATACTCGCTTTGGCTCCGGCCATGCCCTAGAGCGCAAAAGCCTGCCGCACACACTTCTCATTTCAAAGCAGCGTCTAACTTCTGATCGGAGGGTTCTTTTTGATAAACTCGTGTGAAATGATTGCGACATACAATCTCAATGTTGACTGCGATCTGCACAGAGCACCTATCGACTTATGTTAAGGTCACAAGGGCCGAGTTGACTTGAATTTGAATCACAGTCCACAATGAAATTGCCCGCTGCAATCCATTCACAGATGGTGCTTCAAAATGACCACTCCAATCAGCCATTAACCGTTGTGGCTTCTGGGTACAGATTTCGGCTGACATCCCGAAAACCGGGTTCGAATGCAGTCCTGCCATCTCTACGTACTGAGAGCAATCACATTCAAAATCTGTTGCTGAGTTTCGTGTTGAAAACACGCGATACCAAACAACAATCCGCCTAACTTATAAGGTTCTCACTTGCAACTGGAATTCGCAGTCCGCAGTCCAAAAATAACGCGAGCTTGCCCACCAGTTACCGTTGATGAACGAGGTTTGTGGGTTGTATGCTGGCTGGAATTGTATTGTGTTCCATGAAGAATGGCTTTGACGCTTGCTTTATGCCAAACTTGAGACTTCTGTGAATTGATTTCTGAGGTATTAATCAGTTTGTCAGAAGCGGCTAAACAGGTTCTGCTGCTTCCTGATTTTCGGCCCTGAATCTACGACTGAAGAGGAGTCTTAGAATTGACTGGTAACGTTGGTGAGTGGCAAGGGCCCGTGAGATAGAGAAAGCATACGTTATTTGGAACAACCGATTCCTGTTCCAGCTCGTTCTGAACGCCTACCTAAGAAAACCCTCATAGTGGGACAGTAGCAGAGAAAGAGCAGCTCAACAGACATTCTGCGACTATCGTTTGCTGAAGCACCTGAACCCATGTGGGAAGTTGACGTCACGCATCCCGCCTCGGAAACAATTCCTTATGAGTTCGACGTGTTGAGATGAAACTAGGCTTTGGGACTCGACGACCTACCATCTCTGCTGGAAGATGAAGATCGCTTCTTGTTGACTGGGTTCGCTGCGCTATTCAACGCTATCTGGGACCCTGGAGAATTGCCTTCGGACTGGGGCTTGTCGATCCTCATCCTTGTATTCAAAAAGCTTAAATGATTTTGTACGAAAGTCATCTAGACATTAGCGGCATTTCCATTACCTGCAAACCTCACGGGTATCATTCTCAGAAGACTTACTGTCCTCGTGAGTGCGGAATCATTGAAAGCCATCGAGGCTTTCCATTGACCACGTTTACCCTTCTTAAGGTGTTGGAGTAGAGACGCGCTTACAGCCGACAGACACTAATGGTTTTCCTTAACTTGAAAGCCGTCTTCGGTTGTGGTGATCGTGCTAGGTTGTTGAACCGCCTATCTACTGGAGGTGTACCAGCAAACTCCTTTCCATTCTGATGTCTTTCTACCTCGACTCTCTAGATCGGGTAATTGTCTACGGGAAGCTGTCTACTGATTTCCCCACAACAAGTAGGGTTTACAAATTTTCTTATTAACTTTATCATCGAAGTGATCATCAATGATTGTCCTCTCAGCCTCTTCCCTAGTAGCAATTCTACCAGCTGACTGGCTGACAACTCTTGAGTATGGAGACAACATAGCTCTTCTTGGGTCTGAGGCAGTCGTTGTTCAAACACAATTGAATTGTCTGTATGCTTTTGCATCCGCTTAACATCTTCAAATGGCAAATTGCTCTGATAGGAATTGAACCATACACCACCCATTTTAGCTATCACTGTATAGTCACGGAGTAAGAGATCCGTCCACTTATTTTGCTATTTGTGTCACCTGTTGTGCTCACATCACCGGGGAAGTTACTTCGTGTATTATCAAGGCCCATGTGCGTTTTCAGAGACCTAACTATCTCTGGAGGCGACGGGATATCAGTTTCATTAACCTGAATCAAGATCATAAATCAGTCCGGGGTTAAGAAATTTTTCGGTACACTCTCTTCAGACCCAAACATTTACATAACACTGATTAGCGATAGTTCATCATGGTTCACTCTCAGTCATCAGGCTTTGGCTAGTCTGGAGATTCACCAGACAGCGGTGTTTCGACCTTCTGGGTCTCATCAGTGGTGCGCCTTTAGCGGACCCCTGCCGTGTTACGTCCCCGTGACTTTCGGATGCCAGCAGCTAGAGTCACTTCACCATGGGTGACAGCTGCGGGTCTGCATGATTGACAGTTGACTGTGATATAGCCCGGTTCATCTTCTACTGTCAGAGGACAGCAGCTAGCCCCAGGAGTAATATAAAATCTGTCCATATGCCTTCTAAGTCCTTGCGTTGTACCAAAATGCTATGCGGGAAGTCCTAGCTTGTGGGCTAGTTGCTGTCCTCTGCACAGTTCGTAACTAGCCTGGCAGTAGAAGAAGAGCCACGCTATATCACAGTCAAGTGTCAATCATGCAGACCCGCAGCTGTCACCCATGGTGAAGTGACACTAGCTGCTGGCATCCGAAAGTCACGGGGGCGTAACCCGGCAGGGGTCCGCTACAAGCCGCATCACTGATGAGACCCAGAAAGTCGAAACACCGGTGTCTAATGCTTTTCCAGACTAGCCAGAGCCTGATGACTAAGAGTGGACCATGATGAATTATCTACTCTTTAGTAATAACGCTGCTTATGTGGGGACAGCGTCAATGCGTGCTGGGATTAATTTCTGAGCTGTTTGAACGGTCAAAATCGATGACTTAAGATGGCTACAGATGACAAGCAAAATTCACTAAAGGAACATTGCTACATAAGCCTCAGTAGTCTAAAGTAAATAGACAAGATCACAAAGGGATAACTAAGCAACAATGTCAGTTGACCATGACAGTAGTATTGACCGTATGAATCGTCTTCGTATACATAATTCCGGCCGGAATTATATACTGGACAGCGTTTTGTCTTAAACATAACTCTTTCAGACCAAGTAAACCAGTGCCAGTTTATTGTGCTGTTTTGAAGCCAGCCGAGGATATGCTGACGCCTGCAGTCAACATGTTATTACAGTCTTGGGTTAAAGACGTTGGCTTAACTAGATCTGTCAGATAGGCGAACGGCTTATCTTGCCCACTTCATATATATATGTATGTATATATCAGCAACAGTCTGACGAATCGACATAGAGCCAAACGAAACTAAGGAAATCGACGGAAGAAGACAGATCGGACCGCTTCATCATTCACATGGCGCATTAGCTGGTAAGCAACACAAATCCGCTATTGTGCCACAAGAAAAAGAACACTTTGTTATTTTGCATACGCCATTTTACGTTTTTTTTGTTATTTCTCATTTGTTAGGCATCAGGCATCTGAATCTAAACAGTTGTGTACACAGATCTTCCGCTGGTTTCGATTGCGCAACATATCCTCAATTGCTTCCAGCCATTGTCGTTCCTCCTCCTTTGGCTCTTAACCAGGCAGGTGTTTGGATCCCACGACAACAACACGTGAAGCCAACAATTTCATGTGCTGTTGTCAGGTGGACGGCTGACTACAGCGTGGTCTCTTCCATCCTAGCCCTACACGAGCGAAAATGGCGCAATGGGTCAAATGCTCAGCTGACATGCGCAGGACGTGACCAGTCCATCTTAACTGACGCAGTAAAATCAGCTTATCAAAGGAATATTCGCATTCCCTAGGAGATGACGTCTGACTTACCGTTGCAGATTCCTTGTTACTACCCGTGCAATCCTCCTTAAGCACCCATTGTCAAAGACCGAGCACTGGCGCATGTCTTCCACGCGAACTGGCCACGGCTCGCTTCCATATAGAAACACCACCCGAGCAGTGGCATTGTAAACATGACCTTTTACCTAGCGAAAGACATTCCAACGACGCTACGTTTGTATCAGGTTGGTAAACAACGACTCAACCTTCTCAATGCGGAGAGGAACTTCTTTTCTATTAGTATCACCAGCAGACACGTAGCTGCTCAGGCAGACAAAGCTATCAACGTGTGTACCTTTAAAAGTGAGCACGGGAACGGGCGGGTGTCAATCCTCGAGCAACACTTGACACTTCGACGTGACGAAACACATTCCTTACTTAGATGCATCACTCGCCAAACGGTTGAGAATAGTTTGCATGCTCTGTGAGTCGTCATGTAAGACCATGTCATCAGCGTAGTCTAAGTCGGCCGCTCACTTACCCGGTAGTAGCTGCATACCAAATAATAATAATGCTAATAATAATAACAATAATAATAATAATAATTGTCAGCTGTACGCCGTAACGGCGCTTCGCTGCCGCGCGACCACCAACAGTCGCGCGCGGGCTGAGTGTACCGCGAGGACGCCCACCTCTACGCGTATTCGAACCGGTGACCTTATGATTGCAAACACAACGCGCAGACCACTCGGCCACCGGCCGACAGCTGCAGACCAGAATGTTAGTAACCTTACAGCGCTTTCGACGGGACATCATGAATCTCGAAATTGAAGAGGAAAGGGGTCATAGGGCAGCCCTGTCGTATACCGCTATTGACAGCGAAGGACGAAGAAAACTTGCCATGTACCCTCACTCTCGCGGAGATATGAAAGTAGGGTGCGCGTAGAGTGGCAGTGTACTTTTCTGGAATCCCTTTCTTTAGTATTCAACGCCATAACGCAGGTCGATCAGTCGAGTCGAAGGTAGCACAGATGTCTAAAAATGCAACGATGGTAGGCCTCTGGTAGAGGTGGCATTGTCCGAGGATTTTGTGGAGCGTGGTTATTAGATCCACACACCCACGGTCAGGACGGAAGCCAGCTTGCTCTTCCCGATACTTCGATTCACCAATGGGCGATAGTTTACGGAACAGTAGGTATGCCAATAGCTTGGATGCAACCGAAATGGGACTAATCCCCTGGTGATTGATGCGTGAAATGCGAGCACCCTTCTTAAAAATTGGACAATGACTGACTCACCCCAGGAAGAAAGCACCTTTTCTTCAATTTAGTTTTTAAAGTACAATGGCTGATGATAACTGCGCCTCTATACTTGAAAAGCACCGGAAGAAGTCCGTCTGAACCGGCAGCGTCAAATCGTTTGAAGTGCCAAATCGCAAGGCAAATTCCACTTCTCGATGTATCAAGTGTTACAACCCAGGGCATGCACCTGGGTTCACAGGACACAACTGGACGGTGAGGGCCAATAGAACTGGGGAGGAAAATGTTCGGTCCATCTATCCAAACGTCTCTGTAGGTTGACAGTCGGCGAACCATGTGCTTCACAATTAGTCTCACTAACACCGGGCTTGCGAATATTGCAAGAGAAGGCAGCGGCTTCCATTTACGAAGCACGCTGAAAGCACCAGATTTCGCGATCACCGCATCGGCTTTCTTTAAGCTGTCCCCACTTCATGTAGAGCTGCCACAAGGTCGCGGTTGGTTGTCGAGTGAACCAACCAATGGGTTCCACACCGGACCATCATCCTACAGAGGAGGCAACCATTGTATGCACAGATCGCATTGTGAGTGTAAAATAGGTTTCATGAATACCGATAAACAACAGACACAGTGCATGACACTCCTAGGAGAATCGGTGGTTTAAGTGTACACGCTGAACCTTGGATCCGATTCGACTGAGTTTTGTGATCAATAAAAGTGAATTACCAACAGTGGTCGTATGGATTGATCGCCTTACTGTGGGAATTACCGAATTACCGAGACGCATAGGTGGTCAGTTGTATAAACATCGACGCATGGAGTGCGAAGATCAACGCCATTACCACTGTGGCCTCTGTGAATTCTGGGATGTGTATAGATTCGTTTATGAACTTGAAAGTATGCAAAATATATGTACTAGGACTGATGTAACTGCGATGCATCTGTACGATGGTATTCCGTGAATTACTTAGACTTCTCAACCTGTGATTGCAGTACTTAGAATAAATTTTCGACCGGAGACTACTAATGCTCTCATTCATTTCATACCTTGGCGCGCAAACTTGGCGAGGCTGTTTTTTCAAAGCCGACATATTGCTCAACAAATATGCTAGCCGGTTATATTTAACTTGCTCTACAACAATGACTTATGTTTTGTCTTTCTCTTCTAACATGTTTTTCTTGTTCACCTGCTGATAAAAAGTCTTGCACTTATCCACTACGTCCTCATTTCTCGGTTCTTAGCGATCGCCCGAGTACAAAGTCCAAATAGCAATTTTCTGCAACACTTAAGTCGGTCTGTTGAATCCATCATTTGAATTGTCATAGGTGTTGGTTTTCGCTAACCCATTGTCTTCTATTTTGCTTTGCCTACTTAACCTCTTCTATTTGCTGTTGTTCCAGGAGTCTTCGGATCCGGCCTTTCCTCCCCCCAGTGATCCAGATCCCCTTCCTTGTGCTGACGGTCAAGTAGTGTCATGCATTGGCACTGCAACTTCTACTGATCTGGTTTATGGAACGAGTAATGTTTGCTTGACTGGCCACATCGCTGCCGGATCAAATGCAAGAGTTTTCCCTGATGACTATATTGGATGCTCTCAGGATGCCAGAAACGTTTCTTCCTATTCTCTGGCTAACCACACAGAGGATCCTGTTGTTCTTCCCTACAGTACACGTATACATCAGTCAATAACTGCAAGTCAGCTCCCTAAAAAATCAAGACCTCGTTTTCCACGTTCTGCCTCCTATTACGGCGAATCGACTTCATTTAACGCAAACTCAGAAGATATCAACGATGCGTATGAGGGTTCTTGTGAACGTCTACTCCACTTACTTCCGAATTCAGTCTCAACAGGCTTCAAACCACCTATAACTTCGGAAGTTATTTCGCACAATACGCAGCGCATCTCTGGTCGAAATTTAGAAGATTTGGAACCGGTAAATGATCCATATGGGTCCCCGCTATCTTCAAGAGCCTTCGAGTCAGCGCTCCTTCCTAGAAAGCCCAAAGCAGCCGCATCAACAAAAACGAAAATGAGTTGTCCTATGGATAACAGGAAGCTGCTCATTAAAGTTGTTAAGGCCGATGGTCTTATTCTCAAAGGTTTGTGCAATGATTCCATTTTATTTAATGTTCATTGGGGAATTGTTTTTTACTGGGAGTACCGTCTACTACTTCTGACACCTCAGCCACTTCGGATCACGTTACCATGCTATCCGAAGAGGGACGATTATAATGGCCAGGCAAATGTCCACTGAAAACAACTTTAGTGCTACAAGAAATAAGTGTCGGTGGTCAAAAGTGAAGAACTAGGTCTAAAGTCTTCGTCGACATATTCAATCCATGATGTTATTAGCGTTTTCTTTCGATACTCAAATTGTTATCGTAACGAGGCTTCACTCTGTAACAGTTTGCTCACCTTTCGATTTAATGAGTGTCTTTTGGCACTTCCCCGGTCCACTTGTTGAACCCGCACTACTCACGTTATCTACATCACATTCTTCGGCCAGTGGCCGAATCTAATTCTAAGCTGAATCTAATTCAAAGCTGAATCTAGGGAGCACGCTGTGGTTGGGTTGCGACTCGCAACCTCTTTTGATACCTCGGCTCACTTTGAGGTAAACCCTGGTCATTCCGATCTTGAGGACTGTATCCTGAATGGATGTAATTGGATGTTACTCTTCCCAACCCTGCATCGTGAATACCACCGTTTTACTTCGGCATAGGTGCTGATGGCCTCACAGTATCCTTAACCCGGATAGGACCGCCAGTGGTCGATGTGGCGCACCGACGTACTGTTCATATACTTTCTTCCTCGCGTGCCACTCACCCGCCTGCTCTGGAACACTTGTTGGCACTGCATGACATTACGACTGATTAATGGCGCGTTGCGGAAGCATAAAAAACGTGACCGAAAGCTTTGGCCGCTTGATTGCTTTTTGTCACCTTTTATACTGGGTACCGAATCCTCCATATCTTCCGGGAACGTTTTGGAACATAATACAGTCCGAAAGCTATCGGTACTTTCTAACGACAACGATAACAAAGAGACATCAGCGATACGCCGGTATGCAGTACCGACACCTCGCTGCCGCGCAACAACCACCAGTCTTGCGTGAGCTAAAAATGCTGCGTTGGTCACTCGGTCACCTACGAGGGCTCGATCCCACGACCTCAGGTTACAAGACTGGCTTGTAATCGTTAAAGCCACGGGCCGACCGGTGGATCCAGTTGCCACGGCTCACATCGCCAGAATAAGAATAGCAGTGGTGCGAAGTTGATGTTAAATGCTAAATTTGAGTTAAAGCTGACATGCGCAAAACTAATCGGGGTGGAAAATTAACAGCTAGGTGCAAGAAACTGAATGCAGAAACTCCAGTGCCTTCGTGTCTACATCATGTCTGGTATAGTTTTAACCACTGGTGTGTATGACCTCGGGACCCCATCGACCAAGACTGCACGCATCAATTTGACCAAGTCTCAGCTACTTTTTTATGTCCTTATGCCGCGTCACCGGCTGGCCACCTTGCGGTTTCGCCCAACTTTGTTCAGAGAGCTTATAATGTACACGATAAAGCCGGTCGACAGGCACAAGAAGGACATGGTCTGGTCAACGATTGAGTTTAAGTCAACGATTTTTGCTTCTTGCACCAACCAGCTGACGTACCTCAGCGTTGCTCATCTGGTGTTCCCGACAGATATGAGCAATACTCTGCAACATCGGCAATCAAGCACGGCCAAGTGCTTAGTGTCAGCATTACCAGTTGTGCTTGTCTCTGATCCGTACAGTAACACCTGCCTTGTCGCAGCGTTATACACCCTACGTTTCACTGACAGGCTGATATCTAGCCATCTTAATGGATGGTTAAGCCTCCGAAATGCCGCGCGGGTTTTGTTAATTCTCGAAATTTTCTTTCCCAGTGATGTGACCACCAGAGATGACACAACTATCAAGGTAACTTAACCGATAGCTAAAACCGGTGGTGTTTACGTCCAGTCTTGCAATAATACCTTGCAGCTTGATGGTAGAAAGCACGTGCCGAAGCGTGCAGCGCTATATATTTCTACCGGCCATGGCGGAGCATTATGCCTGGATCTGGAAGCACGAATGCTAGCTGTCAATTTAGTTTAGTTTCTGGAGTATCGAGTTAGCGTAAACATTTTTTGACACGTTTATCTTCCTACTTTTTGCCACATAGTTTTCTTCATTGTATGGATTTTCTGCATTTGGCTTAGTAGTCGCAAGCTTATTTTAAACGTGTGTACTTGTGCAGAATATTCAACGTGGGGTTACTTTGTCTTTAAGCGCCGTGGTCATATTCAAGCAATCCTAAGTTGTCCATGTTGCTTACATTAGGATAGCGTTGGGACGGCATGTATGGGATGCTTAATAAAGGCTTGTTGCTCTTGTTCTGTGACGACGCCGTCCTGCTTTCTTTATTCGCTCTATACTATCGGGCAGCATTTAAGTGACGGTCGGGTTCGCTATTCATACCTTAAATAAATTAGTTATAATGGTGAGGAGTTCCCGAATAAAATTACCACGCGCCGTTTTGTCCTGGATGTTGCATAACACCCTTGTTCTGAATGTTGACGTAACATAAGTGACGATCTCATTTATTAGTCATAATATGATTCCTTTTGTGCGGCACAACAGCCGACTGTTAGCTCTCCGGCACGATGTCCATCTGGTACTGGTGACAGTTGGCGTGCCTCTGTTGCATGTTTATTTCTTCTTATGTATTGCGGCACAATAGCTGAGGTGTTTTCCACCTCCAGCTAACGTGTATAATGATGATGTTGATGATGAGTAACGGTGCCCCCTAGGTCACTGTGGCTGATGTTGCACTTGTATGACATATCGCTACACTTTTCCATATAGTGCTGATGATGCTCAGATTGACAGAGTAAACTACCTACATGTCATCGATAAATATATAACTGCGCGCCAACTTTGAATTGACGGCAGATCTCACTCACGTATAGCGAAACGAAAACACGGTCTTGACTGAACTCGTTAGTAACGGCTTTGGGTTGCGGTTTGCGTTGTCATATCTGTGTGCAACCAGAGGGATACGATCCAACTCAAGACATCAAAGCATCCTCTATGCCTTAAGTCTAAACCTATGCTGAAAGTCGGTTATGAGGTACTTGACCGAAGTCTTTATGCATGTCAAACTAGATGACAATTGTGGCTAAGCCGCGATCTTGAGAATTAATGAGTTGGTTTAGTGATTCCAAATTGCATGTGTTGCTAGACCTAGATTTCTGCCATCCATGCCGCGTGTCGTTGACTGAGTATCGAAACACTGGGAAATTGACCTTAAAGTTGATATGATGCTCCATTATCTTTACTAGCATATATATATATATATATATATATATATATATATATGCACAAATCTGTATACAGACAATGTGCCGTCAGAACCATGGCAGAAAAGAAAGTATACGAAAAAAACAAGATGAAAACGTCGGTTCTTTTTTTGGGGGGGGGGGTGGTTTCATGCCCACTGTTTTGCGTTTTTATTACACGAGACTAATCAACCGACAAAACGGTACCACACTGGCGCCACTGATCTTTGTTACCTGCCATCACATCCAACGTTTGCAACCACAGAAATTCCGAGTCATGTGGTCCCCAACCTGGGAGGCACACTTATCCGATTAATGCTGAGCTAGAGGATGCTTTCTTCATGCTACTTTCCCACATCATTTGTTGTCCACCGCGACACTTTCTAATTGCTTTCGGGGAAGGCAATGGGTTGGCATCCGCAGTACGTGGCCGAGCCAACTCATGCGGTGAGGACATTTTGAAGGCTGGAGCTGTTCGCTCTAAGCATGCTCATGCGACGTTGCCACCAGATACTAGCAATCCTCCTCAGACAACGGTTGTCGAAAACTAACTCGTCCCATGTCTTCCGATTTAACAGGCCAGGTCTCACAGCCGTACAGCAGAACCGTACGGACGGAAGCATTGTACACCCTGTCCTTGCGCTTGAGACTGACATCTATTAGGATAAATCAAGGGAGGCAGCATCTGAGTAAAGAATTCTTTTCGGTAATTCTCATCAGGCTGATACCTTACATGATGACCACAAAGTGCTAAATGTGCCGGATTGGGCTGCCTATTGATCAGCATGTTTACTTCCAACAGGAACGAATCAATAAACCACGAGGTCCTTGAGGGTGGCAAATTATGTACAGGGGAAATCACAGCAGAAGTTGTACGCACAATGCTGACTTGGGGTGGCGGATATAGATAGCTTCCGCAATAGACAGGAGATGCTTCCGGAATCCGCGCGAAAAACGTTCAGGGATAGTATAGAGGACTATGAAATCATTTTCCGTCCTTGCGTGACGGCACTCTAGAAGGTGAGACAAGATGCAACTGTGACTGAACCTCCCTTCGCCTTTGTAAAGTCACTTTGGGATGTGTTCGCTAGTCCTATGAGATAGGCGCCTCGTTGTACGACCCACGTATCGTGTACCACAGGAGCACGAGTAAAGATAAACAAGCATTGATGGAGTCAGCGGAGGCGACCCGTCTTTCAAAGGTTTTGCGAATAAAGGCTTGTTGTAAAATATTATGCGTAGGCGAGCCGCGAAGTAGGTCTTTTAAACAGCGTCTTTCAGACGCTTGGACAGGGCTTCAGCCGCACTGTCGCCTTTGAAAGGAAAATGCACAATTTGTTAAGTACGTTTATCCTTGGTGGTTTTATCTTGCGTTTTTTCAAATGTTTGAGGATGAATTTATCTGGATACCCATTCGCTCTTAGCGCGTCGCCGATTTTCAGAAATTCTTTGGTAATTGTGTCCGGTGTGCAAATTCTGTGTGCCCGGACGGCAAGAGTGCGGACTAGATTTCGTTTGTACTGCAGCGTTACCGCACTATAGAAGTTAATGTACTCTCCAGTCCAAGTTGGTTTTCTATCCACTAGTCTGCTGCACGATCCATCGGTTTTTCTGATGATATCAACGTCCAGGAACGGTAGTCGGTTTCCGGACTCTTGCTCACATGTGAATTGTAGGTTCTGAGACACATCATTAAAAGATTCCAACAGTTTCACAGCCTGCGCTTTCGATTTGCAAAGTATAAATGTGTCGTCTACATAATGTATATGCATCACGACTTCGTTATGTTCGTTCTTAATACATTATGCTCCAATTTTGCCATAAAGACATCTGCTAGAAAGGGTCCCAATGGTGGTCCCATGGCAACTCCATCATTTTGACGATACATTTCCCCGTTGAAGCTGAACCGCACGCTTAAGGTGCATCTGAGTAACAATTCCTTTAGGTTTTCCGGGAGATTTATAGGTACACTCAGTTGCCGTACTAGTTCGCAAACATATTCCACTGTTTCCAACAACGGCATATTCGTAAACAACGACTGCGCGTCAAATGATGACATCCACTTGTTAAGCTTCACGCCCCTTCTCAATGAACTCGAAAGTGTCTTTCACGCAGTAAGTGTAGACGGTTTTACGCAGCGGTTCCGGCTTCTCAACCATCCATTAAGCTGTTGAAAAGACTTATTTTACGGCTCGCCTACGCATAGTATTTTACAACAAGGCTTTATTCGCAAAACCTTTGAAAGGCAGGCTGCCTCCGCTGACTTCTTCAATGCTTGTCTGTCTTCACTCGTGCTCCTGTGGTACACGATACGTGGGTCGTACTACGAGGCGCCTATCTCATAGGAATAGCTGTCACATCCTGAGGGGGTTTTACAAAGGCGAAGAGAGGTCTAGTAACAGCTCCATCTTGTCGCATCTTGTGGAGTGCGGTCACGCAGGGACGGAAAACGACTTCATCGTCCTCTATACTATCCCTGAACGTTTTTCGCGCGGATTTCGGAAGCATCTCCTGTCTATTGCGGAAGCTATCTATATGCGCCTCCTCAAGCCAGCATTGTGCGTACAAAAATGATTTGTACGTCCTTTACTTCTACCGTGGCTTACAACTTCTGCTGTGATTTTCCCTGTACATAATTTGCCACCCTCAAGGACCCCGTGATTTATTGATTCGTTCCTGTTGGAATTAAACATGCTGATCAATAGGTAGCCCAATCCGGCACATTTAGCACTTTGTGGTCATCATGTAAGGTATGAGCCTGATGAGAACTACCGGAAAGAATTCTTTACTCAGATGCTGCCTCCTTTGATTCATTTTAATAAATGGGAATTTTCGGATTGCTGAAGATCAGCTTTTCCCGTGATTCCATTGAGACTGATATCACGGCGACGCCATAGGTGTCTCAGTCTAATGAAATCAAGGTGAGCTTTTGCAATCCGCTTTGAAACCTCATCTCCAACACTGCCACCAGCCATGATGCGTATCCCTAGATAGGTGAAGCAACCAATTTGTTCCAGAATGTTACCAGCAATGGTGAGCACGGACGCAGGCCTGTAGTGATTTGGATATTGTCCTTTTTGTCTGTGTAAAATATTAAAATATATCATTCTGTACGTAGACAACTTAGGAAGCTTGCCTGTTCGCACGATAACTACGTGTGTTTGAGTCATCCAGAGGTGTCGCATTCGCGCGCTTCTGGCTTTTCCGCCTCGAATAGCGTTTGCTGCGTCTCGGCTGGCGACTATACTTTTCCCCTAGCTAGAACCATTTTTACGGTGCCTTCAGCTAGCGGGATTGTGCGTTTCGACAATAAACGTCTATCTCGCCCATATATCCGTTTTTTTCCGACTTTTCCTTGAAGCGGGACGAACCTGATATATAGCGACCGAACGATTCCTCTATGGTCCTTTGCCAATCCAGAAATAGCACTTTACATTTAGCTGGGGTGAAATACAAGCATACTTAGATGCCTCAATCACTAAGCGCTTCAAGGTGTTATTGACTGTCTGCAGATCGTCATCCAGTAGAGCCATGTCATCGGCTTAGTCCAAGTCCACTCAACGCCGCAGTTCTGGACACCTAACACTTGTTGCACGACATCTTCGATGGTAAAACTTAAGAGGAAAGGTAAACTATGGAAACCTTGGTGAACGCCGCTGGTGACAGCAAACGAGGAGGAAAGTCTGCCTTACGCTTTCATTTTGCTTGACATCATCAACATCATCATTATGCACGTTAGCTAGAGGTGGGAAACACCTCAGCTACTGTGCCGCAATACATAGAGGAAAAAAGGAGAAAACATGCAACAGGTGCAAGCCAGCTGAGCTATCGGTAACGGATGGGCATCGTTCCGGTAAGCTACCAGCCGGCTACTATGCAGCAAAAAGTATTACTACGCAAAATTATATAAGGATAAATAATGCGATCGTGGTTGGAAGGTGAGGTTAAGAAGAATGGTATGGGACAAAGAATTTTGCCCGATAGTTGAATGTACAGTTCCCCCAGAATGGCGACAAGCTTGTCGAGCACACCCTTCCTTAGTGGACACTCCCACAAAGCAGCTCTGTCTATTGACTGGAATGCCGCGCGGATGTCCAAAAAAAACTACGATTGTTGGTCGACAGTGGACGTGGTGTAGCTCGAGAATTTGTCGGACCGTGAAGATTTGATCAATGTAGTATCGGTGTGGGCGAAAATCGGCTTGTTCTTTCTGGGAAAAGCTCTCTCTGGTGGAGAAAAGGCTGCGAAGTAAGATGGGCGCAGAAATCTTGGAAGCGATTGAGATCAGCGAGATTCCGCGGTAATTAGCGCGATCTTCGCGGGGACCTTTCTTGTGAAGCGGGACAACGATTCAGTCTCCCCATGAGCTGGAGTCCTTCTCATCAGTTCAAACCTTCGTGAAAAGCGAGAGCAATTCGTTGACAAGTACATCTCCGCCATCTTTGAATAGAGCCGGAGGAAGACTGTCAGGGCTGGGATCTTATACCGTTTCGAAGATCGGATTGCGCTTCGGATCTCTACTACGGTGGGAAGATCAGTGGGGACAGGATAAGCACCATCCAATGGAGATGAAGGTCTCACAGTGGGATGTGCTGGGTAGTTAAATTGGAGAGCAAATTCCTCTGCCCAACGCTCCAATCGCTTCTGCAGCTTGGTGATTTTTGTACCGTCTAACTCAGACTGTCTGACTAATGGCATGTGAATTGCAACCGGTGGCCTTGATGGGGCGAAACAGACTGCGGCAATTTCCAACCGATGCAGCAGCCTCCATCACGTGTGGGCCACCAACATTCACGGTCAGTGCGCGAAGGCTTGCTTTCAGCTGTAAAGAAATAGACCGACGGATTTCGTTATGTTCCGCGCCGGCAGGCACGGTGCGTCGACCATCTAGAAGTTCCGAGTAAGTTGTTGAGATCCAGCTTTTTGCTATGCAACGGATGAGGTCGCAGCTGAACATACCTTCGGACAGCATGGCGTTTTACAAACCTAACCAGCGCCGGTCAGCATCCAGAGAAGAGGAGTGAGCAAGGTTTGCACGAAGCCTCTGTTGATTCTTTGTACTGCAGGATCTTCCAATTTGCAAATGTTCAGTCGGGCTTGTTCGGCCCATCGCAATGATGGTTTGCCTGCCTCAGGGATTCATTGAGCTATGCTGGATGGTGCTATTTTGCACCTCCAGAGCAACTCATACCAGATTGGTCAATGGTTAGAGGCCAGAGAAACTCTGGCTCCTGGTCCTCCGGGGAGGGAGTTAAAATGAGAGTTGTCCCTTATTCCTTAAAACGGACTCCTTTTAGCTACCGCCAAATCCACTCCCTTACGGTAAGGTTTTTGAACCAAAGGCTCCGGTTGATAACCCTAATCGTTCTCCTGTCTAGGCCTATGCAATCTGGCAGGATCCTGCCCACTCAATATAATGAATTTTTCTTCGAAGGCTTTCCTGATGCTCTGGCCGTCGCAGAGGGTAATCAACGACGCCCTATCTGCTGCATCAAGCAGGGTGGATACGGGTTTGGATGCTACTGCTCCAGACTTCCCATCTTCTTATTCACTCTCTTACGCTTTTTCACCCGTATCGCCCCGTTTCAACCACTTTTATTCTCCCAGTTTTCAACCCCCCGATTCTTGGCCATCCCCCAACATGTTTTGCTAGGTGTTTATCTTCAAGCTTTTATCTCACATGCAAACGCGGACCGTCACTCCTGTCCTGTCGACAAGCCCATGTCCAACCAAGTGGTCCACCTTAGTTCATCGGCTTCCATTTGGAGCCCTTGATCCTTCTTCAGATTGGCATGCCTCAGTGTACGCATACTGCTACAGATCGGTCAACAGGCAGCACTTACCCAAACACTAGAGACCCTCTCCATCTATATCTGCCGCTTATCGGAGACTCGCCTGCGAGACTCGAGCTCTGTGCTCACTCTGCGACCTTCTTCAGGTGACATCGAAAGTAATTTCTCATTGCGCCTATCCGGTGACTATGCAATTTCAAGCACCGGCCAAGCTGGTGTTGGCATTGCCCTGGGTCCCTGGCTGAAGCTGTTCTCAATGATTAGATCCCAATCAGTAGCCGGATTTGTGCGGTCCGATTGGCTGACTCGTTCAAAGCTTCGAAGCCGCGCGGAACTAATGGATGTCTATCCATCATCTCTGCCTATGCGCCCACAAACTCTAGCGATGATTAAGTAAAAAGAACGACTTCTAACGCAACTGACCAAGCTCTTTCGCCACAGAAGAAGCACAACATTGTTGTGCTGGCGGGGGATCTAGACGCACAAGTTGGAATGTGGTCCATTGAGGAACTGCATCTGGGCGGTTAACATGCTGTAAGTTCCTGCAATGATAACGGTGAGCGGTTGCTTCACTTGTGTGAATGTGCTCGCTTATTTCCTGCGAGCACTAACTTCCGACACAGCACCCGCCGGAGGGTGACTTGGCGCCCCCCCCCCGCCTTGGACGCAACTCCATCAAACTGCACTCAGTTACCGATGGAGAGGCTGCGTCCAGAACTGTCACTCTATTTAGAGCACATGTGTGGACACCGACCATGCAGTTGTATGCACTGACATGCGGATGCGTTTTGGCGGACGCCCACGACGACGCTGTGAGCGCATTGACACCAGTGAACTGACGAAGCTAGCTGTTCTGAATGCGTATCGAAATACGCTGACATGCGGGTTGAGTAAGCGCTCACGGGAGACAATTGTAGGTCACTGGTCACATGTTCGCCAGACCTTACTAGCAGCAGGCAAATCTCCAACATGGACATTGGGTCTCTTCGCCGTCTCTGGAACTTATTGATGCTCGCCGTCATATTCCGGGGAGCATTGGGCCCTTGTTTGGCAAAGGAACAAACGAAAGGCGTATGAACTGATCAATCAGTCACCGGCTCCCAATGGGCGCGATTCCCTGAATTCGCTCCGCTGCCTTGCGGACAGGCTATTCAGCCAAAGGCTCGGGGTGGTGTCCCCTAAGTCAACACCCTACTTCGGCTTGGGCAACCGGGTAGTATTTCGCCCTCTGACGAAACCGTGGACATTGTTGTGTTGTGTTGTGTTTTCTTTTACTATTTCTGTACCTTGTTTTGAGTTCCATGGTTTCCGATGGTGCAATGTCTATTCATAGACTGTTGCAAAAATATATATAAAAAAATACGCCGTCATATTCCGACTGGAAGCGAACACAATAAAACTCGTAAAGAGCTCTGGGCAAAACTCCGTGCTAGCCTGAAGAGCGACCGTGAATCCTGTTGGTCTCTTCGTGCTTCAGAGATGGAAATAGCCGCTGCCCTTGGTAACCATCGTAAGTTACACCGGCTGATACGGGGAACGGGCAGCAGGAGACCTGGTGTTAGTGGAACAACATATGACGTAAGTGAATAACCCATCCACAACTTGTCAAAACCTTTGAAGCGTTGGACTGATCATTTCTAAAAGCAATTTGATCGGCCGGAATTGTTCGATTCCTCACCAGCCACTGATCGCCCTGCTCCGTGGGCTGTCCCTTTGGACCCGCTCTCGCTCAGGAGTTAAACGTGGGATCAGACAGTTGAAGTTGAACCAAGCCGTGAGACCAGATGATCTCCGTCCAGTCCTCTACAAATTCAGGGGCTCTGCTCTTGTTGCTGATTTACACGAATTGTTAATGAAATTATGGGAGCAGGAAACTGTCCCAACCGACTGGAGCCGCTCCGTTATTGTTCCCATCTTCAAAGGAGGCTCGCATTTGAAATGCGGCAACCATAGAGGAATCAGTCTGATCTCCATCGCCTCCAAGTTACTTGCTTCTGTAATCCTTCACAGACTGACTGGCACTCGTGAACGCCAGCTTCATGAGGAGCAAGCCGAGTTTCGTCGGGGTCATGACTGCGTTGACTACATCTTCACTTTGCCTCAGTGCTTGGATCACCGTCACACATATTGGCGCCCCACCGTAGTCGTGTTCCTCGACATCAAAGGTGCCATCGATTTGGTTAATCGATGTGCCCTTTGGGCTCTCTAATCAGGAAAGGTGTGCCCGAGAAATATGTAAATATTATCCGAGCATTATACGCGCGTAGCATTGTCAGAGTGAGGGTTTACGGCAAGCTGTCGCCGCCCTTCAGTATTTCCAGAGGTGTAAGATAAGGATGCCCGTTGTCACCATTTCTCTTCAACTTCACTATTGAGGAAGTCATGGAGATTGCATTTACCAGGCACGACTTAGTAGGTGTGGAGCTACTCCTAGGAGAACGAATTCTTGACTTAGAGCATGCGGACAATATTGCCCTTATCTGTGACAGCTCCCAGACGTGCCAAGCTGCACTGAACAGATTAGTACTGGCTGTCAGCCGTTTCGGGTTTTGCTTTGCACGATCGAAGTGCAATGCTTTCCTCCAAGATTGGCAGGAATCGCCTCCTGCGGTGACCCTTGGTGGGGATCAGCTAGAAGTCGTTCAGAAATTCAACTGGTTGTGAAATCGTATCAGCGCTCTTGGAATCGACCATGAGATCACGAACCGTATATCCAAGTCTCGAGCTGCTTTTGCTAATCTTCGCC
This sequence comes from Dicrocoelium dendriticum, assembly GCA_944474145.2. Taxonomy (NCBI): domain Eukaryota; kingdom Metazoa; phylum Platyhelminthes; class Trematoda; order Plagiorchiida; family Dicrocoeliidae; genus Dicrocoelium; species Dicrocoelium dendriticum. The sequence continues at coordinate 125,544,073 of OX104063.1, read as the reverse complement.
ACCTATGGCGGTGGCTCGACATCACTCTCACCCTGAAGGGTAGAGTGTACAATGCAGCGGTACGTTCGACCTTACTGTATGATTGTGAAACTTAGCCTCTTAGATCAGCGGGCGTAAAGAGGCTAATTACGTTTGACCATCGCTGCCTTCGCAGTTTGGCTCATATCTGGTTGGAACACCGCGTGAGCAACGGGCGTGCTTGGCGCCTTGTTTACGGCACAGGAAGAGGAACTGAACCGCTCAGCACCGTCGTTTCACGCACCAGGCTCCGATTGCTCTGCCACCTGATACGCATGCCAGCCCACCGACTCTCTCGACGTGTTTTTTTACTCGCCGGGTGTGGTTGGAAGAAGAGGAGGGGTGACCAAGCGATGACTTGGTCCAGAGGAATGAAGGCCCTCACTTCGGAGCTGGCCTCGGAGCGTCACGATGAACACTTGCTGACATGGTTAGGAGCCGACCTCAATGGGGTTCCTGCTGTGAGTTTCATTGCCCTTCCCCATCCCTTTTAGCCTCCCCCTCCAACCACGATCTCGGTTCGTAGCATAATATAATTTTACCTAATAATTTTTTCATTGCCTAGTAGCTGGCTGGTAGCTTTCCGGAACTGTGCCCATCCGTTGCTCGCAACTCAGTAGCATGCAACTGTCGCATTTATTTTCATTTTTCCTTTTATGTATTACGGCACGGTAGCTGAGGTGTTGTTTTACACCTCTAGCTAACGTGTATACTGAATGAATGATGAATTTGTTTGGCCCTTGGAGAGCAAACGGAACGCATTCAAACTGTCACGCACACCAGTGCATGATCGGTTTCTACACAAGTAGACCAGTATTATCGGCAATCCCGTATGTTTACATCTCGCCTTCGACTTATGGCTGTGTGGTCAATTTACGGTAAACCCTGGGTTGATGATGGAGGACGCCAGGTAGCATAATGTCACCTGAGGTGACGAAAGCTCGTACTGGAGAGGAAAAATTGGTGATCGCCACACAGACAGCAATCTTTCTTCATTGTCGGAGTGAAGATCATCATATCCATGTGATCCCCCGAGATGGCGTTCAGATGGAAGCAGTCTGCCAACGCGTGAATTGAAATCTGCCATAATGATGATGTCCGTTTTAGGTGCCCATAGGAGCAGATAATGAAGACTTTGCTAGGACTGGTTCTTGACTGCATCCGAGCTGCAAGCAGGCGGAGATCACAAAAAGTGCACGCTTGTCGGCTCGATGTCTACTAACCTTGCAGGAGCCTAGTAGCACAAAGGTGACGGTTGATTGGAATCCACTCAAGGAGGATGGGCTGCGGCATCAGCAGTACATCGGTATACAGTAACAACGCTTCGCTGCCGCGCAATCACTACCGGTTGCACGGTGGCTAGGGATGCTGCGAGGGTCGCCCTGCCCCTACGCTGGCTGGAACCTGCGCCGTCATTGCAAGATAGGCCGCTACGGGCCGGCTCTAGCACTGAGCGCAATCCCAGCACCAGCTTACCCAGAAGCCCCAGGCTCAGCGTCACCAGAAAGGCGGAGATGAAAACGGGTAAGGGGGTGGATTGGTGACGATAGCTGGTAGACCGTGTTGCAGTCTTGAAGTCATGTCTCATTCATGCATCAGGCATCAATTGCAAGGATTTCCAAGATGCATGCAGTCCCGCTTGTTGTCCAGTCTGCAGTATAGTGCGTACCTTTAGTGTTGCTAGCTTGAACCGTGTTCCAGGTTGCAGAAGCGATGATGGAAGACTTTATAGCTGGTGGTTCTCTGTGAAGCACTGTGTGACTGAGTTGCCGGTTGTTGATGGGACGAGTTCACAGGTAAAGACAGAGTGGTTCACGGTCGAGGAATCAGGTAATGAAACGGGTGAATGATACAAAAGGAAGATGGGTAATTGGGTGGCGTGCGTTTATAAAGTTGGTGTAGTAACAAGAGCGTAGAAAGTCGTGAGAGCGAGAGCGTGTGTGCGTTTCCAAGGTTCATCAGTAGGCGAGATATTACCCGGTTGCCTAGGTTGAATTACTTGTCAGAGGGCTCCATCCCGACCCTTTGGCTAAATAGCCTATCCACAAGGCAGCGGAGCGAATTCAGGGAATCGCACCTATTTGGAGCCGGTTACCAATTTCTCGCTTCATACGCCTTTCCTTTGCTTGGTTACCAAACAGGGACCCAGTCCACTCCACAAATTCAGCAGCAAACTTCTGGAGTGCAACGCTCCACCGGTGGGGTATGTGACATTTTTTAATGGCGAGTCACATCCGTCGCGTCGCAGTGTTGTTCAACAGACATACGTGGTTTCTTATAGGGAGAACGCTTGCCAGTCAAAAACCCACCATCTCCTGCAACACTATCGCCGAGCCATTCGCTGGAACGGGAAAAACCCGAACCACCCATCTGACACCAAGAGTAGGCTGTTCGGCAGGCTAGCCTCTTTGCTAAGATAATCTTTTGTTTCAGAGGGAACCTGATTTGTGACGTGACAGCTTTATGGCTTCCTTCCATTTGTCATTAATAAGTTTAATCGGTTCAGTACTAGTAAGCGTAGGTGTCGTTGCCACCGATCTTTTTGTGCCAACGGATGGGTGATCGTATTTTTAATGTATTTATCCAAGTAGCATACTTCATGGGTTTTCGTATCGCGGAGTCCAAATCCGATGGTGTTGTGTTGATGGTGATATGCTGGCAAGTTCATAATTTTCATTGAAGAGAGTGCAGAAATAATTACATAGCGCTTCAGTTGCATAAATCGGATCATTCGCTTTGCAGTTATCGATTGATAGATGTGAGATCGTCTTGATTCTTTTTAGAGATTTTTTCAACAATTTGGTTAGGTCGCTTTTATGTTGATTACTATTGGGTACTCGCTTTTCATTATCCTTCCTGTTTTCAGCCTCCTGACCTTGCTTCCATAGTCGCTTGTCTCATACTTTCGACTCACATTTGCGGAGCATCACTTCTGCCCTACCTACAAGTCGATATCCAACTTTGTTATTATTTGAAGTTCTCGATCCTCTCTAAGACTGGTATGTCTCAACGTATGCCTGTTGGACCATTGAAAAGTAATCATCTGGGGCCGCATTACATTTGCGATAAGTTTCGTATGGTTTATAGGTATTTTGTGTTACGTAGGTTTTTGTCACTGTGGACCATTTTTTCATATCAACTCCTCAATAGAGTGCTAGATGTTCTTCTGTATCGCTCACCTGCTACAAACTCAGAGTCATTAGTTGAAGTAAATGTGTCTCATTGCGTAGATCTAATCAAAGTGGCTAACATGTCCCAGTTGGCAGTTTAATGGGATCAAAAAAGCACGCGTTTTGGCGTATCCGCTTTTTATATTCGTATGCGAACTCGGAATGAGAAAATCACCCGGTGGCCACTTACAGAATAGTGGTCCAGAACTTTAGCGGAAACTGTTGCCAGAGCGGTGGCATTCCTTATATCTAAAAATAATATTTTTTCCTACTGGGAAACATGACACACTGTTCATCCATCCAAATGCGCAGTTGACACGATTTCCCAGGGATACGATCTGAGGACCATGATAGGTTAAGCACTTCGAAGCTCCACTTTTGCATGTAGGTATGCCTGGCGCTGCAGAGAACAAACAATTCATTTATTTTTTGTTGTGCCATACTGCACTTTGTAAGGCAGACACCTATTTCTGTTTTACCGCTTCCAGCACTACAATGCGCGATCGGTTTCCTACTTATTTACACGCATCAGGTAGAGATAGTAAGAGTATGACTCAAACACGGTATCTTTGGACTGTCACTCGAAACCTCTACTCCCCCAAACTACCGGGTCGTGGCGTGCAACTCTTATCCCAACGGTTAATGGCTGATTGGAAGGGTCATTTTGTAGCATTCGTTGCATGAACGGATTGCGGCGCGCAATCACAATGTGGACTGCGATTCGCGTTGGAGTGAACATTGGTCAATTCGATCACTGAATCGCAACTGAAAACGTTTGCCCTTATATTGGGATAAGGCTGCACCTTGATACATCCAATAATAACCAGAGGCTTCCATCACAATGAGACTGAGTCTCTTCGTGATGCGATGGTTTGCGTGCGCCAATGCTCCATTGAACTGTGCTGGGCGGTGCTTCTTCAACTTTCAGGATCACTCATGCCAGGTTGGCCAGTGGTTTGGGGCCAGGTGAACTCAGTCTTCTAGTCCTCCAGATTAGAGGTTTGAGTGGGAATAGCTCCTTATTCCATAAAATGGACTCGGAAACCCACTGCCAAACTTCTGCTACCTTACTGTCAGGTTGGTTGAGAACCCTAGTCGTTCTGTCTAGGCCTGGGCAAGCTTACCGTATTCTGCCCACGCAATACAAACTACATTTCTTCAGACAATTTCTTAGTGGCATAGCAGTTACTGAGGATAATGGACGGCGCCCTATCTGCTTCACCCTCGTGTGAAGACGCGACTACTCAAGTCCTTCCTTTTTATGTTTTCCCACTATTAATCTTTCCCATCCTTATCATCCCGTCCTTTACTTTTATCCCTCCTATTTCCAACCGCCCAATTCTTGCCCCCCCCCACCTCGCTTCCATAGTCGCTTGCCCTATACTTTCGGTACACATTCGTGGAGCATCTCTTCTGCATTACATGCAAGTTTACATCCAACCTTGCAGCTGACCACATTTCCTCCGTTTTTATTTGGAACTCTCGATGTCTCGATTTGAGAGTTCTCGACTGGTAGCAGGTACTGACTGCTTCTCGTCGGATCGGGGATTGGTTATTTTGTAAGCGTTTATTGGAATTCCGCATGCCGTACGCGCGCTCTCTGTGCGCGTATGCTCATTCGAACGTTCCCCTTCAAATGTGACGGTCTCGAGCTGGTAGTGACATTCTCACTTTATTGGTCCTGGATGCGCGGGCCAGTAACGCAGACGCTGTCAGGCGCAATGACGTGCCGAGGACCTGCGTGCACGGTTTAAGCACTGCTCTTATACCCCAGGCTGAAGCTGTTCTAGTATACTGGATTCTAGTCAGTAGGTGTATGTGCACCGTCCGTGTTATGGCCCTCAGATAACTCCGCGAAGCTTGCAGGGTATTAGAGCAACGATTTAAAGGCTGACCTCAATAGTATCCGGTTCACAAAATGTGTTACGATTCTCTTCCCCAGCCGTCCAGCAATGCACTAGTCAACACGCAGTAATACAGCCAACTGAAATTTGCGTTCAGACTTGATTTAAAGCGACGCGATCGGTAGAGAAACCAATCATTCCTCATTTTACGTGGATTTCTGTCGAAATGGGGTACTTCATTGCGCGCAATGAACGATGACATGGGTGATGATCAACGCTCTTGTTCGAGCTATGTGAATGTCTGTGGATGAGGGTCTACAGTTTTATGTTGGACAGTGAATAGAGTCATGATCAGAAGTGGTTTACATGCATGTGGTGAAGTTGCTTCAAATAGAAGCCTGAGCAGGAACTGGAAACAAGGTAGGAACGAGAACAGCGACATGCTTACACAGTCGAAGCCCTCAGTTCGGAGTTGGCCTCATTTAAAGCCTGTCGGGGTCTGAAAATCGTTGAACACGTTTAGTTGGTTACACTTGTTCATATGACGAAGAGGTGATCTCAGTGACATGGTATGAGTTCCTTTATCCCACCCCATCCCGCCTAGCTTCTCTTTCCAGCCACCATCTCGTTACCGATGCACAACACACAATACAACGCATCGTACCATTTCTGTTTTGTTTTCCTTTATTTTCTCCCGTTATTATAGCCTCTTAATTGAATTAAGTTGTATTGTTAACATAGACACCACAGACACCACCTAGTCCAGATCTGCAACCACGAATAAATGTTCTGTAAGCTGAAACCCAGTAGATTGACTCGTGTTCACCTTTAACCATGTTTTGGTAGCAAGTGCACTTTTTGGGTTCGCAACGAGGTAAGTGCTTCTAAGGAACTTGTTATGTTTCTGAGAGAGCGTGCATTTATAAGTACAACACGTCTGGATTGTTATTGTTAAGGCAACTCTATTGTCTGTTGAAAGAGAATGGCCGAGTTGTATTAAAAATTACAGGTAGAGGGTGTTGGAATCATAGTATTTTGGCACATTTGGGACATTTCTAATTGTAGGTGAAGATTAAGATCTTAATTCACGAATGTTGGGTAATCGGCCGGTCGTGCAACATCCTTCAGAAAATGGGAAAGTTTTTAGGTTTGCTCCATCGCGATGAGGCTTACCTTACTGTGGTGCGATGATTTGCGTGCCTCAGAGATCCACTGAGTTGTGATGGATGGTGCTTTTCATATTTTCAGAGGCACTGATACCAGACTGGTGAATAGTTAGAGGCCAGACAAAGCCATCCTCCTGGTCTTCCAGATTGGGGGTTGTAGTGAGGGTAGATTCTTATTTCTTCAAATAGTCTCCTTGTAGCCCACTGCCAAAACCGCTGCCTTGCAGTCAGTTTTTTGAACCATTCTTTGGTTGAGAATTCTACTCGTTCTCCTGTCTAGGCCTAGGCAATCTGACAGTATCCTGCCCACGCAATACGACGAATTTTTCTTCAAACCGTTTTCTGACGCTCTCATGATGATCAGCGGCGCCTTATCTGCTGCCTCGAGCGGGGTGGCTACGGGCTTGTATACCGCTGTTCAAGCCTTCCCATCTTATTCCCCTTGTTACGCTTTTTCACCCTTATCGTCCCATTCCAACTTCACTTTTATCCCCCAGTTTTCAACCCCCGATTCTTGGCCCTCCCCCAACATGCTTTGCTAAGCATTTATCTTCTAGTTTCAACTCACCTGCAAACGCGGAGCGTTATTGCTGCCCTGTCAACAACCCCATGTCCAACCAAGTGGTCAAGCCCAGTTCATTGGCTTCTATTTGGAGCCCTCGATCCTCCTTCAGATTGGCATGCCTCGATCTACGCACATTTCTACAGATCGGTCAACAGGCAGCACTTACCCAAACGTTAGAGACCCTCTGGATCGATATCTGCTGCCTAATGGAAACCGGCCTGCAAGACTCGAGCTTAGTGCTCACTGTGCGACTCCCTTTAGGTCACACCAGCAGTGTTTTCTCACTGCACCCACCCGGAGGCGATGCAGCTTCGGGTGCCGGCCAAATCGGTGTTGGTATTGTCCTGAGTCCCCGGGCTGAAGCTGCTCTGATCGGTTGGATCCCAATCAGTAGCCGGATTTGTGCCGTCCTATTGGCTGACTCGTTCAAAACTTCGAAGTCGCACAGGACTAATAGATGTCTGTTGATAGTTGCTGCCTACGCGCCCACAAACTGTAGCGATGGCTCGGTAAGAAACCATTTCTATCGTCAACTGAACGAACTGCCTCATTACAAAAGGGCACGGACACTGTAGTGCTGGCGAGGGATCTGAACGTTCAAGTTGGCAAATTGTCCACTGATGAGCTGCATCTCGGCGGCCAGCACGATGTACACTCCCGTGTTGATAACGATGAGCGTTTACTTCATTTGTATGAATACGCTCGCATATTTCTTGAGAGCACTAACTTCCAACACACCGCCGGAAAGTTGCATGGCACCCACCAGTCTTGGACGCAAATCGATCACATTGCAATCAGTTATCGTTGGAGAAGCTGCATCCAAGACTGTCGCTCGATTTGGAGCACATATGTGGACACTGACCTATGTACTTGTATGTGCTGATCTGCGGATACGTTTTGTTGGACGCTCATGACGACGCTGTGAGTGCATTGACACCAATCAGCTGACGAAGATAGCTGTTCTGAATGCGTATCGAGGTACATTGACATTCAATCTGAAGAAGCGCTCACTGAATGCAGTTGAACGTCACTGGTCGCATGTTAATCAGACCCTATTAGCAGCAGGTAAATCCTCATGTGTTAAGTATACTCGCCAACATAAACATTGGGTCTCTACGCAGTCTCTGGAACTTATCGATGCTCGGCGGCATATTTCGGCTGGAAGCGAACACAATGAAACTCGCAAAGTGCTCCGGGCAAAGCCTTGCTAGCCTGAAGGGATTCAGCGAATCTTGGTGGTCTCTTCATGCATCAGAGATGGAACTGATCGCTGCCCTTGATAACCACTGAAAGTTATTCCGTCTGATACGGAAAACAGGCGGCAGTAGACTTGGGGTTAGCGAAGCAATTTATGCCGAGAGTGGATAGCCTATCCACAAATTGTCAAAACGTTTGGAGCGTTAGATTGATCATTTTTAAAAGCAATTTAATCGGCTGAAATTGTTCGATTCCTCATCGGCCACTGATCGCCCTGCTGCGTGGGCTGTCCTTTTTTATCCGACCTCTCGCTCAGAAGTCAAACGTGAGATCGGACTTTTGAAGCTGAACAAAGCCTCGGTACCAGATGATCTCCGTCCAGTCCTCTACAAATTCAGGGGCTCTGCTCTTGTTTCTGATTTACACGAATTGTGTAATGAAATTATGGGAGCAGGAAACTGCCCTAACCTACTGGGGCCGCTCCGTCATGGTCCCAATTTTCAAGGAAGGTTCACGTTCGGAATGAGGCAATCATAGAGGAATCAGTCTGATCTTAATTGCCACTGAATTGCTTGTCTCTGTCGTTCTTCACAGATTGTATGACACTCTTGAACGCCAGCTTCGGGAAGAGCAAGCCGGGTCTCTTTGAGGTCGTGGTCGCATGGATCTTATCTTCACTTGAGGTCAGCTGTTGGATCGTCGTCACATATATTGGTGACCCACCGTTATCGCGTTCTCGACATCAAAGCTGCATTCGATTCGGTTTATCGAGGTGCCCTTTGGGACTGTCTTCTCAGGAAAGGTGTGCCCGAGACATAAGTAAATATTATTCGAGCGCTTTGCGCGCGTAACTCTGACAGAGTGATGGTTTACAGCATCTTAATGCATCCATTCAATGTCTCCAGCGGTGTAGGACATGGATGCCCGCTGTTACTTTTCCTCTTCAATTTCGTTACCGACGAACTCAGTGAAATCGCGTTCACAGAACACGACTTAGAAGGTGTGGATCTGCTCCCAGGAGAACGACTTCTTGGCTTGGAGTATGCTGATGGAATTTCCCTTGCCTCTGGTAGTTCACAAGCGTGCCAAGCTGCACTGGACAGTAGCACTAGCTGTCCGCCGTTTCGGGCCTTGCTTTACACCCTCAAACTGCAAAGCTTTTCTCCAATTTTGCCAGGGGTCGCCTCCTGTACTGACCCTTGGTGGGGATCAGCTACAAGTCGTTCAGAAATTCAACTACCTGAGAAGTCGTGTCAGCGCCCTTGGGATCGAAGATGAGATCACGAACTGTATATCCAAGACTCGAGGCGCTTTTGCTAACCTTCGCCACCCATGGCGCCGACGCGACATCACTCTCTTCTTGCAGAGTAGAGTTTACAATGCAGCTGTACCTTCGGCTCTACGCTTGTGCAACCTGACCCATTATATCAGGAGACATAAAGAGGCTTATTATGTTCGACCGCCGGTGCCTTCGCAGTTTGGTTCGTATCTGGTGGGAACACCGTGTGGACATTGAGCCTGTTTAATGCTTTGTTTACAACACAGGAAGAGGAAGTGAACCGCTCAGCACCGTTGTTTCACGCACTAGGCTCCGATGGTTAGTTCTGAAATTGACCTCTGTTCCAGTCTTTTGGTTCCCTGGTTGTGATCCGAAAGACGATGACCACATTTGGCCAGATACACCTGCTGACATTGCTAGGAGCCTACCTCAGTGGCGTTTGTGTTGTGGGTTTCTTCGGTCCTTTTCATCCCACTTAGCTTCCACTTGGGATCTCATATCCTATCATAATACATATTCTGCATTATATATGTTTTTCATGGCATAATACCGGCTGGTAGCTTTACAAAACGATTCCCATCCGTTACTGGTAGCTCAGCTGGTGTGCATCTGTTGCATGCTTTTCCTATTCTTCTGTATTGCGGCACAATGTCAGATGTTCTCCACTTCTGGCTAACGTGTATAATGATGATGAGTTTAGGTTTGGGCTACGTGTAGTGGCTGTTGACTGATTCTGGATTCGGTGTTCGCTTCCGGTATGTCCGTCGTATTTTCTGCATAACCTAAATGATGCGGTCTCTTGCATCGAAACGTGAGACTGAAGAATGGGGTGGATCCCTGCTATTATTCACATTCAACATCACCACCATCATCATCCAGGTCAAGGTCACGGCGGCCTGTTCGAAATAAATTGCCCCACTCCCAAGTCAGTTTGTTTACTTTTTCTGCGTCATATATTTTGATTTTTTTGTTTTTAATTATATACTTCAGTATTCTTCGTGATTCTAAATTATCCAGTAATATATTTTATCCGTTTTCGGCCGTATTTCTTTCTTTCTATACTGCCTAGCTTCTCGTGGCTTTTTTAGGTTTGTTTTTTGATTGCATCATTAAATTCGTGTTTATATGTGTTATTCATTGTGATTCCGAATCTGTTTATCCTTAATACTTGCCCTATCCGTTTCTATTTTCCGTAACTGTATAATTCTCTCATTCTGTTGTATCCATCACTGTTAAATTTAAAAGTGGTGAAGTTGTTCTAAGATTGTTGGGCATTGCGCACAGTTTCATGTGACGTTTGCAAGGCGAATTTTCCCATTTCGTGTGTTGGTCTTTCTGTGGACCAGTTTCGCATTCTCCGCGTGATTCAGCACAATTTTGTCAAGCTTATGTGTAAAGAGTGCCAGTGCAACCTGCAGCCTAAGTCCCCTGGGAAACGTAATCAACGCACCTGTAAAGCGAGGCGTTCCAAATCCCGCAGCTCCGTATACTCTGCGGAAAAGGCACAGATAAACACACCTTGCACGGATACCACCAGCTCTCATGATCGAATTCTTAGATTGCCGAGTATCCCCTCTTTACCACCTGCTACTCCCTCGACGGCCACTGCAGCTTGAATGTGTGACAAGCCAGGTAGTGACGAACTTTGGCAAACTCAAAGGCAAAAGAAACCGGAAACGACGTCCCGCGATTTGAGGCGTCGCAACTTGGTCTTCCATGCCCCTGAATCGTCGGATTCAAACCCTCAGGTTCGGTATTACCATGACTTCGAGTTTCTGCGGAGTCTATTTGATAGGCTGCTGGACGTCGGTGAAGATGTGCTGAAAGTGAATCAAATCGCTCGTCTTGGAAAGAAAACTGATGGAAATGTTCGACCCATGAGGGTCGCTTTTGCTGACAAAGCTGGTCCGAGGTTGATATTATCGCGCCCATGTAGGCCTAAGGGTTTGAAGATCCAAATGCTCGCAGACATGGATCCAGCAGACCGAGAAAACTCGTCTGCCTTGATTGAACTAAAGCGGCGCACTGAATGCGGAGAAACGAAGCTCCACATTGTAAATTTTCGAATAGTTGCTTGGGTTCCTCCACGAATCCGGATGAACAGGTTGCTAAGGTTTTATGCCCGCCTTACCGTTCCTACCGCAGCCTACGTGTAGCCTTTACAAACGTTTGTGGTCTAATGAACAAACTTGACGACATTTGTCACTTCATTGCCTTTCGACAACCAGACGTATTGGGCTTAACTGAAACTTGGTTAAATCCAGAGACAACCGCGCCAGAAGTCGAAATCAGCGTGTATTCTTTCTTCCGCTGTGATAGGCTATCCAATGACTGGTGGCGTGCTGCTTTACATACGGTCTTCCTTGTGCAGGAGACTCGTGAGCATCTACAGAAGCTGTGATGGCCTGTGTGGGCAGCTATGGTGTTCAATCCACATGAGAGGCGGCGAACTCCCTCTAGGTGTTGTGTATCGCAGTCCACTAAGCCGCAGCTTGGACTGGTTGCCTCAAGTACGCGACCGCATGAGTCGTCCACAATTCCTGCTTATGGACGATTTCAACCTTCCTCGAATGCGGTGGCCTTGGTCGCGTATCTCCCCGGCCACTGCAAAGTTGAGACGAAGTTTGCGGAGATGATGTTTGAAGCTGGGGCCTCACAGCACATTAATCAGCCGACGCGGATTATCGCGCTTGACTCCATCGTGCCCGGACCTGTTGCTGACCGGTTGCGATCAACATGTGCGTGATGTTCAAATCCGTGAGCCCCTGGGAGCTCGCGACCAGTCGATGGTCATGGTGAGCTTAGAACTGCCAATGCCGTTTACTCCTCTGTTGAAAGGCGGACTTTAATAGCCTCACTCGAACCGCAAGCCTGATAGACTGATCGCTTCCACAGCATTCATCAGTTTCAGCCTGTTGGTCTATCATAAAAGTGGGAGTAGCATCACTGTGCGCCCGATTTGTACCTCTTAAATATCGGAAAGTTAAACCAGTCAAGCCACACTGGTTTGACAAGGAGTATCGAAAACTGCCTCAACGGCGACGCCAGCTATGGAATAAATTCGTGCACTCTGGCTCTGCCGAAGATCACGAGATGTACAAGGGCCAACGAAATGCCTGCAGTAGTGCGAAAACGAGCAAGCGCCGTAGACCAGCTTGCGACCGCAACGAAAACACCTCCCAAGTGGGTCTTTGCATACGTGCCGAGACGCTTAAAGCCGACAGGTTGCTGTCCGATGGTTCATTGCCGAGCGACTGGAAACGCTCAGTAGTGAAACCGCTTCCGAAAAGCGGCGATCTCTGTTTTGTCTAAGACACTCGAGAAGATTGTGAAGCTTTGTCTTCTGCAGCATCTCGCGTCGAAAAGCATCTTGACGCCCGCGCAGCACGGTTTCATGGAAGATCGGTCATGCATCACGAACTTGCTGCTCTCGAGACACGAATGGTTGCAAGCGTTAAACCAAGGGAAGTCTGTTGACGTTATTTACATCGACTTCAGTAAAGCATTTGATAAGGTGAACCATGATATCCTCCTTCGGAAATTGAAGATGTGCGGTGTTAGTGGCTCACTGTACCAATGAATCAGTGACTTATTGGTAGGACGTGGAGGATGCAGGTGAACAACCACTTGACCAATGGTGTCCCTCGACCAGTGGCATCCCGCAGAGCACAGTCCTTGGGTGCATTTTGTTCCTGATCCGTATTAACGATTTGTCTCAGCTTCTCAGTTCACCTTGCGCGTTGTTTGCAGATGACCTTAAGGTATGTAGGGTAATTGAGGCGCCCGACGACTGCGACCTACTTCATCGTGACTTTGACTGCCTCTCCATGTGGTTAGCAGAGATCAACCATCCCATCAACCCACTGAAGTCGGTATTCAATAGCCTGGGCAAGGGTGGTACTGGCCAAGTCAACAATCTGGCCGGCCAACAGTTACACCCATCGCCATCCGTGAATGATCTCGCCGTAATCTCACGTTGCGATTTGAAATCCGTTGAAAACACGAAGAGGCTTTACCAAAACGGACTGCACATGCTCTGGGCGCTCAAACACAGCTTCAGCATGTGGTCCGAAGAGGTTGCCACTCGCCTTTCTCTTCTATCATCAGACCAATGCTAGAGTACAGCTCATCCGCCTACTGTCCGCTCACTCGGCGCGAGGTGCGAAGGATTGAGCGGGTACAGCATGTGGCCACAAGGCTCATCCCCGGTTTACGAGGTGTGCCATATGAAGACCGGTTGTACACCCTGTCTTGTCGTCGAATGCGGGTTGACCTCATCATGACGCACCGGATATTACATCTCGGCGAATACCCCATTTTGAGGCCGCTGCTGCATCTGCGCACACCAAGCAACACACGAGGACACCCGTACAAGCTTGTGGTACCGGATTTGAAGCGGGTCGCTCACCAACTCTGCTTCGAGCGTAGGGTGATGAATATTTGGAACAACCTGTCTGCAGAGATAATCGAGGCAAAGTCGGTGTCGGAGTTTAAGAAACTCCTGGACTCGCACTTTGCTGACTTGCGATTTCGAGAATAATCACCATCATAATAGGTGGATATGTTTGAAAAATATTAGGTGCAGCTACGCAAGCCTCTCCACTCGCTGCATTTTCTCAGTATTCATCATCATCGTCCATCATCATTATCATCAACTGCATTAGTCAGCTATTTGAACTGATGCGTCGTTTCCGTACAACCTTGGGGACCTACGGAACAAGGAATAATCAAGTAAGAACATGTACTTAGCGTAAAACCTTAATGTCCTAGACAGACATTAAGGATCAAGGCGCCGACATCTTGTCATCAATATACCATCACAAACAACTGGCTATCGTGTAAAGATATGGCGGCATCAGCTAGAACGCTTGCTTGCGGCTTTCACTGCTCCGCGTCGTAATCAGCTATTACCCCGCAGATAACTCAGCACCAAACACACTTTAACCAGGCAGTCCGACTAGGAGACAACAGCAGACGCGCCACTGGTGCCGACTGCGAGCCATGTTCTTTAAAGGCTCGAGCCAAGCACGGGGCGGGTCACATGAACCCCAGCCTGGAGAGCGAGACAGACCAACAACACTGAGTTTACTCAGCAGTGACTTCATCTCTCGCTGCTAAGTTAATTTTTGCCATCCCCTCAAGCCCTGCGCCACCCAACATATAGCAGACAAAACAACGGCATTGGTATGCGCCGACCGCGCATACGTAGTATGTGCCCAATCCAACACAGCTTATTCGGTGCAATCTGTTATTTCAAGGAACAAGCTTGGTTATCATTGCCTAGTACCACCTGCCTACGCACATCATCGTTGCGGACTCGCTGGTGCCACCTGGCGCCAGCAGTGCTGCTCAGGCAGTGATGATCAAGGACTTGAACGCGCCTCAGATCTTCAGACCGAAAGGTTCAACTCTTACATGGTCTATGACGGTCCTCACTGTAATCATGTAAACAATGCCTTTCAGACGCAGGGAAACTCCTTTCTGTTGCCAAAAGTGTCGCAGATTCAAAAAGGCAGTTCTGGCTTTTGCAATTCGTGCACTGACTTCAGTGGTTATGCGCGCGTTCTTGCTGATGCAGTTGCCAATGTAAGTTTTGTGTCCAGCTACTCAAGGTTCCTCGCTTTCAAGAGCCAGTGGATCATCAATTGGCTGGTGGTCCTGCAACAACATTTTGTACTTTGATTGGGCGAAGCGCATCCGGAATGATGGGATCATTCTAGTGAGCTTCTTGACGGTTTACTGGGCCGCCCAACATCGTTAACAGCATGACAATATCTTCCGCATAACCAAGATCAACTAGCTTTTCACCAAGCAGCACCTCAACGCCTGCTTTGTAAGATTCCGCCAGGGAACACTCCATGATGGAGTCCACGGCAAAATTGAAAAATAGGGGAACTGGACAACGCTTATGAAGACCACTTGTTGTCAGGATATCCGGCTGGTCACCGGAGACCTTGCGGAGCACGTAAAATGTTCACATATTTCACGGGAACACCTTTCCGCGTAAGCAATTCGGACAGAATGCATCGATCGACTGGATCAAACGCCCTCTTGAGTTCGAGGAACACATCTATTGTTGGCATGCGGTACACGTGGCACTGCTCTGGCACCTGTCGTAAAGTTAATATGTGGTCCATACAGCCCCGTACTGGGTGGAATCCTTCTTGCTCTTCCCGAATCCGGGATTCCCGTTCCACAGTGAAGCAACGAACGAAAATTGAGGTCAGTAATTTTCTCACGGTTGGTGTCAGGATGTGTTTAGCGCAATCAGTGTGATTGCCTTTGTACATTTCCACTATAATCGATTCACTCCAGTTAGCTGAGATAGTCTCTTCTTTTCATACCTGTTCGTATAGGGTGGTCAGTGCTCTGCCGAGGACCACACCACTATCCTTAAATAGTGCAGGTGCGAGTGAATTTGGGCCAGCAGCTCGAAAGCGATTAAGGGCTGTAATCGAGTTTCGGACATCAGTCTCCGATGGAGGTGGTCATGACTCAGCCTGCAACACCTGAGTGGGAAGCGGTCCAGAAGCAAGGGTCTAACGATCCATACGGCGCTCCTTATTTGAAATCAGGACACCCGCGATGTCTTTGAGTGTTTCGTTAACACCTGTTTTTTTCCTGGCAAACTGTCGCCGCCCTTCATTATCTCCAGCGGTGTTAGACAATGTTGCCCGCTGTCACCTTCCCTATTTAACTTCGCTATTGACGAAGTCATCGAAACAGCGTTCGACACTACCTAGGTGTGGAGCTACTTCCTGGTGATCGACTTCTTGACTTGGAGTATGCTGATATTGCCCTAATCTGTGATAGCTCCCAAACGTACCAAACCGCATTGGACCGATTGGCACTGACTGTCAATCGTTTTGGACTATGCTTTACTCCATCGAAATGCGAAATACTTCTCCAAGATTGGCAGGAACCCAACCATGTGATGACGCTTGGTGGTGGTCAGCTAGAAGTCATTCAGGAATCCAAATATCAGGGTAGCTATATTAGCGTCCGTGAGATCGAAGATGAGATGACGAACTGTAGAGCAAAAGTTCGACGTGCTTTTACCAGTCTCTGCCACCTGTGCCGCAGACGCAATATCACTCTCACCATGAAGGGCAGAGTTTATAATGCAGCTGTCCGTTCAACCCTCTTATACGGTTGTGAAACCTAGTCCATCAGATCAACAGACACAAAGAGGCTGGTCACGTTCCCTCATCGCTGCTTTTGCAGCTTAGCTCATGTCTGGTGAGAGCACCGTGTGAGCCATGAGCACGTTCGGCCTCACGTATTTGTTGAAGGAAGAGCGAGTGGATCGCTCACGCACCTGGCTCCGATGGTTTGGCCACCTGTTGCGCATGCCAGCACACCGACTCCCGCGGCGTGCGTTGTTTGCGCGCCGGGGGTGCGGTTGTAAGAGAAGGAGGGGAGGCCGAACGATGACTTGGTCGAGAGAAACGAAAACCCTCACCTCCAATTTGGCATTGGTTGGTGCATCTGGACTGCCTGGCTGGGGTCCGGAGGACGATGGGCACGTTTGGTTGGTCACACTTGCTGATATGACGAAGAGCCGACCCCAATGGCAATTGTGTTGTGAGTTTCTTTGTCCATCCCCGTCCCTTTTAAATTCCTTTCCAGTTCCAATCTTATATGAAATGCATAATATACTATTTAGCATTATGTTATCTGCTTTTAATTTTTTGTAGTGTTACTTTTTTGTACCTTGCCTTTTTGTATTGCGGCATATTAGTTGAGGTGTGTTTCTCATCCTCAACTAACGTGTATTGATGATGGTGATGTTTTTCTGGGACAGTTGGTTCGGATCAGCTGAAAGAGTGCGATTATTGCCTACTACTCCCGCCTCCTCCATCTCTTGAGCCCTACAAGTCCAACAGGCTTTCTTGTCAGCACGTATGCTCCGCTTTAGTTCAATTCTAATAATCCGTTGGTCACATTGTGCTCAGATCCAGCCGGGAGTTTTGTGGATTCCCAAGGGTTCACCTACCTTTCGGATATCCAGTGATCGATGCGGTGACTATTAGTGCTACAAGCATTGGCTCCCGCGTCGTGCATAGCGACCGAGGTTTGTTCCACTGGAATAGTGTTATTTGCACGAGGGAGCAAAAGTCAGTTGCGCAGGGCATCCTGGTATTCTTGCGTGATCGACGACTGGGATAACCTCACGATTGCCAATTGCAAGAGGCGTTTAATACACTTTCCAGTGAACTTCGTGGAAGTACGACAGCGTGCTAAATCATTGTCAAAGTCGACGCAATCATTCCAGAACGAGTGGCATTCAAGAGTGGAACCGCCTGTAGCTAATGACAACGTGATGTATTTGGGTCCGTCGCTGGCGAGCTTTATTTTGACGCTAAGTGACATTTTGGCGCCACTTTGATACTACAAAGCAACAACCAGTGCTCCGCACACAGTTGCAGCGTATGTTCCTCGTTGTCCGTCTGGTCGTGGTTAAGACGTACTTACCACCCAGCTGATCTTCTGAAGAGCCCATACGGCCTACTTGCGCATTCATATCCCCTGCAACAACAGCGATGTCTGAACTAGTTACATTGCGAAGCAGCGTGTACAGCTCATGGTAGAAAATATTTCTGACAGCAACAGAACTACAGTCGACGGAGGCATCATGGCAACCACAGACATGCAGCAACCCTAGTTGATTTAGTCAAACTGGCTGAGCACAGATAAATGCTCACAGGTATCCAAACAACAAGCGATGACTTGGTCTTGTAGCTGAGAGCGATTCCCAACCCAGCTTGACCAGTGATTACCGCGTCAGTGTCCCTGTGTGCGTGTATCCCATAGCGAGAGGACAAGTCGGGTGCAGTTTGTTCATCAACCATGTGAGGATCATTGGTCCTATTTTCGCAACGCACGTCAATACCCAGAGTGTGTGTGCGAGTGTGGCCTGTTGACTTTGTCAGGGTATAAACGTTGAACGACGCCTGGGAAGCGGGACAGCGTTTTTATATATTGAAGTCCAGTGGATGATGCGGGAACATAGCTACAGATGGCAGAACTGCAGCAGTATTGCATTCGTTGTCAGCTAAGCTAGAAAATATGGAAGGAAAGTTAGTAATGGTTATCGGGAAGGAGGTACGAGAAGCAGATGGAGATGAAAGATGGGAAGCACTGGCACTAACTCGTTTTCGCTTGTCTGCTCTGTTGTATGCAGCAAATAAGGCCACTCTTGATAAGCTGCGCAGTGGCGAATTCGTGGTGTGATTGAAGCTTAATGCATTAGTCATGCTTGTACGTGAGCTGAGATACTTCTAGGGCGCCCGGACCTAGACAGCAGGACGAATATGGTCCTGAACCAGTCTTTGGCTTTAAATGCCTGTCCGCAACGTAGCGGTGAAGTGACAGCGATTCGATTTTGTAGTATTTGTGTGATTGGATTACGACGCGCAATCTCAATATGGACCGCGATTCTCATTGTAGTGAACCTTGATCAATTCGATCACCGTGGGCGTAACCGATAAAGTGGACAAATAGTGGGTACTTCAAAATAACCCTCAAATCAGTTATTATCCGTTGTACCAAGCGTTACCCGTCATGACCCGTTGGCTAAATGGGTAGATGCCCCAAGTAACCTAATAATGGTCCAGGATTAGATGCCTGCTATGTCTACGCGTCGTGGAGTGCGGTGTTTCCAGGCGGGCAACACCCAATATCTACCTGTTTCATCAATTGCAATCTAGTCTTCTAGGTCTTACTAAGGCGAAATGAGTGACTCTGTGAGCAACCAGACGTATCACTACAACCTCGACGGAACCTAGGAAGCTTGGTTGTTGTGTGGATTTGGACGTCGGCTTGAGCTCTACCCTGTAGCCGGTATTTGACATGTGTTTGATTATAATAATAATAACTAAATAAGTAGTAAATCGACACTAACCATCAGATACTCATACGGGCACGCTGACAAAGTCCATCAAACGCACGGCAGATATCCTCCTTCTTCACAACTGGCTCCAAGAGATTGTATGCTTTCTGTCTGCCTAGAGTGGTCATAACGAAGCTTTTTTTATCTTTAGTGACTAGTTTTAGCGCAACTGACTTTTTATCCATGTACCTGGGAATGAAATAAAGACACTAGCTGCGTCCAAATAAAATAATTTAGGTTTTTGTTGCTACTCCAATAATGTATGCTATGTTGTATGGCGTTCAACCTCATTGCTTAGTTGAGCCATTCTGCTCAACGCCCAGCTTATTCTTGTATAATAATAATAATAATAACAATAATAAATGTGTCATCTGTACGCCACAACGGCGCTTCGCTGCCGTGCGACCACCAGCAGTCGCACGCGGGCTGAGTATACCGCGGGGACGCCCACTCTTACGCGGATTCAAACCCGAGCCGCAATATTACAAGGTCGTTACCTCTAGGCTACATGACGTTTAACTTTAATCAGCAAAATTTGAAACTCCTTAACGCGGACACCGTTATTTTAATTGTAGTATCGCGCATTTTAAATCCCTTTCACCCACACATAAACCCACTTCACCCCAGGTACATCAAACGCTTACTGCGTTGTCGAGTTAGATGAGCCCTATCAACGTCACACAACACACTGTTCTTCTGCTGGCCAGCTGTTTTGGGACCAGCATTTGCTTTTGTGAGTATCCATGCAGCATGGAGCGCTACTGCTTTTTTTGGAAATACCACTTCATGACGCATGCTGTCGGCTTGTTCGGCGCATCCTGGTTGTTTTGGCTTTGTCCCCTTGTTCATGTTTTGTTTTGCGCCTATATGCCAATGGAGTGGATTCCGCCGCTTTATGACTGCCACATGTACATTTCTTCTTTCCGGATCGTTTATCTTGTGAATTTCTTCCTTTTCACTTCGCGCCTGCACTCTTGTGACCGCAGCCTAGCGGGAATTTTTGTACGACATTTACCCGGAAAGGTTCTCCCATGGAATATATACTTATAGTGGCCTGTACTCGGAGATCACAGGCCCCATCAAGGTGTGTGGTAATTTATCCGGACTCCATTCCAACAACAATTGGCGTTCGCCATTTTTGTTCCACTTCTCCACTTTTGTTCAACTTTGTCGTTGTCTCCATCACCTTGCTGAATCTCAACTTGCAGGCCTCGAAGAACAAAAAGAAAACTGATCTTGATTACGCCGACGATATCTCGCTGTTTGACAACCGTAGGATGACAAAGTTAAGCCTGGATAAACTTTCGAAGGTGATCACACCCTCTGGTTTTCGCTTCGCATCTTCACAGTGCAGTGCCACAAGGCACTTGATGATCCCTTAACTCAACGATGATAAGTTGGAAGTGCTTAATCAATTTGACTGCCTTGGTAGTTAAATCAACAGCGTAGGTACTTGGCTTTTGAAGGTAATTCACACATTTTCATAAATAGAACGACAGTGGCGCCAGGTTCAGATCACCTTGATTGAGGTGTCGTTGTCTTCCGTAGAAGAATTCAGCTTGTGGACCCGAGATGCCTTCAAGTTCTCGACCATCGTTGCGTGCGGATCATTGCTGGTGTTGGATGACACCAGTGTGTTCGCAACATGATGTGCGCATGCGAGTACTAGGCGGTAATATTCAGCTTAGTTCTTTAGAGCGGCAAGTGGCATTGGATTACTTGCGTCCCCGTGGGCGCGTGTTGCTGTCCGGCCACCACTTACGGAGGAGGACTTTGTCTCGTTCAACAATTATCTAATGAAATAAGTCTCAACGTGTTCAAGTTCGACTTAACAACGAGAAAGGAGGTCACTGACAGCTAAACTGGGCGCCGTTGTTCCTTCTCACCTTCCAGGCTGGTGTCTACCCAACATATCTTGACTCGAGATTTTTTTGCAGTACATGGCTGGCAACCGGCACCATTAGCTAGTCTACTGCTGTTAGTCAAACTGACTGTTTAAATTGATACCGAGTTGCCTATAAATAAGTTTGTTTATGACGCGACGCAGTAACGACCGCAAGATAGCTGTATCGCCTATACTGCCTTACCCTTGCATGTAAACCATCTGTTTGTGACTGTGTGTTGGCGTGTGGTGTGGACGTCTTGACCCCAAATGTTTGCTTAGAGCGTTCAGGTTTTACACTAGATCATCCCACTACTTTTTAAATATCGTTTCATGAGTAGTTAACCGGCAGCCAGGTACCAATTGTAAGTACTGATGCAATCATGTTAATAATGATTGTATCGCTAGCCGACTTTTGAGTATATCATCACTGCCGCCTCCCTTACTCTAGCATCAAAGTGGCCTCTTTTTACAAAAGTATGACGTTCTTCTCACCACAGATGTCGAGGACGCAGTCCCGATTCTTCTATCATGCCTTGGGACATAATTGACGACCTTTTGTTTTTTATTTTTAGTATTTGCCTTTTCCTGCGTGCACGTGCTTCGCATGTTTTTTATTTGCTTTCGATTACAATATACATCACTTAGCCCTGATCTGTTCCCTGACTATATTCTACCTTATCTGTTGTTTAGTGATTTGAACAATAACTCCAAACGGGTAGCTTTGGAGGTCTACGAACTTGCAAAACGAAAAAGTAAGTTTCCCTTTTTTGTTTTATCACGTTCATGTCCGTTAACTTAGCATTATGGCATCTAAAGTGAAAATTATGTTAGCAGAATGGATGTAGCACCCCTCGAACTAGACATTGCTGGGATTATTCGCAGTTTCTTCGAGATTTAGTTATGATTACTGTTGCAAGCTGCTTCACGTTTGTTGCGAAATACGCAGTGCACAATTAGGCTAAACGATCTATCTGGAAGGGAGTAGTTTTCACGATCTACTTCCATATTTGATCCATCATCATATCATCATTAAACGTCAGCTAAAGGTGCGAAGCACCACAGCTGTTATGCTGTAACACAAAGATCTAAAATGACGACACTAAACATTACGGAACACAAAAGAAAGCCAAAAAACGACTAATATAATACTTGGTATCACGCTATGTATCCGAAATGAGATCGTCATTTGTGGTGGCGGTTAATGAGGAGGAAGAAACGAAAACTCACAGCGCGAACGCCGTTGTGGTTAGCTCTGCGTCATATCAACCAGTGTCTCCAACCAAACGCGTCCATGGCCGTTGGGACCCCAATACGGCAGTATGGAGACACCAACTGACGCCAAATTCGAAGTGAGGGACTTCATTCCTCTTGATCAGGTTATCGCTTAGCCTCCCTCATTTTCTTCCATCCAGATCCCGGTCTCGCAAGGGACGCACGATGCGGGCGTTTGTGTGCTGCCATACGCAACGGTTATCCAGTCATCGGAGCCTAGTGTGTGTGATAAAACGTTGCTAAGCAGTCCACTCGCTCTTCCTTCATCAAATACGAGACGTCGGACACGCTCATTACTCGCGATGTTCCTGCAAGACATGAACTAAACTACGAAGGCCGCGATGATCGAACGTAGGTAGCCTCTCTGTCGACCCTGCGGCTGCGTTATACACTGTTACCTTCAGGGAGTTATGTCGCGCCGACGACGAAACGCGCTCGCAGATCTTCACATACCATTGCATGTTCGGAGTCTACGCTTGTGCTCCAGATTGCGCGACCGTTTTGGACACAGCCACTCCACTTGTAATTGATCGCATTGTGATCGATTTGTCTCCGTGGTTGGTCGAAGGCGGGTGGGTACGATGCTACTCTTTTGCTGCTGCTGTAATGCTGTGCTCGCGAGAAATAGACAAGCATCTTCACATAAGTGTGACAACTGCTTATCGTTATCATTACGAAAGCGTACAACGTGTTGGCCGCCCAGCTGCAGCTCGTTAGTGGACAACTTGGGTGTTCAAGTCAGCCAACACTACAGCATCCGTACTTCTGCTGTGACGAAGGACCTCGTTCATTTGGTGATAGAATTCATCTCTCACTGAGTCAGCGCTACAGTTTGTGGTTGATCTCAGCATGAGTACAGTGCTCGCATTTTGAAGCTGAGTTTCCGATAATCTATACTTTCTCCACTGTTCATTTAACTGCTGCTTGTTGGCCAGTCTGTGACAACTTGCTCACGTTGAGGCATGCCAGTCTTAACGAGAATCGAAGGCTCTAAATAGAGGCGGATGAGCTGACGTACTCTCGGTTGAATATGGATTTGTTGATTAGGCAGAGGAGGTCCCCTACGATTGTGTGTGAGTCGAAATTAGAAGACCTTAACAATCGAAGCAAGGTTGCATAGAGACAAGATTTGGGGGGAGGGCTTAAGAATATAGGGTAAATGTGAAATTGGAACGGGACGATAAGGGTGAAAAAACGCAAGAAGAGCGATACGAAGACCATACAGCCTGAGCGATAACATCCTCACCCTTATCAACCCTGCTCAACACACCAGACAGAGCGCCGTTCATTATCCTCTGTTTGAGGTAAGATACATTGTATCCTTTAGGTAGGATGCTGTGAGATTCCTCACGCCTAGACAGGAGGACGATTAAGCTTCTCAACCAAAGCCTTTGGTTTAAAAATATGACTGCAAAGTAGCGGGGTTTTCGGGAGCTGGCTACAGTGAGTCCGTTTTATTTAGTAAGGAGTCACCTTCGCTCCAACCCCCAATGAGGAAGATCATCAGACTGTATTTGTCTGGTCTCTGACCATTGAAAGTTCCAACATTCCTCATTGGATCGTTGTAGCACACAAACCATCGCATCACAAAAGCTTCCCATCTCTTCGCGATCTCTTTGTCATTCATTCCACCAACAACTGAGAATTGGAATTTGTCCAGCAACGGCCAACTGTTTACCGTGGTATACCATCAGCTTTGTCAACTGCTATATGCATTCGTAAACTAGTTGCGAAATTTATTTGTCATCAGAGGGCCGCATAAAATTCTTTCATGGTTGCATGCTTTTAATTATTCTATTAACTGTAATTACAATTAACACTCATTCTTTCTGGCTAGTCATGTTTCGGAGACATTAACATATCTACTTACATTCATTTTCTAGTAGTCATCCAATAATCCACCGATTTATTACCTATTGCATTATTGTGAAGCATTAGATACCATAATCTTCCCGAGCCTTGGTAACCGTTTCAGCAGAATCTTTTAACTGTCTGCGGTTAGCGCTTTCGGAGTTCATGTTATCCCAACTGTTTCAGTTATTCGCATATAGTTCATTTACCCCATCTGTTCAGCACATTTATCATTTCAAGGTGGTACTTTGTCTAAGGATTACACGCTTGCATTCAGATCCGGAGTTCACTGGCTCGAATCAGCGTTAGTGCGAGTGACCTGGTGATTGACCCACCCTACGCGCGACTGAGCTACAGGGGACGGTAACGACCAACGTGACTAAGTTACTAGATGTGATATGGCGCCACTCACTCTGTTGACTGCGTCTAGAGTTGATGCATCTCTACCATATCACTCCACTCCCCCTACTCCCTTGTAATGAGTACGCAGACAAAACGGCTTATAATGCCATAAGTTATTTGGCGGCTTAAATTTGGTGAAGGTACTACCCTGTCCTCTGCATGACAGTAACATGCATGTCAATGAATAGTGAGCGGCACTATCTCACAACTGATCACTTAGTCACGGCCGTCGCTACTATCCTCCGTAGCCTAGTGGTCTTACTCACAGACTGATGGGAGTCAAGTTGCTGGTTCGAACCCCACCGCGGCCAGATGGAATGCGCACTGCTGACGGTTTTCGAAGGGATAAAATGGGCATGTGATGTCTATCTGAGACTAGATATGATGTATCTCTATTTGTATAGTGTAGTGCTTATTGGATGTAAAAAAGTGTACACTCCTCTGAAGACAAATGCGAGTGTGAGCCTAAATCGACTCCAGGGACCTTGTTTCGACCTTTTGGCTTGTGTCTTCAAGGGCATGTGTGGCGTAGACAGGCGCTTACATGCGCTCGGTCGATACGCGTTCGAGACGCCAGAGTTTTTTGACGATCTTTTTACGGTGTGTCGCTTTGGAACAACATCTGCGTGCATACGGCCTGAAGCTTTGGTTGGTTGGCAATGGCCTGTGAGATTGAGAAAGCCAGCATGATTGGGAACGGTGGAGTACTGTTCCAGCTCATCCACGGCATTAATCCAAGAAAACTCTGCGTTTATGGAACAGTAGCTGAAAGTGATGTACATCATGCTTTAGTCCACTGGATGCGGCAAACCTACTGCTACACAGCCGCTTGCATTATCATCAGCATGGTCACTCGCGGGGTTGGCTGGAATAAACCAAACCCTGAAGTCCTTTCGGAACGCTCGATAGCACATCCTCATTTGAAGAATTGAACAAAACGGGGACATGGGGCACCACTATTGTACACCGCTAGTAACGGCGGAAAGTAAAAGGTGCTTGCCGGATCTCCTCACTCTGCTCGAATTTTGGCATTATGTTTTTCGGGAACCTCTCTTTTGCAAGCAACGCCGTAAAGCAGGCAGATCGACTGAGTCGAATGCAACCCGGATGTCGAGAAAGACCCCAGTGATAGGCTGAAAGTAAAAGTGACGATGCTCAAGGAGATGGTGGACTGTCGACATGTTATCTACACCCCCTCGACCGGGTCCGGGGGGAGTGTAGTTCTCGAATCGGGGTAATTCTACGGACTAGAACGAGTGCTAGCACTTTGGAGGCAATAGACTCTGAACTTATTACTTTGTACTTAATGCGTATGGTACGGGCACCCTTCTTAAATATCAGGACGCCGATCGACTCACCCCATAAGGGTGGAACCTATTCTTTATACCAAATCTTAGGGAACATAGCAGTTAATTGCTTAACAATTACGTCACTACCATGCATGAGCCGCTTCAGGGGAAGTCCGTCTGAGCCAGAAGGCTTGAATCGCTTCAAGTGTCCGTGCTACAGACGGACCGTTTCCGTGGGTAGTCCCAGTGAAATGTCCCAGGCATGCAACTAGGCGTACTTGTTGGACATAAAGAGTCAGCATTCTTTGCGCCTACGCAGATTGGTGATCGGTTGTCCATCAAACTCGTAAATAGACGCACTGACACCGACTTTTCTGTGGTCAGTGGTGCGAATGATCTGGAAGACGTTGTAAAGTTTCCAGAGAGAGCCGATGTCCTCATCTCTGATGCGCGTTAACCCAACTTACTTTCGCGATCACTACACCAGTTTTGCCTCCGTTGTTGTTTGTGGTTGTAGCCCACTTCATTGATACTTGAATCTGCTGGAATAACTCGGTCACGGACAAACATTTCCGGAAAGTAAATGGTGATCCAGCTTTTCAGAGAGCGAACGGTGATTCTACAGATTGATTAATCAGAAGAAAGCATCACTTTCTGCAAGAAGCTCCAAGAATGTTCCATGTCTTGAGACAGCGAACTAGCGGACGCATCTAACAAGGAACATCAATAAGCCAATTGGGTGAAAGAGGTGAGCTAACCTGTTGGTATAGAGCGTACGACGCTTTGGTTTCGAGGTACCCTCGAAGCGCATGTCTGCACAGGCCAGAGCGTGATCTGGCCGAAGTAAGTAGACATAATCGGTCTACAGTCCCGTGCATTGTCCTGCCATCTGTAGCTGATTGCAGTGTGATTGAATTGGACCACGCTTGCGTTGGCATAGGACACCAGGTGGCCGTACATCTCATCGTATATCTGAAGTTCATGCGTCTTTCGTTCATTTGCCAAACTGGGGCCCGGTCCTCCGCCGTCAGGCTGCCGGAATACAATACTCCACCGACGTGAAACAAGGAGCAGCGACTTACTTTATTAACGAGCCACATTCGCCGTCTGTTGGTGTCTCCCGACTGGCGCGATGGAGTCCCAAGGACAATCAACATGTTTGGTTAGATACAATAGTTGACATGGCAAGGAGCTGACCTAAATTGCTTTGTATTTTCCCTCCAACCACGATATCATCGTTAAAGCATACTATACTAATAAGCAGTATACTGCCTGTTGGTTTTTTGTATTTCGTTTTTTCATGTATACTACTCTTTTGTAGTATACTGCGCAATGTTTGAGTTGTGTTTCTCACCTTATGTTATAATGTGTAATGATGATGATGATGCCACATCCACCACGTCGCAGTGTTGTTAAACAGACACTGGTGGCTTCTTGCAGGGAGGACGTCTGTCAGGCGGGAAGGCACTACGTCCTGGATTACTGCCTCCGAAACATTGGCCGGAACGGGGTAGTCCCGAACCATCCAGCTGGCACCACAGGGATGTTGTTGGGTATCCCAGGCGATAACTACAGTGTTACTGTTTGGATCAGAGACCTGACAAATTTGCGCTGTAGTCATTAAGCGATTGACTGCCTTTGATTATTGGCGGTTACAGCTTATTGCCCTCATTTAGTGTGAACACTGGGTATGCTATCTTGAGGTTCACCACATAATGTTTGGCAAGAATCCCTTTGATATCTCACTAAAGTATCTGTTGAACTGCTTAAGTTGGCTGGGTCGTATCTACCGCATACTCCTTAGTCACTTTCCTCGGCTTGCATTATCTTATCGTTTTCTCGTGCAGATTTCTCTTGCGGCCATGAAATCCTGCTTGCTATCTGCTTATCCTTTATTGTTTCAGCCTTCTTTTCTTTTCTTTTTTATATATTCTTCCTTCTTTTCAGTGTCGCTACCATCCTCTTAAGACGTTATCTCAGTTTGGTTGACTTTTTGGAATACATTCCTCCTGGTTTCCGTATCAGAGACTGCTTCAGTGACTGCTGTTGGTGATTGAGACCCTGTTTGTTTTTCTGTTTAGAATCCGTCTCCAAGGGCCGTACGGAGCTGTTTCTTCCTAGTCTACTTATCACCTCTGCGAATATTGATTCCGTCAAGCCATCTGCTCCTGAGAGTACTTCCGAATTTCGCCGTCGGTTACCGCTGCTAGAACGTCCCGAGTCTCCTCTGTTCGCACTTACCGACACCAGTGCAGCCGGTGGGATCCAGCTGGGACATGTGGTATCCGACTTTTCATTCCCCACTGCACCTCTACAAGGGCACAATCCTGCGATCACAGTGGAGGTTAGTAAAGCAGTAGCTTCCTAAGATTCTGTTCACTGATGTCAGCACAGTCAACTTTTTTAATATTATATATGCATAGATAATAACGGTTTAAATAACTTTCTAAACTTCTCTGCTCAACGTTTCATGCGTTTTGACAGACCCTACCCTCTCGTTGCATATAGTTTAGCTAACACCAAGTCTCATGCCACTCGTTTCCCACATGAGACTGATGGTTACCAATACAGCGTTCCTTCGCATCCACAACGCAGGATATACGATGTGACCGCCAGGCTTCGTGATCTCCCTTTAGGCTATCATACACTTTTGTACTAAGAACCTTGCAACTCTAGTCAAATTCGCCTCCAGCAGTAAAGTGTTTGCAAGCTTCGAGAAATTTCAGAGACTGTATAGTGTTTCGTTGCTTCAGTTGTCACTTGGAGTTCCCACTGCTACCAGTAACCCATTTTGAACATGTGACCATTGATTTTCATCCGTGTTCAGTGGATGGTTACTCGGTCCAGATTCACTTTCAGAACTTCATGCTTCTAAGAGCGTGCCTTGCGTAGGCTAGAATAAACTTTCTTTGTTTTTTATTCTCGCTTTGCGAGTGTGCAAGTATCTGTACGTCCATAACGTCGTCGTGAGTGTCCGTCGAAACACACCACACACAAGTGCGTGGCCGGTGTCCACGCTTGTACTTCAACTCGAGAAGTGATTTCTCACGCAGTCACTGACGCTAACTGATTGCAATGGGATCTATTTGCATCCGTGGCTTTTTCGAGGTTGGTGCGTGCCGGCTCGAAAGTTACTGCTCGCGAGAAATAGACCAGCATCTTCACATAGGTGTAACAGCCATGCGGGAGCCTGCACCCAGATGCAATTCGTTATTGGACAACTTTTCAGTTTAAGGTCTCATCTCATCAGCCAGCGCCACAGTATCTGTGCAACTTATACGA
This sequence comes from Dicrocoelium dendriticum, assembly GCA_944474145.2. Classification (NCBI taxonomy): domain Eukaryota; kingdom Metazoa; phylum Platyhelminthes; class Trematoda; order Plagiorchiida; family Dicrocoeliidae; genus Dicrocoelium; species Dicrocoelium dendriticum. The sequence continues at coordinate 125,514,961 of OX104063.1, read as the reverse complement.
CGAATGAGCTCGTTCAGTTGCTGAGAGGCCATCTTTCGTCTATTAAACGCCGCAATTTATGAAGGTACAGGCAGCATTGACAAACAAGAATCTATTGACTCCGCACAACTTCGAAGCTTTATATCACGGTGCCCATCCGGCAACTAACTGAAATTCAGTCGATCAAAGCAGCTTGGGGGCTGGGACTAATACACAGACTTGACTGATATTCGTTACTGTTTTATCTGCAGACATGTGCGGTGAGAAGGTGCCGCTATTGTCACCTGACTAGGATTGTAATGATCACAAAACTGCAGTCTTGTTGGTGGATTTACGATAAACAGAGGCATCGATTAACCTAGTCCCTCGTGTTTAGGCAAATTATATCTCTGGAAAGAGCTGTAGCAAGTTATGCACGTTGATGTTTACCATTCTCATCTAGGGTCGATGGCTCTCGGGACAAATATTCGCTTTGTGACCTACTTGTACGGAAATGTCTTAGAGCGTACCATTATTTATGCTGGACAAGCAATCTGATGGTTCTTTTTCATTAAATTGGGAGTTTCGATGCTTTGGCCTTCTATGCACCTTCGGAAGTTACTGTTTGGTCGCTTGTTTATCTTGACGATAGTCACACTTGCACTATGACGCACAATTCGAGTGGTCTGGAAGGATTTGAGAAACGTTTAAAATATAGCAGCTAGCAACTATAGCCAACAAGCTCCACATTCACTACACAGGTTCTGTCTGAATTGCCGGACGAGAAATTATTACGGCTGCTTACGATCGACATCCGCTGAGAACTTTCGACTGCGATCGAACAGCTAGCGAACCACTCCCCAACGTTTAGAACAATGACTATTGAGTCAACTGATTGATTGGTCTGAATAGACCAGTTCTCTTTCTGGCACTCACTCGTTGCTGGTTCCCCTGGGTTAAGTCGCAGACGAATACACTTTATGGTGACCTCCCAGCTAATTCCAATGATCAGCTAACCTGCTCGTATCAGTCTTTAGTTTCGGGAACACCCTGCGTCATTTGCAGGTGTTTGCACAAGTCGGCGCATGATTTGAATCGAGTGGACCACAATTATTTACAATTCCATATACTGTCAGTCGTCTGAAACTGACGGTAGTGTAGTCACTTTGAGACTACATTCGTTTTGATGAATGCGAACGAAAAATGACAATACTTCTCACCTTACGTTTGAATTTGGCGGGATCTGCACATGAACAGTGGGCGCTTTCAACTTGACAGGAAGAACAAGTGAACTGCTCAACTCGGTTTTTGGACGCACGAATTACTCGCATGGCTGTGCCATATGTTGTTTGCTCGACCGGGCTTTGGATGGGGGAAAGGAAGAGGAGGTAGGCTAATGACTTGATAAAAGGGAATAAAAACCCTTCCTTCGAACCCGGTCTCGGTTGGTACCTCCCGACTCCTAGAGTGTGGTCGGAAAATCGTCGGACACGCTTAGTTGGTTACACTTGTTGACATGGCCAAACGCAGACCTCAGTCGCTTACTCTTTACCACCATCACCATCTCTGCAGATGCACCTTAAAAGCATTGTTTTGCTTTATCCTCTTTTTACTCTCCTTCATTTGAGTGGTATTGCGGAACAATAGCTTATATGTTTCCTGTCTATAGCTAAGGTGTTTAATGATGGTGATTACGATGGTAATGAAGTGTGTTCTTGAGAGAAACAGGCGATTGTCTCCTGTCTGTACGAGGGGTATGTTCCAGTCATCTGAGATCCTCTCAGTTAGCACATGACAGCCACTCGGGCGATGTTCGTATCGTAACAACAGACCAGCGTTTTTATTAAATTGCCAACAAAGACTATATCAGGTTCGCTAGCTCTATTCAGAAGTTGACGATACCTGCAATAGAACTCGTCCTTGACCGAGTCGCAGCTGTTGCCGTTTTGAGTGTGCGCATAGATCACTAATAATTTGCGCCTTTCCTCGCGACGCCTTTTAATCTCGCATGACCCGTAAAGCTGAACTATGCGTAGTCCAGTGCCGCTACGTTGACTTTACCACGTCTGCTCCAGCCAAATCTGCCGTGACTGCGTCTATGTCGTCAGATGCGGCGGATATGTGGCTCCTCTCTGATGAGAGATCGGCTCAGTCACAGCACCAAACCCTCTACGTGGAAATTCTTTGAAGTTACTAGACTTATTTGAATTTATCTTGTACTGTTGACTTTCACGCAGGCACCGGTCCTGGTTTTCTTTTTTTCATCTTCAGTTTCATTTTATGGAAAGGACTAGCGAAGAGTCACTTGCGAATAGGCTTCGTCTTCATGGAGAGTTCAGTCCAGTACCTGCTGTCCAGCGTGTATATTCATTCCGTGCCGGACTGCAGTCTTTTAGTACCCACGATAGCCCCGTTCTCGGTCTCACTGTTCCCTCCGAGTCTTTGTCGCATTCAACCTCACTGGAGTTTCCAGTCACAAACTTCGTTCCAAGTAAGGATGTTTCCGGCTTGGTTGATGGTCATACTGCACAGGAATCAGCGCAGTCGGACAACGGTGTGGACAGCGTGCTTCAAGCTAATGCGGAATCGCCAACTGTCACTACCAGTTGTGGGGCCGAGTTACATCGCAGTGGTTACTTGCCAACCTCTCCCGTGCTTTTAACCTCAAAAATACTTTCCCCTATTCCCCCTAACTGGGCTCTGTTGGAAGAGGTGGTGGGCTCTGATCCAACGGCTCGGGACTCACAATCAACATCGTTTGGGTTTGCAGAGTCGGAGTTATTACTGACCAGAAGTCCTACGCGGAGCGACACTACATTTGATCTTTCTGAATCTCAAGAGGAGGCACCTTCGTCTACTTGCATTGAACAATTGAGTACGTCGAAAATGTAGCTTCTTTGCAACACTCCATATTTCTTATACAGGCACGCACACTGCCATATAATGGGAGTGCAAATTGCTTCTGGCATCATAGTTCTTTACCATCCATTTTGCAGCTATGCTTTTCGCTATCAAAGTGAGCTTGTTGCAATATTTTAACACGTTCAAATTGCATTTCCTGATGGCAGCTCCTTTTACCATGCCTTTGGTTGCAGCATAGGTTTAAGGTAGCCCGACTTCGATGAGAAGTGTTCAGTTATTCGCGTTTTCGAACAGCAGTTTACTCATTCTGCGGTATACCGTCTGCATTTCATTCTTTCTCCGGATACTGTTGCTTACGTGGCGTAGGTAAAACTACCTGTTCAGTGTATCCTTGTTTTCTTGGTGGTTTTGTGAATCTTTTTTGGCTATTGTTGTGAAACTAACACAAACTTTAACCTGCTGTATCTATCTTATTCTTAAACGCTTTTGAATTGCTGCTTACTAGCTTAGAACAAACTGTTGTCTTCCATGGATTCCAGCAAAGTACACCTAAGTCTTCTTTTGAAGCTATAGGTCAACTTTTGCTCCTTACGTCTTCAATCTATTCACTTCCGAACTGCTTTCATACCACATCCAACTGTATTCGCGTTCGGCTTTGTCAAACTCATTGCTAACGACTAGTGCTGTTTTTGTTCACACAGGAGACACGTGTCCTGTTGAGGTAAGTCTACGTTTTCATTACCACCTTGGTCGGCTTAACAGACATCCCACTCATCGATTTTCTGATTCCGTACTTTTGTTCATTGGTGTGTTTGCTTTTATTGCTTGTTCTATGGACGTTTCCTGTCTCACCACTCACCTTCATTTACAGTTGTTTTTGGTCTATTCATCACCTCGTTTAAACCCCTCTCTTTAGTCCATGCATTGGTCACTAATCAACACCTTTGGTTAAATGATATTGCTGGGTCCCAGGTGGTTCCATTTCTCAACGTCATTCATTCTGAGGCACTCGCATCGGCTCTGTTTGTGGGTTGGTTCACTGCTAATTTTTCTTTTCTCTTCGATAGGAAGCAAGCTCTAGCCTGGTGACCGTGAAAACGTTTAAATCCTGCGAACTGTGTGTTTACCTTATCTCGTTAGGTATTGATATACCGTTTTTTTCGGACCCATCTAATTTTATATTAGGCGAAACGAAATGGTCGGATAGGTCAGACTTAATTCAACTCATTATCAATAACTGTCGAATATTGTTCACTTGTAATGCGCATAAAACAGAAAAATGCACACGACACATGTTGCAGTTGTCTATCCGAAAACCTGTTTGGACGATGATGTGAGTGAAGATCACACGGACGTCGCCGACTGTCTGGATGACCGCAATTCTTTGGAACACTGGTGTGAGCGCACCTCGTGTGTCCAAAATATGCACCTGCAACCAGCGAGATGCAGGTGCGTGTTTTGGGCAGTGTTTTCAAGGTGCATTGTTGGACCAAGTGAGTTTGCAGAGTGGAGTAACCATCACACATATCACAGTAAGGGATAGCACCGTGGATGATTGAATCGTTGGTTGGTTGATCGTCGTCAGAAACGCTCGAATCAGTTGGCTCCTGCACAGGGTTTGCCACCCCAAAACAAGTCTGTGTAGACAACATAGAAAGCTGACTCAACGACGTTCCTGACCAGCGATTATGCTTCGACAATCAAAGTCTTAATAGGACATTTTGACAGATTTTTCGTCGCAATGTGAACATAGAAATTGATTCGCGGTCACTAGGCCTCAGCACAACCATTCATAGATAAGGCGCACCGGAATATAAGACTCATTACTGATTATGTTGGCAAATATAGGGATTTTAAGTGCACCTCATAGTTCGAAAAATACGGTAAATAGATTTCTGTAGCCATGTTTCCGTTATGTATTATGCGGCACCATGTTCCTTTAAGTCTCCCTAGTACACTGGATATTTGAAAGCTGGGTACACCTGATGGAGCCCAGATGACGATTCCCTCTTGCCCTTTGCACATTGCGACCAGCGTTTGCGACTCGACTGTAAGGCGTGATGGAGCCACTGGGCTCAAGAAATGTTGCAGCAGGTATCTCACGCAGACTGTTCCATTCAGCCCACCCCACTGATGTTGTGGAGTTGCTGTGGTCAACCAACTGAAGTGGGTAATTTGGATAAACTTTGCGTGGTGGCCAGTGCTCAACTACGACGCGCTCAGCTCTACGGAGACTCGAAAGTTGTCCCATCCTTTAGCGTATGTGGTGGTGATTGCTTTAATTGGTATACGTATTGTGGGACCAAGACTGTCTTGATAAACCTGCCACACATTTGGCAGTAGGAACGTTCTCTGTCACTTTAATGATACGGTATACAAAATCACACTGAAAGCCGTTCTCAGCGGCAGCGAACCTTGGTCTCTTTGGTGCGAAACTTACAGCTACCGTCAGATGTTTGACCGCTGTTCACCATAAGCCATTTCCGTATAAATTTGCACCATCTTCTCCGCAATAATTTTGTACGATTCCTGGCGTCGATGGTCAGTTCAGTTTCTTTACTTGACAATTAAGACTGAGAGTGGCTTATTCCAACACATACTGAGCACATCTATTCATGGCTTACCAAGAAGCGCTGTTGCATTCATCGGGTCCTACTCGTCATGTCCCTTGACGCTGTGTGGACACGATTTGGCTACGGTTGTCCTGTTGTGCCATGTACAATATGGTCTATACTTCACCCGCTTGCGCACACATACGTCCGACAAATGAAACGATTTTTCCGATCAATCCTCAGGAGAATCCACTCCACTCCATTGTAATTGGGGTAACACATTGCACCTTGAATCCGACCTATGCACTTGGTATGCAAAGTACTGCTGGCTGCCGGAGGTTCACATTCATTTCTGAAGCACATTTCGATATCAATCTTGCTTCGCTAACTAACGCATCGACTGAGGTTTCTTTAGATTATTCGACGAACTTATTCAGTACAGGCGCTTACACACTATCATAATAACTTGTCAGCATATCATCGGACCGGCTGATAAATGCTCATCTGCGATATTTTTTGTGCAGCGAGTCAACATGTGACCCATGCATGGCAAATTCGGTGCTTAACTTCTACCCGCTTAGACGTGCCTCGCGGAATTCGATACTGAACACCTATTTGTTTATTTATAGACATTACTGTTGATCCCTCTCGCCTTCCACATACGATGTGTGTTTGACTGCATAGTTCGAACTGGACACGAGTGACTTGTTTGCTCTCATTTCATAACCGAACTTTTAAGGTGTATTTCTATGGTAGCTGTATCAGCGCCTGTGCAATAGAGGACGAAGTGACAAAGCACATTTCGAAGTTCCACTTCACCACTTATGGTACCGGCGTGATCTAACTCACGTCCTGAATGGTGGAGTCTACAATGCAGCCATCCGCTTCATCGTACTGGAATTATGAAACCCGGCCCATCAGACCGACAGACAGGGACTGGGTTTTTTTTTGATCACCGGTGCCTTCGTAATTTAGGTCACAGCTGATGGGAACACTGCGTGAGCAATGAGCGTGTTCGGCGTCTTGTTTATGGTGCAAGACAAGGGAGTGAGCGTCTCAGCACCGTTATCTCACGCACCAGGTTTCCATGATTTGTTCATGTGTTTGGAATGCCAGTACACAGACTCCCGCGAAGTGCGTTGTTTGCCCGACCGGGTTGTTGGTGGACGATGATTTCGTCAAGATGAATGAAGGACCTCACATCGGAGTTGGGCTCGGCTGGTGACTCTTGACTCCCTGGTTGGAATCCGAAAGATGATGAACACGTTTGTTTAGGAGACACTTCTTGTCACAACCAAAAGGCAACCTCTACTGCATTTGCGCAGAACTGGTCGCGTTAACCTAGCCGAATGTTGCGCGTAACCTGAGCACGGTCCCTATTCACGTACGTATTCGGGTGAGGTGCTAAGTCCTCGGAAGCGGAACGATACGCACGCGAACGGGGGATTAGACGCACACGATCACAAGACGAAGCGGACCCCCGAGAGTTTTTTACGACCCACAAACACCGAATCACGACACGGGGGTTCATTTTGTGGGTGAAATGAATCACCACGTAGGACGCACTGTTTACGAAAGAACATTTTTACTTTTTTCATGCCACGTTGCGGGCTGGAATTAAACTCTGTGTGGCACAGCCTACGCACTGCTGTTTACAGAGATACTTGACATTCCCGCAACACAATCTCAGTGGGACTGTTTTGTGAGTTTATTTGTCTCCCCCTTCCGCTTAGCCTCTCCTACTATGAGAATAAAGTATGATCTTATTTTTATTTTGTATTCTATAATTTTTTGCTCTTGTCTACTTTTGCTTCTATGTAATTGAATTGCATTGAGGCACATTAGGTGCGACACTTTTACCTCTAGCTGAAGTGTTGATGATGATGACGGCAACCGTGTACTATCGCGGGACCGTGAAAGCCACACGCGGATTACCTTTCTGATCCCGTCTTATTTTCGCTCGATGACGTGCCGTTTGTGACCGTCTGGTGTTAGCGAAGTGTAGGCACCTTGGCTTTAGATGTTTACCTATAGTCCCACTCATGTATCAGTTGTGAATATCCGAATAGCAGCTGTGAAGAACCCGTCGCAAACGCTGATGTTGATGTGAGTTGCGATGTGAGTGTCTATTTCCTGCTCACCTGCTACGTAAGCAAAGTGTTTCAGCCTCTATTCCTATGTCTGAATCGGGCCGCAACTGTCGTTACCCTAGCATTGTTAGGCCGGATTATTCACATGATGTTGATTCACTGTCGTGTTTTCCGCGCCAAATAATTGTCTATCCTCATTCTCAGGTTTCCTCACTCGTGTGCCGCTGAATGAAAGGGGATCAGGTTCTCTTTCACAATTTCCTCTATTCCACCCAGTGTATTCTGTTTCACATGCTGATTATTGTACCTCTCACTCCTTTGGGGCCCTTACAGTCCAAACCAAGGTTGTCGAAGTGGCCACCGAGGAAGATGATGATTTTTTCCTACCGTCCGTCCATTTCTTCCGTCAGCTCCTACCACTTCTTGTGTCGCTTCGTCGATTCGCATGTTCATAATCACCCTTGACTTCACGTTGTTGGTTTGCTCGTCTCTTTTCATTTCCGATATCAGCACTTGATCGATCGTAATGCCCTTTTGCAGTTATAGCGCACTAGGGTGCATAGCGTTGTTTTTGCCTTCTTGTGCGCTTTGTTTCCGCGCCTTTGTCATGTGAACCATTTTGGTCGGTCTACGGTTCCTCCGCTTCAACGCGGTTGCTTGTGTGTATGTGTGTGGTCGACTGGGCTGTCTAAAACTGGATATCGATTTACCTGGTGCACTTCAGATGGCCTTCGCTGAATCCATTTTGGTGCACAAAAAACCGCTGCACCCACATCCACTGTCCATTTTAAGCGCATTGCTCTCCTATGCGACGCATTGCGTTCTTCCTCATTCACCTTTCGAAAGTGATCAATGACGCTGTACGAGTGTGTAGCGTTTACCATATTCTTCAGGCTAATGAGCACATACATCTTTATGTATCAGCATTTTGATGTTTTATCTCTATGTGTGTGTTATCTGTCCACTCTTGTATCCGTTTACTGATCCAAAAGGAGTGAATCCTAAAGTGCCTGTTACACGCTTTAGATAACTGATGTGATAACAGTGGCGGTAGTGATGGTCTTTTCGCGGGACACTCCTGAAGAGGCATGGTCATCAAGAAGTTACATGCACTTATAAAATATAGCAAATCGGCCGAAAATTGAGCGAATTGTAAAGCTACTAGAGATATCGAGAGAAAGATTGTCCACTCGTCCACTTGTCTATAAGATAGACATAGAGCTAACGAAAACCATGACAGGGAAGTAATAATTACAGACACCACAAAGAAAAAATAATAAAAGTTATAAAAAGCTTTTTTGCTTTTAATTCTTGTCTGTCTTTTTTGTTTTTTCAAACTCCAGTTCGTTTTTTGTCTGTTTAATGTTTGAGATGTAGAACAAAAAAATTAAGACAAATATTCATATACATTTTTCATTGGGCTCGGTTCTGCGCCATGTCCGAAAGAATTTCCAGTCAGCAGTGTGCTTCATCTTTGATTCCCTAGCCCGGAAGACGTAGCCGACCTATGACGGATAAACTGGAAGTCAGCGCCTTAATCGTTTGTCTTCACGTGTTAGGCTGACCACCGTGCGGTTTCTTCCAGCCCGGTCCTGTGCGAGCGAAGTGAGCGCGTCTGGGCAGCCGTTCGCATGGCATACGTAAAACGTGGCCCAGCCATTTCAGTTGGCGCAGCGATACCAGTTTGTCAAGTAGAAGTCTCATGTCACGCAAGACCCGACTTCTAACATCATCGTTCCAAACTTCGTTCATCCACCACAGTCGTGCTGTTCTCCGCAGACATCTATTGTCAAAAGCCGAAATCCGCGGTAAGTCATTCACGCGAATCGGCCAGGACTCACTGCCATACAGCAGGACCACACGAACCCAGGCACTGTAGACTCTACTCTTTACCAATACTGAAACGTCACAGCGTTGCCACAAATGCCTCAGGTTGGCGAATACCGAATGGGCTTTGGCAATACGGAAAGAAATCTTTTGCAATGTTGCCATCAGCAGAGATAGCTTCCCTGGTAAACAAAGTTGTCTGCTTGTTCAAGCTGTGTACCTTGAAGTGTGAGCATTGGGGCAGGTGGATGCCCATCTTGAACTAGGGCTTTGTATCTCCTAGGAGCAAACGTCATGTCACATTTTGATGCTTTACTCGCCAAGCGGTTTAGCACGGCCTGTGTGCTCTGTGCATCTTCACCAAGCAAAGCAATATCATCAGCATAATTTAAAACGGTCACGGGGTTGCCTGGAAGAAGCTGTACACCAGAACACTGAAAGCCCTCGAGAGCGTTTACAAGGGCATCCTCGATCTCAACATTGCCGCGAAACTGGGACATGGAGCAACCCTGTCGTACACCGCTAGGGACGGCAAAATGTGAAGAGAGCTCGCCGTAAGCCCTCACTTTACCTGAGACTTTGCTCGAAGCATGGCGCTATAATTTTCGAGTACTCAATTCCTTGGTAAGCAACGCCATAAAGCTGGCCAATCGACGGAGTCGAAACCGACTCGAATGTCCAGAAAAACAACCATAGTGCACTGGTGGTAAAGATGGCGCGTTTCAAAAGGTTGCTGGAACGTAAACAAGTGGGGCGGAAACCAGCTTGTTCTTCACGGGAGCGCAATTCTCGAATCGGGATTAGTCTGCGGGGTAGAATGGATGTTATCAGCTTGGAGGCATCGGATATTAGACTGATTCCTCGGTAGTTAGCGCATAAGCTACGGGCACATTTTTGAAGATCAGGACGATAATTGCCTCGCCCCAAGTCGATGGAACTGTTCCTTCACACCAGATCTTAGATAACAGAGCTGTTCGCTGATTGACAATTGTTTCGCCACCGAACTTGAACAGCTTCGGTGGTAGTCCGTCGGCCAGCAAACTTGAATCGCTTCAAGTGTCGAAGCTCAAGGCAGACCTCAGCTTCTGTGGGTGATTCCGATGAGACGCTCCAAGGCGCGCAAGTGGGTATACTCGTTAGGCTCGCCGGTGGAGGAGGCCAGCTGAATTGTATGCAGAAGTGTTCAGCCCAGCGGTTCATGCGCCTGTGTAAGTTGCTGATCGGCGTTCCGTCAACTTCGCAAATAACCTCACTGACCAGTGGCCCGAATGACATGGAACAGCTTGCGAAATTTTTTGGAGTGACCTGCCTTTACCATCTCTGAGGCGCACTGGGACTACCAAATTTCGCGATCAGCTCGCAGGGTTTGTTTAAGTTGTTGCCTGAGAGTGCGACGCATTGCACTGCTATTTGAGCTGGTCGGGATAGTTCTACAATGATCAAACAATTCCATTGAGTGCGGAAATCCAGCCCCCTCAGGGGACGTCTTATGGATCCGCAGATTGAATGACTAGAAGATAACATCGCTACACGCAGGCAACTCCAATGATTTTCGATGTCTCAAGGTGGAGTACTAATGAATGCATGCGGCAAGGAAGCTAGATAAGCTGAACGAATAAAGAGGTCAGCTAACCTATTGGTGTAGAACGTGTGCTGTTTCGTTTTGAGGAGCCGCCGAAGCGCATGCAGACGTCCTCGCAGACCAAAACGTGACCTGAATCGAGGTATGTAGACCAAATTGATCTACAATTCCGGACGCTGCCTCGTCATCTAAAACGGATTGCAATGTATCTGTTTGTGATCACGCTTGCGTTGACGAAGGAGGACGCCAGGTGGCTGCACGTCTTCTGGTATGCTTAAAGTTCGTATTTGTGAGAGACGGTGGTCTTCGCATAACATGAGTAGCTTATCACCGTTGTCGGAACGACTCATCAAGCGCGTGACTGCCACCAAGATGACGTTCGCACGGAAGCAGGCGGCCTACTCGTGCATTGAGATCTCCGGCATGGGTAATGACATCTGACTTTTCGGCCTTCTTCAAAAGTTGTGCAGTCCACGATAAAAATCATCCTTAACCGATGCACAGCTGCAGTCGGTTAGAACGTAGGCAGAACTGAAAAACAGATAGCGCCTCTATTCACGATGTCTGTTGATTTTACTCGAGCCTTGAAGCCGAACCGCATACAGCCGGCTGTCGGTCGGGTACCTGTCGAGTAATGCAGCCTCCGCTTTCTCACTCAATGCGATACAAACATAAGCTAAGCCGGCTGGTGCTACCTCCATGTCACCAGACAGATGAAGGTAACATGTACTTTAAGGAGCAGCCGGAGACAACAACTTAACTGTACTGCTGGGATCCTGCAATGTAGTCTCGGAAAGACAACAAACATCGCTGGCGAAGGACTCTAGAGTGCGCGCCAGGCCAGCCTATTGTCCACTCTGTAGGAGGGTCCGAACATTGAATGCTGCCAGGCGGAATGAAGAACGGGGTCGAAGGATAGCTGGTGGCCGGATGATTTGGATCTCAGCCAGACGGGCATTGGAAGTAGATTCAGAAGATTGTGGACTATGAACAAGAGAAAAGTTGGCGTGAGATGGAGAATCATGAGTAGTAGGTAAAGTGGCGGTAAAAGTGAGTTACGTAGTATTACTTGCGTAATTCATGGTTTTCACTGTGGGCACGATACTACCCGGTTACCCAAGCCGAAGTAAGGAGTTGTCTTAGGGACCCCACCCCGAGCCTTTTTGCTCAATAGCCTACTCGCAAGGCAACGGAGCAAAGTCAAGGATTCTCACCCATTGGGAGCTGATGACTGATGGCTCAGTTCATACGCATTTCCTTTGGATAGTAGCCAAACAGGAGCCGAATCTTTCCCACGAATTCAGCAGCAAGGTGCTGGGATACAATGTTTCACCAAGGTGAAACATGGGGCAGTGACTTTATTTGGTGGCGACTCACATCCGACACATCGCAATGTTGTTAAACTGACATGTGGAATGCTTGCCAAGCAAATACCCACCACGTCCTAAAGCACTACCGCCGAACCATTCGTCGGACCGAGATAATCTCGGACCATTAACCTGGCACCACGATTAGGTTGTTTGGCAGGCCAGCCGAAACAATGACAGAGCATAATGTCTTTCAAGAAGAATAAGACTGTGTCAGTAGCTAGCTGGTACCACTGTGTGAGCATGTCACGAACAATGACAGCGTCGGAGTAAAGACCGCAAATAAAGGAGGTACACAATGTGAAGTAAACGTTCACCAAAAGAGAATGCGCTATAAACTACAAGGTAGGCGCTATGTCAGACAATGTGTAGTGGAGGTGACCAAATAGAAAAAGAACGACGAAAGCTCTCCTTGTTAGTATTGCGGTGTGTACACTTGGGTCTCATGTGCCACAATAGGGCCATCAGCGTAAGAAAGTGGGTTTCGAAATGTGCTATACACAGTACCTGGGGGGAGAGTAATCTCAACAGCTATGTGGGTAGGGTGGGGACATGGATTGTGAAGAATAAAAATTTAGGAGCGGTTAACTGAAGTGCTGAGCAAGGAACCCCTTTCTAACCGTTACCAATCGTTCACATGGACATCATACGCTACAGGTAGTTGCGGTGCAGAGAGCTTGTGAGAGTTGGCCTTCAATAGCACTCAGGAAGCTAATTCTGTTCGATTTATCTCCCAATTTTGCTTATACAGAACGGTTTCATTCATTTTCTTTCTGGTTGAAACATGTTCACTCACCTATATGCGGCTCCATGCGTGATCCGGCCCAACTTCATTCTAGCTTCATTTATTTGCGCATTTGTGATCTGTTTTACTTTTGCTGGTTCCTGAAAATCCCTCATCATTTTGTTGAACTCGCTTAGCTATTTTGTACATCCTTTGCAACTAGTTATCTTATTTCATACCAGGCTTCTCTTGACTATTGGAATGCCTGGAGGTCTGGATAGCTCAGTGTTGCTCAACCTGCTATCCGAGAATGGAGGTCACTCAGATATCTGTAATCTGTTGCGTGACTATTTTATGTATCGTACTCATTTCAACAATTAAAACATTAAAAAGTCCTCTATCCTCCGTGCCGACTGTTGTGTTCTGCAGGGGGAAATCCTATCACCGTTTCTATTTTCCCTATCTCGAACGTCTCCCTATACCAACCACGCTTATAAGATGAAAATGTGCTGAGATGTATGGCCCCCACCATTCACCATGTGATGCAGTGGTCTTCCTTGACATTCAACACCTCTAAAAGCAATGATGTAATACTTTCTTTTCTTCATGGCGATAAATTAAAGTTTCTCATAAATATCTCCCCCACCCTTATTGTGGACCAAAATCCAATATACAGATCATCCGCCGTCAAGTATCTCGGCTTCTTTTTCTTCCAGAAACTTTCTTGGTCCATGCATGTCTGTGAATGTTTCCGTCAAGTCAAGAAATTTTTTGTACCCTGTACTTTGATTTTTAAAACTGATTTGCATTACCTTCCATTGGTTCTACTGTTCCCCTGTCATCTTCTGTGGACTGCTTCTGAAAGACGATCTATAAAGCACATTTCTTGATGCAGCGGCTTGTCTAGAGATCCTTTTGCACCTTAATGCCTGCAATAATTTTTCTCCTGACTGATCAATTTCATCTACTGCACACTGCATTTTTAAAACGCTATCTCTTCTGCGCGTTTGAAATTCAAACTTTTATCCTCCCGCACTTCATCATATCGTATTACTGTCTTGCCTTATCTACCACGTTGACTTGTTGGCCCAGTGAAAGTCATTTACATGCTTCGCGAGCGCTTGTTGACATGACAGTTGTGCATATTTTCCATTTTGTCTCCCTAAATATGTATATTATATTAGTATAATCATCCATTATGTCTACAGTGACAGTGTAACTACTGAAAATAAACCCGTTAGGGTTCATAAAGTTTATTATGAGTTCTGATGAGTAGTGGGGATTTTTGTATAATTTCAGGAGTAGTTCGTCTCTGTCTTCTCCCAGTCAGTAAGCTTCACCACGTCTGGAAAGGCACCAGACAGCTGTTTCGACCTTCTGGGTCTCGTCAGTGGTACGCCTTCCTCGGACCCCTGTCGGGTTCCGACCCGATGAGCCGGGCTACCTCATAGTCAACTGTCAGTCATGCAGGTTCGCGGCAGTCACCCATGGCTTAGTAGCACAAGTTGCTGGCATCCGGAAGTCATGATGTTAGAACCCGGCAGGGGTCCGAGGAACGCACACCACTGACGAGACCCGGAAGGTCGAAACAACTATTTGATGCTTTTGTAGAGGTGTCGAAGCCTGCTGACTGGGTGGGAACTGCGACGAACTACGTCTGAAATTATTTTGACTTCACCTGATTTAGGCACTACCATCATATGTTCCGTGATTTCTAGCCGAAATTTTAGTGTGCTTGTTCACTATGTACTTTTTGCCACACAAGTTTATGTAGGAAGCTCATTTTTAGTTGTAATCTGCGCAGCCATGGATGCTCAAATTTTACTTCGTTACCTCTATCCTTATAAGAAACATGTATGGAGTAGCAGTAGACGCGTTTGGTAATGGCACCTTGAACGTTTTTATGACCCCTAAGTCACATTTACCCCGATCGTTAATGACGAAAAATACTTACTCATTCTTCGATATTTCTAGTTCTTGCTTCACTTACTTTATAACGGGACCACGCTGTGCGGTGTTCAATGCTTTTTGGTATGTGTAGTCTCACTGAATTGAGCGATTATAATTAAATACCAAGAAGTTTCACAACCGTATGTGGACTATCAATGGTGTTGGTTACTACCAATTGACAATGAAGACTGTTATTTTGACGATGTGCTTGTTAGAGTAGTCGCTTGTTCTTCCTGTGCCCCACCTACCCCTGCACATAAACTAATCCGAGTCTTTTGAACAACTAAGTTGTTTCGACTTGATTGACTGCGGGACCTCGTCATTAGTTAGCGACGTTGAACGACCTGGTGCATTCGCGCAGAATCAACGACATACCTGTTTTCGGTCGCTTGCACCTAACTATTATCGTTTAAACCCACCAACTTTTATTTGTTTTTGATCCCCACTCCTCTCTCTGGCTATCCTTCTATTTGCTTTTGCCCCTCCATTCTTCGACACTGGTCAGTGCGATTGGATCTAGTGTGTAATCCATTGCACGGACAGCGTTCATTTAACTGAACTGGATGACTGACTGTTAAGCGTGTGCACTGTTGCACATTGATTCCTCCGGATGCCTCCTCCTGTTCTGATCCGATGTTGTTTCCGTTATTTATTTATTTATTTAGCTAACATTTGTGCTTTATTGCGTCATTTATTTTGAAGTGAAAGCTCGTGTGTGTTTGTGAATGCAGCGTGACCATGCAATAGGCTCCTATCATTTGTTTCCCAACTCCTAGATCATTTACCCTCATTCTCCATTCCGTAATTCAAGCGGCCACTTCACCGCTATTTATTTGTAATATCAACCCATCCACTATGGCAGCTTACTCTCTGGCTCGTGGGATTTGATCAGCCTTACCATTTCAGATTAAGGCTTCCTCGGGGTACATACAAATAAGATAGCAAACCGTCTGTTTCCCTATACCTTTACCGTCTTCACTGCACTTGCCTTCAGCTTTTATGCATGTGGGCTTCGGGATCAAATGTGATTTTCCCATATTCTACCGAACATAGTGAGTCGTAGAGGTCATTTGATAATTTATGAGCCATGCTTGGTTCACTTAAAGCTAGATTGCGGTCACCTGTGCTTACTGCTATGGGAGCGTGTATGTTGCTCATCCGTTTGTTTCGGTCCTTAATGTCCTTCGATAGTTACTTGTATACCTAACAAATTTCATCATGTGGCACCCTTCCATGACGTATGCCACTGACGTTATAATGTTACAACCTTGAAAGATCCACTTGCAGTCTACACTGCACTTCTCCCAGGGGAGTTGCACTACTTGTGTTCCCTTCTCGATCGAGTCCTCATTGCCGTTTGAACTCATCACATGGAAACACTAGATAGTGCAATTCGAAACGAACTGTCAGCAAGTATCGTTCATCCACATACCACCTTCGTCAACCTCCATCTCTCCCTCTGCTTACCACCTTTATCACGTGCTAAGCAATCTGGAAACTTTCGTGTTGCACTTACATCGATAATTTCTACTTCTATAAAGATGAAGTGGAACAAGAATCCTGTTCCATACTATTAGGTTTGATAATAGTTATTGCGTTTTCTTGTATTTTTATTTCAACATGTTTTTTTAAAATAATTTTAACATTGCTTTGGTCATGTATATCATTTTAAAGACTGTTTTGCGCTCTATCCTAATGATACTAATAGTTTAGATCAGAACCACGTTTCCACATTTTTACAGAGCATTTAATGCAACATGGACAGAAAACATGTTCACATAATTTTCTTGTGCCAATTTCCTTTCCGAAATGCAATGGAAACTGCCTATGACATCAACAGTGCGTTTGATGCTGGAGCCACTAATAACCGTATTACACAATGGTGGATTCAACACTTTCGGTGATATTACGAGAGACTGGAAGAGGCAGAGCGTTGTGGA
The DNA here is from genome assembly GCA_944474145.2 of Dicrocoelium dendriticum. Taxonomy (NCBI): domain Eukaryota; kingdom Metazoa; phylum Platyhelminthes; class Trematoda; order Plagiorchiida; family Dicrocoeliidae; genus Dicrocoelium; species Dicrocoelium dendriticum. The sequence continues at coordinate 125,498,109 of OX104063.1, read as the reverse complement.
TGACGATTGGAAGTGAACATCGATCAATTGAGGGCTTTAATTAAAGTGGATCCGCGTAAAACTATTCTAGATTTTGCTGCTGACCTAATAGTATCGCATGTGACAGTTCTGAAACATTTACTGGTGATTGGAATGCCAAAGAGCTTGCTAAGTGGGTGCCACACGAATTGAATGTGACTCAAAGGAATCGTTGTTTTGAGGTGTCGTCTGCCCTTTTGCGCAATAAGATCGACCCGTTGCTCCACCGGATTGCGATTTGCGATGAACAGTGGATGCTTTACAACACGACGACGTACATCTCAAGCTCCAAAACATTTCACAAAGCCGAAATTTGCACCCAAAATGGCTTGGTGACCTTTAGGTGATCTAAATCCAGAGGAAACTATTAAAGCGGAGAAGTATTGTCAACAATTTGTCGAAATGCACCGAAAACTTCAACACATGTACCCTGGCACTGGTCAACAGAAAGGGGCCAATTCTTCTCCATGATAACACTCGGCCACATGCCGCACTAACAACCCTGCGGAAGCTAGATGATCTGAACTACGAAACGTTGCCTCACCCACCATACTCCCTTAATCTCTCACCTACCGATTACCACATTTTTAAGCACCTGGATAACTTCCTCAGAGAAAAGTTTTAAAACTCAAGGAGATGGTGAAACTGCCTTTGACGATTGCATCTCCACCAAAACTTCGGAATTTTATTCATCTGGGATAAATAAACTTGGTTTCCGGTGGCGAAAGTGTGTCGATTCAAATGGTTTTATTTTTGTATAAAAATGCTATGTTTGTGCCATGTGTATTTAAAGTTTGAGATTAGAAACCGTAATAACTTTGTTACCAACCTAACATCTTTCTTCGCCGTTGCGGAAGGATGACGACAACTCGCTGGCATTGCTCTTTTGGACACTCTTTGTCGCGGGGAAATGCTTCTTTACTGTTGGTTGCCAGTTATCAACCGCACCACTTAAATGCGCTAACAAATTTACCCTCTCGTCATACACATTCACTGTTCAGTGAGCTAGTGTTTATGACTTCCGCTGTCAACGAACACATGCGGGCTTTCACTCCGATTCCCCGTTGCATCTGTTTGAAAATCTATAACTGCGATTCCGGTTATGCAGTGCGGTTTTGGGAAAGGACAACAACGAATACGGACTCACATGTATCGTGTAATGCGCAAATTCATTGGATGCGTCGAAGCGGACCTAATAATAGCCTTTTACGGATGTTACATATGTGACCCATAAACCCCTTTTGGATGCTTAGTCATTTTCATGCACGTAAAAGTCCTGACATGATTCGGTTTATCGCATTTGTCTACGCTGTACACTTTTTCCTATAACATATTGTGCCGCAGCGTCTCGTCTGTGAGAGACATACTGCTTGACTTCAGCAGGACAAATGGAATGCAGCTTGACTGCAATATCGCTCCATTTCTCTCTAGCCTTTTTAAATGAGAAGAAGAAAATGGCACCAATGATACGGCAGTACCCCGTACCGACGCTTCGTTACCACGCGACCACCATTGGTCAATAAGTATGATGAAGCTAAACGAATGTCCGAGTCAGTGTGCTGTATCGGCTAGGAACCCTGTCGAATTTGGCACAGTCACAGATTCATTAATCAGCCTGCATTCGTTCTGGCTATTACTTTTTCAGTCTTGCGATTTACTTGTTTTCACTTAATCTCCTCAGGCTGATATTTCCCTTCTGTCATTCTCCCAGTCTTTTTTCCGCTTGTTATTTCCATGCCAACATAAGTCAGGGCAACTGGATCCATCGCTCTTCCTTTTCGCTGGACTGAATCTTGTCGACACATCAGAGACCTGTGAACTTCCACTACTTCTATCTGTTGAATGGACATAACTGCACTATACTGTCTTATTAATTTGTTTGGCACCCTTTCACTTTTTCCGCTCTCCGTTAAGCCAAATTATCCAGTCTATCTGAAAGCGAACCCCGATAAAAATGAAATACACTAGCTAGTGTCAGTCGTGCATGGTGCCCAAACAGATGGAACAGTGCAGCTAGTTCATTTTGCGTTGCGATGATATATGAAGCCCTGCTTACCGTGGCGTGACTAGTTCCTCGTCACTTTCCAACTCAGTCTCGTGTCTCGACCCTTTTTATACTGGTCGTATTAAGGATGTTGACAGCTTCTTTTTCTCTATTCTTCTTTAGCAGCTATCTTCCCTAGTGCCTTGCACTTCTTCCCTAGTTGCTCTTTGTAAAATTTCTCGAACTCCTTTCCGAACAGCATTGATAACATCCAAGTCGGTATATTTCCATGTGTCCGGCACATGTATCACTGCTGCCCCGGACCCGTTAGTTCCTTTTTTCCATTCAGGTTCATTTGTTTTCCGTCTGCTCATGCTCCTTTTTTCTGCAAACGTTCATCGTACAAGGCATGCTCCTCGATCCTTGTTTTATAAGATAGGTGGATATATACTTTGTTTTAAACACTTGTACGTTGTAGACTTTCCATTGCATGTATTCGGAAAACTCATGTGCCTAACGAAACTCGGTTGATAAATGTCTCGAAATTCACTTATAGTGTTTCGTGTGAGTGGCTATTGTCTCACATGATTTTTCGTTTCTAAGTATCACCTATTCTTCCTCCGCCTTTTCTTTTTTCGCGTGCCTCTTTAGGAGCCCATTTCTGAAGACACCCATCGATTTGACAAGGAGGAAACCGGTGTGTTTTCTTGTCTGATTATATGCACCACATAATGAGCATACCTACTTTTCTTTTGGCTTTATATGTCCGTCTATCTTGTTAAGGCCACTTCCCCATTTGTAAGCTGTTAACCTTTTACAACCCTCTATCGTACTGGAATAATATATCTCTCATGGGCACTCTTGTGCTCAGTCCCTTGCGCCGAACTGCCGTTCATTCCGTCAATATCTTTCGCCGTCTTTTTTCCTTGATTACCATTTCTTCTTGGATTTTTGGCTACCTGAACAAGGCTGTTGAGTCCACCACACTGATGCCCGGATTACGGCTGATCACCGATGAGGAAACCGATTTACAAACATGTTGTATCATAGAATCTGAGTTCGATTGATTCAGCTAGCTACCGTTTCCTTGGGTTAAATATGTCAGACAGTTTTGTTTGACAATTGATCACACCTAGGTATCGGATTTTTGTCTTCTACTATGGTGCACAATTTAACCTTTGTTCTTTGATTCCATTACTTCGGTTTAGAAACGTTATTCCTATATCCAGTCCATGATTACCTCCTTCACTCAGTTTACAAGCTAGTGTGTTTCACCGACGTCTTGATTGTCTGAAACTGGACTCAGGTCTAGTCAGTGCCGTGTTTTTCCATATCGATCCTAGTGTATCCAATATTTCCCCCTTCTCTATTGCCTGAGGAAATAAAACTTTGCTGTCACAGCGCAAGCGTCAACACATGCCCCCTCTAGCGTTCACTGTTTTCTGTTTGGTATCTTATTGTCCCACTTGTCAATCATTTTCTATGTCACTCTTTCACGCTTTTAGTTTTCTTTCATTTTAAACTAGCCGTTGTCATAGATACTATTCTTTACAATATCATTCTTCAGGCGATTCGGCATCCAGCGGATCGTGGAAAAAATCTGACTTGCACGCCAACGTTATTGGCAGTTCGTCCCAGCAGGGTTCAACCTTTTTGGATTCTGAATTCACGGGATCCAAGGATGATCACTCATCCAGTTCAACCTCGACACTACCTAATTTCTCGCCCAGGAGCCATTCTCTCGCTAGTCGACTAAAGTCATCACGGCTTCTCTCTCCCGGCGTGATGAAGTCTTCCAAGCGAACTGGGGATGATTCGGGTGTCGGCGGTCCTAATTCTCTCGCTTTGTTGGGACCATCACGCCATTTGGCCGGTGTTGTCGCCAGCCTTAGCACCCTGCCGACTGACCCACGTACTTCTCCTCTTGATGCTGCGGCTCTCGCATCAGCAATCGCTGTTGCTGGAGCCACGGGAAACTGGAAACGGGAAGCGCTCATCCAAGGACAGGCACCGCGTGTGACCACTGCACGGGTGGAGCGGTATAATGTCACTACCTTTGAGAATCCTGCCCACGACCCTCCAGTTCATCATTTGCCTCCTGCCGCGTCAGTTGCAGCGGGTCAGTTTCGCACGATATGCTACAATAATCATCCTGCTCTTCCATCTTGTGGTTGCTCCTTTGATATATTATTTGTTCTGAGTACGGTGTTACTCTGTTCTCCGGTAATAAAGTTCGATTGACTGTGCACGCGCCCAGCTGCACGTTCTGTTCCATGGATCCCAGAAAGGTATGCCTGATGATTTCGCGGTGTTTCCTTCTGGAGACCAGATATTGTCTCCTTTGGTCTAACACCTACTTCAAGAATTCAACAGCGGTGCACTCTGATCTTCCGCTTGCTCCTGAGCATACGCCTTATGCAGTGAGGATATTTGGTTTGTTATCTTTTAGGTTTTCTTTGCCTGCCAATTGCACACTTTCTAAGAATCTCTATAGTACGTTTCGTTGTGCTCGGTTTCATCATTCTTATTCTTTGCTGGTATATATGCTTTTTTGATCCTTTTGTGTTTAGAAAGTCCCGGTACTTATACCGCCTTCAGTCAACCTCGCCGTTCTGAGGCAAATTTAAGCTTACTCCGTCTATTCAGACATCGGAAGAAACGTTTTCGCTCCGTTGGTAGGTCCTGCCCGTTATTATGTTGGTACATTTTGCTTGTTGGGATTTATACTTGTCGTAACCTGGCTGATTTGTGCATGGGACCTACTCCTTGCTACATGTAAATCATGTTTATGATGTAGCATCGTCCCTAGAGTCCGTTTGTCATTGTTTTTGCTCATACTCCTCATGGGTCACTACGACACAACCACATTATCAGTGTTGGATACCTGCAGAATGCTGCATGAAAGGTTTGTTGTGAATAACGAATGCATTGCTCTAAATATCCTTGTGGCATGTCTCTAAGCGGGTCCCAATGAAACGTTGTAGTTATACTACCGAAATGCACTCGCTCCTTTCAACCCTGTGCGTCATACCTTTGAGTCAAATGCTGGAGGCATGGCACCTTAAACGAAACCCCTCTCTAGTAATGGGCAGCTGAAGATTATCCGCTTTCTACACCACTGTCCCTATATTCTATCCCGCTTTTTATCTGCCTTTTCATAGCAAAGAACTGCAAACTTCGTAAGATATATTTTGAGGGCCATTTTTGAAGTACACGTTGTGTGGATGGATTGCGACACGCAATCTCAATGTTGACCGCGATTCCCATTGAAATGAACCTTGGCCATTCGATCACGAGGACCGTAGCTGAATCAGATGGAAACTAGGTGTTGCCCACCTGAAAAGACTTGCAAACAGCTGCGCCATCTTCCAAGCTGAATACACCATTCTGCATCGGATCTTTCAATGTCGGCAAGCTATCAGCTAGGTCGACAGGTGGCAGTCTCTGTAACTTGACAATCAATCGAATTTAGTGTGTGCTGTGTATCCGAAACAGTACATTCAGGAGAACAGTATTTTAATTCCTCTGCGCCTACTAAACTCGGCTTCCAGTGGTATGGCTGGCACACTAAGATTGTTCCCAGCGAACAGACTTACCTGTGCCATTCGATTTCGATGCTCTATCGGGTTCAGCAAGCAGAAGCTGAAGACAAGGTGTGTTACTGTCTTTTCGACCTACTTTAGTGCATACTGAAGGCCGCAGAAAGCTAGTTATCTCAATACATCTGCTTTGTCCTAATGGCTGACCATCGGTACTGATATTGTGCTCGTTTCAGATAGCATGATTGTTCAGGTCGGTCGGTTACCGGAATCCGTATCTCACCTTGGACATCGTTTCGAAGTCGATGCTTGTCATACTAACATTTGTATCTGTTTTTTACAACTGTGCTCCATCCCTGGAGCACGGTGTTCCAACACATTCTTTTGCATCACAAAACATGACGGACACTGAACGATAGGGTGCTCTTAATTTGATCACATCGCCATCACCTCTAGATGGTGCACACAAATGCAGGATTGCTGCTCGACCTGATGATGCGTTTGAACAAGCTCACATAACCCTCACTTTTCCTTTTGGTTGCTTATTTGCCTTCGAGTTTGCGTACTTGTCTACCAAATGGGAATATTTGATTTGAAATATCAGTTATCACTGTCGAATAAGCTAAGCGAGCCGGGTGCTTACCTAATTCGTCTTCAATGGGCTATGTTGTGATCACTCGATGTTAATTCTCCGTTTAGCATATCTCGGCACGGTGGGTAAATCCGCTTCTTCAAATGACCTGACTGAGGCACGAAAGGTGTTTCCATTTGGACATCAGTTCCAAAATCCTAAGACCCATTCTTTACTGACAAGACGAGTATGATAACTCTCAGGGAGCAGTGGCGTATGGGGAAGGTTTATGTGATGGATCAGAACAGCATTGTTAGGCACGCCAGAGCATTTTGGTAACTTATTCCACACGTGTTCGAGAAAGCCTCCGTGATTGAAGTAGTAGTTATGAAAAATGAGATACTGTTTCACTCTCAGTCACGTCGACTGAAACTGCGGATTGATCACTTTGAAGAGCAGTTCCAGCGGTTTGATGTATCAAATTTGTTAACTAAGTTGTCTGATTTCATGTGAGCCGTTTTGATAGCAAATCTCCACTTTGACGAGATTCGGCACGCAATGGGTGTTACTGAGGCGGAACAAGGCGCTTGGCCCAGGGGACATTCCATCCTCATTGCTGAATAAAAATGACCACCCACAAGTGATTGCTCTGATTGGTCCGGTTGACACTGTCGCTAGAATGAAGTGCGTGCGATGAGGCAGGACCTTAACGTGTTGCAATGGTTTGTGTGCCTCAGTGATCCATTGAGCTATGCTGGGTGATGCATTTTTGCGCCTTCAGAGTCACTCATACCAGATTGGTCAATGATTAGAGGCCAGACAAACTCAGTCTCCTGGTCCTCCAGATTGGGGGTTGAAATGAAGGTAGCTCCTTATTCCTTAAAACGGACTCTTTGTAGACCAACACGAAACCCGCTGCCTTGCTGTCAGGTTTTTGAACCAAAGGCTCTGGTTGAGAACGCTAATCGTTCTCATGTCTAGACCGGGGCGACCTGATAGTATCCACCCCACGTAAACCTCTGAATCCTTTCCCAAACAATTTCCTGATCCTCTGGCCATCGCAGAGAACAATCAACGGTGCCGTATCTGCTGCATCGAGCAGGGTGGATAGGGGTTTGAATGCTACTGCTCCAGACTTCCCATCTTCTTACTCCCCCTCTTACGCTTTTTCGCCCTTATCGTCCCATTTCAGCTTCACTTTTATCTCCCCTGTTTTCAGCCCCCAATTCTTGGCTCTCCCCCACCTTGCTTCAATAATCGCTTGTCTTTTAGTTTCAACTCACATGTGAAAACGGAGCATTATTCCTGCCCCGTCAACAGGCCCATGTCCAATCAAGCGTTCAAGCCCAGTTCATCGGCTTCCATTTGAAGCCCTCGATCCTGCTTCAGATTGGCATACCTCTGTGTACGCACGTTGATTCAGCTCTGTCAACAGGCAGCACTTACCGGAACATTAGAGACACTCTGGATCGATATCTGCTGCTTATCGGAGACCCGCCTGCAAGACTAGCTCTTTGCTCACTCTGCGATCCCCTTCAGGTGACAGTAGCTGCACTTTATCATTGCGCCTATCTGGTGACGATGCAGCTTCGAGTACCGGCCAAACCGATGTTGGTATTACCCTGAGTCCCCGGACTGAAGCTACTCTGGTTGATTGGATTCCAATCAGAAGTCGGATGTGTGCGGTCCTATTGGCTGACTCGTTCAAAGCTTCAAAGTCGCGTACGACCAACAGGTGTCTATTTGTTATCGCTGCCTATGCACCGACAAACTGTAGCGATGACTCGGTAAAAGACGACTTCTATCGTCAACTGAACCAGCTCCTTCGCCACAGAAGAAGCTCAGACACTGTTGCGCTGGCGGGGGATCTGAACGCTCAAGTTGGAAAATTATCCACTGATAAACTGCATCTGGGCGGCCAACATGGTGTAGACTCCCGTAATGATAACGGTGAGCTGTTACTTCATTTGTGTGAAGATGCTCGCTTATTTCTTGCGAACACTAATTTCCGACACAGCACCCACCGTAAGGTGACTTGGCGCCCAACGGCCTCGAACCAGCTATGAACGCAAATCGATCACATTGCTATCACTTACCGATGGAGAGGCTGCGTCTAGAACTGTCGCTCGATTTGGAGCACAGGTGTGCACTTGTATGTGCTGACCTGCGGATGCGTCTTGGCGGACGCCCAAGACGACGCTGTGAGCGCATCGACACCAGCCAACTGGCAAAACCAGCTGTTCTGAATGCCTATCAAAGTACGCTGTCATGCGCGTTGAGTAAGCGCTCAATGGATGCAGTTGAAGCTCACTGGTCTCGTATTCACCAGACCTTATTAGCAGCAGGAAAATCCTTATGTGGTATGTCTAATCGCCAACATGGACATTGGATCTCTTCTCGGTCTCTGGAACTTATCGCGTAGGTCGGGCAGAGTGAGGGCTTATAGCAAGCTGTCGTCGCTCTTTATTATTTCCAGCGGTATGAGACAAGAGTGCCCGCTGTCACGTTTCCTCTTCAACTTCGCTATTGATCAAGTCATGGAAATCGCGTCCACAGAACACGAATTAGGTGTGGATCTGCTCATAGGAGAACGAATTCTTGACTTGGAGTATGCTGATAATATTGCCTTAATCTGTGACAGCTCACAAACGTGCCAAGCTGCACAGGACAGATTAGCACTGGCTATCCGTCACTTCGCGCTTTGCTTCGCACTCTCGAAGTGCAAAATATTCCTCCAAGATTGGTGTGGACCGCCTCCTACACTGACCCTTGGTGGGGATCAGCTAGAGGTCGTTCAGAAATTCAACTACCTGGGAAGTTGTATCAGCGCCCATGGGATTGAAGATGAGATCACGAACCGGATAGTAAAAGCTCGATGCGCTATTGCTAACCTTCGCCACTTATGGCGCCGTCGCGACATCACTCTCGACCTGAACGGTAGAGTGTACAGTGCAGCGGTACGTTCGACCCTACTGTACGGTTGTGAAACCTGGCCCCTAAGATCGGCGAACATGAAGAAGCTAGTTACGTTCGACCATCGGTGCCTTCGCAATTTAGCGCACATCTGGTAGGAACACCGCGTGAGCAACGCGCATGTTCGACGCCTTGTTTACGGCACAAGAAAAGGAAATGAACTGTTCAGCACAATTATTTCATGCACCAGGCTCCGATGACTGGGCCACGTGTTACACATGTCAGCCCACCGACTCCCTCGACGTGCGTTGTTTGCGCTCCGTGGGGTGTGGATGTAATAAGAGGAAGGGTGGCCAAGCGATGACTTGGTCGAAAGGAATGAAGTCCCTCACTTCGAAGCTGGCCTCAATTGGAGCGTCTCAGCTCCCTGGTTGGGGTCCGAAAAACGTTGAACACGTTTGGCTGGATACACTTGCTGATATGGCAGTGGCGTTTGTGCTGTGAGTTTCTTTGCCCCACCCCATCCCTCTTAGTCTCCCCTCCAACCACGATCCCACTACTTAACCTTATGTAATTTTGCATGGTAATTTTTGCTGCATATTAGTCGGCTGGTAGCTTATCGTCTGTTCCTGGCAGTTCAGCTGGCTTGCTTTTTTCATTTGCATTTTTTCTTCTATGTATTGCGGCACAGTAGCTGAGGTGTTTCCCACCTCTGACTAACGTGCGTAATGACGATGATATGCGGGCTGGGTGTCATATGTCAGCTGTCATTTCCATTTTTTAAGTATGCTAGAAGACGTTTGATGAATAGCATCGTGATATTAATCCCATCGCAATTGTTTCCAAACTGATAATACATATCCGACTGCGAATGGCGCTCACTGGTCGACTTTTTACACTCCGCTGCCAGGTCAATTTGCTTCCCTTATCTCTTTGTACAGTGAAACTCTTTTGTGTTATTTGCCAGTGAATTCGGTCTCGTTTTCGATTCCGAATTTATCTATCATAAAGTCGTGTCCTGTCTACATTTTCGGTGTCTCAAATAGTTAAGTATTGTCCATAGATCGGACCTTTAGTCTTCCTGGTTATTTGCCGTAAAAATGACGAACCAGATGTGTTTCCTGCCGCAAGCTAATGTCGTTTTTGCTTTTTGTGTCATGTGAATCTTCATATTTCGTGTGTTGGTCTTAGCATTGAACAATTTAAGCTTTTACTTGTGATTAAGTCTACTTATGTTCAAGTATTTTGCAATCAGTGCCGGTGTAGGATGCGACAGCATAAAGTCGATAAACTTCGCGCGCCAGCGAGGAAGGCAACACGTTCCAAGGCGAAGGGCTCCGTGTGTTCCCTCAGATGGCTGACATCCAGACACTCTCAAGCTCGAACGAGCTTGCTCGCCGACTGTGGACTCTCCAGTACGATGTCCATCAGCTACTGGAGGTCCAGTTGGTGTGCGTGTTGTGTCCGCCGGGCACTGGCAGTCCGATGTGCGATAATGCAAACGAAGTAGGCTAATGGCGAACGCAACGAAGGAAAAAGGAGAGGGCAGCGACCAGCGGCGTGGCAGTCTTATGATATTTCACGAACTTGAGTCAACGGATGCGTATCCTCAGGCTTGTTATGATCACGACATCGAATTTCCACAACGCTTGGTTGATAGGCTCCTCGACGTAGGTGAACAGAGGTTGAGAGTGAAGCGAATCACCCGTGTTGGAAAAAGTGTGGAGGGGAAAACTCAGTCTCGACGACGACGCTTGTCCGAGGCTGGTACTATCTCGCCTCGATATGCTAAAAGGGCCGAAGATCCATATTCGTCCAGATATGGATCGTCGGACATTGAGAAACTGAAATCCCCTGGTATTGAGTTGAAGCGGCGTACCGATGGCAGGGAAAGTAATCTCCGCACCGGAACTTTTTGAATATTTCGGGTCCGCCGAACCCGGATCAGCAGGTCGATGACACCCCATGCGCGCCAGGCGGCCTGCGCGTAGCCTCCACAAATGTTTGTAGTTTAATGAACAGACGTGACGAGCTTAATCACTTCAGTACCTATCGTCGTCCGGACGTACTAGGATCTGCCTAAACCTGATTACATCCTGAGGACTGTACCCAGGAATTCCAGCTCAGTGGCTACTCGTGCTTCCCGTGCAATAGACTATCAAACGAACGCGGTGGCGTGCTGTTACACATTCTATCTTCGTTTTACGGGAGACTGGTAAACATATACCGAAGCGAAGATTGCCTGTGTGAACACCTACGGTGCCCGATCCGTCTGAGGCAGGATGAACTGTTTGTGGATGCAGTTTATCGCAGCTCGTGAAGTCGATGCCTAGATTGGTTACCGCATGTCAGAAGCTACATGAGCCGGCCCCGCTTCCTGCTTATAGGCGTTTTTAACTTCCATCGAATATTGTGTCCTGAGGTACAACTTCTCCTCGGGCATTGTGAAATCGAGGCGCAGTTTGCTGAGATGATATCTGAGACTAGGGCAGCACAACATGTCTGCCAACCGACGCGCGTTACACTGCATTCCGCTCCATTGTGTTTGAACTTACTACACTCGAACCAGCTTACCTCGATAGCTATACAAACTGGTGCCACCGTATATTTTTGCTGAGAAAACCATCCAACGTCAGTTGTACATTATTTGGAGCTGCTACTCCAGTCACTTGTAATCATGAAGTCCAATTTGGACAAGAAACCTTTGCCTAACCGATGCAAAAGGCCGTAGCTATACAGATCATTCACACAGTTCTTTTTTCTTGAATGCGACACGCACTGATTGCTATTACTCACGGAGGCATCCAGCACGTCATCCTCTGAGTCACTGCCTTTCTGTTCTAGTCGGTTCTCTAAAATTTTACTGACGATTTCATCAACAGTTCTCAGATCTGAAGTACATTTCACATCGTGGTCAATGGCGACGTAGTCTTGTACGTTGATGACTAGGGTTGTGCAAGTGCTGATCTCCTCTTCAGCAATGACGGCGTCTTCGGAAAGTGCATCGGATGCCAGTGGACTGAAACTAGCATGCCGAAAGCAAGCTTTCATTGTTTCACCGGTAAACTATCTCCAACTTTTTGAAACGGACTGAATGGCATTGCGCACAGAAATCTTGGCCTTGACATCCACCGCCGACGATGAGCCAGATGACACGTTGCTTTCGATTTGATGAATGATTTGGTCCACAATTTCCTTTTTGTGACCGATTTTCAGATTCGTAATCTAACTTTGGTCCATGGGTTGAGGAATACTGGTCGTGTTTGCCAGTAAAATTTCCGTGTGAACGTTTATTAGGCCTTCTATCTGTGGATGCGCTGTGTACTTATCCAAGGACAATTTTTCGGCAACTTTGGCCTAGCTCCTTGTCGCATTCGAGGACCCACTTGGTGAAAAGTTCTTTCGTCATCCACGCATTTTTGTTAGCTCTGTTACTTACGGGAAGTGTGTCCACGTTAACACTATTAAACTATTTTGATTTCTCACTTTTTCCATTCAAAACCAATTTTCTTTTATTCGCGCCTGACGTATTCACGCAGCATAGGAAAGTGATCCTATCCATGACTTTTATCGATCCGCTGAGCTTGTTGGCAGGAAAACACAATAGCTCTCTGTAGTTGCTCGGTAAAAGTGACCTGTTTCGTCTTCACTGTTCACGTTGTCACCATCAAATGCATTCAAAAATTCAAACTGTCTATCTTTCAGCCAGTTTTCACAGACTACTCTGTCCGCGGAACTCTTTTCGCCATACGTACGTTTATGTACAATTTCATTTCCACTCTTCCATCTTTGCAACCATCCTTCTAATTCAGCAATGGTTTTTCCAAGTCTTTTCCCGAATTCTTCTGCCTTTTTCTTAAGAGTCGGCCCTGTAACTGTTTGGTTATGCTCACCAACCGATATCATCCAGTCTTTCAATGCAGTTTCCACTTATTCATCCTTTCCACATTGTTTCCTTTTCTGAGAGCTTGCAATTTCTGCCGGAGTTCCTTTTCACTGGCAATCAACCTGGCTAGGCTACGACGAGATATGTGTAAATCACGCGATATCTTGACCTGCGAGGTTCCTGGTGGATAAGTTTTAATTTTGTCCGAAACTTCCTTCCATACTTGTGTGTAAACAAAGAGTACTGACAACTTCGGGGTGGAAAGATTGCCCGACTTTGGTCAGTTCTCAAGTTTTGAATAGGGTCGAGGGCTTGCCCACAGCCGTCTGTTCATTTAGCTTGCTCGTGTATTGATTGACCTGGTTGGATTTTTCTGATCTCAGAGGTAATTCATCTGTCAATAACGTCGCCGACATCTTTGTTCTTAACTCGATCGGACTGGCTAGCTGTGGGGTAATATTATTAGAAACTAGTCGGACCAAGAGCGTAAAATTGACAAAACGATAAGAGCACAGCCCACGTACCTGGACAATTAAGCTGTGGAACGACCCCTGCACTGGGCACTTAGGTGGTGAAAATTTAGCATATTTATGAGAAAAGAATTCGTATTTTTAAAAACTGGGCAATCATGCGGGATGTGCTATAAACCGGGTGGGCAATAAAGTGAGTTCGACTGTATTAACTAGTTGCAAACAACGTACTGGAGCCTTTGGCAGCTACTGGTCTTAGCCAGCCCAGAGCTGCCGCTGCCCTACTCGCGTCCGCCAGAGCCGTCCTACAATTACTGGAATACCAACTCCCATGGTCTCAATCGAGTCTCTAGTGAAGTGGACTGCTTGGTACCGCAGGATTCACCTGTTGAATCCTGTTGGTCTGTTATAAAAGTGGCGGCGCAATTGTTGTGCGCTGGTTTCGTACCCCTCAAGTATCTGAAATCTGGACCAGTGAAGCCACATTAGTTCGACAAAAAGTATGGCCATTTGGCTTGACGGTGACGCGTATTGTGGAATAAATCCCTCTGGCTCTGCCGACGATTATGAGGCGTGCCAAAGGCAGCGAGATCTATGTAACAGCGCGAAAGCGTCGGCAGTTCCAAGAGGAACTTGCAACCTCAACGAAGACGGCCCTCGAGAAGATTTTTGTTTGTGCGAAGCGACGACTGAGGCCAGTGAGTGACGTAGCTGTGTTAGAGGACACTGACGGACAGCCTCTGACCTCCAGCACTGAACGTGCGTTCGCCTTGGTTGGAGCCCTTCGCTTTCGTATTTACAAGCGGGCACGCGCCTATGCCGAGCTGGACGTGCGGAGCTTCTACAGAACTTGTTGGCCTGGATTGCGGTGTAGAACATGTCCGCAGTTTACTTGCCAGTCTTGACGGCACCAAACCTGACGTACTTCATGGACTTCATTCGCTAATTTTATAGTCCTTTTATAGCCCTCATCTTGCCTGCCTTGACGGATCTGTTCAACAGATCGCTATCCGAGGGTGCATTACCGAGCGACTGGAAATGCTCAGTAGTGAAGCCAATTCCAAAAAACGGTGATCCGCGCAATGTGGATAATTACTGGCCGATTTGTCTCACCACTGTTTTGGCGAAGGTGCTCGAGAACATTGTGAACAAGGTCTTCTCCAGCTGCTGGAGTCGGAACATCTCTTAACACCGGCACAGCACGTCTTCATAAAGGGCCGCTCGTGCATCACCAACCTGTCTCGCATTCGTCTTTGGCGGTGCCCATCTTTGTAGGGCATGCGTGAGAAATTCCACTCCAGTCGTACAATCCAAATACGATGACCACCGTTTCTGTATAACAGCCCTGAGTGCACTACTACAGTTCAATTACGCTTCGAGTCTCTCCTTGACCCTGCACTTTTGTGATCTAAATGATCATGAGTGACTTTCTTACACTTCGCTGTGACTTTTCGACGCATTTCGCGTTCGTAAATGGAGCAGCAAACTTGCGTCTTCTCAATCCGTCTGTTGTTGCTCCAATGCAGTTAGTATTCAACATCTTGTGTATGTCGATGGGTGACTTTTGATTCTCCCCAATCTGGGTGCTCAGCCAGCGACCATTTGTACGTTGGTTATTAGGGGCCACGAATGGCATGCGGATCATTAACAGTTTGTAGTGACATCGAAATGGGCACCTCACTTGGTGTTCGCATTTGCGTTCGCTTTTCCCCCGTCTTTCACGAATAGTGCAATTCAATGAACACTGCGCGTCAACCAGAACAAAATGGTCTGCCATTTCTCGCAAATCTAGTTGTTGTGTGCGGAAAGGACAGCTATTATCGACTTCCACTTGTTAGTGGGTTGTTGCGTGAAGTAATTTCACGGCGATGGACTACGGAGATCATTTTCGTGTCACACATGAACCCATCCGCTCTTTTTTTACCGAACTGAATCTACGGTTTACTGCTACTACTTCCTGGTACTGCACGTCTTGTGTGATGGCCATACTGGAAGACCTGTCTCTTTGTTGAGCTCTACTTGCTTAGGAGCTCGGATCCTCACGTCCTCTCCATTGTTTACTTCTAGCGTTGGTCTTGTACTTGAAGCGTACTTTGTTCCGCTCGAATACATATGGGACACAGTAGGTGCAATTTTTGCTTACTGGAACTGTTTTTCGTTTTGTTATTGTTATAATTACTGCAAGGACAAGTTTCAGCAAACAGTTTCGGATTAGTATGCTCATTTATAGACAGATACTGATCCCTTTGCCCATGTTATTTACGCTTAAACTTGGCTTCTACCACAGCTGCTTCGCGCTGGACAGCAACTATCGACAATATTTAACATTCAATCTGTTTATTTTTTTAAATCAGAGGCTGAGAAGCTCCTTTACTTGGAAAGTATGGACTTAGGAGACTTGGACGCCATATCTACCGAAGGCTACTACCGTATCATTCAGGACGACGAAACTGACAACCAGGATTCTTAATTAAATGGACCGGCTCAGCACCTATTTGCTATACACTCGTTTTTTATCTCTTGTTGTATTTATAATACATTGCAGTTATTCGGTAGTGTGTGCAACCGTCGTTTGCGAACTCTTCGCTCTAACTTTTATTTGTAAATTTGGTCTTGTCAATAGACTCATTCCCTTGCAAATTATTCGTTCCCATCGAGATAACTCCTTTTCTCCCTTGGTTGCTGTCTCTGTGTGTGTGTGTGTACACTTCGCACCATTTTCTACTGCATTTTTATGATTTAAGTGTTTGTGTTTCTTCGGAGTGTTTTCCGAAAGTTTTTTTCTTCTCATTGTGATTCTTCAATTTGTCATGTCCCCTCGCTTTGAAGAGCAACCTTTTCGTTCTCACTTGTACCCAATATGTTGCATACGATTCACCACGAACATTGCTATCTTTTCATCAACATAATCAACATGATGATTCCAAGTTTAAACATGAGTCATTCATGAATCAGAAAAACGACGGTGCTAATCTGTTCTATTTGCTCTCAACCCAAACTGCCCTTCATGATTCTACTCACCGATTTCATTAAACAATTGCTGCATCATTCCCAGTCTCTCGTTCCATGCAGAAGGACCATGAATTAACTACCAGTGCTACAACGAAAGACGGAGCAATTTCGGGAGTTATCGTTGTCCCCCCTTAGCACTTGTTGCTGTTTTTCATTCTTCGCCGATCTTTGGAAATGCACACTACTTAACTCGTGAATATCATGAGCCTACCGGGGGAGATTCTGTGCTGCTACTCAGCCTGCGATTATACAGAAAAGTTGTACGTCAACTCTGTGCTGTCACGTCTTATAACTTTCACTCTTCTCCACGGTAATTCTCCCACCGTATGCCTCTGTCACGATTTACTTTTGCTTTCCATTTCCAGTGGTCATTGTTCTTCCTGTCTGTCAGCTTTTATTAGCCATCCACTCCACTCAGCATTAGTCGCCTTCTTTCGCACTGATGATGACATTTGTCCTCTTGTATCTTTCTGTTTGGATCCCGGATGATTCAAGTCTACTGTGTTACCTTCATTTGTATTATTATCGGGTAATGTGTAGCGGGCAGTGTCCTCAATAAACATCTACTGAGACCCCATTTAACGACTACTTGTCTTAGTGAACATCGGCTTTTTGTTCCTCACCGCTGCCCACTAACGGTACTCGCGTTCAACTTATACCTGCCTAGTACCGAAAGATTGCATCACACTTAAAATGACAGTCTACGGCATGTTTTACTACTAACTAACTTCGCATACCGGTATGATTTTCCCTGTTCCCCACTCAGAGCGTGTTCGTTGCCACACATGTGCACATTATTGCCACGAGTCAGTGTGAACGACGAGTGCACACATTCAGTTGATCAGGCGGCGGTCTGCAGTGGCACTGTAGCCTATTCTATTTTCATATGATGGTTCAAATAATCTTTCCTAAACTATGAAATCGAATTATCATTCCGCCTTGATGATACCCACATCATTAATCTTTTGAATAAACTGAGCCAGAAACGAATCAAAATCTACTATTCGGGTCCGACGCACGAGACTACGACTGTCATTTCTGGCTATGTATGACCGTTTTCTTGTTTAAGCTAGGATGAAAATGTATAATTTAAGCTCCTCTCTCTAGTATGATAGAGCTCTATATAACATTTTCGCCTCATTCTATTTTCCTTCTCTCACCCAGGGATGCGTGCTTCGGAGTTTGTCGACTAGCATGTCATTCTATGGCATACTTCTGTCTACCCGATCTTTAATTGTACCTTGAAACTCGAACTCCATAAGTTCCGTAACTCCCATTCTTACATATTTTGCTTCACCTGACTTTTCATTTACTCGTGTCGGTTCGCTTCCCTTAACCATGTTTTGCGGGGTCGCATAGTGTCACCAAGCAACTTTTTCAATGCTCCTATTGCTTTAGTATCGTGTCCACTGTTTAACGAGATTCCCCTCCCACCGTATTCCAATTCATTTCAGTGGACTGCGCCAGTTTTCAAATCTGTGTAAACCGTTAGTTCATATATATATATATATATATATATATATATATATATATATATATATATATATATATATATAGATATAGCGTTCTTGCTACGATTGCTGGCCATAAGCACACGGCGACGGTATACGAGGGTAATCGACTTACATTCTACCTGACCTATCACATAAGAAAGTCGGTGACCTCATACGGTGCTTGATCGCTCAACGTACACAACTGTTAGTAATCTTAGTGAACTATCCAAGTCTAAACAGGAATATCAGGCTGCCTATGAACAGCTACATATGTGCCGTCAGATTGGCAGCATCGTTCAATGCTTCGAAATCACGCGGGAACAAGCAGTGTCCGTTTTTCACTGCTGCATACGCGCCCACAAGCTGTAGCGCTGACTCGGGGAAAAATACCTTTTATCATCAACTTAACGAGCTCTTTCGTCACAGATAACGTACAGATACTGTGGTGCTTGTTGGTGATCAGAACTTCCAAGTTGAAAAACTGCCCGCAGATAAGCTGCATCTGGGTTGCCGACAGGGTATAGGCTCCCGTAATAGTAATGGTGTGCGGTTAGTTCACCTGTGTAAAGATGCGCGTCTATTTCTCGCGAGCATAAACTTCGCACACAGGACCCGTACAAGTGTGACATGGCGCCTACCAGTCATGACGCAGATCGATCACATTGCGATCATTTATTGCTGGAGAGGCTGTGTACAAAACTATCGCTCGATTTGGAGTATGAGCGTGGACTCTGACTACCCTCTCGTATGTGCTGACCTACGGTGGCAACGACTGTGCGAGCGAATACATAATTGCCAACTGGCGAATCAAGATGTTCTAAATGCTTATCAAAGTTCACCGGCATGCGGATTGAGTAGTCGCTGGTTGAACAGGGTTGCAAACCACTGGTCGTATATCCCCCAGGCGTTATTAGCAACAGGCATGTCTTTATGTGGCAATTCAAATTGCTGACCTGGACATTCGGTATTTGCAGTCTCTGAAAATATTGGACGCTCGTCGACTCGTTCCGGCTGGAGGAGAACACACAGAGACTCGTAAACATCTTGGCGAAACTGTCTATTATCCTAAGGAAGGACTGCGAAGCATGGTCGTCTCTTCATACATCGGAGAGGGAAATGGCTGCTATACTCGGTAACTATATAACTTGTTCCATCTGGTATGGGAAACGGGCAGCAGAAGACTTGATGTTAACGAGACCATAGGCGACAAGAGTGAACAGCCAATTAACGAATTTACAAAACACTTGGAACGTTGGGCACTTTATTCAGTGAGAGTTACCATCTTCCGGCCCGTGGCCTGAAGAATCACGGGCCTGCCTTTTAATCCTGAGTTCGAATCTGCGTAGGGGACCGGGCGACCCTCGCAGTATTCTTAGCCTCCGTACGACATTCTTTCTTATCGGTTATTGATCTCCTTTCTCAGTGCGCCGTCCTCTTGGGCAAGCCCTCACTCGCAGATGCCGAACGTGAGCTCAAATTGTTGCAATTAGTTAAGGCCACAGGAGCAGCCCTCTTCAGATTTTGGGGACTTACCGTTATTAATTATGTGCACAGTTTACTAGTACAGCTGTGGAGCCTGAGACTTTCTCAACAGACCGGAAATGCTGCATCATGATCGCGATTTTCAAGGCATATTCACGTTCATAATGCGGTCAGTATGATCTCAATTACCTCGAATTTGTTTGCCTCCTTAGTTATCCACATACTGGCTGACACGCGTGAAAACCAAATTCGCGTGGAGCTTGCCGGGTTTCGTCGAAATCTTGGCTGTATGAATAACACCATAACTTTACGTCAGTTATTGGAACACGCTTATATTTATTGGCTACCCATCTTAGTCGTGTTTTTCAATTTCACAGGTGCCTTTGATTCGATGGATCGACTTGCACTTTGGAACGCTCTGCTCAGGAAAGCTGTGTCCGGTAAATTTGTAGATATCATCAGAGCGTTGTACAGGCATATTTCAGGCAGTGAGTGTTTATGACAAACTGTCCAGCGATGTGAGAAAAGGCTGGTTACTACCACCTTTCTTTGGTTTCTCCATCAAAGAAGTCATGGGAAATGCGTTCACTGTGAGGTGCGGAGCTTCTCCCCGTTGATCAACTTATTGACTTTGGGTATGCTAACGACTTTTTCCTAATCTGTGACAGCTCCCAACTGTTATGCTTACTACTGCAGTCCAAAGGCAGATTGCGCAATATCACTGGGCACATCGGCGTTATTACATGCGCGTTCAAATCATGAAGATAATAGTTGCATTTTGGATATCACTGCCCACTAAGCGTTGTTCGTTCATAATGAGAATAACGCGTAGAAAATGCTGAAATCGGCATCTTGATAGTTGGAGACAAATACTCTGCTACAGCAGCGCTGATCGGTCCACTGAAGGGGAATTGTGTATGTTGGTTGTGCTGCGTTTTTTAAATGCTTGTCATCTGTAAACCTCGGAATGCGTTGATTTTGACAATCCTCGGGCTATCCAGTCAATGACGTAACGAAATGGCATTGAGAATCCGATCGGTCTAATGAAGGTGGCTCTACGGCGAGCAATCCACGTGACTTTTCAGCTCAGCGGTTAGTCAGCAATTCCGACATGGCGTGTGTGGTAGGCTAATGCGCCAGGTTTCACACTGGCAACTTCTGCACCTGAACATCATGCAGCTTACATCACCATTCCTTTCCATTGGAATTCGGGATATGCTTTGCACCCTCGAAGTGCAAAGCTTTCTCTCAAGATTGGCAGGAACCGCCTCCTGTGTTGACTCTTGGCGGGGATCATCTGGCAGTCGTTCAAAAATTCAACTACCTGGGAAGTTGTATCAGGGCCTTTGGGTTCGAAGACGACATCACGAACCGTATAGCAAAAGCCCGAGAAGTTTTTGCTAACCCTTGTTACCTTTGGCGCCAGCGCGATGTCACTCTCCGTGGAAGGTACAGTGTACAGTGCAGCCATACGTTCAACTCTCCTTTACGCATGTGAAACCTGGCCCATTAGATCATCCGACATAAAGTGGCTAGTTACGTCCGACCACCGGTGTTTTCGCAGTTTGGCTCATATCTGGTGGGAACACTGCGTGAGCTACGAGCGTCTTCGACGCCTTGTTTATGGCACAGTAAGAGGAAATGAACCGCTTAGCAACGTTATTTCACGCACCAGGCTCCGATGGCTGGGCCACGTCATGCGCTGTTTGCGCGCACGGGGTCTGGATGGATGGGTAAGAGGCGCCAAGTGATGACTTAGTCGCTAGGAATAAAAGCCATCACTTCAAAGTTGGCGTCTATTGATGCCACCCGATTACCAGGATGGAGTCTGAAAAACGATGAACAGGTTTGGTTGGGTACACTTGCTCATATGGCGAAGAGCCGGTCCCAACGACGTTTGTGATGTGAGCTTCTTTGTGCCTTCCATTTCCGTTTATCTTCCTTCTTCAGTCACGATCTTACGCTCCGTACTAAATACGCTACTTAACATTGCATTACTTGTTTTTTCAGTTTTATATTTTATGACGTTTAGTATCATGTCTTTTTGTATTGTGACACAATAGCTGAGATATGTTTCTCACGCCCATCTAATTTGTATTGATGCTGATGTTGATGACATGTTTTTGCATGCATTCCCATGATTGCTACTCGAGGCCCATCAACTCCGAGTTCTTTCGATAATTCTCACATATTCTTAAAAATATGCACTCTGTAATCATAACACTTAGCACGAATACCCGGGAATGCCACTTACCAGATCTACGATAGCTTTTTTTAAAAATCTACCCTGTAGTCGTTTTCTTCATCTGTGTCGCTTACTGTCTTTATGTTTGCTGCACAGGTGTCGACGTTGCATTGCTTGCCAAGTGGCCCTGTTTATTCTTGTGGAACATTCACAACCTTAACGAAAAGATGAGGTAAATGAGCCAGATATCGACTGGA
Source organism: Dicrocoelium dendriticum (assembly GCA_944474145.2). Classification (NCBI taxonomy): domain Eukaryota; kingdom Metazoa; phylum Platyhelminthes; class Trematoda; order Plagiorchiida; family Dicrocoeliidae; genus Dicrocoelium; species Dicrocoelium dendriticum. The sequence goes on along the minus strand of OX104063.1, from coordinate 125,476,299 downwards.
ATTGCAACTAGTACACCTTGACCATGGCACCAAACGTCTCTTGTTCTGCTGAATCTAAGCATCTTATCCTTCAAGAGATTACTTTGTGCTCAACGAGACAAGATCTTGGTGCGATGACTCGGATACCTCCGTGGTCTTTTGACTCACTTTCTAGATGCATTCAAAGCCGCTCACGCGTGACAACTCAGTGTCGGTCCGTGACCGAAATGATAGTTCGTCTGCGTTGTAATCCGGAAGTCACCAGGTCGAATCCGCTTACGGTCGTGCGATCCCGCGGTATGCACAGACATCGTACCACTCTTAGTGGTGGCATGGTACAGTGCACCGGCGTACTATTGCTGTCTTTCTCTTTAGGTTAGAGCAATTCATGGTCTCAGAATCGTACTAATGTGGAAGCACCGGTCCAACACCATAACTAGAGACAGTTGCGAGACAATGCTATTTGCTTTTGGGTCATGATGTGCCAACATTAAATCAGATACGAGAGGTTTCCTTTGGAGTCTAATTTCTTCCTCACATTGGGATGTACAAAGTCAGATGCGATTTCTATCTGGCAGCTCATTCATTGGCCCGCGAAGCCGATGCATATCAGAAATACATGCACTGTCATGACTCGCCATGCCCAGAAACGATTTTAATGCAGGTATATCGTGTAGTGCAGGTAATTTCTCTGTGACGCTCATTTTTTTCAATATCCAGTCTTCATCCGTCACTATCGACAATACAATCAAAGTATTCCAGTTGAGACAAACAAATGATATATATCGGTTCTTCGAGTCAAACCATGTTCCCGTAAGCGTTCGAGTACCTGGAAGAGGTGGCAGCCGCATTTGTTACTCTCTGCTTATGCAAGGATACTATTATCCAAGTGTGCACAAGCCGATGATATACCCGACAGCATCGTATCTATCAGTTGTTGAAAGGTACCTGTGGCAGCGTTCACTGCGAACGGTAGCCGATTGCATTGATGCAAACCACCATGAGAGTTGGTTGTAGGAAGGCACCGTACGTCATCATTGACTACCACTTGGAGATAAGTATCCGAGTTATCAACCAATCTTCGGTTACACTTTTCTGGCGGAAAATTTCCCCGGTATTGACAACCAGTTGGAAATCTCTACCTAAACAGATGGTTCCGTTTGCAATTTTCATTATCGGTACGGGCGCTGCCCATCTAGGGTGTCTCACGTTGGATCTCACGATTGATTGCTTTAAGCATTTAAGAGAAGCACGCAACACCAGTCTGTTGGGTCGGAAAGCAGGTCCTGCGTCATCCTTTAAATAATGGGATTACAGAAGAGTAGTAGGGTGTGTTGAATGGTACCGGTAGAAATTCGTCACACCTAGACTCACTCAGACAGCCGTCACACGCCCGGAAAAGCCCTGTACGCACGTTTCATCCTTTCGGGAATCGTCAGCAGTGCGCATGCCATTGGACCCTGGTAGGGCTCGAACCCGCAACTCGACTGTTGCTAGTCAGTGGTTGAGACCACTGAGCTACGGGGACAGCAACGACCATCGTAAATAAGTTACTATATGTGATATAGCGTCTAGATGTGACGAATTTCTACTTATGCCATGCAACTCCCCCTACTACTCTTCTGTAATCAGTACGCAGACCAAACTGCTTATAATGCCATAAGTCAATTGGCGGCTTAAGTTTGGTAAGCTCGTCGCTTGGTGGGGGGCTACCCTATCCTCTGCACGGCAGTAACGTGTAAGTCAGTAGATAGTGAGCGGCGCTATATCACATCTAGTAACTAATTCACGATGGTCGTTACCGTCCCCCGTAGCTCAGTGGTCTCAACCACGGACTGGCAACAGTCGAGTTGCGGGTTCGAGTCCTACCAGGATCCGATGGAATGCGCACTGCTGACGATTCCCGAAAAATAAAAGGGATGCCGTGAATTTGGTGCAACAGCCATGTGTGAGATTGGGTCTCTCTGGAAACTGTGGTTGCAGTATTCTGCACTGTGTGGCATTGTGCTGACTTGTTCGCATCTGAGCCAGATTCAAGGGGAACACTTCACAAGTTTAACGGGACGATCTAATCGATAACAATTATGTTTAATATCGGGTTGTCAGAAACATGGTAGACGCCATCTCGCTTGTCATTTTAAACACGTTCAATGAAACATTTTACATACAGCCTTAAGATACTGCTTGATGCGTTTCTTGCAGTGAAACGGATCACAGCAGAATAGTTATGTACTCTATAAATAACCGAGTCTCCTTACCCGATTTTTTGGTTGCCACGCAGACGTTTTCGATTCCCGGAGGGCTACTCGACACTGGTGAAGTATCGATAGGGGTTATCGATCCACTGCTGTTGTTTTGTGAAAGTAGTGTTTAGCCAATTTACATTTATGGCGAGCAGCTCAACTAGCAACTATCAATATTGAGTTCCCCTTCAGTCATACACTATGCTCCGTGATGTTCGTAAGTTTGACATAATCTTAAGTGGAGAGTTGTGGGAGTGAAATAGCACCAGACAACGAAACACCAAGTTGTCATGGTTAATACTCATTGCAAATAACAAACAGATTGCTCACCCCTCTGCACAGATTTACGTGCGTCAATGTAGGTCATAATTCGAGGCAAGTTGGCCTGAATCTCTCCAGAATATCCGTTCATGTAACAAAGGGTAGGGTGTTCAATTCGATGATCAATCGTTTTCTGAAACAGCTAAGGTGGGGGCACAGACAACTGAGTTCGGAAGAGCGTTCCAGGGTTGGCAGAGTCGGAGGCAGAAATACGCTCGTCGACAATCCTGGCGACTGTAGTATTGACTTATCTTCAAGCTGGTTCCTCTGAGGTTGGTGTTCCGGCTGTTTCAGTAGGTATTGGCATACGTGACTGGGTCGCTCAGTGTTTGGTAAACTAATATGAGGTCTCCACGTATCCGCTGGAAGTTTTCACTGAACACTGCGAGTGACTTCAGTCGTTGCTGGTACGGAACGTTGGGCAATCCGTTGACAAGTTTCATTGCTCGACGTTGGGGCATTTCGAGCACTGCAAGGTCACGCTTTAGCCAAGGATGCAAAGCTTGGCTCTCGTATTCTATGTGGGGACGCACTTAGGCCTTCAGCATCAGAGAGAAGATGGATGAATTCGAACTCCCGAGTGCCATCCACAAGAGATCAATATGTTGGCCACCTCTTTTTGAAATGGACTCTGACTACCTCTTGTACGAGCACACCGAGATCACGTTCCTGACAACTTGTCTGCAGATCGTGCGCCCCAAGTTTGTAGATGTAGGCGTGTCTATGGGGAATATGGACAACGCGGCACTTGTCTACATCGAATGGAAGTACGTTCCCCACCGACCAATGCCATACCTGATCGGAGTCATGCTGGAGGATTTCGTGGTCGTCCAATCACTTGATCGCCCGCCAAACCTTAACGTCGTCCGCGAAGAGTAGAAATTTTGAGGTCAAAACTCTCGCTAGATCGTTAATGAAAACTACGAACAGGCGAGACCCAAGTACTGAACCCTGCGGTTCACCGCATTCCACTCGAATCACATCGGACAGAGTTGGTCGGACTCTAATCTCCAGTTGCCGTTCGCGGAGTAAGTTACCAATCCATCCTAATACTGGATCTCCGATGCCGCAGAGCTGCAGTTTTTGCTGGAAGATTCGGTGATCCAAGCGATCGAAGGCTTTCGAAAAGCCCATGTAGATAACATCAGTTCCTGTCCCCTTGTCGGCTGTTTCTGCCCGCTTGTCACGCGCCATCAGCAGATTCATGGTAAATGGTCGATGTTCAGGAAATCCATGCTGCTCAAGCGCTATGATGCCGTAGCACCTCAGTACGTTCGCGATGACTGCTTTCATGACTTTGGCGAACAGAGGGAAAAGCGTTACCTGGCGGTAATTGGCATGATCAGATCGACCACTTGCGAATGGGATTATAATACCCCGTTTTAACGTTAACGGAACTATGTTCTCGTCTAGACACCGCTGCAAGAATTCGGCAATCGGTTGGTCTATGTGCATGACTGCTACCTGCAATGCCTTAGCGTGAATGCTGTCCACTCCAGGATGGCTGTGTGCGCGCAAGGATAGTAGCTTTTTCAGCGTCATTTCTGCTGTGAAAGTGATGCCGGGGAACGCTGATTTTGTAGCGTCAGAAGCAAGTATAGCGTTCGAAGCTTGTACCCCCTGGAAAGTAGGTAAGTACTGGGCCCTTAAGGCGTTGGCCGCCTCTTTCGCTGTGTGTGTATACCCACCAACTCTTGTAAGTGGTGGGATACCGCACTGCACCTTACGAGTTCTATACCCGTGTCTAGACAGAAGCTTGTGGTTCGAACAGAATGGTTTCGCTATCTCCTTTGGTGTGCTGCCTAGTCTTCACTAACCGACTACACAGAGTAATTGCGCTGAGCTACGTACGCTGTCTGATTTTCTGCGCTTGGATTGTTTTTGTAAAGGCGTCAGGTACGATCCCTTAAGGCCATGCATTTTCGTGTTCGGCTTCTCAGAACAGATTCTTTTGTTGGGACGATGGAAAGCTTTTGGCTCTGATACTTTTGTGACTAGTGGCGTGAAGGCTTTCAAGAATGTTTCCCAGGATAGTTCTGGGATCCACTCAGTCATGAAAGTCCAACTAGTGTTTTCAACGAATGTGGACAAAGCCTGCCAATGCGTAATAGATTGCATCTTTTCGGGTTCTGCATCGCGGTATTCGGCGTAGCAAACGGTTTTATACGGGTAAAAACTACTGCTTAACAGGTCCCCTAGGTTGGTTATGGTGAAACTACGTAATATAAAAAATTGTTAGCAAAATTGGATTTAAACTTGTGAACTCACTGAAGTATACGTAGTAAAACTGTCAATCCATGGTAAATCCATAAGAAATGACGGTAAATTAGATCTTGGTAAAAATCGTGTCTCCTTCCGGTGTACACATACAGGAGGTAAAACAACTGAAACGAAACCTGGGATTTGACCGTCAGTGAAATCTCCTACAGACACTTGTGTTTATCCATTGGTAATGAGTCATGTGTAATGGTACAGCGAAATAATTGCACGGTCAACTCGGGCTTTGAACTTTGCCAGCGTGGGAGCACATATGACAGATTCCGGTAGAGCATTCCACGTTCTGCAAACGCGTACGGAAAAGAAATTCCGGCGGCATTCCAAACGACTGTGCTGCTCTGCCAGCTTGAGATGGTGGCCTCTCAACTTGTAATCGAACAGTATAGTCGCGTGATCGCTTCGACCCAAAAGAAAGCATACTTTAGCCCATGACATGAGCTCTTTGCTGGTGAGCACTAGATTTAACATTGATGACTTATTCGCTGTTCTGAATCTGGTTGGAGCGTTGCCATGGTTGTACAGAGGTGTGCTGGTGATTAGCTCTTGCAAATAGACCTTGAACTATTCCGCCTCGGTTGCTGGAGTTACCAAATCATGGGTGTTGAAATCTCCTGTAATGAGGATATGGGTGTATTTCTGATTTATCATAATACGTAATGCAGATATTAGTCTGTGGTCTATCTCCAGAGTGGATTTGGGTGGTCGTGGAACTACGGATACGAGGTATGTATCGTCATCCTTCGACCACTGTTTGCACAAAAGCGGACTGATGACACCCGTTTGAACCTCATCTATGAGCTCACAACGAAGGTTTCCTTTGTAATAAATGCTCACTCCCCTTCCCTACTTGTTCTGTCCTTTCGGAGAAGTGACATACGGAGTAGAGCGATCTCAACATCTATAATTTCACAGCTGAACCACGTTTCAGTGATCAGTATATCTCGAGGCTCGAAAGTCTAACGGTGACGGAGTTCGACCAACTTACCAATAGGCTCTTGTGCGTTAGTATACAAGCAGGTCGATTTCTCAGTAACCAAATGTGAACCATTGGCCGCTGGACTAAGACTAGAGATTGTGTCGACCGCAGAGGGGTCGGCCACTAGTCTTTTTTCGTAATCGTTGGCCTTTGAAGTTCGGTTGGGCTATACGACCGATCTAGGCTGTCCTGACCCTGGTGGTCTCCCGTGTTTAATCTTATACTGTCGGATACTGGAATTACCATTAAATTAATTCCTTCACAGTGATTTACTAATTTGGTCTTCCCCAATGAGTGGTTAGTCACTCGTACCCGTGTACCCGCTGTCTTTAACCAGGTTTCTGCAGACAGCCTCTTGCTGAATTTAGGCCAGTTTTCCAATATAAGCGATGTCATTAGCTCAGACTGTAGTATCACCCTCATCAGGCGGGGACCGTTCCCCTTGTAGTTTGGTGATACCAAAACGCCAGCTGCACAACAAAGCCTTACAACTGCCCTGCCCCGATCGAGTAGTGATTTTTACTCAGTTGGATCGTGTGAAGACTCTGACCCGATTATTGGCGATAGTTGACCTCTTGTATACTGATTTTACCCCGTTTTAACGACTTACTAGTCTGTCTAATCGATGTAAATGCTATATAATTGTACTAACTTGATGATGAATTATCGAAAACATATGTTCGCTAGCATTGACTTTTGATTATCTTTATGGGTTTCTTTAAGTAGAATTCCACTGATTACGGTCGTCCGTCAGCTCCACTTTTATAGTACTGGACTGTGATCCTGGAACGTTCGTGCACACAACAGTCAAAGAACCGTGATTTCTCCTGTTGACTGCATGTTTGTGGGTATTAATTGATACCGTTTTAAACGAGTTGGTTATTTGTGGAGGCTGCTTAAACCTGATGTTGTTCGGTACTGCTACCGGGGTCAGGGGTGTTCTCTACGGCATTTGCATGGAGGCAACTGATGCGTACGATGCCCGGCTTTTCTCTATGGTGGACGAACTCGCGTTCGGAGCTGCCATTATCGCCACTAACTTGATGCGGGCTGCATCACTGAAAGGAGTGGAAGCAGGCATGTTTAAAGCTTGTCCGCTTATGGGAGTGAGATGAGCCATATGATTTGGAGACTCGGACGCTACGGTACAGTTGGAGCGCCCGGCTTTCTTCTTTGGCCTAGAGGGGGAGCTTGCGTTGGCTGGTTGAGGCAATAGCATGGCCCTATCTACCTCTGAAAGCGCGATCTTAGTGTTTACGATTGTCTCAGTCAACCTATCGACTTCTTCATGAGCACACAAACAACTGACAACTGTTAAAGCCAAAATATATTAACAACTTTGTTTATCTGCTCCACTTCGTTTACGGCTTTTCCTATACATTTCGGATGGAACAATCTAATGCAGTTGGCTGGCTTGCCAAGCAACCTACTCGTGGTTTCAGCTGCGTGCTTCGGGATTATCCTGTTCCAGTAAATTGTTCGACGCCAGTGTTCCAGGACGTGGTGGGTTTTCGCCTGGCAAGCGTTCTCCTTATAAAAATCCACTAATGTCCGTCTAACAACACTGCGATATGGCAGCTGTGACTCGCCACTAAATAATTTCACTGCTCTTTGCTTCAATCTGGTGGGGCATTGTATTCCAGTACACGGTTTCTGAAAGTTTGGAGAATTGGGTCCCTGTTTGGTAACCGACCAAACAAAAGGTGTGTGAACAGAACAGTCAGTCACCGGCTCCCAATGGGCACGATCCCCTGAATTCACGCTGCTGTCTTGCGGCTGGGCTATTTAGCCAAAGGCTCGGGGTGGGATCACCTGAGTCAACTCCCCAATCCGGTTTGAGCAACCGGGTAGTATCACGCCCTCACATAAAACCATGGACTGTTCTATAACATGCTCATCTACTACCGTTTGTGCTTCATACATTCACGCGACTTTATAACGCGCCAATTGTTTGTTTACTACCAATCCTTACTATCCGTTACCCGATTCCTGTGTTCGAAATCTGGCTGCGATCCCGGTTGCACCACGAACCATGGGGTTCAACCCATGGCTCTCCTTCGACCCCGATCCTCATTCCGTCTGGCGTGCTTCATAGTACGGACACTCATGCAATTTGGACAACAAGCCAGTCTAGCGCGCTTCCTAGTGTCCCTTGATATTGACGTCTGCTGACTTTCGGAAACCCGCACTCCAGCACTGTGAAGACGCTGACATCCCCCACTAACCACGAAGCCAGCTATCACCTGCGTTTTTCTGGAGATCCAGAAGCAGCCTCAATGGGTTTTGGATGGCGTAGGTATAGCACTAAGTGGCAAGGCCGAAGCGGCGCTACTGGATTGGTTCCCAATTAATAGCCGACTGTGTGCAGTTCGACTTCGGGGTTCATGTAGGATCAACACGCGTCGCGAGGAGAGACGCAACTTGTTTGTGATCTCCGTGTACGCTCCAACTGACTGCAGTAGTGGTTTGGACGACTTCTATCGGAAGCTACCCAGCTATTGACTAACGCTAAAAGTCGGATGTCGTTGTCCTTGATGGGGATTTTAATGCACGGGTTGGCCGCCTGTTACCATACGAACGCCACCTTGGTGGCCACCACGCGCTCGCTGTTGGCCGCTCAGATAATGGAGACAGACTTCTTATATTCGATCGGGCCAGGACAGTTGTAAGGCTTGAACAAATCGCTTTTGAGTGCGAAGACAACCATCTGTTTCTATCGAGCAGGCATACGAAGAAGCGTTCCGCAGCTTGGCATCCCCCTTCGCCAACAGAAGCGTGGTCTCAAATTTCTCACCTTGCAATCAGCTTTATATGGCGTGACAACCTGGGGGACTGCAGGTCCTTTTGGTCCACCTTCATGTACTCAGCTCATGCACTGAGGTGCGTGAAAATCTGCATGTGTTTTTGGGGGCCCCAAAAACGAAGCATGGTAAGTTTGATGTAAAGAGATTAACTGATTCCTCGGTCCAGGCGAGCTATCAGTCTTCAGTCCTATACGCACTCAGTTGTAATCCACTGCAACACGTAGAACAACACTTGGCTTGTGTACAGAAAGCGATGACCACTTCCGGACAATCAACCTGCGGCCTAGCTCGACGTCCCTTAAAGGCTTGGATCTCTGCTCCCACTTTGGAGCAGAATCAGATTGTAACAGGTCTCGCCGATCTGCCAACCGACTATCCAAGCAAAGCCTACGCAGGTATTGCGAAGCGTAGTAGTCTGAGCGTGCTTTAGGAATGGAGACCGCTGCCCTCTGTTGCAACACTCGCAGATTTTTCTAACTCCTTCGTTCCACTGACCTCAGGAAGCCCGGTGTCAGTGAGGTTATTTACTAGTCAGATGGGTCTCCGTTCACCAACCAACAGAAGCACTTGGACCGCTGGGCCCAGCACTTTCATTCTCAATTAACTGGCCTCCACTCTGCATGCAGTTCGCCTAGTTGTCTCCCTTGGCTCGTCCCACTTACTCCACCCAGCGAAGCGGAACTTTCCCTCGATATTCGACGCTTGTAACGTTTCAAGGCAACCATCTCAGACTGACTTCCTGCGGAGCTGTTCAGGTATGGCGACATCAACCAGCTGACTTCGTTATTCGCAAAAATCTGGCATGAAGAAACAAGGCCTTGGAGCGAATCAGTTAGTGTCCCGAGTTTCAAGAAGGGCACTCGCAATTCATGTGTAAATCATAGCGGGATTAGTCTTATTTCGATTCCCCCAACCTTTTGGCATCCGTTCCGCTTCGTAGACTATCTCCAGTACGTGAATCATACTACCGTGAAGAACAAGCTGGTTTACGTCCCAGCCGTGTATGCCTGGATCAAATCTTCACGCTCCGCCAACTCATCGAACATCGCCACATTCACCACAGACCCATTGTCGTCGCATTCCTAGACATACCGACTGCATTTGACTCCGTCGCTCGACCTGCTTTATGGCGTTGCTTGCTGAATAACGGGTATCATAGAACTATACCGCCAATCTTACGTACACTTTGCTTACGTACCTGACAGCGTGTGGGTCTACGGCAAGCTTTTCTCGCCTTTCAGCGTCAATAGTGGTGTACGACAGGGCTATCCTATGTCCTAATTTCCCTTCAGCTTTACAATCGAAGACGTACTATCGAGAGCTCTGGAAAGTTTCCAACATTTCGGCCTTGGTCTTATACCGGGTGAGCGCGCGACTGACTTAGCTTATGCTAATGATATCACCTTACTTGGCGACAATCCACAGGGTATGCAACTCATTCTGAATCGTTTGACGGTTGAGGCATCTCAGTATGGCATGGACTTCCTCTCATCGAAGTGCAAAGTTTCACTCCGTGATTGGCCCACACATGCTCCCGTGCTCGTTCTTGAAGATGCACAATTTGAACAGGTAGAAAGTTTCCTCTACTTTGGGAGCTATGTTTCTGCTGGTGGCACCATCAACAAGAAGTTTTCTTCGCACCGCTAAAGCCAGATCAGCATTTGTCAGTCTGGAACCTCTTTGGCGTCGTCGCGACGTCTCCTTCTCGCTAAATGACCGCGTTTACAGTGCATCTGTTCGTTCAGTATTGTTGTATGGGACCGAGTTCTGGCCAATTGGCGTGAAGGGCATGTGTCGTCTTTCTGCCTTCGACAACGGTAGTTTTAGGAGGCTCGCTCGTGTATGGTGACAACATTCAGTTTACGGTGAGAACGTTCGATGTCACGTTTTTGGGTATGCGGGTATTCCCTTGAGCAAACTAGTTTTGCTGCACCAGTTGGAGTGACTTGATCACGTCCTACTCCTGGTGCCTGAGTGTTTACCGCACCGCGCTCTATTCACTCGTCAAAGACCTGGCTGCAGGCGGCCTTGTGGTGGTCAGCCTTCCACATGGCGACAGTACATGAGCTCGCTGACTCCACGTCTAGCCGCCGTTGGACCCGTGCTTCTCCCAGGATGGGGACCCAAGGATGAGGAGTGTCTATGGCTTGACGCATTTGATGACATGGCCCGCAACCGGAATCATTAATAGCATCGTGTACAGAATTGTATTGATTCATTGAAGTTAAACAAAGAGAACATTTGCGTGCGAAAAACAATAAAAATGTTTCGCTCTATTTTTCTCAGATTGTGCGTTCATTTGATCTGTGTACATGGTTGGCCTAATAAGTAAAAAGATTAAAAACTGTCATGTGAAAAACAAAACAAAGAACGCTCTTTTCTTCCTGCGGCACAGTAACTGAAGTGTGTTGCTCACCTACAACTACTGTGTCACGATGATGATGACGCGGCGACTCTACGTCTTATTCACTAATCAAGTTTTGTTGGCTGTATGCCGATTTAATGTACTGTTGATATTACTACTGCTACTACTATTACTCTAATGCAGTTAGAACACGTTTCCACGATATCAAGGGCTTTACCGAAGTTCTCTGAAAAGCACACCCAGCGTTGCACCATGTTTGAAATGCTGGCAGTACTTTTGTCGTTTGCAGCGAGTCCTGTCCGAGCAGTCGCTGTGGTAATGGCACTCACATGTTTAGTGAATTTCCTGTGAACTAGGCGTGCACGTGACACACAAACACGTCGAAACGTACGCGAGGTTGGATGGCTGACGGCCGGCGGATTGAATGCGTCAGACCTTGTCGTGATAGTACAAGGTTAATATCGTCAACCGACAGAGTGATCTAGTTGATGATGTGTGCTTTTCTGACTGGTCGGCAACGCACACCCATCAGATGAGTAGTGGTTATAAAGGTTGAGGGCGGACTAACAGGCGATGTGGCTGCGCTAGTCAGTGTAGCGGGTTTCGTTAGCACACTGGTTGGCAAGGTCACAAAGAGTGACGATTGTCTTTGGGTTATCTAACAATTCCACTTGAATGCTGCGCAAGAAGTAAGATTCTAAGGAATGCGATGCAGCTACTGCAAATGGTATTGGAGAAGAATGATTTTTGGTTGACTTGGTCGCCTCAACAAAACTTTTTCGAACGAGTTTAAAAGTTGCAAACATTGTTTGAAACTGGAGTATTGCACCATTGACACAATAGTGGATGTGAATCAGGCGTTGGAACGAAAGCACTAACCCGAAAGCTAAGTATCCACCTTGTAGCAGTTATATATCCGAGCCGATTTAATGCAAACTCAACAATGTGCGACAGATTGGGGAGGAATGGCCCACAAAGAGGGAAGATCGGACATTCTGGGAGATCACCTGTAATTGGAGAATGCACTTGTCAGGGAAGTATTAGTGGTATATGTACTAGATTCAAGCTGCGCTGCTCCCTGCTTTTTCCGAGGTTGGGTCAAGTACGCAAACAACACATACGTGTAAATACGCTGTCTCGCCTAAGTCAAGGTTGCACTGTTTACATCCACGATTCACCAGATTCTCCAGTTCCCTTGAACGCCCGGTTGGTCGAACATCGTTCTCTCTTCTTACTTATGGCTCGGTTGACAAAGCTTAATCATCGGGAAAGTGAGCATCTAGGAACTTCGTTAACATTCCCCAAGTCGTTTTTGATTCAAAGGATTTGCCTTGCGGGTTTACAGGCCGATCTTCCGTCCAATTTCTGTGTAACCGACAACGTTACACGGTTACTCCGCCTCCCCTTCTTAATCAACTTCAGTTTTAGATAACAGCTTGACAAGTACTCTGAAGGGCTGCAACCGCAGTGGTGTCAATCCTCTCCTGTTATCAAATTTCGTGTACACCACATGGTCATTATGCACGTTTTGCAGACTATACTAAATGCACTTCGCTGATAGATTGCTGCCTCAATCTTCACAACGGACTTCGCTTTTTGAAGTGTATTATCTTCCTGCAAAACTTCTGTTCTCAAGTTATCTGTTAGAAGTAGCTTGCTAGCTTGCTTACCTACGTTATTGTCGACACTTTAACAGATGTGATTTCATCACTCTTTTCCTTGTGATGTTCACCAATACCGCGACTTGTCTTAGTGATTTACCCTCAGCTTCTTCCTGAAATGCTGCGCCTAAAATTTTGTGGTACCGGATTATTTTACTCTGTGATAGCTAGCTTTGTTATTCAGGGAAGCGATGTCCAAATCTTGTCTTCAATCAACATATTCTTCGGATTTTCAATTCAGCCATGATGTATTAACCGATAACCCTCATGATTTCATCACAATGATTCAATAGCTTGGCTACTTCCTTCGTGCTACATACCCATATTTTCTCCCACTGGGGACACTTTGAACACGGCGACATTGGGTGGAAGCGTTACATAGATGTACAACACACAACCTGGGCTCGGCGTTTCAAGGCTGGCAGTTATAGGGTGATCCTGCTTTTTAGCTTAGAAGAAACAACAAACACGAGGACTATTAGACATGATCAAATGATCTCCCTACTATCTATCTTGACTATCATTTTACTGGCATCTAATGCAGTGATCAATGCTCCTTTCCTTTTGTGTTTGGTACCAGTTCCTGTGGCAACAACCGAACTTGCATTCCCCACAGTGTGGAGATGACACTTTGTGCTTGCTGATGTCATATTCTGGCCTGTATCGTATGCGAACAATGCAATGTGTTGAATGAATCTTCGAAACGACGACGAAAAGACTTGAATTGAGGGACCGACAGTCAGAATTGATCACCTCGTTTATTTGCAGCCTCATCCTCCTGCCAAAGTTTATTCTCATTTCCTGTCACTGGCTTTACTCATCTACACGTTTTTTGGCTTTATTTTATTTTGCGTTCTTAGTTTTCCTTTCTTTTTTTCGTTATCTTTCCCCACTGTTGGTTGGTATTCTCATCAGGACGAGTCAGCAATGCGGCCCATTATGTTCCATTGATCAGGTCCTGATTAATTAACCAACCGTCCGGAACTATTGCGTTTTAATGTACAGCATGTCTTCCTGGGCCGAAGAAATTACGCAACCAGCCAACGCTTGACCGTTTTTGATTAAGGGCAGAACTCATGCTAAACCGTATACCCAGAATTAACTCCAGCATCCGGCGATGCCAAGTTAGTAAGTTTCGAATAGTTGTGCTATGATCTTTGTGGGGTCAAGTTTCCATTCCTCTAGCTTGATTTTCCGGTGACTCAAGGGACGTGGCCGTCAAGCAAGGAATCCTTTCTCGATGTCGCTCGTTGTTAAGCATGAACTACCTCTCGAGAATCCTTTTTCTGCCCTCCTCTGATTGAATCAGGTCGGCAAATGCGTTACCTGGGGAAGGGTACTATCGGAGTTACACCGACATATTCCATCGTCAACATTACATTTTCCTTTACTACCCTCAAATATCACAACTAGATAACTAACCCGTCCTATACGACCTCTACGTACAAATTAATCTAAACACCCCCTTTGGACTATATCTCACACTGTCGAAAAATAAAGAAAAGCATCAGCAGTACCGCGGTACAGACGCTTTACTTCCACGCAACCAACACCAGTCGCGCGTGGGCTAAGTGCACTGCGATTGTTGCTCGGTCCCCTACGCAGGTTCGAACTCGTGACCTTCGGGTTACAAAGCAGGAATGTGATCCTTTCCGCCACTTATCTATGTAACCGCAAACTGTGATCTTAGGTATTCGGCACCTTCTCGACGAAGCTCATCTTTTTAACGCAGTCACCATAGTACCCACTGCATTTGTGCTCTCATATATAGTTCCTGGTTTGTACATCACTGTGCCATTTCCATGAGACCTATTTGTTTCCGTTTCATAAGGACGTCTTGTTTGAGGGTCATAATCATACTGCTTATGTTTCGGCGCCTTAACATCATCACATTCCATATGAAACCACGACACTAGTGTTAACAATTGCAGGCGGTGTCGCTCGGAACAGTTAACTCTAGTTGCCATTACTTTCAAAGCAAACTGTATTCCGAACACTAGGTAAGATACCTTTTCATTGAATCCGGCTAGTATGAACACTTACTAACATACTTGCACAATATTTTTTTTACAAAAGACGAGTTCTAATTTGGGGAGGAACACGAAATAAAACCGCAGGTTTTTTTCTGAACTTTTCAACCGTTAATTTTACTATTCATGTTTTAGAATATGTGTTAACCACTTAAGCTCGGGACGCTGGATATACATTTATCGGCTGTTTGGTTTCGCAACTTTCAACTCCTTTTAGTTGCCCCAACCTAAAGTATTATTCAGATCCACATGTGGTTGTACTTTCGGGTAGGTTGCGAACATGGTGGAAGGAGAAATTCCGTCCTTTTTACGGAGTGTGTACTGACATCCTAGAATGTGCGTAACAACTGGCTTCCCTGAATTCGTGTGACCATGAAGAAGGGAACCAGGTTGTGTTCTTATTATTTCTTTATTCAAGAACACATTCTGTTTCTTAATTCAATGACTGTCTTAGGCAACGATTGTATCACCCGATAAGTTACATCGCCTCAGTTAACTTTAATCGAAAATCTCGTTAGACTAACACATCTCGACGATAACCACACGCTACTGTATGCTAATATTGCTTCCTCTTCTCAATACGTTTTTTTCCTAACATCCATTCGTTTACGACGGGTCGGTTTGTCTATGGGCAAACTCTTGAAATAATCTGTGCAGTGCATGTGAGTATTATGCCTTTATTTATTTTGCGATTCCTCATCTGGCTAACTCACACGTTTTGCGCTGGTGCATTCGCCCTGTGTTGACCGTTGTGTGATATGACTTGAATATCAGCCGTCAAAGTCAACACGTGTGAGACATGTCATCTTTGACGGGATCACGACAATGAGTACGGCTGTCGGACTCAACGCGTAATGTTCCGAGAGGCACGCGATTTGTAAGCAAGCAAGCGGAAGCAGGAAGAAGCACGGGGAGTAATTTACCTGGCGGAAGCAAGCGATGGGGGAGAACATTCAACATAAGAGTTGGATAGGTTGGAGTGGGATGTAACACAAAATCCAGCGGTGAAAAACCTTGAACGAGTACTTTTTCCGTTTTTAATTACCCGAAAGTTTTGCAAGATCCATTGGAGAATATCGCGCCTAGTTTGCCGCATGACGAGTGCAGTACATGCTAAGTAGAGGCTAGGGTAAAGCAGGTACCATTATTTTTTTCTATATACCACTGCTTGATATGTTCATAATCTTCACGACAAGTTTGGCAAACTGCCTATGGAGAAAAACATCTGAAAACGTTATAAATTGCCCAAGTCATTCCGTGTCCTTGGGAATTGCATACAGTGTATGCGATAGCCAAGCGCTACTTCTATTTTGTCACACTATACGTTTTTAATGCTTTTGCTTGCTTTGTTAGACTTCGGCCTACAAAAAATAAATATGTGCTGCTTACGCATCTCACTCTGTTGTAATTAAATGTGCGGACTCCTAATCGCGTTAATCAAGATGCTCTATGAAAATGAATTCGGGATGCACAAGTGTCCGCTTATATTTTCTTACGGTGTCGTTATTGGTATCAGGCAATCCAACTATTTAAGTTGGTTTCACTGGGAATACTTTGTCAATTGTTCGTCTGTATTCGAGGGCAGTAATCATCAAATGTTTTAATAGTGGGCTGGATAACTGACAAAATGACGAAGGTGGGCTGTATGATCAACTTGCATTAGTTGATGTAGTCCGTTCCACTTAGAGGACGAACTAACGTAAACCAAACAATGTGTGTAACGGTTCTCTCCGCAAAGTGCTGTGACGATACAAGCATACTTGTCTTTGTGGGTAGCATGAATGTATCTAAACTGGATTAACGTATCACCTCGGTCAAATGAAACAACACACACACAACAGTGCTCTCATTTCCTGTTTTATTTCTCACGGAGTTACTGTACCATTGCTGCTCTCTGCATTATTTTGTGTGTGTGTGTGTGTGTGTGTGTGTATATCCCATTCCCATTTTAAACGATCGTTATGCAGCAATGCATTTAAATCGGCAGACGTTTAAAATGACGATTTAGTTATTCGTTGATCCTTCAATTTTATTTTCACTCCAACTATCCTACGGGACTTATCAAGCACATGCTATTTTACCCGTAATAAATCATTGTTTATTGTAGAATACTTACAACTCGCAATGAAAGCTCTGAGGAGAACGACAAAATTTAGCATCACATGTTAACCATAGGTGAGTGGTGTGCGGTGCACAGAACAAAGAACTTTGTTATTTATTACATAGAGTGATGTTTGCAATCGAGCCTCGTGTGCACATATACGAATGTCAAAATATAGGCAACAAAGCGCAGTGCAGTTGATGAAACTGACTTTTGGCTTTTAACTTATCATTAATGTTTGGTTAGGAATGTTTACACCCAATTAGGTGAATTATTTTTAAAGGTTCATCGGTCAACCTCGCCCGAAATCTCGGCTTCACGCACTAAGTTTTTGGAACCGTTTGCTCATAGACGTAAGTTACTTAAAGCACATGTCACCAACAGCACCTATTCTCGGTTCCGGAAACAGCATCAGGTAATCAGTGGTAACATTTAACTCGTTTTCTTCCTCTGTGTTTCTCCTTTCACAAGTCGTTTGCTTGAAAATCAAAGAATCACTGCAGTTCAACTGGTACATCGTTACAATAGAACTAACACCGGAGCGGAACAACTTCACTCTCAATTCTGTCAAGGTCTGAGAATCTCTAAACATGATTCTTTATCACGCGCGATTGTTTAAAATAATCGAGGTTGACATCTTCGACTTTTGCACAAAGCTTTCACCTTCGCTTTTTGCTTGAGACAATGAAAGTCTTCTTCGAAATCCTTTGGTGATTCCGTAGAGGTCACAGCCGATGTTATCCTTTCTCTAAACTTTCAGTTTCATTTATTCATGTGGGACATGATTTCGGTCAAACAATTGTAACTCTGACAGCTAGGTAGTAACTGAGAGCTTTGGATCAACTCTATCTTTTGCAGTGAGGAAAACATCTAATTTTTCAAAGCCTTTGAAGACGAAACCAGACGCCACCGCAACTTAGACACCTCACTGGCGTGTTCTAGTATAGTCACATAATTCAAAATCATTTCCTTCAAGAAACGCTTGGTACTACTACTGATTGAACGCATTTCTCCGAATGAATTCAACAGAAGAAATGATTTGTTTCACTACACAGATAATCCAAGTTTCACCCACCGTATGCTTGCTGATGTTTGATACAATGTATGAACAAATTGCTCGGAATTCGCATTGTTCTGACTGAGTCTAGATATGCCCCACCAGACCATCACTCCAGCCATCGTTCTTCTTCTTCCATCAACTGTAACATAATGAATGTGATTCCACTGAACGCTTTTGTCTTGAAAAGTTTTGCACCCCGCGAAAGTCTTTTTCAGTTGTTTTTTTACATGCGTACTGCAAACCGATGTTAACTCTTCCGTTAGCCGAAAGTTCATATTGGCATCATGAATGAACACGATAAGCTGTGTACATACTCGAAAGACCACTGGGTTTATGGAGAAACAGAATGCCACAACAATTTACTGGCTTTTGCGAATCTGTAACAATATGTTTTCTTCATTTTATTCTCCCATCCTCTGCACAACTGAATTTGCCGAATGATCGATATTACCGAACAGATCGGCTTTCTCAGGAAACAAATCATTTGCTACTTACGTCACACACTTTGATGAATCTGCCATCAATAGTGACACATTGATTTTCGACAAACATTCTAAGTCACATTTCATGGGCTCACATTTCTCAGAACGTTACTTTCCAGAAACTTCTAATATGCTGATAGAAGTTTCGTTTCTTAGTGACGCTGAAGATTGTACTACTTCAAAACCAACACTTTTGCCGCATATTGCACGATCGGTTTTATGAGCTGTGGTTTCCAAAAAGAGGTACTTTCTTCACTGAAAACGCGACACTGGAGGTCCACTTTTCTTTTAGTCAGCAAAATAGAGGAAGCTGGAAACGATAGTCGATTTTATTTTTTGCAGTGTTTAGAATAACATAATTATTTGTTGGTTCACTAACACCTAAATGCTAAATTAGGTGGAGATTGTTTGCTTGTAAGCATCTTTTAGGTGTAAATTCAGGTAGGATGCGAAATCGCGACATTAGGCACACATTTGCAACTAGCTACTGATCCAATTTTCCTGTCCGCTATATAATTGTTTTACTGACGCAGCAATTGAGCAGTCCCTCCCGTCTACCATTTAAATTACAACTAATATTTCGTTACAACAAAGCGACGTCTAATAAGGAGAAACTGTAATACTCGTGGAAGTCCCTAAGGCAATTCTTTTTGCTCAGCGATAGGTGAGCTTTGCACTTTGTGCACTTGATAACTGTCTGGCCCTTACAGTTTGAACTTTTGCATAATTGCCGTGCATTATCAACCACTAGTCAGCGACCCACAGAATCTGACCGGATTTCCAAAGGTGGAATAGCCCTCGCTGGATCCCGGCGTTGGTATATTTCGAACACCGTTTCACTTGATGATGAAGACTGTCCTCGCTTCCTCTTCGACATTTCTTCGATTTGCATGAGCAGTGCCACTGACAACAAACAACTATTTCTGTTTCTGTAGAGGCACAACTAGTGAGTCGCAATAAGGTCGATAGCGTAACCAACGATTGACTAATGCCATGTCGACAGAAGGAAAAATACCTTGGTAGTATTTTTGGGATCTGATATGGATCCGAGAATACGCAATCAGTGCATCCAGAGCATCACAGACGCCCATGAATTTATCACACAAGCTGACGTTTCCACTGGCATCGATGTTAGGTACACGGGGAACATGATCATTTTTTCTGTGAATATATCAAAGGAATGGAACAATGCTTTTGTGCCGGTAAAAAAGCTGGAGCTTAACTGCTCCCGCAGGATGATCGTGGGGAAAATTCAGTGTAGAAAAATTTGTTAGCAAATTTAGATTCACACCGCTGGACTCACTGCGGTACTCGTAGTATACAACGTAAGTTCACACAAGTCCTTGTGTATCGCAAAGCACAAAGATCTTATAAACCCATTTGTATGGTTTATTGGAAATATAATGCTTCAGGCTTGTATGACCAGTAAATACTAGTCCGTGACGATGCGCCTATTCAGTCGCGGATATAAAAAGGCAATTGATGTCGGACACAGTGGACTATCGTCGATGGACTACAAAAGAGGTGGACGGATGAAGCAAGACAGGAGCAAACGCGTAGCGTGACACGTTACAGGGCAACGAAGTGACAAGGCGATGATAAGGAAGATTAAAACAAGAAAGACTAATGTACATTCAGTCTGCAATGAAATTGTATATAAAAGCTAGTAATTAACTTTTGCGCGCTACAGGCTAAACGTCCCTCTGAATGGGACCATTTCTCGTCAACTACTAACCTCTGGTCTTGATAGGGGCTCTGAAACTTGGAATCAATACACGGAAATTCTATTTCTAGGACGATGAACCTAAAGACAGTGTCTGTCATATGCTACTAATAGTGCCGAAGGTAGCGAAAAAGGCACATACCATACTAATACCAATAACTTCTAAAGTTTTATCCCACATAATTAATTTTTGTAGATTAGTAGTAGCAGTGAATAATAAGCGAGTAAATAATTTTTGCTTCGACATAACTTATCTCCAATTTTGTAAAAGTCCTCGAAATTATGAACCGTAATTCACGTCTAACTCACGTTTACATTCACTCCATTCAAGTGGTTATCACATCAAATCAAACGCAAAGCGCAGTGTACTGTCATACAGCTAGAATCCAACGAACATCCCGAAAATTCCAACATCGATACTGAAGGAAACTATGTGCACTAGCAGTTTCATTTGTGAAAGCAATTGTTTATTTTCGCCACATACGGCTTTAGGGGATTAAACAATAATTAAATCCCAATCAAAACCAATAAAAGCAGAGGGCTAAGTGCCCCTGGTAAGGAAAAGACTCTCTAAAGGTATAAACCCTGGATAACTTTGATAGCAGATTCTGTCACATAATTGGGTTTAAGATAGGTGTAAACGTGGATGGTTTAAATAAATCGTATATAGTAGTGTTTTCCAGTTGTGGTTACCCATAGGGCAACTAAAGGCTCCGCTTGTCAGGCTTGTTACATAAAGTGGGGATAAACACTTGAATTAGTGCAGGATTTCTCGGAAAAGGTAAATATTTGCATAAGGACCTGCTGCAACAAAAAGTTTAAAACCATTAATAAGGAACCAACATGACTAACACCTTGTTCGGGGGAATCTTTATGTACTGAGGAGAATGCTTTCATAATAAAACTACGATTCTATGGCATTTTCTTTTTGCTACTTTACAGCCTTTAGCCAAACGTGTAGGTCCCTTGCCTACAATTGTCATACAAAGAATTCCTAGTTACTTGCCTATCAAATAGAGGAGAGAGATAAAGAAGAAACTGTTTCTGGAGAATATGACACTATGCTGAAGCAAAGCAAGGCGACCCTGGATCTGCAACATTACACGAATGATCAACTCAGCAACATCACATTCAATCTGTGCGATATCCAAAAGCTCATAAAGTCCAGTAAAACCTCCTATTTCACTGGTCCGGACAATCTCCCATCTGCTGTCATAAAATTCGGGGGAGATGACATCCCCTTGCTGCTACTGAATATGTTCACCTTATCTATGAATTCTGGTATCATACCGGCTCAGTGGACGGAGGCCATAGTGATGCCCCGTCATAAATCAGGTTCACTGTACGATGTAAAAAACTACCGACTGATTAGTCACACACCAGTATTGTCTAAAATGATAGAGCGACATGTAAAGTCGAAAACGCTTGAATTCCTATTAACTCGAAACTTAGTAAACAATTCACAGCATGGATTCCTGAACTCCGGGTCCTGCATAACTTGTCACTTAGAATTTTTAAATCACCTTGTCAGTTCACACGATCGTGGCTTATCGGCAATCGTCATCTATCTCGACATGCAAAAAGCTTTCGATCGCGTACCTCATAGTCGCCTACTAGCTAAGCTCCAAACCTACGGTATAAAGGACCCCTTACTGGCTTGGTTTAGCTCATATCTCTCAGATTGCTCCCAGATAGTACAAATCCAACAACATAAATCTCAACCCAAGGCTGTTACCAGTGGGGTGGTACAAGGCAGTGTTCTTGGTCCATTGCTATTTCTACTTTACATTAACGACGTCTTCAGCGTAGTTAAATGTGGCACACCTTATCTTTTCGCCGATGACATCAAAGTAGTGTACTCCTTCCATCCTACCAACCTCAGCAATACTCTAATGGAAATCCAACTGGACCTCCATGCGCTTGAGGCTTGGTGCAACACATGGAAAATGTCTTTCAGCACTGACAAATGTAGCGCGATGTTATACAAGTGCAATGTTAAGCACAATGCTCTGACCCTAGATAGCAAACCACTTACTATCTGTCAGACCATCTGTGACCTAGGGCTTCGCTACTCATATTCCCTTAACTTCTCAGAACAAGCATTTTATGCAACAGCCAGAGCTAAACAACGCATTGCATTACTATTCAAAAATCTTACTCTACGAGATTCAATTTGTTCAATGTATGAATCATTCGCCCGCCCTTTACTTGAATATTGCTCAATGGTGTATAGCAATTCCAGGAAGCATGATCGTATCGCCATAGAAAAGGTACAAAGAGCGTTTACAAAGCGCCTTATTGGTACGAGCTTAGTGTCACCCTATTCTGAGCGATGCGACTTACTTAAGCTTGACCCAATATGGCTTCGACGCCTAAAAGTAAACTTAGCACATTTTTCAATATCCTGCACAAAAATGTCCGCACCCCTAGCATTGATCTATCACTCATGAAACCAAATGGATACAATACACGCAATAGAGAAAATTCTGTGATGGTAAGAAGGTCAAAGACAAACATATCAGCAAACTTTTTCCTAAATCGGTACTCCCGTATTTGGATCAAATTGCCGACCGATATTCGTACTAGCACATCTGAGTATAACTTTCGTAGAAAGCTTGACGAATATCTTACAGTCAGCAATGTGATTATGCTCCTGCGCTGCCCTACAACTATCTTTATTGCCCACTCCGGATCTGCCTGCCCGAAAGCTCACCGCTGATTAGTGGCTCCACTGATACATCGATGGGTTGGAGGTCCAGGCTTCTGTTATCCTCTTCATCCCATCTTGGCTCACTATACTTCCCCTTCATTTTACTCGGCTCCACTGCAACCATGTGTCAGTTGAATAACTGGCAACTTGGTTAGCTGGACTCCCAAATCCGGTTAACTATCTCTTCAATCGTAATTTCACTTCCGTTTCACCCGCTGGCACTACCATCTGCCAAACTACTAAAGGTTCGGCATTCTTGTTCACAGCCCACCTATATTATTCTCGATTCCACCCATGTACATAATTCCCTAGGAAGTTTTCGGCCTCCATCGCACTAATACTTACTAATACTTGCTATTTCCCTTCTATTTACGTTGATCCGGACCACAACTCGTTCAACGGTACGATGAGATACTTGCTACCGAAGAAAGTTGGATCTGCATAAGAATAAATTACAACTTGAATCCAATCCCACTCAATACGAATCTCCTCGCATCCGATAAACAATTTCAGTTTCAGAGAAAACTTGTACATAATGATCGGTCCAGGGTCTCTGGAACGTGTCTCACCTTTCTGAGAAATATACCTATTATTATTATTATGTAAGGATTTAAAATGGTAAACCTAAAGCACCTAACATTCAGGAGCTCTTCACACATGTGACGTCTCCTAGTATTCTAAAGATGTAGAAATGTAAAGGGCACCACAGCTCTCGTGCGTCCTACGTTTTATCGGGCAAATTCTAATACCCTTCGGCAATCTGTCAACGGGTTTGCCGCCGTACGAGCTTATTAACTGGAAAACCTTTTGGGTATTTCGTTATACTTTTTACTTTTAAGCGCAATTTCTTTATCACATTTTCATCAGTACAATGTACGCTGCTTGCTGTTTTCCAATTTTGCGGCACATGGTGTTAGCTCCTTGAATCGGATTACCCTCCGTATTTTACCGTTGCAACTGGTTGTACAGCTGGCTACTTTAATCATTGGAGGAAACTACTGAGTTTTATGGCTTGGAGTGCTCAAAGCGAGGCTAAATTGAGGGAATTCTCGTTTGCCGAAAACTTTTGTGCTGCTTCACGTAGGCTTAGGAGGTTAGAGAATTGTCTAACAGTTTTTGATTTCTAGATAGAGAATGCGATGTTCCAAAGAGCTGTTGCACCACATCAGCACTTAAAGCCACTCCAACCCGACGTGTTTCACTTCGATACATTTAGCTTCTGCATTGTCAGACATACCATAGCATCGTCGACAGCGTGCAGCGTAGTTCACTCGAACATGGCCTTGCCACTGTCCAGTTTCCGCGGCTCGAACCGCTTTAGATATGTTAGATAAAACGTTCGCAAAACATAGTGCTGGGTTCCACGAAGCTTCATAACGTTTGAACAAATAGAAAGCTTCAGCAGTACGCCGGTACGCGATACCGACGCTTCGCTGTGGCGCAGCCACCACCAGTTGTTCGTGGGCTAAGGATACTGCGAGGGTCGCCTAGTCCGTAACACAGTCTTAAACTCACGACCTCGAAAACAGGCACCTGATCTTCAAGGTCACGGGCTGGCCCCTAAGCGTTTGGACACAGCGACACATTCTGTGATACCAAGAAAGAAAATCGTTCGTTTACTGATGAGTTTGGTCATTACCACACGTTTCCCTCTAGCTTTTAAATGGACTTGATGGACGTAACAGCGAATTCGAACGTGGTATGTCGTATCTGATAAATTACTCTGAAGGGCAAGTGAAGCAAGCTCTCAGTGGTTGCCTAAATTGGAGCCAAAAGCATTAAACCAAATTCTTTCGCTGGTGGTGCAATACGTTAGCACTGTTTATCAGACGCCCCAAAGGTGGTTGTGGGATGTGGTGAACACCAGGAATACGGATCGAGTTACTGAAATTCAAAATTTCATCCCATGAGAAACTATCGAATAATTAGAAGTCCGCGCTTTCAAGTGACCGCCACTGTTCTCCCTGTTCGGTTGGCCATTCAGGTAGATCAGAAGCTGCGAACGGAAACGGCGTCAGTGCAGCATGCAGTTTCAACAGTAGTATAGTAACAATGGAACAAGTGAACGATATTTTATGACGGGTAATAATACATAGGCCTAACACGTCCCGTGAGTTGGTAGTGGAAGGAATTTCAAGTTCAACACTACATATGTTGGTCAAATAACATTCATCTCGGTGGAGCGATATGGCAATGGTATATATAGGTAGGGTTACGGGAGCGAGATGGCACCAGGCGAAACATAATAACGTTATTACGGTTATTATTTATAGCAAGAAAGCATCGAATTGCTCAACGGTTTGCACAGGATTGCGCGCGTCACTGTAGATTATAATACCAGCCGACGGACGTGCAATCATCGCGCTCCAATCGTTACTGAGTTTTCTCCTCTCTACTTGCTCTCAGCGCAATCAACGTAAGGTCATTCGATTCGATTTTACTAGTGATCACTGAGCCATCATACCTGGAATTATGTTCAACGGTTCACGATGCCAGTAACATCAACCGTTTCAAACCGCTCTCACGTGTAGATCCACTCACTTAGGTCTATCCTTCGAAGCCTAAGCCTCAGTTGGGTAACATTTTTCGACGCAGGAACTTCACAGTGTTTCAACGACATCAAGCTTATTCCGATATGATGTTTCTCACGGCGGCTGTAGAGGAATTTCTGCTATCCTATTCTGCATTTGCATCTCGCTAGCATCCTGCTTCGAAAACACATTCCTACCTAGTCGGAGCGGACATCCATTAACCGCCAACCAACCGAGCGCGCTTATTTATCTTACCAAATGTGTGCAGTCGAGCGACTGCACACAAACACACACACACACACACTGGACGCATGATTCATCCCACCATCATCATGAGCGTTGAAAAATTTTGGACGGTTGATTGTCCTCACAACCTGCACGGGACCCCAAAAGTGCTCGTCATCACTGAACCTGGCTCACTCGAACTGTATGTGTGACCTATGTGCCAGCGCCATCAAGATGGGTTTACTGTGTTTTGACTACTCAAACTCATTTCCCTTTAATTATATAAAAATAATTCCACTAGAAAAAAGGCACTACCGTAGCAAAACAAGGGCTTTTTGCTTCTACCATGCGGGAAAATCCATCATGGTTGTCATATTGTAGCGAGAACGAGACGACAGGGGGGTAGACGTTTATTGCACACCGAAAATGGGCACATGAGGGTCTCGCGCGCGCCATCGAATATCGACTAGGTTTCCGTCCCACAACGCAACACAGGTGCGGATGTTAGAGACGAGCCAGTCCTTTCGCCTCGGGAGCTCTGACTTGGAAGATCCGTCTTCCTGTTTTCGCCTCGATCTCCGCTTCTCCGCACCCGATTTGGATCGGCCAGGAGTCGTTCGAGAGCTCTCGAGTTGCTTGTTCGGGGCTGTGTCAATCGGCTCGGCCTCGGTGCTGTGGGCTGCGCTAGCGGCGTATTTGTCTGATTTATTGCGCTGTCCACATGTTCCCGCTCCGTAGTTCCGGGCCCAGGCTCGTCGCTAGCCGTCCTTCTCGATCCGCTCTCAGCTAGCTCCGAAGAGCTCCCTCAAGGCATTATTGGAAGCGGCCCCTCTACACCCGCCCCTCCTCGAGGACCTTTCTTCCTCTCGTACCATGGTCGCAGGAGAGCAGCATTCACCCAACGTTTCATTCCTCCGCAGTCGATTAAGAAGTTGCCCGCTTTCTGGTCGATGATGGTGTAGGGGCCTTTCTAGCTTTCTCTGAACTTGTTTGCGCCCGGCCCGTCATGATCCGGCCGATCGTTGTTCCGTAACTTGACCCGTTCTCCAATCCTGAATGGCCTCCACTTGTGAGCCGCATGCCTGGCGTCGTAATTTCGCTTATTCCGCGCTTGTCGAGCTTTGATTTCGCTTCTAGCTTTCCCTCACACTCGCTCTTGATGCTCAGCTGGATGTTTCCACTCACCCTGGTTCGGTAGGCAAGTATCGAGCGCAATCCGTGGTTCTCTGCCGAACAGTAATTCGAATGGCGCGACCTTGGTGGTTGATTGCATGCTGGTCCGATACGCGATCAGAACCTGAGGCAAAGCATCTTCCCATGCCAACTTCGTGCAGTTTATCCACGTCTTCAATGTCCGGTTGAACCGCTCGGTCATCCCGTTGGTTTGTGGGTGGTACGGTGAAGTTCGCCGTCTCTGGATGCCCCACTTGTCCAACACTGACTTAAACGCTCTTGACTCGAAGCAGGGCCCTTGGTCCGTGATGATACACTGTGGGATCCCATACCTTGCAGGCACATTGAATTCGAATACTTGCGACACTGTCTCGCCTGTTTGGTCCTTGATTGGTATGGCTTCCACCCATCGAGTGAAGTGGTCAATCATCACTAGAATGTATCTGTTTCCTGTTCGACTCACTGGTAAGGGCCCAAAGACGTCCAGTCCCCAACACTGAAGTGGCTCACCAACCTCCATCGATCGCATCGGCGGTCTCGGGGACTCCATCTCCCGACTCGTTTGGCAGTTTGGGCACTCCCGAATGTATGCCGCGACGTCCTTCCTCATGGTTGGCCAAAACACTCGCCTCCGCAGCAATTCAAAGACCCGCTCGAATCCCATATGGGCGCCATCATGAGTTATGCGCATCACACGTTCTCGCTGATTTGGTGGAACAAAAGGCACTTTCCGTCCGTCTATCGCCACCACCACGTTATCGTTTTCGACCTTCAACCTGTCCCAGAGCTTGAGGAGTTCCTCCACCTCCTCCGATGTGGCCTCCGGTTTGGTGCCAGCCCGTAAGTGAGAGCACAACACATTCATGAATTCATCTGTCCTTTGATCTCCCAGCAGGTTCCTTTCTCCCATCGCGAACGCACGCACCGGTATAGCATGGTCTGGCATGATGTCGTCCAAACACGTGCGTGACAACATATCTGACAGTACATTTTGCGTTCCATCCACGTGCTCAATGGTGAAGTTGAATTCCTGCAATCGGTAGGCCCATCGCGCAAGCCGTCCCCGCGGGTCTTTCGCCGTCATCAACCACGAGAGCGGTTTGTGGTCAGTGACGACCCGGAATTCATTCGCCAGTAAGTAATTTCTCCACTTCTCTAACGCCCACACGATGGCCAAGCATTCTTTCTCCGTTGTTGAATACTTCTGCTCCGCCCCCGTCAGCACTCTGCTCGCGTACTCCACCACCCCAGCCGGTTGAGACAAAACCGCACCGATGGCCACGTTGCTTGCGTCGACTGCCACAGTGAACCTCTCACCAGGATTGGGTAGCCGTAGACATGTCGGGGCTTCTGCTATGCCTGCCTTTAGATGGTCAAAGGCCTGATCCGCTTCAGCTGTTCACACGAAGGGCACGTCCTTGCGAAGCAGCTTTAACAACGGGCTGACCTTCTCTAGGAACTGGGGCACAAACTTTGAATCAATTGCCACCACACCCAAGAACGAACGGAGCTGACGCTTGGATTTTGGTTTTGCGAAGCACTTGATAGTCTCGCGTTTCTCCGGAAGTGGATGGACTTGACCATTGCCCACGATGTGACCCAAGCATACAATTGACTTTTGGCCAATCTGCGACTTTTTACGACTGAGTTTCAGACCAGCTTCATCCAGTCTCTGCAGTACTGCTCCAAGTCTGGTCACATGTTCCTGTTCCGTCTCAGAGAAGACGATGATGTCATCACCGTACACAACCACGCCTTGCAGGTTCGCGAGGACCATCAGCAACAAACGCCTGAATGTAGCCGGGGCGTTGCACAATCCAAACGGCATTCTCAAAAACTCATACTGCTGGCCATTGACACTGAAAGCCGTCTTGTGGCGATCTTCTTCTGCGATCGGCAGTTGCCAATATCCCGAGCGGAGATCAATCAGAGATATCTGCTTCGCACTGTGAAGGCTTGAGAAAATTTCTTCCATCTGAGGCATCGGGAATGCATCCTTCACCGTCACCCTGTTTAGTTCTCTGAAATCGATGCAAAATCGATAGGTTCCGTCGGCCTTCTTCGTCAATAACACGGGTGATGAATACGGGCTGTGCGTTTGCCTGATGATTATATTTCGATTCCATCTCGGTCACCTGCTTCTGTATCTCCACCAGGGTGTTCTGTGGAATTCGTCTGAAGATTGGCTTGCATTGTCCTCCTGGGATCAACGGTATTCGGTGTTCAACCCAATTGCAAAATCCGTAATCATCTCCCGCGTCTGTGAATAAGTGGGCATACCTGCTCAGTACGTTGCGTATTGCCGGGTTCTGACAATCACACACGGCTTTGAGGGCACCAACCCGGTCGGTTCTCCCCTTGTTTATCTCGATCGTATCGTTAGCCACGATCACCACATCGTTTTTCAGGTCAATTGTGACACCGAGCCGTTTCAGGATGTCGGTTCCGATGATGGTTTCGGTCGTCTCCTCCACGATGAACATGTCATGCCGGATGAGCTTTTCTCCTATCCTGATTCGTAACCGCTGCGTGCCCGTCACTTTCAAAGAATGCCCGCCGACCGTCTGCATCGTGATTGAAGATGGATTCACTGGAACCCCGTTGAACCTCTTCGTAATTGCCACTGCCGCTCCTGTGTCTACTATGGCTCGGACAGACACACCTTCTATAGTTACCTGGAGGACTGGTACTCGCCACCGACTCGGCATGGATAGAGAGAAACAATGGGGCACATTGACGTTGGTGCAGAATCTCGCCACATGACCATTCTGGTTGCATCGGAAACAGCGGCGACCGTTCCGGATTACCCGTAGTTTGCGTTGTGAAGTGGTGCTTGAAGACTCTATCGACAACAGCTGCTCCACCATTTCGGATAGGCGATTTACTTTCTGTTCCAACTCAGCATGCTGGATGCTTCTCACTGTCACACGCTCCGACAAATTCTGGGCGACCGTCACCAGATCCAACGCTTTGGTGTCTCCCACCAGCGACGCCAATTTCACCTGATCATGGAGTGGACCGGGCAGACTTCGGATAAACTGCTGTTTCAGTAGGCGCTCTCTTGCGTTGCCCTCTAACTCGGGGAGCCCAATCGTTAGATGTCTGTCCAGCTGCTGGAAAAACACCATCAAATCCTCCTGTTCGTCCCACCTGGCTGCGTGAAATCGTTGCAGTGCTCGTTCTCTTTCCAGATCCTTCCCAAATTCTGCACACAAGGCAGCCCTCATCTCAGCGAACGAACAACCGGGTTTGGCCTTTCGAGTGAGCAAATACACCGCCTTGGCTCGTCCACTCAACCGTGTGCCCAAAGCAATTAGCAAATTTGCATCCCCCCTCACACCCGTGCAAGCCGCAATTCCGTCGAAATCATCGAGCCACGCCTCCACGTCACCGGCCGCAAATTGCTCCAACCGGGTCAACTCCATCGCGAATGGTCACGGCACCAATGTAGCGAGAACGACACGACAGGGGGGTAGACGTTTATTGCACACCGAAAATGGGCACATGAGGGTCTCGCGCGCGCCATCGAATATCGACTAGATTTCCGTCCCACAACGCAACACAGGTGCGGATGTTAGAGACGAGCCAGTCCTTTCGCCTCGGGAGCTCTGACTTGGAAGATCCGTCTTCCTGTTTTCGCCTCGATCTCCGCTTCTCCGCACCCGATTTGGATCGGCCAGGAGTCGTTCGAGAGCTCTCGACTTGCTTGTTCGGGGCTGTGTCAATCGGCTCGGCCTCGGTGCTGTGGGCTGCGCTAGCGGCGTATTTGTCTGATTTATTGCGCTGTCCACATGTTCCCGCTCCGTAGTTCCGGGCCCAGGCTCGTCGCTAGCCGTCTTTCGCGATCCGCTCTCAGCTAGCTCCGAAGAGCTCCCCAGAGCCATTCTTGGAAGCGGCCCCTCTACAATATGTTTAATCCTCCTAATGATTAGGGTGAAAAGCTGTATTAAGCAGTTAAGCAACTGGCGTAAAAATGGATTTAACTGTGGAGGCAAACGAAACTACACTTGCATCTCAGCGGACCATCACAATTGCCGCTCAGTCCAAAGCAGAGCCGGGCGTCTCAATCCCACTCCAGCTTATCCGTCTCCAGATGTCCCAACCCACTTCACTCCCTTAACTGGACAGGTCGTTAACAGTTCCGAAACTGTTGAACTCGTTAACAGCTTGACTGATTCTACTTCTTCCAGTGGTGTAGCAATCGGTAAATCGATTGCTATACTCGAGACCCAAAACGACAGCCAGTCAACGATAAAGGATAACTGGATAGTATACGCGTTGATCGCTGCCAGGAAAGCGTCAGAAAAGGAAACCATGACTACATGTGGTTCAGCATGATTTACTATCACCAGTGCTGCCCACAACTGCACTGAAGCAACAGGACCTAGTGCTCGTAAGCCTATGACAACCGGACGCAACCATGGTGCCTTAAGTCTTGTGTGCACTAACGTTTTCGAAACTAGATCCAATAAAATAAGGGGGAACTGACAGATGATTGTAATCAATGAGACTTCATCTGTGAGTTCAAGGGGGTCCTTGCTAACCCCACTACACTGAAACGTGTCGCAATTCACCCAAACCCATTGCACTATGGGAGCCTCGACTAATGCGAGTAACACTAATTTCTGTGGATGACACAGTGGCCAATCTGCTGTCTGGGAATCGACGCCACAGTGTATCAAACGGAGTGCGCTTACTACCGGATCTTCTGTGGACGGATGGTACAAAATAGGTGAACAATCAAACTGGAGGTCGAAAACACGATAACAAAACCGTCATTGCGAATGTTGTCCTCGAACCTCAAACTTCATCTTCCGATGAAGCTCGGGCACGTGACCTGGAGCAATAGGGATACATCGTTAGGCACTATCTATAGATGTCGTTGCCACTTCGTTGATAAAGATCCCCTGTCTACTAAATACGAAGGATGCAGCTCTAGATTGCTGCAGTGGGTTTTGCGTTCTAAGCTAATGGCACAGACCCTCTTAGAATACTGAGCTTAGTTTCGTAATATTCTGCCTACAGAAATTCGGCTGATGACAACAGGGACACGACTACAGTCTACTGATTCCTCATTCGGAGCACAAACGCGACGGAAACGCCCGTTGTGCAGTACGGTGCGGCGACTAATTTAACAACCGTCATAACCTCCGCAGGAACATCGCAGACGGCAAGTGACGACTTGGGCCAAAATGACTTGCAATGTCTGGTATAAGAATGCATCCAGACTCCATGTTGAGAGCCGGTGATTCCTTAAAGTTACGAGTTGCAGCCGACCTCACCAGCATCATCAAATTCAAAGAACGTGTTGTCTACAATTTACAACAACCATTTAGCATATAATAAGCTCGTTTGTTTTAATACCGAGACCCAAAGCTTTTTCGTAAAGCTGATAGATTTTCAGCTGCATGAAGCTACGATGTCGTTGGACTTCAGCGTGGTAACCGAGACACGATTGAGTGAAGTGATCACGGACGCCGAAATCATAGTACCCGGACTGTCCGTTCTGCGCAATGATCGGCCGAATAGGGGCGGGGGTGTACTACTCTATTACCGTAGTCAGCTATACCTTGATCTCATCGATGACCCGGATGTCCAGATTGTTCACACACACTTTGGTGTCATCTTAAGCTAAGACTTGATGACACCTGTTTAGTGGACATCGTTTACCGGCCTCCGTCATTCACTAAAAGATGGACATTCGCCTAGCATCCACTATGAAAACTATCCTCTAGCAGACACAGTCACATTCTCCTCGTTGGTGACTTCAATCTTCACGCTATAGAAATCCCCGCCTGTCTTGAGAAGCAATTTAAAATAGAATTGTAGGAGCTAATCACTGGAGTATCTCTCTACAACCACCTTATAGCTTCCACAAGATTTGGAAACAGGAAAAACCAAGGATTTCTTGTTTACCAACAAGGATACTAAAATGAAAACGGGACCGATAGATACTACTCTGGGTCGCAGCGATAATGCAACACAGTTGTTCAACTACGTGTGTTATGCGGATTATTCCGCAGACAACGCCGATGACTCTCAGCTTAGTACCGACTACGCTGTTCTGAGTACAATCATTAATGCACCTGACTGATCCATTCTAGCTGAACTATTCTCCGATGTCGCCTGGTAGTATTTTGTTCATTAATTCAACAAGTTAGTAGCCACTGCTCCGAGAAATGCCCCCGCATGCGATGAGAGTAAAGCCATTCACACGCATCAGGAGGCGGAAGTGTATGACCACAAGCGATTCCCTGTAGCGGAAATACAAGGAGTCACGGGGTACCGAAACATAGGAAGCCTACACTATTCGAGGAAATATCTGCATGAACCTGGTACGCGAGGATAAGCTAAAGCAGCAACGGAATTTAGGTTAGGAAATTCTCCACAAACTTCGAGCTCCCTTGCAGACATTTTAACAAACTGTAAAGTGCAGCGAGGGAATCCTTCCCTCCACACGCCATGGGGACCAGCACAAACTACACCACCAGAGGCTGTAAACGCCCTGCGTCATCAATGTTTCCCAAACTTCCAGAACACGGTTTCGTCGCCTATGCTGTTCACACCAGTTGTATCACCGCCAGGAGTTAACCATATCTCGTTTCCGTCTGCAGATATTTGGAAAAGGCCAATTTCCTTGCACTAGCGTGCATATCCTGGTACTGATAATATCCGTCCAAAGACGCTGAACTTAGCAGCATTGCATCTGGTGGATCCACTCTCTCAGTTCATTCAGCGGTGTCTGGATGAGACGCGCGGCATTGAAAGGTGGAAGCACTGCATTGTCACTCCTATTCACAAGGGGGAAATCCTGCTGATGTGACCAACTATCGCTCGAGAACACTACTTCAGATGCTCTCAACGTTATTACCCAAGCGCTAATGAATTACTTGGAAAGCTGTCACATCATAGCACGATAACAGCATGGATTTCTCCAGAACCGGTTTGACACCTCAAACCTACTGCATGCCCGTTCCATTTCGACTGAAACCAGTGATAGTGGTGTGAGCGCTGACGCAGCATAGTTGGATCCTCAAAGGCGTTTGACTGTCTGAACCACCTTATTCTCCTTCATACGTCTCGAAACCGTGTGTTTAGCGACCCAGGCTTGGGTTGGAGTGGTAACTTCCCGCTTCAACGACATTTGAATGTGAGAGTTGGCAGCGCCATCTATGGCCCTATAGATGTTCAGTGCGTAGTACCACAGGGTTCAGTACCTGGTCTACTCCTATTCCTCATTTACGAGAACGATTTCGCAAGATTGATCGTTCCAAATTCCTTATTCTTCGTTGATTATCTCAATATATGGCGGACCACCAAAACAACGCATAACCACATAGCACTTCAGGATGATCTTGATTGGGTATGCTAAAGAGGGACTCAGAACCTGTGACATTTCAGCGATACCAAATGTAAGACATTGATCATAAACCATCAATCCACTTGCAAATGCCGATTGAGGGATGAAGCTTGCGGCGCGTTTTTACTGAATGCGATCTAGTGGTGATAGTGTAGCGAAAAACGACACGACAGGGGGGTAGACGTTTATTGCACACCGAAAATGGGCACATGAGGGTCTCGCGCGCGCCATCGAATATCGACTAGATTTCCGTCCCACAACGCAACACAGGTACGGATGTTAGAGACGAGCCAGTCCTTTCGCCTCGGGAGCTCTGACTTGGAAGATCCGCCTTCCTGTTTTCGCCTCGATCCCCACTTCTCTGTACCCGATTTGGATCGGCCAGGAGTCGTTCGAGAGCTCTCGACTTGCTTGTTCGGGGCTGTGTCAATCGGCTCGGCGTCGATCCTGTGGGCTGCGCTAGCGGCGTATTTGTCTGATTTATTGCGCTGTCGACATATTCACGCTCCGTAGTTCCGGGCCCAGGCTCGTCGCTAGCCGTCCTTCTCGATCCGCTCTCAGCTAGCTCCG
Organism: Dicrocoelium dendriticum; assembly: GCA_944474145.2. Taxonomy (NCBI): domain Eukaryota; kingdom Metazoa; phylum Platyhelminthes; class Trematoda; order Plagiorchiida; family Dicrocoeliidae; genus Dicrocoelium; species Dicrocoelium dendriticum. The sequence goes on along the minus strand of OX104063.1, from coordinate 125,441,708 downwards.
AAGAGCTCCCCAGAGCCATTCTTGGAAGCGGCCCCTCTACACCCGCCCCTCCTCGAGGACCTTTCTTCCTCTCGTACCATGGTCGCAGGAGAGCAGCATTCACCCAACGTTTCATTCCTCCGCAGTCGATTGAGAAGTTGCCCGCTTTCTGGTCGATGATGGTGTAGGGGCCTTTCCAGCGTTCTCTGAACTTGTTTGCGCCCGGCCCGTCATGATCCGACCGATCGTTGTTCCGTAACTTGACCCGTTCTCCAATCCTGAATGGCCTCCACTTTTGAGCCTCATGCCTGGCGTCGTAATTTCGCTTATTCCGCGCTTGTCGAGCTTTGATTTCGCTTCTAGCTTTCCCTCACAGTCGCTCTTGATGCTCAGCTGGATGTTTCCACTCACCCTGGTTCGGTAGGCAAGTATCGAGCGCAATCCGTGGTTCTCTGCCGAACAGTAATTCGAATGGCGCGACCTTGGTGGTTGATTGCATGCTGGTGCGATACGCGATCAGAACTTGAGGCAAAGCATCTTCCCATGCCAACTTCGTGCAGTTTATCCACGTCTTCAATGTCCGGTTGAACCGCTCGGTCATCCCGTTGGTTTGTGGGTGGTACGGTGAAGTTCGCCGTCTCTGGATGCCCCACTTGTCCAACACTGACTTAAACGCTTTTGACTCGAAGCAGGGCCCTTGGTCCGTGATGATACACTGTGGGATCCCATACCTTGCAGGCACATTGAATTCGAATACTTGCGACACTGTCTCGCCTGTTTGGTCCTTGATTGGTATGGCTTCCACCCATCGAGTGAAGTGGTCAATCATCACTAGAATGTATCTGTTTCCTGTTCGACTCACTGGTAAGGGCCCAAAGACGTCCAGTCCCCAACACTGAAGTGGCTCACCAACCTCCATCGATCGCATCGGCGGTCTCGGGGACTCCATCTCCCGACTCGTTTGGCAGTTTGGGCACTCCCGAAGGTATGCCGCGACGTCCTTCCTCATGGTTGGCCAAAACACTCGCCTCCGCAGCAATTCAAAGACCCGCTCGAATCCCATATGGGCGCCATCATGAGTTATGCGCATCACACGTTCTCGCTGATTTGGTGGAACAGAAGGCACTTTCCGTCCGTCTATCGCCACCACCACGTTATCGTTTTCGACCTTCAACCTGTCCCAGAGCTTGAGGAGTTCCTCCACTTCTTCCGATGTGGCCTCCGGTTTGGTGCCAGCCCGTAAGTGAGAGCACAACACATTCACGAATTCATCTGTCCTTTGATCTCCCAGGATTTTCCTCTCCCTCATCGCGAACGCACGCACCGGTATAGCATGGTCTGGCATGATGTCGTCCAAACACGGGCGTGACAACATATCTGACAGTACATTTTGCGTTCCATCCACGTGCTCAATGGTGAAGTTGAATTCCTGCAATCGGTAGGCCCATCGCGCAAGCCGTCCCCGCGGGTCTTTCGCCGTCATCAACCACGAGAGCGGTTTGTGGTCAGTGACGACCCGGAATTCATTCGCCAGTAAGTAATTTCTCCACTTCTCTAACGCCCACACGATGGCCAAGCATTCTTTCTCCGTTGTTGAATACTTCTGTTCCGCCCCCGTCAGCACTGCTCGCGTACTCCACCACCCCAGCCGGTTGAGACAAAACCGCACCGATTGCCACGTTGCTTGCGTCGACAGCCACAGTGAACCTCTCACCAGGATTGGGTAGGCGTAGACATGTCGGGGCTTCTGCTATGCACGCCTTTAGATGGTCAAAGGCCTGATCCGCTTCAGCTGTCCACACGAACGGCACGTCCTTGCGAAGCAGCTTTAACAACGGGCTGACCTTCTCTGCGAACTGGGGCACAAACTTTGAATCAATTGCCACCACACCCAAGAACGAACGGAGCTGACGCTTGGATTTTGGTTTTGCGAAGCACTTGATAGTCTCGCGTTTCTCCGGAAGTGGATGGACTTGACCATTGCCCACGATGTGACCCAAGCATACAATTGACTTTTGGCCAATCTGCGACTTTTTACGACTGAGTTTCAGACCAGCTTCGTCCAGCCTCTGCAGTACTGCTCCAAGTCTGGTCACATGTTCCTGTTCCGTCTCAGAGAAGACGATGATGTCATCACCGTACACAACCACGCCTTGCAGGTTCGCAAGGACCATCAGCAACAAACGCCTGAATGTAGCCGGGGCGTTGCACAATCCAAACGGCATTCTCAAAAACTCATACTGCTGGCCATTGACACTGAAAGCCGTCTTGTGGCGATCTTCTTCTGCGATCGGCAGTTGCCAATATCCCGAGCGGAGATCAATCAGAGATATCTGCTTCGCACTGTGAAGGCTTGAGAAAATTTCTTCCATCTGAGGCATCGGGAATGCATCCTTCACCGTCACCCTGTTTAGTTCTCTGAAATCGATGCAAAATCGATAGGTTCCGTCGGCCTTCTTCGTCAATAACACGGGTGATGAATACGGGCTGTGTGTTCTCCTGATGATTATTTTCGATTCCATCTCGGTCACCTGCTTCTGTATCTCAACCAGGGTGTTCTGTCGAATTCATCTGAAAATTGGCTTGCATTGTCCTCCTGGGATCAACGGTATTCGGTGTTCAACCCAATTGCAAAATCCGTAATCATCTCCCGCGTCTGTGAATAAGTGGGCATACCTGCTCAGTACGTTGCGTATTGCCGGGTTATGACAATCACACACGGCTTTGAGGGCACCCACCCGGTCGGTTTTCCCCTTGTTTATCTCGATCGTATCGTTAGCCACGATCACCACATCGTTTTTCAGGTCAATTGTGACACCGAGCCGTTTCAGGATGTCGGTTCCGATGATGGTTTCGGTCGTCTCCTCCACGATGAACATGTCATGCCGGATGAGCTTTTCTCCTATCCTGATTCGTAACCGCTGCGTGCCCGTCACTTTCAAAGAATGCCCGCCGACCGTCTGCATCGTGATTGAAGATGGATTCACTGGAACCCCGTTGAACCTCTTCGTAATTGACACTGCCACTCCTGTGTCTACTATGGCTCGGACAGACACACCTTCTATAGTTACCTGGAGGACTGGTACTCGCCACCGACTCGGCATGGATAGAGAGAAACAATGGGGCACATTGACGTTGGTGCAGAATCTCGCCACATGACCACTCTGGTTGCATCGGAAACAGCGGCGACCGTTCCGGATTACCCGTACATTGCGTTGTGAAGTGATGCTTGAAGACTCTATCGACAACAGCTGCTCCACCATTTCGGATAGGCGATTTACTTTCTGTTCCAACTCAGCATGCTGGATGCTTCTCACTGTCACTCGTTCCGACAAATTCTGGGCGACCGTCACCAGATCCAACGCTTTGGTGTCTCCCACCAGCGACGCCAATTTCACCTGATCATGGAGTGGACCGGGCAGACTTCGGATAAACTGCTGTTTCAGTAGGCGCTCTCTTGCGTTGCCCTCTAACTCGGGGAGCCCAATCGTTAGATGTCTGTCCAGCTGCTGGAAAAACACCATCAAATCCTCCTGTTCGTCCCACCTGGCTGCGTGAAATCGTTGCAGTGCTCGTTCTCTTTCCAGATCCTTCCCAAATTCTGCACACAAGGCAGCCCTCATCTCAGCGAACGAACAGCTGGGTTTGGCTTTTCGAGTGAGCAGATACACCGCCTTGGCTCGTCCACTCAACAGTGTGCCCAAAGCAATTAGCAAATTTGCATCCCCCCTCACACCCGCACAAGCTGCAATTCCGTCGAACTCATCGAGCCACGCCTCCACGTCACCAGCCGCAAATTGCTCCAACCGGGTCAACTCCATCGCGAATGGTCACGGCACCAATGTAGCGAAAAACGACACGACAGGGGGGTAGGCGTTTATTGCACACCGAAAATGGGCACATGAGGGTCTCGCGCGCGCCATCGAATATCGACTAGATTTCCGTCCCACAACGCAACACAGGTACGGATGTTAGAGACGAGCCAGTCCTTTCGCCTCGGGAGCTCTGACTTGGAAGATCCGTCTTCCTATTTTCGCCTCGATCTCCACTTCTCTGTACCCGATTTGGATCGGCCAGGAGTCGTTCGAGAGCTCTCGACTTGCTTGTTCTGGGCTGTGTCAATCGGCTCGGCGTCGATCCTGTGGGCTGCGCTAGCGGCGTATATGTCTGATTTATTGCGCTGTCGACATATTCACGCTCCGTAGTTCCGGGCCCAGGCTCGTCGCTAGCCGTCCTTCTCGATCCGCTCTCAGCTAGCTCCGAAGAGCTCTCTCGAGGCATTCTTGGAAGCGGCCTTCCTACAATAGTACGAGAGGATTCGGCTGTTCACGTCAGGCGGAGAAAGCACCTCAAATGTCCAATCAACACCTTGGCTTTTCTTGGAGGGTATTCAGGTGTCTTGACAATTCAATATTCTACCATATACTCAACTCCCCATTAGCAATAGACCATCCACCGCTGGCAGCCTCGGGAAATGCACGACCTCGCCGCACTTGAACTGCAACAACGAAGGGCGACCAAGAACCTAAAGGGTCTGGTTCATCTCACGAAATGTGGATGAAAATGCTCGAGATATACAGTGGACAACATCAACATATGTGCGGCGATTTGATGATGACATATTTGATCCTGAGGAACCAAAACTAAACCTGTTGTCACCTTCTAAGGCGAAATCACCATGCTACTGGCAGGTCAGCAGATAAAGCGGGCCACACGGTAAAGCCGGTTAAAATACAATCTGAAATGTCGTTTCACTTCGCGTGTGCCAAACTTAGAACACCCTCTCTACCTACGTCCTTACTTCCCCACACTAACGGTATTCAAAACGTCTCGATGGCGTACGCATGCACTCACACGACACTATATAAACGTCTATATTCTTTGCCTCAACCCAAAACTAGCAATCAGCATGCCCATTTTCCAAACCTGCATTACATTACTTAGGAGCTACTACCGTGGAATATAGTTATGATGTGCCCAAATTGTATTCACGTGTCACATCGATCCAAGAAAGCGATGCGTAAGTGAGCTTTGTCGTTTCCGCTTTTAATGTTTTTCATGAAGTAGGTCAACTATAACTACTTCACCTATTAGTTTTGGCACACATTTAACTCCCATCTCAAAGTATTGCTATGCAGCAGTGTAGTTAAATTGACAGATGCGCAGACTGACGATTCACTTATACTTTGACATATGTAGTGTACATACCGAGTAACCTGCGGGACTTTTCACACACCTGCTTTTTTGCCCATGATTACTCATTCTGCATACTTCCTCGTATAAATTTAACTTGCATTGTTCACTGTTCCTTCGCAGACCCCGGCACGTTAGTTATTTTCAACGTAGTTGGCTGACATGTAATTAATGGTCACATTTTACCCAAGTATGCCGCCTTCTTGCAGCTTGCACGATAACTTCAACAAACACTGCTAATGCCTCGTTCGCTTCCAACACATTGGGCGCACCGTATGTGCACTGCTTCCAAAAAGGATTCCCCTTTCCCCATTTTACGTAAATCTCCCCACATGTTGAGCCGATTTTCTTTCCGACGCACAACTCTACCTTCATGGCATTAGCAAACATTTGAACTGCGTGTTTGTTTTGTGCACAGCCTTGTTGAGTTCCCGTTAACACGACGTTTATAATTGCCATCTGTTAGTCAGTCGCGTCTATCAGTGTACTTGGTCAAAGTTGGGCGGGTTTAGCAAATACCAGTAATACACCATTGTTCCATCTTCCCATAACCATGTTGGGCCTGCTGAACGTGAATCCCCAAAAATCCATGCATACCATTTCGCTCAGCAACCCAACTGTAACCAGGCTAATAGATGAGATAGCCCAGGACAAAGAAAGTATCTTGGTTACTTTAGTTCAGTACAGCGAATTTTCGTTACACACATATGAACCTACTCTTCTTGATAACGATGCTGTTCACGTGCCATATGTCCGATCCTTCAACGCTAATATATTAGTGGAATAGATGTTATTTGCTATGAGCATTAAAACTCATACGAAGGACCAGTTTATATTTTAGGCAGTCAACAGCTATCTGACTGCAAACTTTATCCTAATGCAGAACATAGTTGCATGTGCAACAGATGGTGCTTCCCCAATGGTAGGGAAATATAAAGGGTACATTGCCCATCTAAAAGATTGTCTCCCTTCTGTTCATCCAATTCACTGTGTGATCCATCAAGAGTACCTCGTGGCTCAGAATTTGGAGGGCGCTTAAACAATTCACTATCAAGTGTTATAATAGTAGTTAACGAGGTCAAAAGGCACCCTTTTCAAGATCATCTTTCCCAGCAGTTGTGTGAGAAGATCAGTGAAGAGTTACGGGTTCTGCTGTTGCACACAGAGGTTACATGTTTCTCCAAAGTGAACTCTCGTCGCCGCTTTGTTGCACTCGGGGACATCATCATCACGCGCCTTGCTGAAACGGACTATGAAAAATAGGAATAGCTAAACCAGAAGTTTCTTACCTGTCTGATGCTTTTGAAAAGCTCAAATGTTTAACTAAAACTCTTCAGGGTAACTTGAGTGATCTCATCGTAAGCAAAGAAGCCATTAGCGCTTCTGTTAGAGAGTTAGCAGTGTGTGCTCATAACATCGGATGTCCGCCATGTTCACTGCTTCCAATCCACGCTACATTCATGAAGAAGATGAAGGATGAAGACTTGATCGTTTACACCAGTCATTTACAACAACACGGAAAAGAAATGTAAGACAGATTTGATACAATGCTTGACATGGACATCTGCATTTGGGTCTTAGATCCATTTAATGTACAGCCTTGCAATGTTGTAGCTATAATCCAGAAAAGTCCCATTGAGTTTCAAAGTGACTCACTAGGACGATACAAATTCATGCAACATAAAACGGATATTTGGATAAAGACTGATGTTCCGAACAGATATCCCAGACTGCATGAGATAGTCGGAATATCTCTTGTTTTTCGATTCACATACCGTGTTGAATATGAATTAAGCAGAGTGGTTTCTCTGAAAAATGTAGAAACACATTGGGTATCACTTTAAGAAGGGATATACAACGCTCGCGGTCAAGTCTGGAGTTGGACTTTAGCAAGTTTGCTCAGGGACATCGGGCTCAACGTTCGTGTTAGTATTCCGACAAAAGCCTTGCTAGGAATTTACTGTACTTTTTAATTCATTATATGCTTTACAGTTAAAAGCAATCGATAATTAAAATTGAGTATTACAGTTGACCATTGTGTACTTACAGATAAGCGTTTTGATATCGCTACACAGAGTGTGTTCTCTCCAGGCAATGAAGGTTCCAAACTAGGTTTAGACCGGAAAGAGCAGTAATATCAACATTAGCCATCATAACCAAAGATACTAATATGATCATTGGAAATCGGGTTTATGTTAGTTGGCTTTACGGATTGTCGAAACTGTGGTGATCAAGGGTGGATGCCATGAGAAATTTTAAGGTTCAGAAGGGGACCACCGTTGAATAAAGGTTGAGAATGCCTGATTTGGACGTTCAATAGTTGTTTACTAATGTCCCTATGCTTAAGACAGTCACTTACATATGTCAGTTGGTTAATGTCAAAAAAGTCCGTATGCAAATACCGACACTCTTACTCAGACAGTCTGTGCTGCTTTGCACAGAAAACGATGGATTCCATTTCCAACAAATACCATACTGCCAAATTGATGGAGTAGCTATGGCCTAGTCTTGGTGGACCCTTCCAGGATAATGCCAGAAATATGCCTAAATGAAGAGCTCTCGTAACTACCTTACAATAAAGGATATGTTGATGAAATCCTCGTCTTCGGTTTCTCGATACTGCAACTTGAACGCTTGATGCACCAGCTTAGTAGCATCCACGTCAACTCACTAGTGAATTCAACACGAATGTCTACCTGGACATTAGCCGAAGGAATACGGGCCAGTTAAGCGGCCCATCGACCGCAAACTGACATGGTGCAGCCAATATATATATCATACCAGCTTCACATTGATGTGTCTCAAACGTACACTGGTAAATAACGTCCATTCGGCCCAGACGATTGTCTGGCTGATGAGATAGAGACAATAACCCGAACGTTGATGGGGTGCGGTTACCTTAAACGCTTCATCGAGAAGCATAACCAGGTCAGACCGTCGAAAGAAACGGCATTGGCAGCATCTAAGGAATAGGTATACCTCCAGCTCCCCCTTAATGGTAACTCTCCACAAGGAGGACAACCAGGCTCTTTATCTGTCCTTCAGAGAAACTATCCGCAAAGCTGCTGGCTGGTTAGCATGTGCCTTTAGCGGTCATGGATTAGATTCACAGTAGGGGGACGAGGGAATGCGCACCACTAATGAGTTCCAATTGGGCGAAACATCTCTGGTGATTTTCAAGGCTAGGTTGTGCTATGCAGCTTGTGAGCTCCTGGGAAGAAAACATCAAAATTAAAATCCTCCTACTCAGAAGTAATACAAAATACAACCTTCTATTTTCAAGTGCTATGGACATGATCCCCAGTAGGGGAACGAGGGAATGTGCAGCACTGACAAGCCCCAGTAGGGCGAAACGCGTCTGGTTCTTTTCCGGGCTAGGCTGTTCTATGTAACGTGTGAGCTCTTGGGACGAAGGCATTAAATTACAATCCTCCTAGTCATTAGTAATATCCGAAAACTGTCCCCTCCTTCAGTAAAGAAGAGGAACCCATCGGCGCCAAACCACAGTGTACTTATCAAGTTTAGTGTAACTGCGACAACAGTTACGTAAGCAGGACGGAAATTCCGGAGTGAGGAAACACCCACCCGAAGGGGTTTAGAATGAGGTCCATCAACGTGGAGGTCAGCCATCAGTCGCCTAACACTCCGCGTGCACACATATTCAATAGACAGATATGTTTTCAAATTTGGATTTGTAGAACCCACTATGTAGTTAGATTGCGGACATATTTTGTTGACTGGTCATCAGCTTGACCCCGGCGCCTCGTTTCTGATGGTATGAGATCCCAATCCACTCTTCTTACGGTTGGCCGAGACAGTGACGATAAGCCAGCTAAGACTTACTATGTGTGTGCAGAAACAATCAGTCGTTGCACTTCGCTTGTCCTGGTCATATGACCATCGCCGCCGTTCACCATACTGCATTTGATTGGTTGGTCACACTCTTTGTCCTTGTATTGGTACTTAAGTGACAATAGGAAATGCGCGCATCTAGCAATGTTCGGCATCTCATTGTGTTAATCATACTATTGTAGGGGACTAGCCGTTTTAATAGTTTAATTTACTCATTTTCTGACCCCGCATAGGGAGAGTGTATTGAAATACCAAGAATACAGTAAACTTGGCTCGTCTTGAACCGCGAGATACTGAATAACCGCGAATGGGGAACTGCCTGGGTCCCGAAAATCATATTTGCATAAGCCAACTATATCTAGGTTGGACTCCTAGGAATATTTCGAAGATGTCGACAAATACATGGCTGTAAATGATCTCGAACGACAATAGTTTAAGTATACTTCGAAGAGATTATACCACCTTTCCGAGGTTCAGTCTGTTCTGGATGCAATAGTGCGAAGTAGTCCAACTAACTAGACCGAATGCCGCTTGTTTTACACCAAATAAAAGAAGCTGAAATCTACTGTGGGGTGTGTTCCGGGTCTTATTTGCAAATGAGTTTAAAACATGTCAACTGTGGCATTTAAATGTATCGGATGCTTTAAACCTTCCGCCAGTTGACTGTATTGACTGTCCTTTCCAGCACCAACGCACACTATGGCTGAGAGGAAGAGCACCTGACAGACAAACCTAGGCACGCAGTACCGTTTCCAACCCGGACATAAATGTGACAGTTGTCAAACCGTCCCATTGCTCGCATCCGACCGCGTACGTGTTTGCACAAGGTCCGTCACTGTGTAGGTTTTCACGTGAGTGCAAGTGCTTGAATCCTTGTCTCAGGTCAGATCGATCCCATCATGTGATGCTATGTCTGTGCCCGTTTGCCCGTCTCGGTGTCACTCCCCGCCAGTCCCGGTATCAGTTTATCATGTTCCGCAATACCTTAGTGCCTGACATGTGACACATGACTAATGCAGCATCCACCCAAATGCCTTGTTCCGAATGTATTCCGATTCTTGATTTAAGCAATAACTGATGTTGCCAAACAGGAAAATCAGAATGCGTAGCTTGTGATGACGTCGCCATTTCGTGCATTTATCAATCACGAAAACATAAAACAATGCTATGTAAATGAACAACCAGGGTAGGCTTAAACTCACAGTCAGCTGTCGTGGAATGCACAGCATCGGTCGCTCGCGATCGATGACGATGGGCAAAACATGTGAGCCGTCGCAACGACACTGGACCTTAACGTGGGGCTACGGCTTCCATACCTCCTTGACCCATTGAGCTATACTGGGTGATGCCTCCGGGCACCTTGTGAGCGACTCCTACCAGGTTGGTCGATGGTGAGAGGTCACACAAACTCCGTCTCCTGGTCCTGCAGTTTGGGGGTTTGAAGTGGGTCAGCGTCCATTTCTGTAAAACTAAATCACTGTCACCTCCCCGCTGCCTTGCGGACAAGCTTTTGAACCAAGGGCTTTGCATGAGGACCCCAATCGTCCTCTTCTCTAGGTCCGGGCGGCCTGGAAGTATCTCAGCCCACATACAACCATGACATTTTCTATAAACATAAACTTCATCCTGCATCGGTCGTCGCGCAGATTATCATGGGTCGCCTTATCTGTTGCATACAGCAGGGCGGATAAGAGAAAACATGCTACTGCTGGCGCCTCCCTTCTTTCTTTTCCACCATTTTCCTCTTACTCCCATCCTGAACCCCATTACTAACCTACCTTCTAGAATTCCCACCTTAATTGACAGCAACTGAAGTGCCACCAGAGTAGAACCACCTGCAGCCACCATCCCACAGCACCTATCGGACGCCTATCGGCAAAAGTCCCTTATAAGGCCACGCTATTCCGTTTCCAAAGCGACGTTCAACGTTCGCACTCTAAGACAAAAAGTCAACAGGCTGAACTCGCACGCTCCTTGGACACCCTGGTTATTGAGGTGTGTTGCGTGTGCAAAACTGGGATCAATGACCATAACGGGGTTGTTGAATTAACTGCACCCGGCTTATCCTCTCGTTATTGGCTCCACGCATCCGGAGACGCCGATGCAGCACTCACGGGTCAAGCTGGCGTAGGTATCATTATAAGCTGCAAGGCTGAGCCATAGTTGGTTGATTGGATTCCAGTGAACAGCGGTTTATGTGCAGCCCATTTCACGACATCAACTAATGTGGATTCACGAATCAACATAAAACGCTGTTTGTCTGTGATTTCCGTTTATGCTCCCAATGACTGCAATTCCGATGTTATCAAGGACACATCTTATCACGAACTGAACGCGCTACTACGCAGCGCTACTAGTTCAGATATTATAATACTTGTAGGGGTATGAGCGCACATGTAGGGCGTCTGAGCTCTGCAGAAGCACAGCTGGGTGGAAAGTGTGGGCTTAACTCCGAACGGACTGACAACGGTGAGCGTCTGCTGCAACTGTGTGCGGAGCACCAGTTGTTTCTTTGCAGCACTGCTTTTAGACACAGTGGGCGTCGAAGTACCACTTGGCGTCCTCCTGTACCTGGCCAGCGATGGACCCAAACTTACCACGTTGCAATAAATTACAGATGGCGTGGTGCCATCCTGGATTGCCGCTCGTGCTGGAATACCTGCGTCGACTCTGCTAATGCCCTGGTAAATGTCGTATCTCCATGAACTTTACCGGGTGGCGCACCAAGCGTCCCCGCCGATTGGCAACTGAGAAATTGTCTCAATCCTCGGTCAGGCAAGCCTATCAAGAAGCACTCTGTACCGAACTTCCGCTCTCTTGTCATAATGACACTGAGCTTCAGTGGAATAGGATCTCGGCCGTCATGCGCGATGCAGGGGCATCTGCTTGTGGAACCATCCATCGTCACCGCACCACTCAATGGATATCCGAGAGGTCGGTGAACCTGTTGAAATCTAGAAGAAACCTCCCTGCTGGCTCTGAACACAATGTGACCAGACGGGCTATTAGGCGCGAAGTAAAGCGGAGCCTACGTGCTGACAAAGAAGCCTGGTGGACCAGTCGGGTTCAAGAAATGGAGGAGGCAATTACCGCAAGCACTTCCAGCTAATCCGCACCACTGGTCCCAGAAAACCAGGCGTCAGTGAAACAATCAGAGACAGCGCGGGTGCGCTGATACACAATAAGGAGCGCCGTATGGCTAGTTGGGCGGAACACTTTCAAGATCAGTTCAACTGGCCCCTGCTCCAGGACTTCTTCCTACTCAGGTGATGCAGGACAAGCCACGGACGGTTGGATTAGAGCCTCCTTGGGAGAAAGAGGTCCGAAACGCGATCACAACCCTCAATCGTTTTCGTGTCGCTGGCCCGGATTCCCTCCCACCTGAACTATTTAAGGATGGCAGTGAGGTCCTCTGAAAAGCACTGATCTCCTTATTCGAATGCATCTGGAAATAAGAGTGTCCCGGCTAATTGGAGCGAATCGATTATAGTAGCAATATACAATAAGCGCAATCGCACAGACTGTTCTAACCACAGAGGTATTAGCCTAACGCCATTTGTGACAAAATTATTGGCATGGATTATCGTTCGTCGCCTCACTGCGGGAGGGGAATCTCGGAGTAGGAATGAGCAGGCCGGTTTCCGCCCAGAGACCTGGCTGTATAGACCATGTATTTACTTTGCGGCAGGTGTTAGAGCAGCGCCACGCATACCGCAGACCGACAATAGCTGTGTTCCTCTATTTCAAGAGTGCGTTCGATTCAGTCGATCGATCGATTCTGTTCGAAATACTTGCGCGGAAAGGTGTTCCCACGAAATATGTGAACATTCTTCGTGCTCTATACTCGAACACTACAGGCCGCGTCAGGGTCTACGGTGGTCTAACGGATAACTTTCCGACCACAAGTGGCGTTCGGCAGGGTTGTCCGATTTTCCCATTTTTGTTCAATTTCGTCAAGGATTCTATCATGGAGTGTTCTTTTGTGGATTCTAACGATGTAAGCGTTGAAGTGCTGCTTGGTGAAAGATTAATTGATCTAGATTATGCGGACCATATCGTCTTGCTTTTCGACGATGTTGCGGCGGCACCATCAACGCTGAATAGCCTGTCCAGAATGGTCCCGTTTTTTGGTATGCAGTTCGCACCTTCAAAGTTCAAAGTGTTGCTGCAGGACCACCAGCCACTTTATGACCCCTTGACCGTTGCTAAGGAGGAACTCGAGGTGGTTGATCAATTCACTTATATTGACAGCTCCATCAGCAATGATGGGCGCATAGAAACTGACGTCAGCTCACGCATGGCAAAGACCAGAGCTACCTTTTTGAACCTGCGGCATCTTTGGCGACATAAGGGAGTTTCCCTCCGTCTGAAAGGCCGGGTATAAACAGCCACAGTGAACGCCGTTCTGCTCTATGGTAGTGAGACTTGGCCCCTTCGGTCTGAAGATTTGATGCGCCTTCAAGTCTTTGATCATCGTTGTCTGCGATTCATTGCTCGTGTCGGATGGCACTAGCGTGTTCGCAACGATGATGTGCGTAGGCGAGTACTAGGTGCTGATAATCATGCTAGCTCCCTAGAACAACAGATAGCACTGAATAAGTTGCGTTGGCTTGTGCACTTGCTACGTATGCCTGGTCACCGCTTACCTAGGAGGGCCTTGTTTAGTCTACCAGGTGCAGGGTGGCGCAAGGCTCGAGGTGGACAGAAGTTGACCTGGCAGCGGGAAGTGAAGTCACTGACGACCAAACTAGGTGACGTTGGTCCATCTCGCCTTCCGGGCTGGAGTCCATGTGACTCGTCTTCTGCTTGGCTCGAGACTTTGCAGGACATGGCTCGCAACCGACACCAGTGGCGCGTATGCTGCCGTCTCCTAATCGGAATGCCTGTTTAAAGTGTGTTTTGTGCTGAGTTATCTGCGGCGTAATGGCTGATTGTGACGCGTGCCAGTGAAAGTCGCAAGGAAGCTGTCTCACCGATGCCGCCTTATCTTTGCACGATAGCCAGCTGTTTGTGACGGTATGTTGTCTACACAAGGTGTAGGCGCCTTGACCCTGAATGTTTGCTTGGGGCATTAAGGTTTTCATGTAAGTCCCCCTTCTCTCCCTCTTCTTATTCTTTATTTCCTCGGTCCTCATGGTTTTATCTCAGCGAAGCATCAGTTTAAATGGCTGATGTACTGCTGTTGATGATGTTGATACTGATGACTCAGACTGCCCGTTGAGTCACAGTGATCACGCCTTGATCAGTTTCAACTTTTCTGCCATGCAGAATACCTGAATGCGAAAGATGAGACTGTGCGGACTATCACAAATTCCCATCGATTAGCCCAGCTCGTCAGCGCCACAACTTGGTCGTTCCTCGAAGAAAAACCCCCGGAAGTCGCCTGGCTCGATTTCGTCAAAAATTCAGTCAGCTGTTTGTGACGGTATGTTGTCTACACAAGGTGTAGGCGCCTTGACCCTGAATGTTTGCTTGGGGCATTAAGGTTTTCAGGGAAGTCCCCCTACTCTCCCGCTCATTATTCTTTATTTCTTAGGTCCTCATGGTTGTATGGCAGCGAAGCATCAGTTCAAACGGCTGATGTACTGCTGTTGATGATGATGATGATGATGATGCTGATGAGGCATGTGAGGCGGCAGAACGCGCAGTAGGACAGTGAACGACTCATCAGGATTGACTCGGTGCCCGGTGGTAATCAAGGACTTTATGACTGCCGATGCAGGTCGGTTTCCCGCTTCATCTGATTCCGCCGTTACAGATCCCATTCGGCCGCGTAACCACCATTGACTCTGACACCAACACATCGGTTAGTGCGCCCAACATAGCTACGGGAGAAATTATACAGACAGCGGGACATTAGAGCTGAACATAATGGGCGGTGTAATAATGCTTCGGTTGAAGGCTGTTCCTATTAAGAAGACTTCCGCAATCTTCCAAAAGTCCAAAAGCACAATCGAAGTGCTTTGGAAACTTCCCCTGACTTCACTAATGCGTTATACGTAGAGATCAGCGAGGAGGTCAGCGAAATCACTGCAAAACAAGCCAGATATTCACTTGACCTTTTCCTTATAGGTTGTCGTCGGGCAAGTGAAAAATCCTAAGCACCTACCGTCGAATAAAAGGTTGTATTGTACCATGGAGGTTGAAGACGGTAAAAAGCTACAAACAGACTTGGCTGAAGCAGGCAAAGCTTCGTGGAGCACACATGGAGACTTCGCAGCTTCACAGCCGAGGCCGAGCTATCTTTCAAAGGTGACCAGGTTATGAAGATCATCGAGAAACGGATAAGGGCTTTACTCGAAAGAGCATGCAATGCGGTCGAACTGCGACTACTCATATCGATAAGACGTATGCTTATGTGTTCGATTAAGACCCTGAAGAAGAGGCAATGCATGTCCCACTGTATATAAAAGTTCACGTTGGGTGGACCAACCGGTCTAGGTGTCAGAGTGAATGAACACATCCCCAAGTGGTTACGCAGCCGAATGGGGTTTGTAACGATGGAATCAGATGAATCGGGAAACCGACCTGCATCGGCAGTCATAAAGCCCTTGTTTACCACGGGGTCAGTCAGTCGTTCACTGTCCTACTGCGCGATCGGCGGCTTCACGTGCTTAGGCCATTGTTATCGATCGCTAGCCACTGACGCTGTGCATCCAAAAGCACCTGACTGACTTTAAGCCTACTTGTGGATTATTGTGAGTAGTGTAATGTTCGTAGAAAGTAGAAGTCACGAGTAAACTGCACACAATAATCTGCCTCGACGGGGAATCGAACCCCGGTCCCACGAATTACCCGCCCGCTGCTCTACCACTGGGCTACCGAGGGCTGACGGTCAGGTGCGCAATTGAATACATGACTTCTGCTTGGTGCGCAACGTATTGCCAATGAGCTCACGGTATCTGTCCTGATGTTGCAGATTGGCTCAGTCACTCGTCACTTCCTAATGCGCCGAAGTATCTGTCCTTCTGATGTCCAAAGGGCGATAATAGATTACTTGTGTATTTTTGTGAGTAATGTAATGTTCGTAGAGAGTAGAAGTCACGGGCAAACTGCACACAATAATCTGCCTCGACGGGGAATGGTACCCCGTTGTTTTTTTTTCATTTTCATCTCATTGTTACATGTATTTTGTGATTGCTAAGATTTAACGAACTGCCGACGTCATAACACAATCTACGTCTTATATTTTTCCTGTTTTGAATAATAAACGGGTGTGGCCTCGATTTCTTTTGCTTTTCACTACTTGCAATCTGTGCTGTTGTGATTCGATAGTACGTCATATCGCAACTTATTAGTCCTATTAATATTTACCATCCCCTGAGTTCCAGCCCAACTCAGGCTATCTCCAAGTGATGAGTCCCAACCAGGACGAAACCGCGGTCTTGGGGTGCCAGTGTTGGGGTGAGCAACACTATAATGTTTTCATTTCATGAAGGGTTGTTTAGTTCCCTGATCTGCCAAGTGAGGAAAATACGCATGTGTTTGCAAAACACAGTACAGATTTCGCGCCATGCTGCAGCAGTCGATTGAGTCTGCAAATTATTTGAAACCCTGCCTTCTTACCTATTTGCCAGTGTACCCAAATGATCAGATTAGACCATCTCACTCCGAAGAATCAATGCAGTTGCAGGTATTATTCGCTAATGTCCTTGGTGAAGAAGCAAAGCAGTGCCTGATTGGAGGGTCATTTTAAAGCGTTCATTGTGTGAATAGATACTAACGCGCGGTTCAGTGTGCACCGCGATTCCCAGTGCAGTGTTTTCCAGCGGGCAACACCTAATTCCCACCCGCAACAGAGTGTCTGTTATCAGAGGACGAAAAACGAATGGCTCCGGAAACAGATGGTGATATAGCGGCGAGTTTCGGAGCTGCTTTCTTCCAACAATGCACTCCACGACTGCCAGGTTTCGTCCTGAATCGGACTCGTCAGGTAGTGATAGGTTGAGCTTGAGTCATGAAAATGGCCTTCACAGGACATGACTTAGAAAGTGTGTATCTGCTCCCAGGAGAACGACTTCTTGACTTGGAGTATGCTGACGATATTGCCCTAATCCGTGACAGCTCACCAACGTACCATTTGGCACTGAACAGATTATCACTGGCAGTCCGTCACTTCGGGATTTGCTTTGCACCCTCGACGTGCAAAACGTTCCTCTAAGATTGGCCTGTACCACCTCCTTCGCTGACCGTTGGTGCGGATCAGCTAGAAATCGCTCAAAAATTCAGCTACCTGGGAAGTTGTATCAGCGCTCGTGGGATTGAAGATGAGATCATGAACCCTATACCAAAGGCTCGAGGCGCTTTTGTTAACCTTCCCCACTTATGGCGCCGGCGCGACATCACTCTTGCCCTGAAGGGCAGAGTGTACAGTGCAGCAGTACGTTCGACCCTACTGTACGGTTGTGAAACCTGGCCCCTTAGATCAACGGACCCAAAGAGGTTAGTTACGTTCGACCACCGATGCCTTCGCAATTTGGCTCACCCCTGGTGGGAACACCGAGTTAGCAACGAATGTGTTCGACGTCTTGCTTACGGCACAAGAAAAGAAAATGAACCGCGTAGCACCGTTATTTCACGTACCAGGCTCCGACGGCTGGGCCACATGAAACGCCAGCCAGTCCGCCGACTCCCGCGAGGTGCGTTATTTACGCGCCAGGGGTGTGGATGTAACGAGAGCAAGGGTTGCCAAGCGATGACTAGGTCGAGAGGAATGAAGACCCTCACTTCTGAGCTGGTCTCAGTTGGAATGTCTCGGTTCCCTGGTTGGGGTCCGAAAAACGGTGAACACGTTTGGTTGGATACACTTGCTGATATGGCTAGGGGCCGACCTCAGTGGCGTTCGTGCTGTGAGTTTCTTTGTCCAACCCCATCCATCTTAACCTCCCCCTCCCACCACGATCTCACTACATAGCCTTATGTAATTTTACATAGTAATTGTTTTCTGCATTTTAGCCGGCTAGTAGCTTGCCGGAACGATGTGCATCCGTTAACCGTAGCTCAGCTGGCTCATATCTGTTTGATATTTTTAGTTCTTTTAGGTATTGCCGCACAGTAGCTGAGGTGTTTCCCGCCTCTAGCTAAAGTGTATAATGATGAATGGTGATAGCTTGAGCGGAGAGGGAAGTCCAACACAGTGGTTGAGGGTTTCCGTCTTTGTCACTAGGCCAGAGCTCCCCAACAGCACTTGACACAGCGGTTAGAACTTCATTGCTGGTTCTTGGAGTGCCCGCCGTGTGTCTGGATTGCGACAGGAAATCGCGATTGAGGTTACAGTTTGCTTTGAAGCAAACCTAAGCCAGTTCGATCACTGCGACCGTATCCGAAGAGCAGAGTTTCGGAGCTGATTTCTCCCAACACTGCACTCCACGACAAAGCACTTTCGTCCTGAGTTGGAGTCGTCACCTAGAGATAGGCTGAACTGAGAGCGGAGCCCAATACAGTGGTTGATGGTTTTCGTCTTGGTAACTAGGTGCATTTTCGGGACAGAGCAGCTCCGAAAGCCACGGATCGAATGGCATAGATTTTGCTTCAAAGCAAACTGTTGCCTCAGTCGAGGTTGCGAGTTGCATTACAGTCACTCGGCGGGTACTCCAAGACCCAATACTGAGCCTGTTCTACAGCGCACTAATCTTGTTTCAGAACTAACGGAAATCAAATCATCCAACCAGGTAGTTTTATACCATGTACATTGTCTCTTTACTTAAGCGTGACTCCATGTGACCTAAACCCGTTCATCACATATAATGCCCTCCTTATCGCTTTGGAGAATCGAACTATACCAGGGCTAAGTGGCCGTATTTTCACAGTCCACAGAAGCTTTCTGAAAAATGGTCATATTAAAAAATATGCTCCCCAATTGAATGCTGTCTTGCAGGAAAACCGTTAAACTACAAATCCGATTACAGAGAAACAAGCCAGAATGGATTAAGCACCAAAACACATTCTACTCGTTACTCGACAGAGGAATATCCATTCACCATAAATAAATGAATAGCATATTCTCGACAAAGTGAGGCTCACCTTCATAGGCATGGTCATAAATCTACAAGAATAATTGCTAAATGTAAAGAAACGTTATAACTTTACCGTTACCAGTGAATTTATGTCGCATGTACATATAGATGAAGGTATGTGTATGTAGGGGTGTTGCTTCATTTGTAAATATGCTGTAGTGTTTGTGATTGTGTCGGATAGTTAAAGTAAGTAAGGATCAAGAAAATCCTTAGCGCAGATGACTGACATCCGTGGATTTGGTTAGATTGTTTGGAAAGGCAAGGGGCAGGGACGTTATTTGGTGGCGAGCCACATCTGTCAGGTCGCAGTGTTGTTAAACAGACAGTTGTGGCCTTTTAGAGGCAGAACGCTTGCCAGAAGAAAACCCAGCACCTACTTGAACACTGCCGTCGAATCATTGGCTGGAATGACATTTACCCGAACCCCCCTGCTAGCACCACTGGAGGGTTCTTCAGCGAGCCAGCCTGTAGATTTTAAAATGAATATCGGTTTTGCAGTTACACCGATATGAATGGACGAATTATCACGACAAGGAAATTTGTGTTTTTCTAAAATATTATTGTGCTCGTAAAGCGAACAGTTGGTAGCTATACTCGGTACATTTGCTGCACGCACCTTCTACCGTAATTTGACAGATTGAACCTCGTACATTTCTGACCGCAGAACGGTCAAAAGTCCCCTTAGCGTCATGTGAAACGTTAGCACAATGGAAGCTAATCCCCTATTAACAAAGTTTGCAGAAAACATAAAGATTTGTTCGGTTGGGCTAGACCAGGTCTATTGCAGAATTGCGCTGTGCATCTGAAACTAAAGTCACAGTCAACACTGAGGCTCTGGAAATCGTGTACTCCACCTTATGTTCTTCGAAACAAAGTCAAGGGTGAGTTCCGTCTACTGATCGAACTTGTCAGCCCCTGTAGTGCCTATATAAATAGGCCGTCACATGAATAACATGTGTGAACCACAAAGTTTGAGTATATTGTGTTTCGGCATCACCAGGGGAAGTAAGCCAATAGCCCTCAGAAACTGCAGTGGAACCAAGTTAGCAGTAAGTGCTTGAGAGATGGGAATATCTAGGTCGCGTGTTTTGGGATGCTGTCATCAATGGAGAATAGAGTCGGCACCGGTTCAGCAAGACCCAGCCATGAACTCCGGTGCAGTATTTTGAGAGGTGCTCAGGTGCCGTTTAGATTTTGCCTTCCACCTTCATTAATTTTTACTGCATTCCACGTTCTTGCTGCTGGAACATGAAGCCAATCAACTTTGAAAGTGGTATGTAATAGATATGCGGTGAGAATAGACCTCCGCACTTAGCAACCTACGATTCATGCCAGAAAACGTCTCGGTACTTTCGTTGCAATTTGTAGTTTATTATCTAGCTACTTCTAAAAATAAAGTAGTTGTGAACTAAAACTGTGGAATGACCAGCTCAAATTCAGTCGCTCACCAGTTCAAGTATGTGGCGAGAACGCCGAATCTCCACATGACCTTAGGGATAGTCGGTTAGAGAATGCACTTTGGAAGCCAAATAACAACAATGAATTGTGAACTAGATAAACACATTTGCCAGCCTGAATTCTTGATGGTTGAATGCTTTCGGTTTTCATGTCAAAACGAGTATGACCCCTCGCGTTTTGGTTCTATGTTCATTTAAGTCATGATGTGGCATAATCGAGCAATTGCATTGGCAACGCGGCTTTTGAACACAGCTAATATGGGTACAGACAACACAAGCTGTGATATCGGTACAAGTGTGGCAAACGCGAGCCTTGCAGCAATTCCAACGACACTCCAAAAGCTTGTGCTGTTTTACGAGTTTGAGACAGCAGCCGATGTTATAACTGGTCAGTAACCAGTAGTAACACACGTGATTAATGTCAGTCAAAATCTGATAAACTTCCTACCCAAATGTTGAAATCGTCCACTGAAAATCCTCAGCATTTTCAGTCGCTGTTCACACACAGTATGGCAAAAGTCTTCGGCTTTTCTGAAAACGACAGCGATGCGGCATAACCAGAACGGTTAAATCTCGCTCCCGACATGGCCACTGCGTCTAAATTTCACATTCCATATTGTGATAGGAGTGTCAGGTCAGAGCCAACGGATGAACCAATTAAACGAGCCAGACAACATCTTGGAGACGGGCGTAACGGATTTGACTACAGGACACGGATTGGCCGAATTTCGTATGAGTTACTCACCATTTATTTAACTGAGTCAAAGAAGGAACCTCATCGACTCAGAAACGTGAACGTCCAACTTATAGCGAAGTGTTTGGTTTGCCAAATACGCTGCGATTTTCTCTGAGTTGACTGCTGAATAAACACTTATCCCTCAAGAACTGAGTTCTGCAACACACATGAGCGCGTACGTATTCATACCATAGTTTGTAATCAAAACCAACTCGTTGATGCATCCGAACGCCCTCAGTGATATCTATGCGTTATGAACGGTCTTCCTTTATTCTATTTCTGATTGTTCCGAGCAGATTATGTCCTATTTGAAGAATATTTCTGGTTATATATATGCGTCATTTGGCGTCGTGAGCGAGGCACTAGACATTCAGCAGCAAAAGATTAATGAAGAAGACAAGAAGTATTCACACAACTAATTTTAAGTCAACCGAAATGCAGATTTGTCATCATGGCTATTCCTTTCATTCGATCTACACTGCTAGCGATTTCTTCCCTTTGCCTGGAGAACCGATTATAAGACTCTAGCGCTGTCAGCAGAATGGCCTCTCCGGTAAACTCTGACGCCAAATACCACTTGCGGCTTTCCGGAGACCCAGAAGATACCGCCTCTGGCCAAGCTGGTCTTGTGATTACTCTGAGAGCCAGGGCTGAATCAGCTCTGTTTGACTGGATCCCAGTCAACAATCGGCTATGTGCAGTCCCATTAAGATGTTCACGTAATGTAAGCAGGAGTCGAGACCTTAAGCGTACCTTATTTGTCGCCTCCGCCTACGCCCCTACGAACTGCACCTTGGATGCAGTCAAGGATAGCTTATACCAGCCGCTACACGAACTTCTGCGTTCCTCCAAAAGGACTGAAATAGTCATTCTTGCCGGTGAGTTTTACCAAGCGAACACCAGCTTGGGGGTAATTTTGAAATCGGTGGCAGTCGATGCGACAATGGAGACAGACTGCTAGCTTTTTACTCTTACCATCGCTTGTCTCTTTCGAGCACTAGTTTTCTGCACTCAAGGAAACACGCTGCTACCTGGCGCCCGCCCTCACAAATGCAAGAATGCTCCCAGCTTGACCACATAACAATCAGTTACAGATGGCTCGGAAGCGTAATGGACTGCCAGTCTTACTGGTCAACTTATCTAGACTCCGATCACGCATTGGTTCGTGCTAAGGTTTGCATACCTTTCGAAGGAACACCCAAGCGCGTTCATTACCGACCAGACGTCGCAAATTTACAAAACCTTACGATTTCAACCAGTAACAAGCCTCACTGTCAAGGTTGCTTGGCTCAACTATTGACCATAACCTCGATTCACAGTGGGCGCAGATCAAAGGTGCCTTAGTTTTCGCCCGTATAGACACTACTGAAGCTGCCCGCAACTCACCGAAGAATTGGATTTCCGCCGTCTCCTTGTCGCCGATGGACAAAAGCCGCCTGATCTCGTCGGCTTCCAGCTACAGTGAAGAAAGCCAATCTCTGGGACGAGAGTTGTGCAGAAGTTTGCAGATCGACAGCGAAGCTTGGTGGTGCGAACGTCTTAGGGAGATAGAGCTTGCTAGTCTCTCTGGCAACCTCAGAAAACATTTCCACTTCATTCGAGTCACCTAAGGTGTTCCAATTGGTATAATTGAAATAATTTTTGAACAGCATGGCACCTTAATCACTAAGCTTCAACTACTGTTGGAGCGATGGGCCGAGCACTTTGACGCGCAGATTTGTTGGCCCCCAGCTCCAAATGCTTCCGCTGGTGCTCGCACTGGTGCCGAGTGGTCTACCCTTACAGATCGTCACTCTTACCAGCAAATCAGGCAGGAGCTCCGCCACATTAAGCGTTATAGAGCGACCGGCCCTAATAGTCTTCCTCCAGCTTCATTTCAAGATAGTGCAGCTTCGCTGGTTCGAGAACTCACTGCTTTGTTCTCGAAAGTTTGGTTGAAAGAGAAAGTTCCATCATTTGTGGGTGAATCGATAGTTGTCCCCATCTTTTAAAAAGGCCTACGCACAATCTGCTCCAACTACAGAAACACAAGCTTTGTCCCTGTCATTTGAAAACTTCTAGTGTCCATCATACTTCGCACGCAATTCCCAACGCTCGAATCGTTGCAGCGAGAAAAACAAGCTGGGTTTCGCCCTGGTCGCGGTTGCATCGATCAACTAATCCCACTCTGCTAGATCCTCGAGTTCCACCGTGTGTATCAGAGGCCAAGGATTGCTGTGTGCTTAGATATCCGTGCAGCCACTGATTCCGTCGATCGAACGGTACTGTGGCACTGTCTGCTGAGGAATGGCGTCCCCGAGAAGTTCGTCTGCATACTGCGCGCTCTCTCTCGTCGGACCTCGGGGAGGGTTAGGGCTTATGGCAAGCTTTCGTCTTCCTTTATGGTCTCTAATGGAGTTCGAAAAGGAGGTGCTATTTCTCCGTTCCTATTCAACTTTACCATTGAGGATATCCTAAAGAACGCTCTAGGTGATTCGTTGAACGCTGGCCTTGAGCGCCTCTCAGGTAGTCGAGTTGTTGATTTGCACTATGCTGATGATATCGTCTTGCTGGGTGACGATCCACACGTCGTCCAACTTGCACTAAAGCGCTTGGAGACTGAAGCAGAAAAGTATGGTATGTACTTTTCGCCATCCAAATGCAAGACTCTCTTCAAAACTGGCAGGTGCCTATGGCTGCACTAATTTTTGGTGGGGGGACACTGAAGGTTGTGGTGGGTTTTGTCTAATTGGGAAGTTGCATCACTGCTGGCCGGGCTGTGGGAGACGAGATTTTGATGCGCATCTTGAGAGCACGCCTCAGTTTTTCTAGACTGAGGCACTTGCGGCGTCGCTACGACATTCGTCTCTCCATCAAAGGGTGGGCCCATTGTGCAACTGTTCGTGCTGTACTGTTGTACGGATGTGAGACCTGGCCCATACGTAAAGGCGACTTGCGCAGACTATCCGCTTTTGAGCACCGCCGTCTGCGGTCCATTTCCCGTGTGTGGTGGAGACACCGCTTAAGTAAACTGGAACTTATACAGCGTGCCTTGAAACGAGGAAGCCCCTGGCTCTTGGAGCTCTTCTCACTGCATCCACTGCGGTGACTGAGACATGCATGGTGCATGCGCGTTCAGCGTTACCCGCGTCGTGCGTTGTTTGCGGTTGCTGGACAGGGCTGGAACAGAGGGTCTGGTGGACATCCAGCAACTTACAGAAACCGGATAAAAAAGCTGACGAAACAGTTGGTCACGGCCGGTTGTTATCGACTACCTGCTTGGCGTCCGAGAGACGCGGATATTTTCTGGTTGTAGACCTTGGAAGCTATGGCTCAAGATCGATGTCAGTGGCGTACTTGTGCATCGGTGTGTTGCGGTGTCTCTCCTTCCTCCCACTAAAAGTGAAAAGTTTAAAATACCGTGGGTGGCAAACTGGACAAAAAATCTTTTGTTATTTTTTATTATACATATGATTTTTCTATTTAGCCATAATTCCGATGACACAATATCTGTACCACTGTATATATATATATAAGCTGTTCTGTTGCGATGTAGTTAAATTCTCCTCAGTAGGCCGATAGCGTATCATAAAGTATAATTTCCATGAACTTTGAAAGAACCGGTAGTAAGTTTATGAGAAGGTAGTTGGCTGGGTTGGAACAACTGCCTCCCTTATGAATAGGAGTAATCATCCTATGTCTCCACATGTCGGACACGTACATTCCGTAAAAACAGTGCTGGAAGAATCAAGCCAAATGCTCAGCTAAACTCTCTCCTACCGCCATTAGCGGTTTTATGTGTATATTAACAACTGCAGGAGAGCTGTGTTTGCACATAGTCAACTGCTGTTTTAGTACAGCTTCTGCTGTGAAGGATAGGTGAGAGCGTTTTGAGGGTGAAACAACTATAGTCATAGAGTTATGTAGCCAGTGATCGCACTGAACTGTTGAAGCATATTGTAGGCGCATGGTATTCTTCGCTTAATTCGTTGTCCGTGTGGGTCGGTCTGCTGTTCGAAGGGGGAATTCCCCGTTTCATCTCACGTAGACTGTTGACGTGTTGCCACAGAAGCTTTGGATTTGAGGTTACACGCAGTTCTAACTTCAACTGTTACGCCATTCTATCCTCTCGAACAATCTGAGTACAGTGGTTACGTTGGGTCGCATAGGCCATCCAGTTCTCGGTGCTCGGGGAGGGGTTGTAGATATGCCAGGCTGAGTTTCGCACCGATATACACTTGCGTATCCTGCTTCGCGGAAACAAAACCTTGTTTCTCGTGCGGAAGGTCTTAGTCGCTGTTGCTCCGGCAACCAAAAAGTTAAACTGGCTGACGAAATGTTCCCATGTACTTGCGGGTGTCTCGTCTGCTAGAAAGGTCTGGTTGGCTGTCTCACCTAGTCGGACGAATGTGTCGTAGCGTATACTCGTTTTGTTGCTTTAGCAATTTCCACGGCATATTCTGCACAGCAAATGCATTCCAATAGTCGGACTACACGATCGTTGCGGCCCAATAGGACATAGACATTTCGCCCTCTCGACTATTAAGCCTTTGTTGTTGAATATCCGATCCATTATTGACCGGTTATCATATTTTCGGAATCTGGGGGGAGTGTTCATGTGACCAAACGGAGGGAAACTGGAGACAAACTCTTGTGGATCGGCCGTAAACTGTTCTCCAGGAGCCTCTTGGGATTCCAGAGCGTGGATGTTGAAATCGCCAGTAGTGAGAATGTGACTGTAAGTTGTGTTTATCACCCGCCTTACTGCGGATACCACATGGAAGTCCATCTCGGTTGTGATTTATAATTCGCGTGGTTGTTCACAAAGGGTATGACGAAGGTAAGGTAAAACATAGGAGCAGGCCGTAAACTGATAACTCAAGGGACTATACCAAAGTGGTCAACTCTCAGAGGTGGTCTGGTTCCATAAATTCAACGTGGTAAACATTCAAGAAATGGAAAGAGCGGTCAACTTAATGAGTGTTTGGGACATGGAAGTAGTCAGCTTAGGAATTTCAACTGTATACCCGTTTGCCAGCAAACAGAAAAGAAGGAAAAAATCGAAAATTTGCAATGTTTGCGTTTATAATTTACAATCCTCCGTAACCATTGTACTCAACCATAGTCCACCAGGAGGTGC
The DNA here is from genome assembly GCA_944474145.2 of Dicrocoelium dendriticum. Classification (NCBI taxonomy): domain Eukaryota; kingdom Metazoa; phylum Platyhelminthes; class Trematoda; order Plagiorchiida; family Dicrocoeliidae; genus Dicrocoelium; species Dicrocoelium dendriticum. Next base: position 125,415,356 of record OX104063.1, on the reverse strand, counting down.
ACATGCTAGCAGATTTTAGCACAGCGATTTATAGCAAATATAGGCTGATGCACAAGCAACACAATAGAGTCGAGAGGTGAAAAACCGAGTCACTCCTCCGTTACTGGCTGAGGGATCAGCGCGCAAGGACAAAATAAGTGCTAATGATCTGCAGTGTAGTAAAACTCAAATATTGCTTTATGTGCTCGAGTTGACAAACGCTTGAGCCCATGTAGATTACAGACCTATAGGTAATTAAGGTGGACCCTCGTGTATGTAAACATCAGGTAGAAAGAGTTAACTTGTTCAACTCTACGGTCATTAATCTGCTCATTCAATGACTCCATTGGTCATCTATCGGCACGTATTGTCCATACGGTTTGAAATCAATGCTATCTTCCAAACCGGCAACATCAATTTTCTGCGCTTTCCAGTTTTTTATCGCGGAAACTCGCTCCAGTGAATGCAAGTGGAAATGCTGATGGAGCTAAAGAAAAAATACGCGCTGTTCCGTGAGTAAAACAAGGCATATTAACAGCAACATTTAATTGAAGATAAAGTGACAAGTTGGTTACGCGTGGGAAGTGTATGCTCATCGGGAGGCAGAAACGAACGAATATGAAGATTCCATTGGCCTCTGATTTTCCCATTTTGGTGAAAATGGGCTGTTTGTGCAAATGAATAGTGTAAGAATGGAAATGCGAGAAATCGAATTGGATTGTTTCGTCTTTCAATCTTTATGGATACATGAGCGCAAAAATATGTTGGCTCGGAAGAATGGAAGGACAAATGGTGGATGGAAGCAACTAAGGCAAAGGAAGTGAAAGCTGACCGAAGACAAAACCGTAACTCTGAAACATTTCAGCGCCTATGCGTTAACGCAGACGAATGGCGCACTGTCAAGCCAGGTGAAACGAGAGTCGATGAATTCAGGGTCAATGATTATATTCGGTTGCACATGATTCTCAGGGGCACACTTTGAATCTTTGTACACGGAGAAGTGTGCAAGAGAAAACGGGACGGAGGCAGTATCATGTTTCAGATACGTTGGTGCACGCGTACTGGCACAATTTCAATGTGTTTCATTGTACGAGGAAAGTAAGAAGGTAGGAAATGTGGTAAATGTGGAAGGACTATACGAATGAGTGAATTTTGTCATTTCATATGCACAATACGGCTTTTCCTCATATGGCGTGGTTATACGCACGTATAGATTACGCACATTTCTTAGTTTATTGAGCATCAGCTCTCTGGTTAATAGATTACGGGAACTACTTAAGATTCGCAGGTTACAAAAGTTGGTGGCAGCTCAATCCATGCAACAGGGCCATGATAAAGAAAAAGATTGCTACTAAGCTAGTTCGATTTGCTTCGATTAGCAAAGTGTTGTTTATACTTCTTATACTACAAGAAGGCACAATAGCACAAGGGATTTATCATGGATAAAAAAGCGCACAGTTACTAGTTTTCCGTAAGTGAAAAGTGAGATCAAAACTGAACGCATCAAAGAAACGCAAGGCGTAGAGCTTTCCGAAAAGTTCACCTGTACACATAGTTTGGTTACATTGTCCCTTGGTTCAATAACTTGATTTAAAGCATGTAATGCTGGAATTGTGATGTATCATCAAGTCGAGTTTGGATTCGGGTAACGTAAAGAAGTGTTATGGATCATATCAAACATACATTGTGCCACCTTCAATTTGGACTCCTATCTTATTTGCAACAGAGAATTGATGATAAAGTTGCTGTTTGTACACCGCAAAATTCTCCCTGAGTTGGCGACATTCACCGGAGATCGCTTAGTTATTTCAGCTAAGGATGTGACTGAGCCTATGGTTCAGTTGCTCCAGCACTGTTCGTATAAGAGATGCATTTCTATCCTATGATAGCATGGGACAGTGACTCCATTTCACAAGTAATGTAATCGTTCCGACCCATTCAAGTACCGTCCAATTCTTTCCATGTTAGGAAGGCAATATTTACCGACTCAGTCATATTTTACCTAAGTAAACTGGTGTCCATAGCTCAACAGCAACATGTCTTCCGTACTGGTTGGATCTTACTCATTGCAGTAGATTAAACTGGGATAAATTCCAGTGCTCTAAGTGAAATAAATCGGGTGTAAACCTTGGCAAAACTAAGTGCGCCTGTAACTTCCACGAGGGACGAATATCCAAATGGACACAGGACCGAACTGCAGATTGGTTTGGTAGTTTGCTAAGCAGATTAATGCATGCCATGATTACTAGACCAAGTAAACTTGCTGTGCAGTTTCTGTCATTGTCACTGCAGGAGGACCCAATAAAGTTGGCTACAGGAAGAAAGTTACAGAAAAGTAGTTTACTGCAGGATGACCGCATCAAATTGTTGTTTCGTCCTTACTTTACTGATGGCCTAGTGGTTGATTTTTTACTTTCAGAATGGGAGTGCCAGCATCCGTGGTTGCCAGGAACACTGTATGCAGCGGGGCTGCAATGGAGCAGGGTTAAGCCCATTAGCTGGGTAGCTGCAGAAGCTGTTTCTCCCAGCAGCTTAAACCGAGAAAAGCAATATGTCTTTGTTAGCTAGGCGCGTTTAAGGAGCACGCAGCGTGCAGAAACTATCAGAGTGAAGATCTGCAGTAATGGAACATATGAATGAGGGTGGAATAGGTTAGTACAACGCACTTCATGGTCAGAAATAACTACGTTAACAATTAAAGTACTTCTTGTCTTGGAGTATGTTGACGATATTGCCCTAATCTGTGACGGCTAACAAACGTGCCAAACCGCACTGGACAGAGTAACTTTGGCTGTCCGTCCCTTCGAGCTTTGCTTCTTACCCTCGAAGTGCAAAGTATTCCTCTAAGATTAGCCTGGACCGCCTCCTTCGCTGACCCCTGGTGGGGATCATCCAGAAGTTGTTAAAAACTTCAACTACCTTGGAAGTTGGATCAGCGCCCTTGGGATTGAAGATGAGATCCTGAACCGCATAGCAAACCCTTGAGGCGCTTTTGCTAACCTTCTCCACTTATGGCGCCGGCGCGACATCACTCTCGCCCTGAAGGGTAGAGTGTACAGTGCAGCGGTACGTTCGACCCTACTGCACGGTTGTGAAACCTGGCCCCTTAGATCAACGGACATAAAGAGGCTAGTTGCGTACGACCACCGGTGCCTTCGCAATTTGGTTCACAACTGGTGGGAACACCGAGTGAGATACGAGCGTGTTCGACGCCTTGTTTACGGCGCAAGGAAAGGAAATGAACTGCTCAGCGCCGTTATTTCACGTACCAGGCTCCGACGGCTGGGCCACATGAAACGCCAGCCAGCCCGCCGACTCCCGCGAGGTGCGTTATTTACGCGTCGGGAGTGTGGATGTAATAAGAGGAGGGGTTGCCAAACGATGACTTGGTCGAGAGGAATGATGGCTCTCACTACGAAGCTGGCATCGGTTGAAGTGTCCCGGCTTTCTGGTTGGGTTCCGAAAGATGTTGAACACGTTTGGCTGGATACAAATACTGACATGGCTAAGGGCCGACCTCAGTGACGTTCGCGCTGTGCGTTCCTTCGCCCGTTCCCTCCCTCTTAGCGTCCCCTTCCAACCACTATTTCACTACATAGACTTATGTCATTTTGCATAGTAAATATTTTGTTGCATATTAGCCGGCTGGTAGCTTAACGGAACGATGTCCATTAGATAACGGTAACTCAGCTGGCTTGCATCTGTTTCACATTATTCCGTTCTTTTCTTTAGTTATTGCGGCAGAGTAGCTGAAGTGATTTCCACCTCTGGCTAACGTGTAAAATGATGATGTTGATGACGATGATGATGGTGATGATGAGGATGATAATGATGATGATGATGATGATGATGATGATGATGATGATGATGATGATGATGATGATGATGATGACGATGATGAACAATGAACAGTGCATTTATACGGGTTAAGAAGTGTTGCTTTACAAGTCCCGTTGGATAGTTGGTGGGGATATCAACACAACAGTAATGATAATAAGGATAGTAAACTAGATAATAATTGAAATATGAAAATGAGGATTTATCCTTTGCTCCGCTGTAGTCCTGCGATCCACTTATATTCACAGCACCCACAGTTAACAACAAATAATTCCATGTTATACTCCAGGTGTAGGATGGAGACGTAGTGTTAAGTAACAAAGTGTAAGTGGATGCGTGCATCGTCTATGAGTCTTTTACATACTGTTAAAGTCGGTGCAGAGACGACCGATTCTGGGAGAGCCTTCCACGGGTGAGAGTCACAAATGGAAAAGGAATTTCTGCGGCACTCCAGACAAATGTATTGTTCTGCGAGTTTTAATGAGTGGCCCCTCAGGTTTGTATTGGTGCTGAGTTGCAGTAAAGGGCGGCATACATTATGTGGGTCTCGCAAAATCAAGTATGCCATAATCAGGTCGCCTCGTAGTCTGCGATAGCTTCCACTGAACAATCCTAGTCGTCGCAGCCTCTCCTGGTAGGAACGATTGCGCATTCCAATTGCCTTCTTAGATGTCCGGCGTTGTGGCTGCGCCAGTGCATTGAGGTCGTGTTTCAGTCATGGATGCCAGGCTTGAATTGAGTATTCGACATGGTGGCGAACATACGCACTGAGCATTTGTCGAAATATGGAGATGTTTATTTGTCCAAACGCTCGTCACAACAGCCCGACTTGTTGGTTCCCAGTCTTCGAGGTCTTTTCGGATTGCATGGAGCAACCCAAGTTATCTTGAACCAGGACACCCAAGTCACGTTCGACAACTGATTGTTGTAGTATATTCGTTCCGAGCCGGTATGAGTAGCTGCCCTGGTGTCGGATGGAAAGCACCTTGCATTTACTGACGTTGACTTGCAATAAGTTTTGGGTCGACCATTGATACACCGTATCTAGTTCGCTCTGAAGCACATGTTGGTCGGCGTTCGCCTGGATCCTGCGCCAGATCTTGATATCGTCGGCAAACATTAGGAAGTTTGAAGCGATTCCTTGACAAGGTCAATAATAAACACCAAAAACAAACGTAGACCTAGAACCGAGCCTTGCGGCACACCACACTCGACTTGTATGGGATTCGATAAAGAGCTCCGAACTCTTACCATTAATTGCCGTCGAAGTAGCAAATTGGCAATCCAGCTTAGAAGAGGGTCGCCGATCCCGTAATGCTACAGCTTGGATAGTAGTATCCGATGGTCTAGACGATCGAAAGTCTTGGAAAAATCCAGGTAGATCACATCAACACCTTCTCCAGCGTCAGCTGACTCGGTCCAACTACTGCGTGCAATTAGTAAGTTCGTTGTACATGAACGCTGTCGACGTAAACCGTGCTGCTCAGGCGTGATGATGTTGCAGTTTTCTAGGCAGCACACCAGTGCATCGGCAACTACTGATTCCATGAACTTGGACAGTATAGGAAGAAGGGATCCTGGGCGGTAGTTGGAGGGGTCAGTATTGCTTCCGCCTTTGTGAATCGAGGTTATTATTCCAAGCTTCCACATGGCGGGAACTTGGTTCTGGTCTAAGCAGCGCAGGAAATACTGAGCTAAAGGTCCTGCTAATTGGCTTGCTGCTGCTTCCAGTGCCTCTGGTCGTGTGGTGTCAACACCCGACGAGCTGTGTTTGCGTAGAGATCAGCTTTTGCAATACAGCCTCCGCGGTAAAAGTGATGTGGGTTAGTCCTGGCAAGGAGAAGACAAAGCTTGGTAGATCGCCTGGTGACAAGACCATTTGAAACGTGGGAGCGTATTGCATCTACAGCGCGTTTGCTGCTTCCACAGCCATTCTTGTTGGGCCATCAGCCGTCCTGAGTGGAGGAAATCCATGCCTCATTTTTCGCAGGCTATTAATGTGCTTGTACAGCAGTTTGTGGTTAGCACGGAATGATTTTGCGATGTTCCGCTGATAGGTGGCTTTGTCTTCTTTTAGTAGTGGTGTGCAATGGTTACGCTGGGCTACAAATTTGTCCCAAGTTTCTTGTGTTGGAGCTTCTCTGTACACTCGCCATGCTGCGTTGCATACTGTCATCCATTTTCGAGTTCTGCGCCCAACGAAAGAAACTAATTTACACTTATTGCAAGCGTTTATCTCTGAAGCCTGAGCAATCAGCTGATTGAATTTTTTGACGAACTCCAGCCAGGCGACTTCCAGGGGTTCTTCTTCGAGGAACGACCAAGTTGTGGCGCTGACGAGCTGGGCTAATCGATGGTAGATTGTGATGGTTCGCACAGTCTCATCGTTCTCATTGAGATATTCTGCATAACAGACGAAGTTGAAACTGATCACGGCGTGATAACTGCGACCCAACGGACAGTCTAAAAGCAACACATCAATCATATGCTCCTCGTTGGTAAGTACAAGATCCAGCACCGATGGCCTATTACCTGTTCTGGATCGAGTGGGCAAAGTGATGTGATTATAAAGAGGAACACTGGTTACGAGAATTTGTAGATCGGCTTTAAATTGTTCTCCGATCGTGGCAGGAGTTTCTAAACAATGTACCTTGAAATCACCCATTACAAGAACGTGAGGGATGATGATGATGTTGAGGATGATGATGATGATGAGGAGGAGGAGGAGGAGAAGGAGGATGAGGATGATGACGATGATGATGATGATGACGATGATGATGATGATGATGATGATGATGATGACGATGATGATGATGATAATAATGATGATGATGATGAGGAGGAGGAGGAGGAGGAGGATGAGGATGATGATGGTGAAATGTTTGGTAGGCAACTGGGAACCGGAGGCAGCAAGCGCGTCAAGATCAACGGAACTGGTCATTTACGAACGAAGCAGAGGGATGCGGAAATAAGAAATACCATCCCGTGATTTGCCGAAACTGTGCTTGCTAACGAACATATGTCTAACCGTACTGTCTCACAGGTCATCTCAAGCCTAGAAGTTGATTAAATCCCTACACTGTGGATTGGGAAGAAATAGCATTTGGTTGCATACATGAGATTCTATGGGCCCTAAATCCTGCTAGGCGCTTCGTCAGAGTAGGTATTACGGAATTAGAAAACACGCGTGAGAAACAAGTAACGTCTGAAATGGGCGCTGCAACGGGTTTACTTCCATCAGTGTATAAAGGCTGGATTCTAGATGCAATTGATCTTCAACCGCCTGGACCCGGTATACTGCTTCACAGATTAAACATCAACTGAGTTGTGGTTCCTAATAGAGACGTAAGTGGAGCTAAAGTTGGGTATCGACTGAGAATTGATCGGCCAGCAATTACCAGTCCGCGTAAAACGAATCGAACTATACCGTCAATATGATAAACCCGGGGAGTGGAACTCACTCACACTGGCTGAAAACGGGACGCACAAATTGAGCGATCTTGACCTCCTAAATTAGCATGTTTCGGTTACCTATAAATACAGTTAACTTATGGTGTAGATAGACACCCTGTTTACCGAGCCTTGGTCTTCTGTGTTCCGTCGGTTGGGTTGGCGCGTGACTGAGAAGTCAGACAGTCGCAGTCTCATAGGGCAGCTAGCAACAGTACAACAGTCGTCAGTGGCAGAGAGCAGAGGTAAAGTAGAAGCGTTGCAACAGTTCCTCTCCTTTGTTTGGTCAGGTGTTTCTTGCAGGATCGGCAACTGCTGGTTGAATTTCGATTTGCGCTGTCTCCTCCGATTTATGTCGAATGTAGAATTCCACAAGGATCAATGCTGTGGCAGCGTCTGTTTCTCGTGTCCAGTAAAAAGCTTATACCTTTAACTGTCTCGGATTTCCTAGTTTTCTCTAATGATGTTTAGATCTGACGGACGATCGCCGACTAAGAAGAGCACTACGCACTTCAACGAAAACTGATTGGTGCGTGTGAATCATTATTTCGCAATCGTTTCCACTTTAATTCGCTTAGTTCCATTGATCCATTGTCTTCTACCTTTAATGAACGGTTGGTATTGTTCCCCACCTGGGATTGACTGAATGGAATTGATTCCCGGCAAGTTTCACCGTGGCATCTGTATAGATATCTGGTTATAGCAGTACCACCGACATTAACCTAGTTCTCTGAGGCATATAGAATGTTGTGGGGGGCACTATAGCTCAAGTGTGGGAAACTGGTGAACTATGTGTCTGTATATAACCAACGTGCTATTCTCTAATGTATTCTTTCCGGTAACTTGCATGCAGCCAGTAACCGAGGGAGGAGGAGCTAATGAAATATTGCAAATATGCTAATATTTGGACAAAAATAACAGACGAGGATTGCTGAACTATTCAACATGGATCCCAATGAGCTAGAACTGTGTCACCGGCGTGGCTAGGCTTGGTTAGCTTGGGTATTAAATGGTACATATGGGTGTTAAGCCTGGTGGGTCGGACAGGTCAGTCCAAGGAAAAGAACGCCCCTCATAAGATACTAACATTCCGATTCTCATTTTTTGATATCCTCTCAGGCAGCGTCCGCCGCACGTAATCGCCTCCCACTGGGAAGCAGCGTTGAAGTTCGTAGGAATAGTTTCTGGAAACCTGCTCCTCAAATCTTCAAAAGTGGATGTACTTTGAGCTATTAAAACTAACTTATGGTTTCACCAATTCAGGGCAAAATATCCCAGAGCCATACACTTACAAATTCTGCGGCCAATTTAAGGATTTGTCCCGATAGCGTGGTTATTCACTATAGTTTGATATCCAGAATGAACAGTGGAGAAGCTAGGACAGTGCAATCGTAGACTAACCCTCCAGCATCAGTTGTGTTTCTCGACTCCCAGAAGTTGTGAGGCCTCCCGATTGGATGGAAATTGCCAGGTCAGGATCGTTCAATTCGCTGGAGGCAAACGTTGAAGAAGGATGTTGGTGGGGAGTGGATAGACGATAAATGCACCTAATGTTATAATTTCGTGCGCCATAGTTCTGATATCTACCCACTCTTCTGAAAAGTTTTACCTTGTCTTCCGCTGAGGGGGTTCACCTACCACAATAAGTCAGCAAATTAGTAGCACGCGACTTGCGTAAATGGTGTTATGCTACTTGGTTAACTTAGTATTGTTTTCTGTATGATAAAATTAGTGACCGATTTCATGATCCGTGGCTTGATAAGTTGGAGAGTTATTTCGCAGTGAAATGATGGTCATCACTGTCGTCCTTCCGTTGGATAAAGATGTTGAGCTTGGAACACTTATATAGATAACTAGCTAACTTTCGTAGTAAAAAAGAACAAGAAAAAGTGATCATACACAATAACACAGGAAACCTTATTGATACAGGGCCAGAACTTTTCACGGTAATCCAGTTGCACCTGTTGCCAAGTAAGGCTGCATCAGCAGAAGGCTGATTAATATAACACAATGCCTAAGTGCTAACTTACTAGCGCACTAGGACCAAGGTTCAATAACTGAACAAGTGGAGTGCCTAAGTTGAGTTCGACCATCTAAGTGTCTGGCACAAACTCTAGTGTCACAGGTGGCTAGTATCCAACATGCATGTTTTCGAGTCTTCTGTGCAGTCTGATTGATCTGAAATGCAAAGTAGAATGGTGCGTGCATTTCAGAGCATCTCGAGAGGGTCTCTCTGTATACTGACTGGTCAAATTCTAAAGACTGACGCGTTTGTACCTGCAAAAGGTTTTACACGCTCAAGGCGCTATACCGAATGTTGAAAGCAAGTTTTCGGAACAACTTTTAGGTAATCACAAGCGGCACAGTAGCTGAGGTGTTCCCCACCTCTAGCTAACGTGTATGATGATGATGATGATGAATCACAAGCCTCCAAATTTTCATACACTTGAGGATAGGAATTTAAGACGTGTCCGAAGTATACCCGATTGAACATGCTGCACAAAAGGGGAGACTAGTTAGCAAAACGTGTTAATGGCACAGTAAAATTGCACCAAGCGTCTACCGAACGGTCTCCAAAAGAAATTCCTCTTGCGTTATGCACCGTTACATCGTCGGATTTATTCTCACAGGGACCTATGGACTATCACTCGATTTGGCTTCGCAACCCCCTCCTAGTACTGTTCATCTGTTGGATATCTCGTTCGTGGATCACCAGCAAACTGTGTTCGTACAATATTGAAGTCATCCGTGCTTGAATCTAATCAGCAAATTTATTCTTCCTTTTGTCCTACAAGAACTCTTGTGGTCTTATTCTAAAGATCATTTCAAGCGTCATCCGAAAATCTTACTACCGTTCCTTCTAGTCGCTGTACAAAGCGATAGTTGTCAATTTGGTCCTCCCTCAGGACAGACACGCTCGCCAATAGACAGTACCTTCCAAGTCATTTTCTCTGTCTTCATCCTACCCTGAAAAGCCGCGACTTCCCGCCGCTAGTCCACCTACCGGCAAGATCGATAACATGCACGTCAACTACCTACTCTAGGAACGTTTGACTCATCTGGACGCAACACGTATTGTAGCGAGAACGACAAGACAGGGGGGTAGACGTTTATTGCACACCGAAAATGGGCACATGAGGGTCTCACGCGTGCCATCGAAAATCGACTAGATTTCCGTCCCACCACGCAACACAGGTACGGGTGTTAGAGGCGAGCCAGTCCTTCCGCCTCGGGAGCTCTGACTTGGAAGACCCGCCTTCCTGTTTTCGCCTCGATCTCCGCTTCTCTGTACCCGATTTGGATCGGTCAGGAGTCGTTCGAGAGCTCTCGACTTGCTTGTTCTGGGCTGTGTCAATCGGCTCGGCCTCGGTCCTGTGGGCTGCGCTAGCTGTGTATTTGTCTGATTTATTGCGCTGTCCACATATTCCCGCTCCACAGTTCCGGGCCCAGGCTCGTCGCTAGCCGTCTTTCGCGATCCGCTCTCAGCTAGCTCCGAAGAGCTCCACCGAGGCATTCTTGGAAGCGGCCCCTCTACAGTATGACCCCTCTGGAGCGACGGACGCAAACATCTGACTTCAAACTAGTGCCGATCGCCAAGTAACGAACAGTGACGCGAAGAAATACACGGGGCGTTAGTGTTTGTCCCCTTGCTACTCCTATTATAGCGTACACATCAATAGTCGCACTATTCCATCTTGTTACTGTGGGACCTTTACACATTATCACTAGCAACTGTGGTCATTCGTAGTTCCCTGCCCAATTATTTGCCGTGGTCAGATAGATCAGTAGAATTATTTTATTCTAAGCTGGTGGGAACGTAGATAAGTGAGACATCTACAACCTAGATCCTGAACTCTCCTTTTCTAAGTAATACCTTTTTGGAACTAAGGCAAGCCACAATGACTGCAAAAGTCTCACTTCCTAAGACGAGATTATTTACGAGATAAAAGGCACAAACCTTACCCGTTGCCGTGAAAGCAACGCTGACAAGGCGTGCTCAGAAGGTAGACCCAGCAACTGAGATACGCGGTGAAACATCTTCCGTGGAAACAGAGTTCAGATATTTCAAGACCCAAATGTATGCTATAGAAGCAATCATAAGACAGCTAACGCCACTAACGTACATTCTGGACCCGCCCCAAACCCAATGCACAGAGCAATTGAATAGAGCCGATAACTTCATAACTATTGCAACTGAATTTCACCAACACCGTTGTCATTTTTAATATTCTGGATAGGTATCCGACGGATAAATTAAAGGATAATCTCCTAGCGGCTGTTTCCTTATGTGACGCAGAAGGTGCTGTTGTAAGACTACGGAAGAACTCACACAAAAGCACTTGCCAGATATTCCTGAAGATCAACACCTCTGAGGTTGCCCGGTCGTTCATTAATAACCGGAATTTAATTTTAGTTACTACTGAATTGATTAGAGCAGATCGGACTCCGCTGAAAAGAGAGGTCCTGAAAAGAAGTACTATTTCAAAGTCTGAACAGTTGCTTTTAAAAGCCGATGTTTGTACTAAAGTTTACCGCATAATGTTGACCTCGATGACACTAAGGTACTGGATTCGAGTTACGCCGCGAGAAGATTTCTTGCGCAACCAAGTCAGAAGATATGACAGTCTTAAAAGAAGATACACTCAAACCTGTAACGCGTATTAGCGAGCTAAACGTTGAACTATCTAATCCAAATGAAAGTAATAAGCGATCTTATAGTCCAATCCCAGAATCGGGGTTTATCAAACAGATGCCAAAAAAGGAAAAGATTCCTTTCCAAGGAAATGCTGGCCAAATAAAAGACATGGCTTCAAATATACCCAATGGGTACAAATTGGCCGATATTCTGCGAACACTCAGAGGGAACCTAACATTAAAAGGGCGCTTTATCTCAGACATAACTCCACCCATCCTCGGCGGAGCATCTCGGCCCACTGCTCCACCATTTCTCAGACTCATCCAATATTACATCCATGCACTCCCAATGCCAGACGCTGAGACGGCTCATACCATTTATTGATCTAACATTTACGTCATCAACAAGCAATATAGCAAAACCTGAAAGCTTGATGGAACGATATGTAGCACCCACGGGTTCATGTAGCTTTACCGGCTACCAACATGTGCAACCCGAAACCGAAGTAGAGCAGTTTTTGCAACGGCTTAGACCTACCACCTTCAACTCTAGTTCCGAGTCTTGCCAGTCCAGTGGGGCATCCCTTTTTCAACCAGCTTTTAAATCTAGCACAACTATGCTAGTCTTACTGCGGCCTCAGTCTCCTGAGGTTTCCACCAACACCACCACCCCACCTTGGATGCCGATGCGTTCGGCAGCATAGCTATACCCCAATTTAGCAATGAAGTCCTATATCCGCCAAACCAGCAAGGCGCTGTCATGTTGCTTTTTATCAATGCTCCCTCTAAATAATAAAATACATACTATGCGCCATCTGCTTACTCTCTCAACTCCTGACTTCCTACTCCCAACTGAAACCTGGCATGATCCCCACACTCCAAATGAGTTCTGCCAAATATTTGGCTATTCGTCATCCATGCAAAACCGACAGGTTGGTAAGGGAGCCGGGTACGCTGTTTATGCACGGGACCAACTCCGTACTCAATTAATAGTATACCCGAAACTCAATATCATAAATGTATCCGTGTGGATTTCTACTGAAAGGAAATGCTCTCTTATTTTGGTTGGATGTATTTACAATCCACCCGGTTATGACGCGTTACTCTTAGAACACTTCACTTCTGCTCTTGAATTCGCTTCTGAGCTACCCTTCAGTCAAACGATAATCGGTGGTGACTAAAGTTTACCAGAGATTTCGTGGACAGCGTATACAGCGCCACCAAAATGATCGAGTTTCTTCTCCGAAGTCCGGGCCCAAGGATAGACTCAAGCGGTTCATAAAACTACCAGGGTAAACAATATTTTAGATCTCACAATGTGTAGTCCAAACTTGACCCTCCAATTAATCATTACCGTTGTGCCAAAAAGCGTTGCCCACCGTGACCCGGTAGCCAAAGGGGTAGTGGTGTGGGCTCCTATTCCACTGGTTGCGGGATCGAGGCCTGCTGTCTCCACCTGATGAGATGAAATTACATCGAAATGCGTCGTGGTTGTGCAGTGTTTTCGGGTGGACAACACCCGATTTCCAGCTACTTTGAATACGGTCCCAGTGATCGCCTTGACTAAGGTTCACTTTAATGTGAACCACAGTCCTCCATTACATTGAGATTGCGCGTCGCAATCCAGTTACACAACGTGTAGTCCAAACTTGACCCTCCAATTAATCATTACCGTTGTGCCAAAAAGCGTTGCCCACTGTGACCCGGTAGCCAAAGGGGTAGTGGTGTGGGCTCCTATTCCACTGGTTGCGGGATCGAGGCCTGCTGTCTCCAACTGATGAGATGAAATTACATCGAAACTCGTCGTGGTTGTGCAGTGTTTTCGGGTGGGCAATACCCAATTTCCATCAGCCTCGCGACCTCTTTACTTCTCAGACAGGATAATCCCTTTGACCAGTTGCGGTCCATTCGTGCCGTAAGGCTACTAACAGAGGTAAAGCGAGCGCTGATAAATGACAATAAATTTAAAGCATTGGTCAAGCTATTGAAGGCCAGCAATGACAGCCAAACTAAATCGGTATCATGCATCGTACCACCTGACAGATCCATGATCAGGGACCGCACCATAAGAGAGAACGCCATGAAGGAACATATTCCCATTTTGTTTACAACCACAAGCAAAAAACATACGATTAGCGCTCCTACTAATGTTGGCAAACTTAGCACAGTGCATTTTAATTACGCTGTCATTCAAGCTCAAATTGATCGACTACGGTTTTCGTTCCATCCTGGACTTGATGGCTTACCAACTTCTCTAATAACGTTTGATGGCCGGGACATATCGCTCTTGCTTCTAAACGTGTTTACCCTATTTATGAATTTGGTTTATCTACGAATCAATGGAAACATTGTCATAGAACCTAGATATAAGAATGGTTTAAAACAAGAAATAAAATATTGTCGTCCAATTAGCCACATACCGATTATTTCGAGAATGATGGAAAGATTTGTGAAGGAGAAAACTGTTATACACTTGCTGCCATTGAAATTAATAAACCCAGCTCAACATGTGTTTTTGCAAAGACGCTCATATCAGACTTGTCAGCTATCCTTTTTAAACCATTTGACAAGCTCCACTGACAATGGAAAAGCAACCATCAATCTCTTTATTAATATACAGTAGGCCTTTGACAGTCTGCCGCACAACAACCTCTTGGTGAAGTTAACCAACTTCGGGATCACTGCTCCCTTGCATTCATCGTTCAAAGCTTACCTATCTGGCCGTAAGCAGCAGGTACGAATAGGCGGTACTAAGTCTCCACCATTGAAGATCAAAAGTGGCGTGATTCAAGGAAGTATGTTAAGTCCCTTGCTCTTTCTAATGTATATCAATGATATAACTGAAAAACAAAATTTGGGACACCCTATATCTGCGGATCATATAAAAATACCATATACTTTCGATAACCGGTGTTGGAGCGACACCCTAGAAAACATTCGCACAGACTTACTGGCCTTGGAATCGTGGTGCACTGACTGGCTAATGTCTTTCTCAGCGGACAAGTGCAGTGTGTTAAGATCCAAGTGTGAACTTTGTCCGAATGCATTTTAGCTTTGTGGTAAACCCATCCCCTGCAATAAGACTATACGAGATCTGGGCATCCGGTACTCTGAATATTGGTGAACGAGTTGAATTCCGAACGGTCAGATCACGAAGAGGCATAAAACTTAAAATCATTTTCGATGCATGAACCTACACTGCACTTGTTTAAGACCTGTTTAAGGAGCTGTACTAGACTGCTGTTTGATTTTCTTTACAAGCAGCAGGGAACGTGACCGCATTTGTGCCTAGAAAACGTGTAGAGATCATTCACAAAGGCTCTCTTAACTCTTTGTCTAAAGTTAACTACTCTGAACGTTGTAAACTGTTACAACTGGAGCCACTGTGACTAAGACACATGAAGCTTGGATTAACATTCCTATTTGATTTGCTGCACAAGCGTCTTTTCGCCCCAAATATCAATATTCACTTCAAAAAATCTAGTTACGCAATTAGAAATACCAAGAACAGACTACCGGTGTTCAAAAGGGAAAATGTCCAAAGAAAATTCTTCCTAAACAGATACACTGAGTTCTGGAACAGTCTCCCTATTGAAATAAGAGCATGCGACTCATAACAGCTGTTTAAAAGAGCAGTTTCAAAGTGTCTGAAGGGGCAACACGTAAAAACAATGTTACAACTAAATTGCAAATAACAAGTGTTATTCGAAGAGGGGGCCGATAGGTAACTGCGTTGGTAACAAAATTACGTGAAATGTTCTACCAACATCGCATTCACTTAATCAAGCTCTCCTGAAGAGATGTATTGGAAAATGAGATATATTGTTGCCAAAACTCCCTTCACTCTTCTTCACCTGACCCACTTTTCTTCTTTACTCTGGAAATCATAACTCACAGACACAGCAAAAGTGTGGACTGCGGTGGAATCGTGAACTGAGATTGAGATAACCATTTTTGTCTCCTCTCCTTCATTTTCTGCTTACTCAGCCACGCTTACCATGCAGTCATACCAAAAAAGTGAGCTGAGCAAGAAACGCCAGCTTCATTCGCTTTTACCATTCGTTCTTCTCTTACTCGTATATGTTTCCCACGTCGTTCTCATATAAACATGTCAAGCACCACGGTACAACTAACCGATTCTGCTTCCAACGTCATCACTATTTCAAAAATTCTCATTTTTCCTCTTACTCGCTAACGCTTAGCGTACAGTTATATCAAAATATCTGTGCCAGTTGACAAGTGCCAATCATGTTCACCTCATACACAACAGACGAATCTCTCATTCAATCTGTCTCGGCTGCGAAAATTAAAGTAAATAGATACCCTCGTCTTTCTCCACTCTTCTTAGAACGCCACAGTGTATTGCAAATGAATTAAATGAGGATGTTTAAGTTCTGAAGTTTAAATGATGATGATGTGCTTAAATGATATGGTTTCAGCCTTAATCTTTTCCTATCCTCAAAATTGCTTCTTCTCCTTTGCCCAAGAAAATGTAAACTCGGTTCCATCCGCACAAGACCGCAGTCACGAAGTGATGCTATATTCTGTGCCCAAACAAGGCATTGAACTGCAAAAACCCGGTCGGATTAAAAATGTTTTTTTTATTTCTGCCTGACATATGGTATGTGCTGTTAACCTATACGCAAGCGTTGTAACAATATACTAATGCCGAACAGGGCCTGCCTCGTACAACCGAGAATATGCATCATTATTATTATTTGATATATGTGGAATGCGCACTCCGATACTTTGAATATGGCATAGATATTACATTAACTCAGAACTGTGGCAGGAAAGCGCTTAAGCTACAATTGTAATAGAAAAGACGTTACTAAAAAGGCAAAGTGATTTCTAAAGGCAGAAAAACACGAATTTACAGGTTGTTCTTAATTTGAGCGTTTTACATCGGGTTATACATTTGAACAGGTTCAGAATGACAGCAACGAATGGAACTACTTCCTTAGAACGAAATAAAGTGCACTACTGAACTGAGATGTTTTATCCAGTGGAAATTTATGATCGCTGCGATTCCGTCTCGAATGTGGCTCTTGAGTCATTGAGCCAGTTTGAATTTACAGAATGGATTACAAAGTATTTTGGAAGGAGTGGCACAAGGTAGTAATCTATTCGCATATTTACCGAAATGTATATGGTTGCATAAACCCGCACTAGGTATTCTATGTTAGTAGCTTAAAGAAGAAGCAGCTCGGCTACATTCGGCACGCTAATTGAGCACATGTCCCGGGGTAGGTATGGTTAACCAAGTAAGATTAGGCATAAGAAAGTGAGACTAAAATCGCTAAACGATAACCGAGTATAATAGCTAGTTCCCTTTAGTAGTTTAACAGTACACTTTGAAGACGAATACAAGCAGATGCGCGCATTTCCTATTGTCTCATCAGCAACGATACAGTAACAAGAAGTGATTAAGGTAAAGTTCAGAGTAATACCAAACTAATCGCATGTGGTGAGGGGGCCGGTGGCGATAGCCTTAGGACCAGAGCAACGTGAATTTGTTTTTCACACAGATCAGGTATAAGCAGGCTTATCGCCACGGACTCAAAGAGCAGCAAGAAGCATGAATTAGGAAGACGCAAGCACTTGTTCAGTTAACGGATTTCTAGTGAACCCATTCACCTGTGGCATCGCATTGTCGACCTAAGTTCCAAGTTTGTTAATACAAGTGTAGAAATATTTTTTCCCCAGACTATGTTGTATCGGTATGCATGTTCAGTGCTGAAACAGCTGCATTGGAACCAATTCATGAACCCTAATACCAACTTTAGCCGTAATACGTCCGTCAATTTGGATAAAATACAATCTACGCTAACAGGTCTGATGGCGAATCCTTGTCGTCTGATGCCAGTTCTCTGTGGTCTATTTCGGTGCTATCGTCCATTTTTGGTCAATTTTTTAGTGCGATGCCTACTAGGCTCTCGTCTACAGAACTAGCTGAGAGATGCCAATAAGAAAACCGTTACTTGTGATTCTGATAAAGATGTCCTGAATATATCCGATGTGCAACTTGATGATCTGCAACTACAAGCTTTATCTCTAGCTCCTGAGTAAAAATTACCTAGCAATAATATGAACGGACCATTAATCCAAACACGATTTGATAATTTTCTGACTAATTGATAGAACTACAAACGACTAGCCAGGACACTGTCGGTTGGTTTAGATATAAGCTGACTGATATCATTTATGAAGTTTTCATAGTGCCGGTGAGTGAGAAAGGCAAGCTCACAAGCCGGCACTTGCAGATCTTACGAGATTCAAAGGAAAAGGAAGTGGTTATTTTGTAGTCAGACAAAGGCTCAGGAGCAGCAAACATGAACAAATCGACAACATTTTTGGAACATTGAGCCACAAAAACAAATTTCAACGTATCGACCGACCGCAGTCTGTCAGAGATAGAAATTGGTATCATTAGTCAATTAGAATGCTTTCTATTATACTGCGTTATCAACCACTAGACAACAGGACCCTGAAGTCGAATGGCTCATCAAGGCTATAACTGTAGGAGTTGCTAAAGACGCACAAGGAAAGGATGCAACTCCACCAATTTTATCAATGGTATATTTTCCTCAGCGTAAATTGTCGAGCTAGTTAATCCGAATCTTAACCCGCTCAAACACTATCTTAAGCATTCCTTCGGACTCGTTGAAGGTCTCGACCAAATTAAGTTATGCGATAAGGTCATGTGTCATTTGCATGTTTGATCGTTGTTTACTAATGCTCTTTTGAGGTCGAGAGGTTCAGTGTGTTACTAGCGACAGAAATATTCAAGCAGTCACTGTTCCACGGCGCAGGAAACGTTGGTTGCCGTTTCTAACAAACCTCATAACGCTCAATAGATAGAGTAGATATGCGCAGCTCTTAAACCCGATTTCTTGTCAATAGCCTAAAAAGAAGCCTAAGTGGAGAGATCCCTCAATTTTCTTGCTTTAGACGATAGGTCGACGGCGTTATGGTGTTCGGTTCTTCTAGAATGTAAATTGAGCGCTTGCCGAATCAGCTTAACAGCGTCCACGTGGTTACATGTTTCTCATGAATTCGAGACGAAGGACCAGCTGTCGTACTTGGACATTCACATCAGCTAGCTCGATATCGGGCTTGTTTACCGGTTCGTATACCGGAAGACAACATGGTCCGGTCAACCTCCGCACTATCAGTTTCACATCAATTGGTCACGAGAGTTCACTGGTGCAAACTGCGTTCACTCATGCTGGGAATCTTTGCTCGAGGGCTTGCCTGGCTGAGAAGATGGGGACTAACAACTCTACGTGCATGGGAGGCTGCTACCCCAAAAAGCACCAGTGAGAAACCCATGCATGTACGATCGCCGTTAGAAATAACGTTGACAGCATGCAAGAGAAAGAGATACATCATGCTCCTAGTTAAAAGCAACGCTGTCCCAACGAGGAAAATCGATCGCCTAATATCTGTCACTGAGAGAAGCTACTGCGCCGCGAAGGTTCTAGTGATCAATAGAACCTGGAAACTGTCACTACTTTCAGCAATGGAAGAGGAGCACAGCTCCACCAAATCATATTGTGTGCAACAATTCGATTGTGAGGCTGATGATAAAGGAGAAAATTGACATCTTCTACCCGAACTTTCCCATACATTTCGACCACCTGGATTACTGCATTCTACTTCACAGGCTACAGATTTATGGTGCCGGAGATCACGCTCTTGCGCGGATTTGCAGCTTACTTTACCCAAAAAACTTCAAGCACGTGTCAGATGACCACCCTCCAATCAGACTGTGAACTACCGTGTGTCATAGGACTCAGTGCAGGGAGCGCGCTTATTCCTGGTGTTTATCAACGACCCGGAAAAAGTTAGCTCCTTCGATTCCCTGCTTTTCTCCGATGACGCTGAAATATGGCGAGTGAATAATAGCAAGATGACGACTTCCTCCAACTTGACGTATAGTACGTACATGAATTGGCAACGGGGGACCTACCTCAGCTTAACACAGCTAAGAGCAAGTTGATCCACCTGTGTCGTCAGCCTGTGAGTGTTCACAAGCTTGTGGTCTACACCTGGCAGTAGGTCTCTCAGGAGCGTGACTTGCATGATATGGGCTCACGACCATCTCGATCGTTCGAAACAACCGGAGTAGGGATGGAGAACACGTAAGCAACCTTTTGGCCTCCTTCACATAGCGTTCGGTCAGTCTGACCCCTCAAAAGTTTGTAAATGATTAAAGCCTACGCGCGATAGCACGTGGAATACGCCCTCCATGCGTGGCACATGTGCCAGAAACGCAATTCGTCTGTTGTCAAGACCCTTCAGAGAAGAGCATCTACGAATGTCAGGGGCCTCTTCCGGCGGCCCTACAAGTTTAGATTTAAGTCCATGGGAATGTACGGCCATAGATATCGCGCTTACAGAAGGACTTCATGATGGCGTATCAGACCCTGATGAAGCCGAACCATATTTGCCGCAAGCTGCTGGAACTAAACCACAACACCATCCTAAGAGGTCATCCATTGAAACTGACAATACAGTATAAATGGCTGGAATGCCAAAGCAATTTCTTCTCAGTCCGAGTGTATAAGCCGTGGTGCGCTCTCCCAAATTGTGTCGTCCCTACCCCTAGCCTAGCGATAGTTGTAAAAGACTTGAGAAAGTGTTGCCACAATCGCAATTTATTTTTATGTGATCAGGAGGCTATATAGCGCAATCAAACGGTGCTTTTTCCAAATTCTAACAGCTTGAAGTTAAACTTTGTATTATGTGAACATCTCGGCTCTTTTACGCAAGTCGGAATGTGAACAGAATGATGTGTCAACCAAAACACCCTTCATTTTAGCACAATGTTTTTTTCCAGATTATTCCACCCCATGGGACTTGTTAAGCGTTACATTTTTTACCAGTTATACGCCATTGTTTCCTTCGTTAAGTTTCAGGTTGGAGTGCATTTCCAGAATAGACAATGGGGGACGACACGCAACTACCAAAAGTCATGTGTTCAGACTCGACCGGAAATGCCACCAGATAGATTCAGTGACCAACGTTTACAGACCATGTACTGGCTCGCACTGTAGTTCACTACGGTACCCAGCCTCCATTACTGGGGTGGTCATGTGGATAAAACCGTGCATAGTATCGCAACTTTGGCGTCCGTAACTTCTGAGGGCAACTACGATTCAGTTACGTAGATGAAGTCCAGGCATTTGAGACCTGATGTAGCCGATAATCAACAAGCTTGCTCAGGAGGCCTCGCGTATTTTTGTACATGCAGGTAAGTATTTCTGATCTTGGTAATGAGTACGAGGACACGTGTCTTGGTTGGGATATTGCTCCGACGAGCGGAAGGTCATCCACTAATCGCTTTTTGGGTGGAGCAATAGTTAAAACATCTGTGCCAGGTCAAATGATTTCGCAAGTCGCCCATAGATCAACTATTTGTAAGGTATGGCGTGTGAGGAACAGTTTCGGCCGCTAGCTGCGTACTGTTACCCAAATCGTTGCATGTACTTGACTTGATTTAGTTGCTTAGGTCGCGTGTTTGATTGGGGTAGGTAACTTTGAGCCGGAGCTCAGAGGTTAGTCTGTAGCGATGCGCATCCCAGCACTTAAATGCACTAGTTGACATCTGTTTGAAAGGAGGCACTACATTCAAAAGCTCTGGATATATCACTCCTAACTCAGTGATCTACGTAGCCTCTATACTGATTAAGTTTCAGCATTTCCAAGAACAGGGTCCCGCGAATGCAGCGTTACTGCTCCTCGACGTAGGTGATCGTTTCACGCTCATCATCTCCTGCAACCCCGTGAACAAGTATGATTCTGACTACGGAGTCTTGCTAGGGGTGTTTCGACTGTTCATGCTTGATTCGCGAATATCCGGAAAGATGCTGACGAAACAGGACCCGTTTTGGAGACGAACTATCAATATCAGATTTGTCTTCGCTTTATCGGCAGATGTCAGCACAACTTGGAGAAGTCTCGGTCCACTGTAGTGCTTTGCGTTTGGGTGACGTATGACGCGGATCAGCCTGGCGCCGCAAGCCAAAACATCCAGGATTGCACATATGAAGTTCCACTGACTCATGTCATCCAGCTGTTTTCTTTTTGAGGGGACGTCGGTGCAGATTAATGAACTCACAGTGCCTGGTATCTTAATGGTGAGCTGTGCAGCCTAAGTTGTAGTCGACTGCCTCCAAGGTCTGCATATGATTGATGTAGGATGTGTACATCCAGTCCTGCCTCCTTCATATGTTTAAGATTAAGTGGGATTAAGTGAAGGCTTGATTGCCAGTTGTGCTTGTTGGCGGCTAAGTTCCAATCGCCACTTGTGTCAACAACCTTACAAGATTGCAAAAATTTTGGATGGTGAACAAAGCCTTGGTTGTAATTATTCCAACGGGACTTGGGATGGTTGTTCCATGCGAAGTAGTAAACTTGTGCTCCTAAGTTTCCGGCGGAAGTATGCCAACATTGCACTGTTGGGATAAAAGACAGGACGCACGGTTCAGATACAAAGATGATGTATACTCATTGGCTTTCTTCTAGCTGGTTAGGATGAGTGCATACGAAAGTGTCTTTGCTGAACACTGGGAAAGTAAGTCTGACTACAGTACTAGAGCAGTGGTTCACAACCTGGCGGCAATTACCCCCAAGAATGTATAATATAATTTTACAGGAGGTAAATATAAATATACAATAAATTTATCATCAAACTGTTGCCAAACAAAATTAATAACAAAAGGATCGGTAACAAAACATGTAACTAACTACCTAATCACTAATAATTTGCCATCAGTGACTAATCATTAGGAGTAGCCAGTGAATTAGACAAATTTCAAAAGTAAATGTCATTACCTAATATGTGAAAATAAGACTGAAAAGCAGCACAGCTAGATGGCGCCTATAACGGCTCGCTCAACGCTCGTTTTTCTTCTGAGTCAGTCATTCGCCGGGTCGAATTACAAAGTTGAGTGAACACTAATATAGAAGGATAGGTCAGTAGACTATGTAAAGGAGCGAGCGAATGTTTACAAAAAAGAAGAGACAAAACAGGCGATTAGAGTTCAGGAAGTATCGATACTGAGTGGTGGTGGGAAGCTGTCATTCCGGTCGGAGTTGGAAGGGATGATCGGAACAAATGCGAAGCTACTGATGTCTGTTCGTGTTGGCTCAGGAATCACAAATCAAAACAAGGAACGGAAGGAACTTGCCGCACGACTTACGGTGTGCACTAGCCGAAGGGGCACCCAACAAATCAGAAATTAATGGTGAGTTCGTTCGGTACAACCAGTTCCAAATCAGATAGTCGTCCACTATATCAATAGCCCCTACTCATGAGTATATCAGGAATTGTTAGCAATAACCAACAGTAACCGTCTCAATAACTTCCGTCCCCCCTTCCTAATTTGAAAATTGATAAAAAGTAAGTGTTTTCTTTAGTTGAGTGATTAAAAGTTATTAAAAATTGCATCCTTTTTCGAAATTAAAGCAAAGTATTAGATAGGTAATTGATAATTAGCTTTTTAAACTACTTTCTTTTGCTGCAATTGTTTATATTAAACCAGCTTTGTGGGTAACAGATACAAAATGGTTGAGAAACACCATCGTACTAGTCCAAAAGGAATGTGACTACTGGCGACTACGGCCGAATGTCAAAGATTCGTTAACTTAAAGCGTAATGTCAAGAGAACCAAAAATTACGGTAACTACATGCAACAACACATCTAATGTGCAACACATGGATGCTAAATTTCTCAGCTAGTAAACCATGCATTATGTCACATGTCTGTTTAATCCCTTAAGAGTCTGTTAAACTGAACAATGAACGTATCTGTGTGAAATTATCCAATTGTGATCTAGGCATACGATACTCTTCAAACTTTAATTTCTCAGAGCAAGCTGAGTATCAAATAGCAAGTGTCAAACGATCTGTGGCTAACATATGTCATAAAATCTATACAATCGCTGCCAGAATCGAGATTTTCAAAATGCACGTCCTGTCCATGAATACTGCAGCATGATCTATGGGAACATGCGAATGGGTGACAGGAAAGCTTTGGGAAACCTGCAAAGATCATTCACTAAGCGCTTGTTCAGTAAATCAATCCCCTTGACTTATCAGGAGCGCTGCCAGCATCTTAAGCTCGAGCCCCCTTGGTTGCGACGACTGAAACATAACCTGATGCTGATACACAATCTCATAAACCAAAGGACATACTCCAATCTGTGAACACTTAAAATTTAACATAACTTCACTCGGAATATCCGCAACAAAACCTGTACATTACGTGTGGCTAGAACCAGGACAGGTATCCGATCCAACTTCTTTCTTGTCGGATACGTTGTCGTGTAAAATAGCCTACCAGCCACAATCAGGTCTTGCGCAAACGCAAAAGCATTCCACATTCAGCTTAGCAAATTCCTGGACCAGAACTCGATAATGACCGTGTTTCCATCGAGTAAATCGTCACACGAGTTCTTTCAGGATGGACCAGAGAATATATAAGCAATGATTAAAGATGGTACAAAGAACTCGGCAACAACAAAAGTTACGTGATTCCAAATTATTTTGACATCATACATCCCATATTAGATATTTCACTCATGCATGAGCATGATAATTATTGTACCCATGATCTGTTCACAATCCAGGGACAGCTTTTCCTACAACCGGGAAATATGCGTATTATTATTATTAATCATGTTCAAAATCTGAATCAGAATAAGCCTCCAATTGATGTTTATAATGTTGCGATTGACATTTTACACGGTTCTGTAGATACAAGAAGCAGGAATGTCAGAAATGAACAATGAACAATGATTTATGTCGGGTAAAAACGCTTTGCTTGACAAGTCCCGCAGGATGGTGGGGGAAAAATACAATTATCAAACTATAGGTGGGTTATCTGTTTGAGTGGTTATCTAGCAGATACGCTGTTGAATAATAGTAGAGTATGTGGGAATTGAATGTGAACGATGTGGCAACATGGGGACAGCCATAGTTAATGTATTACACGTGAAAAGTAAAAATGGCATACCCACTTCTGTCTCGCTTCCTCAGGTTTAAGTAACATCCGCATCTGGTTTGGAGGGATAATTAATCTATTCCAAATTGCACCGTTTATGCAACAAAGTGATGGCGGCCAAGGGTAAGATCCAATCGTTTTTTGAAAATATCCTCGGTTGGGAGAAAACAAGGAAGTTTGGGAGAGAGTTCCAGGGTTGGTAAACCGGAAGAGCAAAATAATTGCACAAGCATTCCAAGCAGGTAAACTGTGCACACAATTTCAGAGGGTTACCTTTGCGATTGGCGTTACGGCTGAGTTTCAGCAAGTGACGGCATACGTTATTAGGAGCACTCAATATTTGGTAGACTAAAATGAGATCGCTGCAGAGCCTTCGGTAGCGATCACTGAAAACTCTCAGTGACTTCAACGTTTGATGATAGGACAGATTTAGTAGGCCCTTGGCGTGCTTTGTGGATCTGCGTTGTGGTTACTATAATACTTCTAAGTCGCGCTTCAACCA
Source organism: Dicrocoelium dendriticum (assembly GCA_944474145.2). NCBI lineage: Eukaryota > Metazoa > Platyhelminthes > Trematoda > Plagiorchiida > Dicrocoeliidae > Dicrocoelium > Dicrocoelium dendriticum. The sequence goes on along the minus strand of OX104063.1, from coordinate 125,389,943 downwards.
AAGTTGCCAATTTTGGATAGTGTATTAAACCTGAGGGCGCACGTAAGCGTTGTGCATCATGTGGAAGATGGATGGGTTGAATCTTCCGAATGTTCTCCGCAATAAGCCGACGGGCTGGTTTGCTCACTTCACAGTCGCCTCTGAATGTTTTGAATAGTTAAGGTCACTTTAAATGAGCACACCAAGGTCGCGTTCTTGAGAAGTTGTTTGCAATACATGTGACCAAAGCCTATACACGTAGTTATGTCTATGGCGCAGTTGAACAGCGTGACTTTTTCTACATTGAACGGTAGTGTGTTCTGATCTGACCAGTACGAAATCGTGTTGAGGTCACGCTGCAGCTATTCGTGCTTGTTCGATTCTTTGATCGCTCACCATAACTTGATATCATCAGCGAAGAGTAGGAGAACGGAAATAATTTCCGTCGCCAGATCGTTTATGAAAATCAAGAACAGATGGGGCCCGAACGCCCAGGCTTGTGGTACGCTGCACTCCACCTCAAAAAAATGAAGTAGCAGCCGAACTGAGCACAAGTTTAAACGTGTGCTTGTCACAAAGTTGTGCATTAGGTATAAATTCAGGAGAACGAGCATTCGTGGAGCCAAAACAATTGTAACCATGACGTTATTCCGATGGATATTTTGTCCAGTCGAACGTATTTGACAGAGCACCTCATTGGTGTTGAAGTTGTATTGTAGCTATTCATGGTGTTAGGTATCACAGTCATTTCACAAACGACATAGCCGGAACTTCGCAGACCGTCAGTTAAGCCTACAAAACAGACTTCCAAAAACCCATCTGGTGAAACACTGGATAACTGAAGTCAACGAATTTGGAGTTAAGCCTTATCATGCTCACCTTAATGGAACAACGCATATTCCTGTGTTGGCAATAAGCTTCTAGTAACTGATTAAACCTAAAACCTGCCTTTTCTTGTTGTACCAGACAATTGGGTTTGCATCGAAAGGACAAGTATGTTTCGCCACTCAGCTGTACTGACACATTCCGTTCGGAAGGCCTTAGACCATCTTTAGGCCGAATAGGCCTATCCTTTCAGATCTGAATTTAGACACTACAGAAATAATCAGATCAAACTAAAGTTGCTACTCGAAGTAAAGTCAGAATGTCCACCCAGGCACGCGGTTAATTACACAGCATACACACTTGTCGAATAGAAACTTGATCAACTGCAGCAAACACGTGGGGATAAAATCACAAACTTCTTACCATGGCCTACTGCACTTGCAATGGCTGTGAGCCCACTGTTACTACGCGTCTGTGTGCATATTTCTATACCAGTTAGTATGCTGTACTGCATTTCCTCAATACCCAGCTTAATTCCTCGAAGATATTTGCACAAAATGGAAGGAAAGTAAATTCTCTGTTATTATTGTCTTGGCAGATATTTATTGGCAATTGAACTTCGGATCTAAACTTGACAACTTTTTTCGATTAAGGCACCTTGCGTGCCCATATTTCGACCAGTTTGGAATGCTACCCTGAGTGTTATATCTGGTGTGGTAGCTTAACTGGGTGATATACTCCTTGTGGACGGATATTAAAACGAAGGTTTGATGACATGATGGGCAAAACAGAGAGAGTTGGCAACCGATACCGTCACTGATAAGTCATCCCGTAACAGTCCCACGGCAATACGACGGCCGAAATTGGAGGGCGGGAAAAGAGGTCGGAAGCGAAGTTTTGTGGAATGATGAGATCCCCACAACACTGCCACAGGGAGACGTGAACTAATGATGCGACAACTGCAGATGTTATAACCGAAGCAGCGACAATCTCGTGTTGCGTGATGCAATGCAAATGATCAATAATCGCCAGAATGTCGCAGCAAGCCACGGGACACGGCGCACTGTTGCAAAGCTTTGTACTCCCTTATACACTGCTGGTCAAGAGGATGTCCAGAAGAATAACTTGCTGGAGTTTCCAGTGGATGCGAATTTATTCCAGTCGCATCGTTGTTCCAGAAGTCTTGCGGTTGCGCGCCTGGAAGCAAGTGCATAAAGGTCTATTATAATTTGAACGCATTTAAGCACTTTCTCGGCCATACTTCTTTTATTAGATGGAAGATAACCAGTTAAAGGATATTTACCGTACTTGCTGTAAATGTGTCTGTGTATACAAGCTGCCGGTACGAACGACACATCTGCCTTGGCCTATACCGAGATGGCCACAGTCAAGGATTCAGGAAGATTTTACAGGCCCAGTTGATAGAATCCATTTGGAAACAGTGAATCACTTTTGACCAAGTTATCAGTGAAGAGAGAACGCACGTTACTATACACTGGCAAGCACTGCAATATTCCTACTGAGCACGTGGTAAACCAGGCCGATTAGCAGAAACCATTTTGTGAGACAACGGATCGCAGTTCACATTCTACAAATTTTTTGCTTTCTGTGCACATAATGAGATGCCACGCATGAGTACTGCACCGGGTCTCCATTAGCCAAGGAGCAAAGCAAGAGATTCACCGATAACACGAACTGATCATTGTAAACATTGCAGAAGCGTGCAACACAAGCATATAGGCTAGGAATTTGGTTAATTATTTACGAGGTTGCCAAAAATAGAAAAGCATTAGACAAAAATTCGCTAGCTGGTTCGAACGACAAGAGCGACTTATAAATTTGCATTGAGTTCATGCCATTAGCTTGTAAGACAAAGTCCACAATTATTCCAGAAAAGCACCAGAAGGCTATTTCCTTCTATAAGGACTCGTCAGGGACGCCAGTACGTCGACTACAGTAAGAAGCGGGCTTGCGACATTTAGGCACTAGCGGCTTTCGTCAGCAGTCAGCAACAAGTGCCACTGGACCACGGCTGACGGTTGAAGACCGCTACTATTTGCAGGCTAAGTGCGATATAGCGGGACCGATCCTGCACCTTAGATTTTCGACTCCTAAGCAACCACCGATATGACTGGCAAGCACTGCGCAAGAAAATCGAAAAGACGAGCTACGTGGCTATATTTAGTGACAAACCCAATGTCTTTTGTGCCTGCTCATAAGCACAGGATCAACTCGATAACTACATTCATCATGGGCTACCGTGACAATATGATGTGTGGTATCTGCATCAATACGTAGCTATGAATCAGTTAAGTTAATCACATGAAGCTAAACTGCACGGTGGTCATCGCGACGTCTAATAACAATGGATTTAATCCCAACGAGCTCTAGAAAACTGTGAAACGACTTCCACTATTTAACAACACGAGTAATGACTTTGGCACTTCGGCCATGAAATGCCGACAACAGATAAACGAAAAAGGAGGACAATAAGGTTATTCCAAAAAAAAACCATGAGTAATACCATGAATACCTAAAGCAGATACATTCTCGACGAAGAGCAGGGTTATAAAGCGAGTACATTCAGATGGGATTGAGTTAACATTCGTAACTGCTATTTAATATTTGTTGTACCTACTCAGTGACATCTGATTTAGTAAATACTTCCTTAATCCCACTATCAGGTGTTTCTGATAACAAATCACAGTTCCGCCCTGACGCTTACGCTATCTCTTTGGTTGGTTCCTAACATGCTCGGTACTTACTGGCTTTGGTGCGTCGCGCGCTTTCATTCCTTCGGTAGGTTTTCTTGGTCAAATGTCTGATGGCTTTTTCACTATACAAGTTACTACCGTTTCTGATGTAAAAATTCTTGCTCGTTTGCATTTCGTTGTTCTCGGTAACCTAGTTGATGCAAGCGGTCGCTGGACCGACACAAGGTAAACTTGTACGTCCAAAGCTTATATCCAATTCGTGACTCAGTTTATATGTAAGGCAACTGGTGAGGCGTAGAATGCTATTGATTCTTTAGGCAATATTCTGCAAACCGCAGCACTGGAGCATAGAATGGAGAGTAGGATGGATTGGATGTAACAGTCTGTCAACAGTGGGGCTTTTTGTCCATTCGCATGTCACATGACCGACCCCGCAGCAATTGAGCAATAGTATATATCGGGTATGAAAACAAACGCTTGACAAGTTCAGTAAGATAGTAGGGGTTAAAAAATCCAAGATACGTGAATCAGCAGGACATTTGTGGTAACACAGGTGTGAGTATTCGGGCTGTGATGGGATTCTCTTATCAGAGTGATCGGATGGACCAAACGGGTGAGCTTTACAGCCATTAGGAGACACGTGTAACGGATTCGATTACTGGACACGTGTGGATTACTCACGGTTTGTTTAACCCAGTAACAGGATGAACCTCATTGACTCATAAGGGGCGCTAGTAATGGATGTAAACAGAGAATTGATATCGAGGATTTCGGCTTGCCGAAGGTGCTGTAATTTTCGTTGAGTCGATTTTGTCGATTAAACGCTTGCCCTGAAGGACTGAGTACTGCAACATAAGGTCAAAGAAGTCCAGGATGAACCTCACCGGAGGCGTCCGGATGCTGATTAAATCACCGCCGACTATTCAACTTTCTGCTCCATGAAACATGGATTAACGGAACTTGGTGCGTACTTGACATCTGTGGCGCAGCAAGTGGATGGAGTACTGAACACTGGTGCGTTTGAATGAGCAGCCAAAAGCGTATCGTTTGGTCATGTTTCTAGACACAACCGCGGATGATGCGCGCCGTGTGCTAGAGACAATGTGATACGACAATGATAAACACCGCAATGATTTGGAGACCGTCATTGAAAGATTCCGTGGATTTTGCGGAAGCCAAGTCAACGAGAACTACTAGCGCTACATTTTATTTTCGTGAAGCAGGCACCCAAATAAATCTGTTGGCGCGTGCTTCACTGAGTTGAAGATTTTAGCCCGAACCTTGCTACTTCTGAAAACATATAAGTGACAGTCTTATAGGAGACAGGACAGTTCTACGAATCAAGGATGAAGGCACGAGAAAGCGGCTTTTGGGACAGCGCAACTTATCACTCCAGCAGTGATTTGATAGCCGCAACATTGAGTCCTCGGCCGCTTAACAAAACTAACAAAGAAAATAATATGCACTTCAAAAGGAGGAGACAAACGTTACATGTCGTTAATCACGGGGCGAAGTAATTGGATTCTGACAGTGCTGTCTGTTATGTCAAAACAACCGACTGTCTATGAGCTCGCCGGTCAGAGGTTACCACCGGTTTGGTCAGAGTTGTCCCAGCCCTCTAGTTAGCTTCTGAACGCAGCTCCGGTCCACAAAGCCGGATTGCAATTGCCTCAGCAACTTTTATACCATTCTTCGGCCAAGTTGTCTCCTTGGGCAATAGAATTAATCTGAACGGCAAAGGAGTGACGCTGAAGGGCCTACAGGTTGAGTTTGCTCAATTATTTGAGCCGTGCGCGCGCTGCTCACTTGTTCAGGTTTGTAGGTGTACTGGTATAGCCCGGCGCCTTCAATCAATAGGACCACAGACGCACTTAGTCATAGGGGTACAGGTGGGACGCTTCAGCTCCTACCAGCTACAGTGTCGGTGGCCAATGCACCATGTAGGAATTTGTTTCTCTGTACAAGAAAGCGATTCCTACCAATTAGAAAGAGAGTAGGGATTCGCACGACGATTGGATTGGTATCACGAGCCACAGCCAAATAATTTTGCCGTGTGATTTTGGACGTGCAGTGCACCTAGACGTAATGATTGGCTTGTATGTTCGGCACTCGAGGGAGGTGAAGAACATCATACTGAAAGCGTACGAGGAAGGAGACGATTGGAAGCAGGTCACTTACATACTGAAGGTGAACGTGAAAACTTGCCGCAACTGGATGCGTACGTAGTATACTCTGTTCGTCGAGACCTGATAGATAATTTTTAAGGAAGTAGCTGACTTTGCAGCATGCCCTGTGTCGAAAAAATGTGCGGTTATTAACGAGCTGGTTATTTTTTGTTTCCGGTTCTAAGACCAATCTGGTGGTGTTTCTTCACTCTCATATAGCCGCCTACTCGTACGATCAATGTATTCCGCTTCACAGGAGCATAAAATTGAGTAAATACACATTGAGTTGGTGTGGACAGGCCTCTTAACTCTTGGGTGCAGTGTCGCCATCAAAGCGCAGGTGCACTGTATTTGCATCTGTGTTGCTCGATAGGTGCATCTGAGTGTAAGTGAAAGGCGGTGTGACAGAACTTCCGTCGCAACTTCGCCGTTTTATGTTAACTGTAGAAAGATTATCTTAACTTCTACTGTAAAAGCTACTGGCTGTTTCTTCTGTTCAGTGTTGACCGTGATGAAGCTTTTGGATAACTATTCTCATATACAAATAAGGGTATGCACTCCAATCCCTCCGGAAACATGTCTTTCGAGCAGTTGGGTTCAGCCCAGCTCACTAGGGTATGTATCAAGTTCCGTTTAAAACAAAGTGGCATAAAACTGCAGCAATTCGTGTACCGCCGTTACACATATTTTTCCTATACAAGCAAGGCTGCAACACCCCCATCAAGTCTTATCATAGCAACATCGAGTAAATGAAGTCAATTGTTTTCCTCAACTTCGTAGATGAACTGTATTGATGGGTGACATGGCTTGAACGTGTTTGTTAGTTCCTCTAGACGCTTCTAGAGGTTTGAAACAAAACAAGGATATCGTCTACGTACCGGCAATACAGAGTGAGGCCTGTGCTCGATGAATTTAACTTCCCTGTTTTTGCATATACATGAAGACATGAGTGAGGAGCGGTCCCATTGGGGAATTCAACGCGACCCCATCACACTGTCGGTATAATTCGCTGTTAACTAAAACTGAACATTAAACGCGCATTGAGCAATAATTCCATTTGGATCACCTTGGGTACGCCAATAAGAATGTGGTTTGCATCAACAAGCTCACAGACGGAATTTATAGTCTTAACTAATGGTACTCTAGTGAAGGGTGAAGTGACGTCGAGGGATCACATGGTTAGATTCACAACGTTTGCATCACGTTCACTAAACACAAGTCCAAAAATATGCTTCATGCTTTGCCCTGCAATTCACTTGCGAATAGGCGGAAAAATCGCAACAAGCCACAGAGCAACTAAGTGATATGGTGAGTTTTTCACATCTCAGACAGGCCAAAGAGGGATATGAGCTTCGATTACCCTGACCTCTGATGCTATCTGCGATGGTAGTGCGTCTGTTGTAGGCGGCTCGTTAGTCGCAGGTGTCGCTGAGTTTGAGCCGGTGCTAAGCTCTTTAAGTGCTTGGAGTTCAGTCAGTGGCTGGTGTCGTTCGATGACACGACTTATTCCAATTGCTGCCAGTGGCAGGTCATTTGCAATTGCGAGGATGGCTTGGGTGGTTCTATGGAAACGTTACACTCACATTTCGCTGAGAATTCCTATGTCCATGTTAGACGTGGAAATGAGCTGTTTCATTTTTCGCAACAAAACTGAGTGCATCCGATCTCCCAGTTGCGGCTCCCTAAACAGTCACTGCCGTCGAACCTAATCGGATAGCTTGATTTGCTGAATAAAAGCGTGTTTGAGATACCCGTTTCCACTACCATTGGCTGATAAAATATTATGTCTTACCTGTGAGGATACACTGTAGTACACGATATAGTAACTGCATATACATAGCGAAATCAAAATTACTACTACAAATGTGAAAAGTAGATCCTAGGTACAAAAAGCAAAACAAAGGATCATCCTCCCAAAACGGTGTATTAACCATATAAGAGGATGGCTTATCCTCTAGAATTTTCATCGTGAGATATGAATAAGAATATAAGGCAGGTGAGAAAACATATTGATAACAACTAGTGCATCAGAAAATTGCAGAAACGAGCTCACACGTAGGGAAGGCAACATGGCGGCGACATGTTCTGGGCCGGGTCCACCAATTGTTAAGTGCAGCCTGGGTTGCTGGTCGGTAGCAATAACGACAACAACCACAACAACATCAGCAACAACAATAACAACAACAAGACCTGCCAACTACGGAACGGACGAGTCGATCTAGGGGGGCTAGACCCAACGTATTGTACTGGTTATAAGGAATAGAAAGCGAATCAGCAAGGGCAAGGAACCGCGTAGTAAGGTACTCATCGCCAGTAAAACAATTGGACGTTTCAAGATTCACAACAAAACAATCCAATGTAAAATATTGAAAGAGTACCTTTTCAGTTGCACTACAACCTCTGTTATTGCAAAGAACATTTGGCAGCTTACGGTAAATAGAAGGTGTCCAGTTAGCAAGTTACAATCTAGGGAGCCCTATTGTCAGTATCCACATTTTTTGGTCAAGTAAAAAGCAGCAAATCAAAGCGGAAATCCGATCCGAACGCGTCACGTCTAAATAAGATGCCGAGTGTTAACGATCCATGGTGTACCAGAATTGAAGCATGGTAATAACAGTGGTCCACAAAACACAACGTTGATAATGGAGGTATGTCACAGTTCCCTGTAACATGTAAAACGGGATGTTCAACGTCAACCATCGAGCTGCCACGGTAGTGGATCAAACATTTTGTAAATTATCTTAGCTGTGCCTCCCCACCTTAATTAACCACATCAGCGTTTACAAAGTACTCCCACGACTGAAGTGAAACCAGCTTATTGGCCTTGGTGGTCTGAATGTTCACTGAGCTTGGCAGTTTGGCTGCAAACGTTTCATCACCACTCGAAGTGACATCGTCATTGCGCGTTTATATAGCGGAGCGGGGTGGTACGGAGCCTTGCATCCCTGTCACCAATCGCTCTGAAAAGAGCGTGCAAATGCACTATAGGTTTGCAGTCAATGTTTAGCTACTGGTACCATCCCCGACATCTGAAAAGCACCAGGAATAATACCTGTGCTTAAGCGGGAATCAGAGACGTATCGGCCTACGATGTGCACTTCCGCTTCATTAAAGATGCCTGAAAAACTACTATTTCCACATTTTTACGAGCAAGAATGAGGGTGAAAGCAAACAGTTGGCTGACATGCTCGCGCGACCTATATTAGAAGCGGTTTCGTATCATGTGCATCCCATTGCATCTGCTTTGGATAAAATATGCAAGGGTATACGACTCCTGTTTGTCGATTATGCTAATATCTTTGAGAGCGCTAACAGACAACTACTACTGAAGCTTTTGTTCGAATACGGTGTCCCTCATACGCAAGTAATGCAATGCATGACTGCTTTACAAATCGCGCACATTTCACGCAGTTATGCCGTAGCATTTCTACAATCATAATCAATTGTGCGGTCTTGCAACTAGTTATTCTATCGCCCTATTATTTTGCTCCCAATTTTAAATGTCTGTCCAAACCAACCTGTCAACATAATGATGACGTCGTCCTAGTGTGCCTAACCACAATAATTGTGAAAACTTGGATGCTCAAGCGAGGGTTCGAGGTACTCTTGACTTAGTCAAGCTTTTGCTTCCCATCCTTTAACATTTTTGTGTTGTGATACCACATCCTCTTTTCTGCGCCCGACTGACTACTTTCTATCGTAAAAACCTCTTTTCATTTGGTCATGTGTGACCAAGGTACCCCTCGATTTTATCCCGCAAATTTATTCGGCCTTCTTTGTCTTAAAATTTATCCTGGTCAACAAATCTTCCTGAAACATTTCAATAAGTCAGAAACATATCCTTTTATTCCTTTAAGCACAAATTTCTCACGTGCGGCATGTGCTAATTCCAAGATTTGTATACGCATGTATTATCCCCTATTGTTTTGTATGCTTCCACCGTTATTTGCCCCAGACTCGTGAGCAGGGATTACACTCTTCGTGTCTGATCACCTTTTATTTACCGATAGTCAGGATTCGGCATAGAATCCTTCGTTGAAGCGTTTTAACTCTTCACCCAAGGTTTTTAGCGACCATTCTCATCCCCTACACATTGTTTTAGAAGCACGACATCCATTTTGCCCATGTGGTCGATATTTTAAGCGTTATTTTTCAGCACCTCATATTGCAACTCCATCTTGCCTTACCAGTCTTGCTTGATAGTCGACCCAATAGTTAGTGTGTATCAAATTCGAAAACGTTCACTTGCTTGCAAATAAACTCCTTTTGCTTTTTGTCAATTCGCAGTATTTTCCAATCGCTTCTAAGTCATGGCATATCTGCTCTTTTGTTGTGGATTGCTGAGGCTGCTCCTAAACGAGTGTACAAAACTTATCTTGATTTGACTTAAATTGACTTGCAGCACCAATGTTTCAAGTCACAGGAGTCCGGCTGCGACGTTGTCTGAAGATTGAATTTCTCTAACATTATGGACAAAAACTGATCTTTATTAGTGCTATTTGCGGTACTCTGTTAGGTCCTGTCGTTTTTGAGAAGCTCATACCAAAAGATCTTAGGGACACTAAGAATCACGAAGTCGACGAACTGACCTTAATACGGTCTGCGCTTTGTCACGCTGCCGTGTGACTGCCGCACCGCCACACTTTATATCGGCTCGCGCTTTACTCGCTGTGGTCAATCCAGTTCTCCAAACACATTCTTGTGCGTACGCTCGTTTGAACCAGTTCGACGAGTGCTACTCAGTGCTCTCTACCTCTTGGGTCTAACTTGTGGATCATATTGTTACTCCCGCCCTCAGTTTCGACACATTCTTCATCGAGTTCTGCTTGTGAAATCACATCACTCCCGAGCTTTTCAAAAATAATTTTAGTCTCGTTCGGTAGAAAATGCTGAGGACTCTCAAACGACCCTGTAGCGATCCCTACAGGCGGCAGCATAATAAAGGTACGAGACATTTTGCGTTGTTTGCCTACGAGACATCGCGTCCGAGACATGTAGAGTAGTGTGCCAAATTCCCGCGTTCGTCCTCATTTAATGCGACCCCATCGATATCTGTTGCTCCTCTGTGTGCTTGTGTGCGTACGGCCGAATCCCACTATCTGCGCGCGGCTGTAAATGAGAGACAGGCACTGTCTTGTTGGACTGACCTTGACGCCGGATCAATGAATCCTGGGTAGGACTAACCACCACACGTTCACGTGCCCTGATGAGTGCTAATAACTGAGTCGCGGTGCCTAAAATCGCCTGTCGAACGTACAATACCATGGTTAAAATCGGGGTTTCCTGTGGCTATTGCCAAACCTCTTTCCATGCGAAATGCGAGAAAATCACATCAAGCGAGTACAGGCTGATCAGCAGCTGCCCCGACTTGTTTTGGTTCTGTGCGAAGTGCAATGCTGTCGTAAGTGCGCTGTCCCAGAAGTATGAAAAGATTACAGACGTACTTGAGAAGATGTTTCGGCAGGAACAAGCATAGCAGAATGTCTGACATAGACCCCTCCACCAAAATTCACTGCAAGCCAACTCAACGACGCCGAATGCTACACCAATAAAGTTGCTCCCACAAACACTGCCAATCATCCAAATCGCCCAAGCGTTGCCGAAACACTTCACTCCTAGCCCATTTACAGCAATTGCTCACAAATCCATTTCTTCCCACCAGACAGCCGAAACCCAGGAAATATGCAAATACCAGTGACAGCTGGGGCGTTGTCGTATCAAAGTGCATGCAAAAATCAGACGTTGCTGTTTCTGTCACCACACCCATCACTAATGTGAAAGGCAACGCTGCACGGATGCACAGCAAATCGCTGAGTCTCCCAACTACGGTCCATACTCTCAAGGAAGACAATAATAAAAATTGGATGCCCTATGTATAATATGTACCAACGTTCCTGAGTAAACGTCAAATTCTTTGAAGGGGAAAAAGGTGGATGACCTGAACCAATGGAATGTCATAAGTAACATTCTCGGTATTTTAACTAAACCCTCCAACTTGACGAGAAGCACCCGTCACCCAAATCCCAAGCGTTATGGCGAAGCCAGACTTCGGGTTGTGCTAAATTCTATCGAGGAGGTGGGAGCAGTGTTGATTTCAACTGCTTGTTTCCAGAACGAAATTGGTCTGGTCCTCGTATTTCCAAACCTTCCATGGGGCGAACACAAGTGAGCAAGACAGAGCTTCCGGCCAAAAACCGCAGCCAGAACCGCTTTTGTCCACGACCCCCCCCCCAGTCGCAAGAGCATAATCAATGCAAAGCAAAGGCACACGACCAGGAGCAGTGGCGCTATATTCGTGCGACCATCCTCACAAATGACGTTGTTCCTACTTCTCCCTCGAGAGTGCCGAGATCAGAACGCCACAACAGGTACGGCCTAATTATAGTTAAGGTTGTGCTACAAACTAGTAAGATGGCATTTACGCTACTGGAACGATGGCATTCACTTCGGAACAGACTTCCAACCGAGCTCAGGTTCAAAACGGCGGGCGACACTGTTGTCCGACTTAAAGCACCGCCACAGCGGGCTAAAGAAGTAGTGATCTTATTCGAAATTCACACCGGAAGCAGGTCTGAGGAAAGTGAAAATCTTCCTGTGCAATCACACATTACAACCACTTGATCAACGTAGTTGAGGCGACCGATCGGGAATTCTTGAAAGGTGACTCACCTGAGAGCGCCCGGATTCAGTTTGTTGGACGTTTCAGCAATCTAATCGCAACTGCTTCAGAAACGAAGAGGGTTCTCTCCATCAGTTTTTCGTCTTTCATCAGAAGTAGAACCCGCAAGCGCATGTTAATAAGGAATGCAGCCTCGCACACTTACAGAGCTCATCCTAGTCCCTAAACCTGGCGCAATTATGTGACCCAGTGCAACCACTGTAACATGTTTGTCCATGTGGACAACTTGACTCTCCAATAACATTTGGCCTGTAAATTTGCTGACAACAGAAAGTCCCATACAAGCATGTTAACACCATCCGCAAAGTGAAGCTGAGTATCCCCCCCACTTAACACACCAGTCGGAGTGGCACAGAGTGCCGAAGAGGCAGCCAACACCCTACGGATGTAGTATGTCCCAAACCTCCGTAGAGATGTCCGCCAGTGTTACATACCCACATCCCTCTCCCCAACTTCAACACTTACCAACATTGAATTTACTGCCACATCTGCATTGAAGAAGCTGCTCTCACTACGCACCTACTGCTCTCCCGGAATCAACTATATTCATCCCAGTGCGCTGAACGTACCAGCAACAACTCTGGCCGGGCCATTATCGCATTTCTTGCAAACGTGCTTGGATAAGCAAATTTTGCTTACCATGTGAAAAATAGCTTAATCACTTAAATTTTCTAAAGCGAAATAATCGCTCGGAACCCGCAAACTATCGCCCAGTAGTCCTCTTTCCTATGCTCTCAAAAGTGATGAACGCAATCGTCGCTGAGGCTTTGGTAGACCATCTAGAACGCCACAACATCACAGCAACACGGTTTCTTCCAGCACCGTTCATGCACTACCAACCTACTGATTGCATCCATTAGTTGGACGGGAGCGGCCGATACAGCCTGCGACCGACTGTACCACCGCATTCTTCTTCGCAGGCTCAAAATCTATGAAGTTGGTGATCCTATCCTTAGGTGGATCAGGAATTTCCTGTAGGATCGGCAAGTGCAGGTCAGAGTTCAAAGTGCGCTGTCCGATCCGATTTATATCGAATGTGGAGTTTCACAATTATCAGTCCTGAGGCTGCGTCTGCTGCTCGTGTTCACTAACGAGCGTACGCATTTGATTGCCTGACTTTTCTTGCTGTTCGCTGAAGATGTTAAGAGGTGGCGGACGATGACCGACCCAGCCGATCACGATGCACTTCAGGTAGACCTAGACAGAGCGTACGGGTGGACACTCCACAATCTGCTCCGGTTCAATTTGGGGAAGTGTAAGGTGGTTCATCGACGAACTTCACATACAAACTTGCAGATCATGTCCTGCAAGCAGTCACCCAGCAGTGCGACCTTGGGGTACCAGTTAAGGCTGATCTGGGTTGATCAGAACAATCTGAGGTGTCAAATAATAGGAACCAACATGTTGGCGTGCTACGGAGGGCATTTGGAAGGTTTCATCTTTCTGTCTTTTCGTAGGTTCTTAGCATCTACGTGCAGCTTCATGTGGGATATGCAATCCAGGCGTTGCAGCCATGACACAAGCAAGACCTTCCAGCACTCGAGACTGCACAGTGACGAGCCAAGAAGCAAGTCAAAGGGTTGTTCAATCTTCCTTATCAACTAAGACTGAGGATCTTAAATTATTCAGTGACCGGTACCGTCGCCTACTTGTCGATCTTCTTAGGGCTTAGCAGATTCTTAGGAACCCAAACCACGTCTACCGCCACCTACAACAACTGAGCCACAAGACGAATTTGAGGGGCCACCAATTCAAGTTAGCCACGCAATACAGTCGGCTAAAATGTGGACGGAACTTTTATTTTCTTCGTGTGTGTCAGCCATCGAACGCCCTTCCAAATTACGTTGTTTCCGGCCCCCAATTGACCCGTGTTTAAAAGAAGCCTTGATGTTTCCCCAACCCACCTACACTACGAGATATAGCCTGTGTCTCGACAGACGACATAATACGACGAAAAATGCACAACCAGAATTAATCTACACAACTGTGTTTGGCTCTTTCTGCGTACCTCCGTGGTAACACTGTTGTGTCCACAAAAAAGATTTTCATTTTATCCGTTTGTTTGCTATTCACCATGTTGTGGTTCTCTTTTTGGCTATCCTTCGGGACTTTATAAGCATCCGCTTTTTTGTCTATGAAATACCATTGTTTAATTGTCCATTGAACATTCCTTGGTTCACCATGGTGAACTTAGTTTGGGTGTTTTGATAATGTGAACTCAATTGACCTTTTTGGTCTAAATTCCCATTTTCTGACGTGGAGTCCCTTGCTTTTGGTCACCAAGTTTGGTAGACGCTGGCTGTCCGCGTGCTTGTGAGTTTTGGTGTTTGGAGTACCTGACTCTACGCTGTTAAATATACGCTTGCCTTGCTACTCCTTTCCAAGTTTGGTCTTAACTTTGTGCAGTGGCAGTCTAGTTCTGTTGCCGTTGGTTTCGAGGCGACTGCTATACCAGCCGTAGCACGCCGCACAATCCCAGTCAGTTTGTCACATTTCTCTGCCAGCATGGTGATGCACTTTGTGAGTGGGTTCTTCATACATTCTGAAGATAATTCAATAGAGCTTGGTGTGCTCTTTCTTTTTTGCCTCTGTTAGGGGTAGCTTTATAAACATGTGATGTGATTTCTTACCAGCTGCATGTTATTCCGATGAGCATGGTCTTGGTGTATGACTTCAAGGGCCCACAGGATCTGTTCTGAAGACAAGTTGGATAATGAGTTGACGCTCATTCAGAATGTGCTGCGCGAAAACGAATATCCTGATCGTTTCATTTTTAGGAACATGCAAAGTAAACCCGACCAGTTGCAGATTCAGACAGCAGAGAAAAAAGAACTTTTCATTCGACTACCCTTCAAGGGAGACGTCGCTGCTGAGCGTGTAACGAGAAGCCTTTCAACAGCTGTCAAGTCAACTTTTCCAGCGGCCAAGCTTAGGTGTACTTTTCCACGGAGCCACTCATCTGTATTTACAACAAGGACAAGTTACCGACGCTGACCGCTTCTATGGTGATTTATCAGTTCAAGTGTGCGTGTGACGCTACTTACATCGGTCGAACGGCGCGGCAACTGTCGAAACGCATTAAGGAGCACCTACCACGCTGGTTGCGTCGAGGCGGTACTGGAGCTATAACAAGCTCAGTTATGGCTCATCTGGTTGATAGTGGGCATGAGGTTGACCCAGTCAGTGCCTTTCGAATACTGTACAGGGTCCCTCCACTCCAGTCGAAAGGCCTGCGCCTCCGCACCCTTGCTACTGCCGAGGCGATCAGCATTCGGTTGTATCAACCGCTTCTGTGTGCACAAAAGAAGCTGATCGAAGCTGTTAAGCTACCTTGGCCAGCCAAAACGGGTCCTTCGGAGAGCAACGGCAATTGTGCAACTGTACCCCAGCCCTAGTTTGCTGTTTGTTACTGGTTCATGCCTCTGGTTGACACGTGATCAATCTCATTTGAACTGATCGTTAATCCACTTGTACTTGCCCATTGCTATTTCCTCCATATGATTGTACAGGTCTGAAGATGAATCATCGAAAACAATTGTTCACGTTTAGTCTTTTGTTCTTGAAAATCGTAAAGATGTTTTATACGCATGAAAAGTGTATGCCATGGGTTTCGTTTTGCTGTGCTTCGAACCATGCTGCTCTTAACGTATATTACACGGATTAATTGCACGTACCGTCTGATTAACAACCGTTTGCGCGCTGAGAATGTCGGGACGAGCACACGGTGTCAGTTAGCATTGATCTAAAGGGTGGACAGCAGGTGTGATCATAGCTGACGGAGGTCAACACATGACTGCAGTCTAGTGCTTTTCCGGACATGTAAACGACTATCTGATTTGGAAACTGGCTGCGAAGAATCTCACTTAATTACATCAAAATCCCCTACTCATGAGTACATCAAAATATATCCGCTCTGACAGTTTCTAAATGCTATGTCGTACATAGCTACTGTTAGTGGACGTCGTGTCTCTCGGGGCCAACCCTGTCCTCTGCAACGTTCGTAACTTGCATGGCAGTGGAGGATAAGACGCGCTATATCGCAGTTAGCTTGTAAATCATGACGCTCTAAAGTTGTCCCCGTGGCCCAGTGGCATAAGCTGCTGACTGGCGGTTCAAGCCGCTGTTGGTCATGGGTTCGAATCAAGATGGATCAGATGGATGCGGACTACTGACGATGCCAAACAGTCTGAAACTGCAGTCCAGTGCTTCTCCGGGCATGTGAACTACTATTTGATTTGGAAACTGGCTGCGAAGAATCTCACTTAAGTACATGACTTTTTGTTGCAGGCAGTGGGCGCTTGGCTATCGATTGAGACTGGCTTCGGTTTAGCGAAAAGTTGTCGAGCGTTGAGGAAGGAAGTTGAATGCATCCAAGTTAGGCGGTTGTTAGGTCGATGATAAATAAATATGCTACAGCCATCAAACGGACTGTAAAATTATCGTAGTATCAAATCGATGGATAAGGCTAAGAGCAATTTCTCGGTTGAGAGTACATTTATGCTATGCACCTAATCAGTGGGTTAGAAGCACGCGTGCATTTCAGTGAAGAATCTGCTAACATTGGAGCCGCGAATGCAACAATGAAACGTGACGCATAATTGTGTAATCGTAGATCCAATAGATAGCACTGGTAAATCCTGGTGGAATCTAAATGATCACAATAAAGTGCATCAACATTTTTGGTATTTTAAGTCCACGATGGAGAGGAGGGTCTAAACAGTGTGACTATTTGACGGACGGACTAAATGTAATGAAAAGCGGTATTGCTGAGTAGTATGGCTCCTGATAACGGCTTTTAACTCTTATCAGAAGAAGAGCGGATGATAAGTTAAACACAATGGAATTGTGACTAACTGTTAGGTGGCGGAGCATTATGAGCCATTACCGCCTTTTCGCTACGTAAAGTCACTTTTCCCACAGGAAGGTCCATTGTAGGACTAACGAACTTAGAGCTTAGGCTATACTCAACTCTATTAATCATTATGCCAGTGGACCGTCGCTAGACCTCACAGAGTTTGTCCGTGATTACTCCTTAGAAAGCTCAGACCCAGCTGATGATTTTATACATGCACCTGTTTTAAAAGCTTTGTAAGGATGGTAACCAGCTTTTACTGTTTTGTTAGAATATTGTGCACTGGGTGAGTGTGTATTACACTGTACATTCACGCGGCCTATGACGTGTGGAAACGTGAGTAAATGAGTCTTCTCCATGCTGTTGCCTGCGTTTGCACGTAAGGAGTGGAGTGTCTTTGCCAACTACACATTTATCACTGTCATGTTTGTCAGTACGAGGGCAGAAGCTAGCTGTGCTAAAGTATACCCTGATGGTATAGGTAGAACTTCGTCACATCTAGGCTCACTCAGACAGCCGCCACAAGCCCGGAAAAGCACTGTACGCACGTGACGAAGTTCTACCTATACCATTCAACTCCCCTACTGCTCTTCTGTAATCAGTACGAAGAACAAACTGCTTATAATGCCATAAGATAATTGGCGGCTTAAGTTTGATAAGCTCGTCGCTTGGTGAGGGGGCTACCCTGTCCTCTGCACGGCAGTAACGTGTAAGTCAGTGGATAGTGAGCGGCGCTATATCACATCCAGTAACTTATTCACGATGGTCGTTGCCGTCCCCCGTAGCTCAGTGGTCTCAACCACGGACTGGCAACAGTCGAGTTGCGGTTTCGAGCCCTACCAAGGGTCCGATGGAATGCGCACTGCTGATGATTCCCGAAAGGATGAAACGCGCGTACAGTGCTTTTCCGGAATTGTGGCGGCTGTCTGAGTGAGCCTAGATGTGACGAAGTTCTACCTATACCATTCAACTCCCCCTACTACTCTTCTATACCCTGATAGGCTTTTCAGGAATGGTGAAAGAGGCAAAATTCTTCTTCATTTTAGGCAACACTTTTCTAGGTCTAGTGCGTTGTAATGACCTGTCAGTTGAATTTCGTTTTCCAATTCAGTGTCTGTCGGACTTGATGAACCAGTGAGGTTTTGCTGCGGGTACTGAACAGAGTCGGGCATGGCAATCATAAAGATATTTCTTCAGTTTTCTTATAAAAAATTTTTCACTCTCGGCCATAATATACTGCTTTTTTATTAGTGCGGTAGTGTATGGTGGACTGAAAAGCAGAAGTTTACAAGACCCACATGATAGATACGCAAAAAAAGTAAAGCAAAATGTTCTAATGTGGAAACTGAAGTAGCCATTGCACTTTATCAAACTGTTGTGTAAGGTTTATCACTAAGATGAAAGTATAAGAGTCTCTCGAATGTCATCATGTCTGGTGGGTTCACTACATATCTTGGTAAGGCATTCCAGTGAGAACAGATTCTCAGTGAGTAGAAATACTTTCTACAATGCAACCGGAATAGTTGCGTCATTAGTTTCAGGTGCTTGCCTCGACTTTGTTTTAAGCGGCTAGGATCAACAGTGATGTACATGGATGCCGGCTTTCAGTTAGTATGCGGTATGTGAGAATTAGATCTCTGCGAAGTCGTCAATATTCTTAGGAGAATACACCGAGTACATGAAGAGGCAGTTCGTAACTTAGACCGGATACTCCACGCTTTACTTCTGTGGCTCTTCCTTGGGGTTGTTCCAATAAGCAAATATCTCGTTTTAACCATGCACACTAGGCCTGAATTGCATACTCAACGTGAGGACGAATATAGGAGGCAATCCGCATTGGTACTAGCCGTCGCTCAAAGTGCCGAGAGCTCACCTCAAAAGTCACAAGTTTAAGTTCGCCACACTTGCAGGTTTCCAACATTAGAGCGAATTGCCAAGCCTCTCTTGCACGATTATACCTAAGTCGCGTTCACTAGTCACCTGTTACAGGACGTGTTGCAACAAAAGGTATGTGTTGACGAAGCTGCTGCGCACCGTCAGCAGGTGGCACTTTGCAGGTTTCAGTGGGAGCTGGTTCGCTTCTGCCCATTCGTTAATCCGAGTCAGATGTTTCGGGAGGTAGAAACGGTCGGATGGTGAGCGAATTGCTATCCATATTTTAGCATCGTCTGCAAATATTTGCATCGGGGATAGAATGTCTGCTGGAAACTCCTTAATGTAGACTAAAAACAGTAGCGGACCGAGGACGGATTCTTGTGGTACACCATCGGAGACGCATAGGCTTTCGGAGTGAGTATCGGCTACTCTTATTTCGATTTCTCTGTCGTGTAAATAGTCTTCCAACCAAGTGAGCAGGGAACCACTGATACCGTAGGCAGCAACCTTTTGGAGGAAAAGGAAGTGATTGACCCAGTGGAATGCTTTAGCAAAATCCAAGTAATGCACATCTACAGGGAATCCTTCATCAGCTTCTCTGGTCCAAGTGTCCCGACTAAGCAGCAAATTGATGAGACAAGGTCGTCTGTGTCTGAAACCATGTTGGGTATTAGATTATATATAGATTAGATATATAGATATATAGAGATAGATAGAGATAGATAGATAGATATATAGATAGATATATAGATATATATAGATTATATATAGACTTCCAAAGTATCGCGTCAGTTCATCTGTAATTATCGATTCCATAACTTTTGATAAAACAGGCAGGAGAGTAATAGGTCGGTAGTTGGCAGGATCCGATCGCTTACCTCCTTTGTATATTGGAGTGATAGTTCCATTTTCCACTCAGATGGGAGTTTATGGGAGTTAAGCAGACCCTGGAAAGAGGTTGCAAGTGGTGCTACTATGGTGGGAAAAGGGTTTTCAGTAATTTTGGACAGATCATATCGATTCCAGGGGGCACTGTACTCACGGAGAGAATGTAATTTGCTTGCAACAGATGCTGGAGTAGAGGTTGCTGCTAAATTGTGCAGCTCAAAATAGTCCGTAATAGTCCGCTGAGTCCCACTTTCTTTATCAACAATACTGGCAAAGCACACATAATAAAACGTTAGGACTGAATGGTCGCTACGGCCCGGTGGAGGATCGTGTGCTACTGACTGAAGCATCAACTCTTCGTTAGTCCGGATTAAGTCTAGGAGTGATGGCTTGTTTGAACCGCGATGGTTATAAAAAGCTACCATATCCATGACTTCAAGGAGCTTTACATCAAGTCAAGAAATTGCTTTATGCACCATGCATTGGTGAGTATTCATCTACAATTTAAATGATGGCCCATTAGGGGACATCGATGCCATTGAAGGAACAGTAAAGTGGTCCATTATAACATAGTAGGAGTACTTCTGTGAAACAGCATAGAGCAGAACGGTTAACAGGGTTTTATCGCTGTCTGATGACTAGTTCGAAGGTCTATAGGTAACTGCTAAGATGTAAGCATCACGCGTCTTGTGTGAACCAAGATCTCGACCTGCCAAGTGCAGTCGGCAAAATAGTGCGTCGGGAATAACAAGGGAATTTTCAGTAAGTACCTCACATTTCAAATAATCTCGATAGTAGAGAGCAACACCGCCACCGCGAGATGGACGATCATTTCGAATGACTGTGACGAGAGGATCTGCGTTCTCCGCTTGTCTGAGCTACGATTGACCTTCGGTTTGTTGCTCACTGGATTCCCGGTCGACAAATTTCTCCGGTCCATGGATCAATGGTCGCTATACACTTTTAGGTTGCTCTGGTCACGCCGTTTGGGCTGCCTCAGTTGACTGCACCGGCCAGCGGGTTTGCTAGCAGTGGGTTACAAGGCTCACAGGCTTTGTGCAGTGAAATGCACCTAAAAATATGGTGGTAACTTGAGATAACAAAAACGTTCGTAGCTATAGTACACAGTGGTGCACAGTACTAAGTTACATATTGTCTGACAGCCTTAAAGAAGTTCTGTCGAATGACATCCCAAAGGTACTAATGAAACTCAAATAAGCAAACTTACTAACATTGGCCTTAGTGAATGGACTTCCGAAGACTTCCTTTGTGGTGAACCAGCGTGTCGTTAAACTTACTTCAAAAATATAGACCCCGTTGGCTAGAGCTCGGTGATCCGAACCGATTGAGCGGACTTCCGTAAAGGTGGCACAAGTACGTGAGGGGATAAATTCAGTTTAACATAGAGCACAGGAGTACACCATTAGCACGCACC
Organism: Dicrocoelium dendriticum; assembly: GCA_944474145.2. Taxonomy (NCBI): domain Eukaryota; kingdom Metazoa; phylum Platyhelminthes; class Trematoda; order Plagiorchiida; family Dicrocoeliidae; genus Dicrocoelium; species Dicrocoelium dendriticum. The sequence continues at coordinate 125,368,531 of OX104063.1, read as the reverse complement.
CGCTGACAAGGTGAACGCCGAGGTCTAATTCTTCGGCTGAAGGATATACATGGAAGGATTAGGTGATGGCATGTGGATGATATCAGACCACCATCAGTTGCGTGTGATTTGTCAGCTTAGTCGAATTGGAATTTACAAGAATTTGTCTATTATTGGAATAAGGTTTGCCTCCGATCTCCAGATGTACCATATTGTGGGAAAAACTGACCTCGTCATTGAAACGTTTCCATATTGGTCGCCATTTGGTAACGGTCTAACACAATTTGCAATATTTCGGAAGTGAAATACTTTCAGTTACATGACACTGCATCAAAATTTACCTCTTCTATCACAGGACCGTTCAATCTCTGGTTGTGACACAATGAATTCTTAAACTTTTGTACTCCAGCGTTCTGTGGGTGTTCTGATCAAATGTGGTAGATCTTCGTACTTGAGACACTGGTTCGACTGAGCAGAAGTTGGTACTTGGTGTGTGGTATCGCTCTTCCGCTCATCTGTGTGCCCGTCGCTTTCCGGGCTATTAAAATGGAAGAACTATGTGTGCTTTATGTGGTCTGCTGTACACGGGACGCAGTTAGTTGGTTTACTCGCATTTGCATACACGTGGTTTGTTCAACAATGCTCTGGGATTCGATTATCCAAGTAGGACGATAGTCATGCTTGATCATGACTAGACTGTTTGCAATACTGAAAGATAAGAGAACTGCACCAGGTAGATTTAGTAGCTTAGGTGTTGATTTGACCATTCTCTACTAGACTACCCGTTGTCACAATACCTGACAAAGTTATATTTTTAATGGTAATCCGCACCTCATATATTAATTACCATTGGTGCCGTCCGCAAGATTTGTTGGATTATTACTTTTCTCTTTAACACACTCTTAATCATGCTTGGAATTAGCGGACGCGGATATTTCGGCTATGGTTATAAGCAGTGCGTTCAGTTGAAATCCTCATTCCCGACCCGTCCTTTTCTTAACTGTCCTTAGATGTATAGCTTCCGCAGCCTGGTAGGCCGAAGGTCAAAATATTCATTCATTAGACCAAAGGCTCCCATTGTTACTCACCGTAGAGGAACTGGTTTTAGCAGATAACTTTAAATTAATTATGACCTGCAGCCGTGAGAACAAGTCACGGTGAAACTTTTCTACTTCAAGTAATGACCTAATATGCAGTATGCCTGAGGTTTACCTTACAGAACATCTTAGTACTTGCCAAAACTTCTCAGAGCAATGTGATTGCATAGCACATATTACTAGGTTTTATTGAACTTTGGTCCTTTATGCAATACTGTCATAAACAATGTACAACTGGACACTAGTTGGGGAAATTGGCAAACGCTTTTACGGTAGATAGGCGGTTGTATAAGTTCACAAGTGCACCAGCATCCGTGCAATAACGCTGCTAAAATACTGATTTAGAGTACGGAAAATAAGTGCTACTTCTAGCAGCTTAAACTTACCTACAAAGTTTTGACAAATATCACATTGTCTTTGCGAATAAACGTGAGCAAATCCTACTCAAATTCGCCCATCTTGTCCATAGATACGCGGATATTCATCCGCGTCTCTGTGCATGATCGTACCGTTAAACGCCATATGAAACGTATTGTTTGAGTGGCTCAGGGCATACATGCAAATGACAATCGAAGTGCAGTGCATTCGTCGTTCCAGTAGAACCGCACACTCGAAATCCGAAGTAAAACCACATAAACAAGCACACAAGTTTGCATCCGGTCTAGTCGTCGCATGATTGCCCCGAAAAGTTTATCATGCCACTCGGATTGGTCGTCAGCTTACCGTCAGATCGATCGGTGAGCCAGACACAGAAGTAGGCGGTAGTTGAACTGTATAACAGTGTGAATGAAACGGCAGTTGGCTACTTTCACGAAAGTGATCCGCAGCCATGAACGGCTGGTTCACATTTTCGAAAATATGCCTTTTTGCCCTGAACTTTATATTTTTGGTGAGTTTCAGTAGATGAAAATTGTCTCCGTTCTTGAGTAAGGTAGTAATGTCTATAAATGTGTCCTTGATGGAAGTCCAAAATATAACAACTTCGCAATCTTCTATTTTTAGATAATTGGACTGCTGATGATTGCCATAGGAATATGGAATATCGTGGAAAGCGCATCATTCTTTGAAGCAATCGCATTTTTCGGTAAAACACCCACAACCGTGCCAGCGCTCTTTGCGGACACTGAGGCGATGAGGATTTTCGCCTGGATTCTTGTAATCGTTGGGGGTTTGGCCTTCGTTATATCCTTTCTTGCTTGCTGGGGTGTAGCTAGTGAAAACAAATGGATCCTTATTACGGTGAGCTTTGTTGCATTATTTATCCACATGTCTTACTGAACGTAACGTCGGAAAACACTGCACTCACCAGCTAGGTAATATAAAAGCAGTAATGGGTGTGGTGTACCACTTTTTCATGGGTAGCAGCGTAAAGATAATCGTAAGCGACAGAATCGCTTGGGGCTAGAGTGACTCGTAAAATCTCCCGGGTCCAACGAAAAAAGGAAGCTGAGAAGTTAACTACGGTACTAGTAAACAAAATAGAATTCAAATACATATTTGCATACCTTAACAGCGCCTGTTCACTCCTGCAACAACCGGGCCTTCGAAAAGTTGCACAATGAAATAGCGTCACTTTACTTGCCACCGTACAGCAAGGCCACACAGCACAGACTCAAAGAGAAAAATACAAAGGTTCTTTTTAATGTGTCCGAAATATTCTCCCATTGGTCCGCGGTACGGCGCACAGGAAGATACAAGATGTCATTACGTTCAAATGGAATGATATTAACGCGTCTCATTGTGGATATAGGATCAAGAACCAAGAAGGGTCTTGGTGCCCTTGGGGTTAGTAGCACGGGTGAGAGTGCACGATCGTCACAGCGGGTTTGGGATGAAACCACGGAGAGATGGTTAGGAAAACAGTGATTAGAATAATAACCCGTAGGGGCAGGCGTCATATAAGTTTATCGGGAATAAGTCTCGATACAATGGTACGAGTTGCAAGGAAAACATTGGGCTTTGCATGGTAACTCGCACGGAGGTAGACAAATAGTGGGTTATCCGGGATCTTGACAGTCGGCACGGATGATGTGATTATCTGACTATGATCCTGACATGTAGGCTGCGGTTTTCACGGTAATTCTTCCGCCTACAATAATGGCCAGTTTCTTTATCCATGTATAACAGGGCAAGGTTTTATTAGAATAAGTGTTGTGATGGATCAACTATTCTACACAGTTAATAGAGACTATACAATGAATAGTAAACTTTAAACCACGGCACTGCACCGGCAAGCTCACACCCACCTGTATATATCTCCGGTGTATATAGGAAAGAAATTTGATCCAAAAAAGCTTTGTTTGTGTTGGCTGTGATGTACTGGATATCATAACATAGTACAAGGATGTCGATCGTTGATTGTTGGTTATGTAAATGAGATGTGTGTATTTTTCTCACAAAATGTGACTAGGAATGTTAGATATTTCCACATGTGTACACACTGTGTACCAAAACGGATATGCTGTTTGGGGTTAAACGCAGGCTTATTCTACAAAAGGTCCAAAGTTCACAGTCAAGCAAACTGTCTGATTCAGTGACTGCATAAACATACATGACGCCCTTCGTACGACCGAAAAGAATCTGTAGCTGGAATTCAAAATGTGTAAAATTTAAACATTTACCCGTCACACCCACCATCTTGTCAACAAGTGCACGCACCGGTAGAAATGTTTCGTACAAGCCATAAAATTTAGTACCATTTGCTGCAGTATCGTTCCGGAGTTTTCAACAATAACAGGTTTGCGAACCTGGTTACGGCTTATTTCAATTACTTAACCTATTGCAATCAAGTCGCAAGAAATCGCTGAATCTATTTCTCCTTCATCATAACCTTTGAATCAGTTATTAAGTGAATAAGTGAGCAAAACGGGGTATTGTCAAGCTAAACCTATCGGCAGAAATCGTCTCAGTAGCATGTCCATTCGGCGATAGGCAAATGCTTTAAGACTACCGCTTGCATTTTTTTATAATATACAAATATCTTGGCAGTTAACGGTACTTCATGGTCGTAAAACTCTGCAGTTATTCCTCACTGGATCCGGGCGGAACATGGACGAATAGCTTCTTCGCAGTAGGATATTTTTGACATTTAAAGGATCTTGTATTTCATATATGTTTTATATATGGTACTGCAGTTTCCCCCATTTCATAAAATAGGTAGTGAATCAGACGTTGCACTTTTTGTCTTACCAATAAAAGTAATTCCAATCAATGAATGGATAACACACAATTAACTATTTGTGCGCCATCCACCTGAAAGGTGCACGTCGGCTAAAAGCAGCAGATATTAAGACATGAGCCAACGACTGTAGGGACTAAAAGCATTGCCTTACAATAGTTTTATCTGAGAGTGCACAGGACGAAATCCAAAGTTAGTATATCCAGCGAAATGAAACCTTAACTGAAAAGGGTTAAACGCCGAAATCATGCTGCTGATTCAATACTTTACTTTTTCAGTATGCAGCAGTGGTGTCATTTTTGGTTCTTGTGGAGGTGCTATTTGTGATCCTGCTGTTCGGTCTGGAGCATCAGGTAAGTGCCATATCTCCCAGTGAAATAAACGCAACTGTAACTTTTATGAGTCGTCAACTGACTATTTCGTGTGAACAGTGATTTACAACGGGTAACAACGAGTGTGTCGTAAGTCCCCGTAGGATGACCGGAGAAATGTTCATCAAACCAAATGCAGAGTGATTGGAGAAAATGGGAAAATTCAGGTTTTGGTTGACTCACTATGCTATTCACATTAACACATATGCAGTCTCCCTCATCGCTACTTAACGGAAACGACTGCTGAATACAGTGCTTGGTTTGCGTAATTTCAACTGTCGACTTACACGGGATATATCCCGAAATGGACAGTGTGTCCGCAAGGTGATTTTTGATCAGGATTTATTTTGAGGCCAAGATAACATTTATTAGGAGAGCTTTCCGTGTTAAGGACATCCGACAAACATTTCGTCAGCATTCCAGTCGACTGGAGTGCAAGTCCAATTTGAGCTGATGATCACTCATGTTGGCGTTGTGGGCAACCCACAACAGAACACGGCACGCGTGAACGGGGGTACGCCAGTGGTTGGTGAACCTTGATAAAGTCACCGCCAGCTCCGATATTCACTGCTGTACAAACCTAGGGCTTGCAGTCTGAATGTGTTGGTAAAGTGAAATAATCACCGAACGAATTTAGTCGATCTAAATTGAGGGTCGTCAACCACATCAATATCATGATTTCAGAAGGTTTGAATACAAATCGGTTTTTTGCTAGGGTTTTATTGTGGCAACGTTTCGCCCTTGATACAAGAGCTTCTTCAGGCCAGGTGAATAGTTACAAAATTGGCTTAGCTTTTTATGGGAACGTAAGTTGAAGGTTGCAAGTCCTAACATGAACAATTGCATAATAATGTTACAGGTCAATAGGTCAAGTGGCCACGCTAATGAAACAACAAGCATCGAGCGTTTCTCATTGATCCACCTTAGCGGTCGTTCACATGTGAGGCATTCCTTTTCTTGCAGCTGCTGATTCACGCTCCGACTTGAGTTCGTCCGCCGATACCTTTTCTGACTGACCGGGTTAGCACAGTCCGCCAAGCGTTCGATAACTCCACCCCGTCTGTTCTGTTCACACGGTTATTAGTCTTAGTAATCTCGATCGCCTCAGCAATTAACCGTTGGCCTGTTGCTGGTAATCCCCTCCTAAATATCTCGACATTGTCCAAATCAATCGCGTGTCCTGCCTCTAGCGCATGTACGGCCACCGCTGAATCTTTTAGTAGGGCCCTGTATTCAGGCTCATTTCTCGGTGGACGCGAAACGTACCTCTTGTGTTCTGCTATCCTCGTGCGTAGCTCTCTCGCTGTTTGACCTATGTACACGTGTTCACAGTCTTTGCAATTGATTTTGTAAACACAATTTGTCGTCCTGTCTCTTGGAAGTGGATCCTTCAAACGCACAAGTGCTGAATACAGCGTTTGGCCCTTCCGAAAAACCACTCTTATTTTCTCCTTGTTTAGTACTCGTCTGATTGCTACTGAGGTTCCCTTTTTATAGGGGATTCCCACTGTCCCAATCCACTCCGTTGTGCGTCGCGGAGGTGGATTTAGAGCTCGCTGCAATTGGCGTTTCACTAACCGCCTCGGATATCCACTGCCTATTAATTTGCTCACCGTCTCCTTACGAGCGGCCTTCCTGTCCTCCTCCTCTGTACACAGAGTCTGGGCTCTGTGAAACAGAGAGGATGTGATAGCGGCATAGACTTGTTTTGGATAACCCGAACTGTAAGGAAGTACTCCGTCCGTATCTGTCGGCTTGCGATATATCGTCGTCTTTAGCCGTCCACCGATCCTGTGAACTAGGCAATCGAGGAATGGCAATGTGCCACTGCAAGATTCTAGTTCCATAGTAAAGTTTATATTTCCATTAATGGAGTTCAGATTATCTGGAAACGCCTCCTTCATATCTCGCTTCATAACCACAAACGTATCATCCACGTAGCGCTACCAAATCTTTGGCGAACTACCGGAGTTTGTCAGCGCCCTTCTCTCAAAGTCTCCCATATACAGATTTGCCAATACGGGGGATATTGGTGACCCTATGGCAAGTCCCTGTTCTTGAGAGTACAGTCTCGAATTGAAAGTGAAATACGACATATTAAGGCATACTCTAATTCCATCGATTATCTGATCTACCGTGAGTTTCGTTTGCTGCTCCAGGCTATTGTCCTCAGTAAGACAACGCTGTGCTATACACAATGCGTCATCCTTGGGCACGTTAGTGAATAGGGAACTAACATCGGAACTAACCATTATTTCGTCTGGCGCGATGTCCAGACATGCTACCTTTCGCGCGAACTAATAAGAGTTCCGTACGAAGCTATTTGTTCTCCCTGTTAGAGGTTGCAACAAAGCTGCCAAATATCGTGCTAGTTCGTGCGTTGGAGAAACGATGCCATCTACAATGGGCCGAACGGGAACTTCCGGAACACTCGGTTCCAAACATATTCCGAGATATTGAATCAATATACGGACCACGTTTTCGAAAACTGGCTAGTGAATTCGTGGGAGAACAAATAGCTTCGTACGGAACTCTTATTAGTTCGCGCGAAAGGTAGCATGTCTGGACATCGCGCCAGACGAAATAATGGTTAGTTCCGATGTTAGTTCCCTATTCACTAACGTGCCCAAGGATGACGCATTGTGTATAGCACAGCGTTGTCTTACTGAGGACAATAGCCTGGAGCAGCAAACGAAACTCACGGTAGATCAGATAATCGATGGAATTAGAGTATGCCTTAATATGTCGTATTTCACTTTCAATTCGAGACTGTACTCTCAAGAACAGGGACTTGCCATAGGGTCACCAATATCCCCCGTATTGGCAAATCTGTATATGGGAGACTTTGAGAGAAGGGCGCTGACAAACTCCGGTAGTTCGCCAAAGATTTGGTGGCGCTACGTGGATGATACGTTTGTGGTTATGAAGCGAGATATGAAGGAGGCGTTTCCAGATAATCTGAACTCCATTAATGGAAATATAAACTTTACTATGGAACTAGAATCTTGCAGTGGCACATTGCCATTCCTCGATTGCCTAGTTCACAGGATCGGTGGACGGCTAAAGACGACGATATATCGCAAGCCGACAGATACGGACGGAGTACTTCCTTACAGTTCGGGTTATCCAAAACAAGTCTATGCCGCTATCACATCCTCTCTGTTTCACAGAGCCCAGACTCTGTGTACAGAGGAGGAGGACAGGAAGGCCGCTCGTAAGGAGACGGTGAGCAAATTAATAGGCAGTGGATATCCGAGGCGGTTAGTGAAACGCCAATTGCAGCGAGCTCTAAATCCACCTCCGCGACGCACAACGGAGTGGATTGGGACAGTGGGAATCCCCTATAAAAAGGGAACCTCAGTAGCAATCAGACGAGTACTAAACAAGGAGAAAATAAGAGTGGTTTTTCGGAAGGGCCAAACGCTGTATTCAGCACTTGTGCGTTTGAAGGATCCACTTCCAAGAGACAGGACGACAAATTGTGTTTACAAAATCAATTGCAAAGACTGTGAACACGTGTACATAGGTCAAACAGCGAGAGAGCTACGCACGAGGATAGCAGAACACAAGAGGTACGTTTCGCGTCCACCAAGAAATGAGCCTGAATACAGGGCCCTACTAAAAGATTCAGCGGTGGCCGTACATGCGCTAGAGGCAGGACACGCGATTGATTTGGACAATGTCGAGATATTTAGGAGGGGATTACCAGCAACAGGCCAACGGTTAATTGCTGAGGCGATCGAGATTACTAAGACTAATAACCGTGTGAACAGAACAGACGGGGTGGAGTTATCGAACGCTTGGCGGACTGTGTTAACCCGGTCAGTCAGAAGAGGTATCGGCGGACGAACTCAGGTCGGAGCGTGAATCAGCAGCTGCAAGAAAAGGAATGCCTCACATGTGAACGACCGCTGACGTGGATCAATGAGAAACGCTCGATGCTTGTTGTTTCATTAGCGTGGCCACTTGACCTATTGACCTGTAACATTATTATCCAATTGTTCATGTTATGACTTGCAACCTTCAACTTACGTTCCCATAAAAAGCTAAGCCAATTTTGTAACGATTCACCTGGCCTGAAGAAGCTCTTGTGTCAAGGGCGAAACGTTGCCACAATAAAACCCTAGCAAAAAACCGATTTGTATTCAGACCTTCTGAAATTATGAAATCACAGTCGGTTCCTGGCATATTCCGATATATTACCTCAATATCATGTTTGCGTCAGGGACGCAATGCTTGAATCGCGTACTGTACACGTGACCTCGTGTAGGTGTTAAGGGTTTGCATAAAGATAGTTCGAACTTCGTAATGTACTTTATTGGAGGTTAAGAGACTAGCGGATTCTTGCCGAGGCCTTTTCTGCTTGTTTTGAGCTGCTAGGATCATCATGTAATATTACACCGAAATAGTTTACCTGTGCAGTACAACACAACTTCTGATCTCCAATTCGATTTCATGGGTATGCTGATGGCATCTGCTCACAACTTCGCCTAGGTGTCTTGCCGGATCTTGACATCGTCCGCAGAAATTTGAGAGTTCGACCGGACTACAATGATAAGATTATTTATGAAGACTAGGAAAATACCTGGTCCCTGTATTAAATCTTGGGGTAAATGGAAGCATAGCACGAGCATTTTAAGTGTAACGAAATCTTGTTCTCTTGTCCTCTAACGACAACAAATACAGTTGTCAGACGAGAGCGAGTTCGCTCAGTAATGAGCAACGATATGTTCCAATATTCTGATATATTCTGAAAAAGTAACAGGGCTAAGAAATATGGATTTTCATATAGTTAATAACTTGACCACTGAAACCAGCTCGCGGCAGCGCAAAACACAATACATCTGTAAAAGCACTGTGAAACTGGTTTTCCTATTGGATTTTGTCAGTGTGGCAAACCTCCCGGCTTCTCAGTGAATCGAACTTATGTTTTCTAGGCTACCGCAGATTAAGTTACTAGTCCATCAGTGACCACAGCATAGCATCACGATCGATAAGTTTAGTGGGATGCAACGTTGCTCACGTTCTACTGACAAAAAAAGCAATAATGTTTTGCCAGTTGGAGATATATATATCTATATCTATATATAGATATAGATATATATATCTACAAGTGGCAAAAGTTTGTTGCTATTTCTGTCAGTAGAAGGCCGCACGTCACTTTTTGCATGTTGAGGTTCGTTGCTGGAATCTGCATTCCACGTAAAGGAATGTACGCTGAGTGACGGACTACACCCAGATTGTGTTATGCATTGCAACTTCTCGAGCTGCTTGCTTATATCATGCATTTTTCAGTGGGGGCCGAAGCTCACACAAGAAATCACGGATACGTTTTCCACAAACTACGTTGGAAGTATGGGTGCTTTCGAGCCGACCAAATACGATCCGTTCTCCTTGGCAATGGATGCCTATATGCTCAAGGTAAGTTCCATTGATGGCAATATGTACAAATTTTTATTGCATATCCAGCAAACATCAACTGAAATAGCAGTTCTTGAAGAAGTTGATCCAAGAGGAGAAAGCAAGTGGGCTGAAAAAAGAAAGAGTGTAGTTTGGGTAATAAACATAAACAGATTTTGCTGTTTCTTAAAGACGACCCCATTATCTTTCTGTCTTCCTTTGAACTGTACCGTGTATCCCTAGGATGGCAAATTAGGCTTGCTAGGTCCTTTGTCAGCGAAAGTGGATGGTATATCAAATCATATATATCCTGGTGTCGGGCTATACATGAGGTGAGCTATATTTTCCTGGTCATCATGGATAGAGAGTATCTGAAAGTTTGGCCAGAATTTGTATTTTAGAACTATTCGCATGGCTCGACCATTTCAGATATTGCTAACAAACATTTGCACAGTTAAATTTAAGTGCATATTTCCCACGATTTGTGGTGTGACCATTTATACAGATAGGTACCATCATTTTTGCACATCCTGCTGCGTTACACGAATGAATATGGCAAATAGACAGCTCATTTTTACTGTAAGTTGGGATGAAGTTGCTTTCTTCTCAATGCAGCCCAGCTAACCATACATTTGTGCACCCATTATTGTGCATACGCAAACCAGATAGACTTGGCGATACAAATGCTTGACGATAGAAACTACAATCGATCCAGAATGAAACAACACTAACGCTGCGCGGGTCTTGAACCCTGGTATCTCCTTAACAACAAGCATTTAGACGTTAAAGCCGTGAATCGTTTTCTCTTTCATGGTTGTTTGCTTCATTAACATGGACTGTCTATAATTTATAGAGGAAATTCCAGTAGTCTAACCATGCAGGTGGTAAGAGTGCCATTTTAGACATCAGCAGTACGTATCGCAGACTGATTGAATTCAACCGACATAAATGAACCAAATAGTGTCATAAGGTAGATCAAATTCGAACGCCGCATTCCGGAACAGAAGGTATGGAAACTAATCTCATTTAATGCATGCTGACTCCGCACCAACGTCCCCATGTCTAGAGAGGGTTTGCGACATGAGGTATGCATGCAGGCAGATGGAAAGCAGAAGTACCCCATCTAGAACAGTTCCGCTATTCAGTTCCAATCTAGGGACTCCTTGCATTATCAGGTCGATAGAATAAGATCAAGTACAGGCTACAGCCTCAAGGGTAAACACAAGATGTTACTTGCAGCAATAATTAAAAACGAGATATTTTGTTTTTGATAATCAGACGACGACAATGGAGTTGTAGGCCACCCTAAGCATGGTTTCACCGACTGGGGGTGTTGCGGTAATGTCGGTTTGGAGAACGAACCAGCTGATGCTCCAACTTTGAGACTTAACTAGTGAGGAAGGCTTGCTGGTTTCTTAAATCGCTTTTCTAACAGTAACTTTATATGAGCAAGACACTACACAACTGTAAGTTTCTGTTTCAAAAAAAAACAACAAGAGAAATCAGTTCTCATTCGGTGTTTAGAAAATCTGAGCAAAGCTTCCCTAATGAAACTTTCCCAACTACCTTGCCAAGTTGATCCCGAAAGTGACCAGTGAACTTATACGGGTGAAGAATCACCCTTCACAAGGCCTGGTGGGTGGTCTGGTCTGGTTGTTGAAATACTTTAGAAAAAAAGCACGCTAATTTTCGTGTCAAAAAGAAGGACCTCTCGTTTAGAATGCGGTAATCCTGTATTGCGCTTGGCCTCGCAGTTCCAACAGGCGACAAACGAAAACTCCAAGATAATTCCAAGGAGTAGGAGGGAGAAATAAATTTTGGTAACAAAATGTAAGTGACTGAGTGCGTCATCCAACCGTTCTTTAAAAATGAGCGTTGTTGGTGCAGTAACGACTGATTCCAGGACAGCATTCCATGGGTGGCATACACGATACGAAATAAATTTGTGCGGCTCTTCAGGCGACTGTACAGTTTTGTCAACTGCATGGAGCGGTTGCAGTGAAGAGTGGCATACAATTTGGATCATGCGGAGTCATGTATGAGATTATCAGTGACGCCGTCCATTGAATACTGCCGAACGTTTTAGTCTTTGTTCTAATTACCTACTACAAAGCCCAACAATGTGACTGCCTCAGTGCAGTTAGCTCGTGCTTTAGCCATGAATGCAGGGATTGAATTGTCTATTCAAAATGGGGGAAAGCATGCGCTCTGAGCATGCCCGAACGACCGTCTTAAAAGACCAACTTGTTGGTTATCAGCTTTAATGCGTTTTCCGATTGTTTGGAACAACCCAATTCATCTTGAATCAGCGCATCCAGGTCGCTTTCGACGCAAGATTGCCGCACTACTGTCGCTCCTAGTCTGTATAAGTAGGTGCAGTGATGTTTTCTGGAGAATACCTTGCATTCGCTCACGTTGAATTACAGTAGATTTCGTGTTGGCCATTGATGTAAATTGATTTGGTAACACTGAAACAAATACTGATCGGCATCCACCTAAATCCTGCACCATCTCATAATGTCATCGGCAAACAGCAGGCAGCTCTAATCGATTGTCTGTTCGAGGTCAGTAATAAATACCAGACTATCATGAAACTAGAACTAGGTATTGCGGCACACCAAACTTGACTTTTGTGGGTTCAGAGAAGAAGCTCCAAACTCTGATCAATAATCTCCTTCGAAGGATAAAGTTTCCGATCCAGTTCAAGAGAGGGTCACCCGATGTATAACAACGGAGGTTGGAAAAGGATTCTGATTATTTGGACCATTTAATGCTGTCAAAAATCCACGTTAACCTCTTCTTCAGCGTCAGTTGATTCGGTCCATGTAGTAGGTACTATTAGTCACTTCGCTGTGCATGATCACAGTCAATGGAAGTCGTGCTGCTGGGGAGTAATACTGTTACAGTCTTACAAATAGCATACCAGCGGATGGGCAAATATGGATTCCAGGAACTTGGACAATATAGGGGGAAGAGAAACTAGGTGGTTGTTTGAAGGCCAAACCCTGCTTCGGCCCTTGTGGATCGGAGTTATTATTTCCAGCTTCCACATAGCAGGGTCGTGGTTCTGGTCTAAGCAGCGCTGACACAATTGAGCGAAAGGTTCTCTCAGTGCACTTGTTCCTACTTCAGTTGCTTCTGGACAGTGTATTAATACCAGAGAAGCTGTGGTTGTGCAGAGATGTCAGTTTTACCAGGGGGCTTCAGTGGTAATCGGATGTAGCTGAGCCTCGGCGGCGGGACAACAATACTGGAAGATGGGCTGATGGTAAGACCATTTTAAAATGAGGGGGGGAATTGCGTCTGCACTGCTTTTATTGTATAACTTTCGGAAGCCAGTGTAATGCTTGTAAAGGAGTTGGTAGTTAACGTCGTAGTTCTTGCGACGTTTTGCTGATATGCGATACTGTCTTCTTCGAGCCTTTGAGTGGAGTGTTCACATTGAGCAAATCAATTGTCCCAAGCATCTGACATTGGTGCTAAGCCGTACTTCTCCATGATGCACTGCGTACTGCCGACATCCTTTGCTCGTACCGGAGATTGCGCACTCCAATTATTGCTTGGAAGCCAGATGTAGAGGCTGATCCAGTGCACTGAGATCGTGTTTTAGTCATAGATGTCAGGCTTGAATTACGTATTGGACAAGCTGGCGAACATACGTACGGAATATCTGTCAGCGAATGAATATATCTATATACGCGTCTGTACATACTAAACTAGGCAACTGAACTTAACGCAAGGTATTTACCTAACGGTCATAACAAAGGGTGGATACAAATGGACAGTTGGGTTCAAAATAGCAGAAGACTACGGATCTACTTTCGCCAACTCAGTGATGTGTATCAGGATGTTACCGATATGGTCCTTAATCAAACCAATCTGAACAAGGTTGCTATGCTCAGACCTAAACGATCAGGTTTGTTAAGCCAACACAGCGTGTATGAACCTATTTTACTGGGCTCGTAATGACAAATACCTAGGTCGAACTCTGTCAGCGTTACCCACAATTTGTAGGGCACTTACCACATTCCACTATGGACAACTGCAGACGTCTGCTAACTCATTGTTATGTTTCGGGAGAGCCTATGGTGCGCTGAGGCTGGTGGTGGCTAGATCCTGACAGATGGTCTACCCACTGCTGCTACTGTTGCGCCATGGTCTCATGTCCTGGGCGCCTCCACGTGGCGACCGCTGGGTGGGAGTTAGGTTTCGCCCTTCTCCCTGCTAAGGATCCAGGACACCACACTCGCATGAGTCAGCTAACTGACCATGTGCTAGACCCGCTGCCTTTCGGTGTTCATTTACGAGCT
>OX104063.1:125254479-125353696 GCA_944474145.2 Dicrocoelium dendriticum | reverse complement strand
GAGTAAGCTTAGGCTTTTCGGCCTGCCTCGAGAATTCTGTATCGAATGGTCACACAGAATGGCAATCGGCTCAATACGGTTGAATTAAACGCTTGCGCTTAATCACAGATGCCAGTGAAAACGGTTAGTGATGGCACAGCTTCTAATCGTAGAAGATATTTCCAAGTATGATGGATCACTATGTAGAGCTGGTAAATCCGGTTCGAAAGAGCGTACAGTGACAACGCTGTGAGAAGATGGAGAGAGGATAAATAAATAAATAAATAAATAAACGCTTTATTCCTCAGCAGTGCGAGGCAAAGACCAATTGGGTGGTCTTATCAACATGTACAACTTGATCGCATAATATAGTTGATTGTTCGTCTTTTGATCAAAGGTTCCTATATGGGTTTTTGAAATGATTAGCAGTCAAAAGGCCAGTCACAATTTGATGGAAAATCTTGGCGAGTGACGATGATGGTACAGAGACATCAGCTTGGAAGGCGTAGTGCATCAACGAACCAGTGCGTCAAAGGAGAAAACAGAATTGGTTAAACGGATTAATAGGAGTAACATAGTTCTCAAATATATACTCAAGAATGCAATTAAATGTGGGTAATCTTATACTATTGAAACGAATAGAGGATATGGTGACTTTCATAAGTATCCAGGACCTTTCTCATACAAATCATCTAGAGTCACCGTTTGGCTTAGTGTTGACCAGATGTTTGCAACAGTCAGGTGAATATTAATCATGCGTCTGAATTGTGCATAGGTAGTGCAGTTTCTAACACTCGATGGAAGTTTGTTCCATATTAACGCATATTTTACAGAGAAAAATTTTGAGCGGAGCTTTGTGCGAGACTTTGGTATTTTTACTGTGCGCTCGCTGTTTCTTAGTTCATAGCGTATACGAGTCTGAAACTCGAGTTGTGGCTGAGCAGTGAAGGTCAATCCGAATAGTAAGCGGTATAAAAGGCACAGATTAAGTTTGAGTCTGCGTAGCCATAGCGGCTCCAGATTTAGCGCCTCGCAACGCTCACGGTATGTCATAGTATTAGGCATGTTCAGAAACCTTTCTGTGAATGATCGTTGAATGTTTTCTAGTGCTATAATATCCACTTTTCTCAGATTACTATGCACTATCGTACAGTACTCAAGTTTCGGCCTAACATATATTTTAAAGGCTTGAAGCCTGGAATCCCTCAAAATAAGAGTTCGACTTATGTAAGCGATCAATTTTCTGGCAGAAGCCTGCAAGAATATAACATGCTCTAAAAAGTTAAATGAGGCAGAATATCTTAGACCAAGATCTCGGACTGCGCCACACACAGGAATAGGGGTATCGTTTAATGTAAGGATGTTCAGAGGCCACAGCCGTAGTACAATAGATTACTTTTGTCCGTAGTAAAGTGCAGCTTACAGGAGTTACTCCAGAGCTCCAATGCGGACAAGTCAGACTGAATATAAGCTAAGTTAGGACTACATTGTCCAAGGGAGGAACAATACACAATTTTAACATCATCTGCGAAAAGGAACGGCTTTCCATACGAGATTTCGTCGAGGAGATCGTTGAAATAGATTAAGAATAAAAGCGGGCCTAGCACGCTACCTTGAATCACTCCACTAGAGATTGTAGTGGCTTCAGATGTATAGTTACCGATTTTGACTACTTGCTTTCTACCCTCGAGGTAGGAAGACAACCAGTCTAGAAGCGAATTTGTGATACCATAGGACATAAGCTTCAGCAGCAATAAATTGTGTGGGACACGGTCAAAAGCCTTTTGGATATCAAGAAATATTACGATGATAGCACTTCCGGAGTCTCTTGCTCTAGTCACATAATCAAGGTAATCTAACTGGCAGGTAGTGCACGACCTACCTTTCAAATAACCGTGTTGATGTTTACTGAGTAGCCTCATAGAACTCAAATATTCTGTTATGCGTTCTTTAACTATCCTCTCTATGATTTTGGAAATAATAGGTGTGTGGTGGATTGGGCGGTGATTTTTTACATCTTGCATAGATCCGCTTTTGTGCCTTGGTATTATAGTTGATTGTTTCCAGTGTATAGGATACTCCCCATTGAGCATGGAAAGTGTAAATACATTAAGCAAAAACAGGGGGATTTCTGGACCTCCATGCTTTACCAGTATTGGAGGGATGTTGTCAGGGCCTGGTGAGCATGATGGCCGAACTAATCTGAGTTGACGACATATGTCACTAAGTGTAAATTCAACAGTTTGGAGTGTATTACTCCCAAATGAACCTTTGACAAGGTTCCTCATGAAGGCTCCTTTATAAACTACGATTAATCGGTGTTTCTTAGAACGTTCTCTCGTAGATCGCTGATTTTTTGGATGGGCGGACAATGCAAGTCGACGTGAAGGAGACTTACTCTACTCCTGTGATCATGACTAGCGGTGTCCCAAAGGGACAGGTCCTGGGTCCAGAACTTTTCAAGGTCTTCATCAATGACCTCCCGTCGAAACTTCAGTTGGATTGCTTGATTTACGCTGACGACTTGAAGTTGTGAATGGAGGTATCTTGTCTTGACGATGCGGACCGATTACAGGCTACACTTGATACGTTACATGAATGGTCAGTCAAATGGCGATTGTTCATAAATCGCGATAAGTGCTCGGTCCTCCCCATTAGTGCTCCTGAGCCTTTCGGGACATACCACATTAGTGGGGCCTTGCTCAGAACCGCAAACCATGAAAAAGACATCGGCATGTTGGTGTCATCTGATGTACGGACTACACAGGACACATTACGAAGGGTTGCTGCTGCCAACAGGATTTCCCATGCCATACGAAGAGCCTTCTCACGTTTGACTCCAGAAATCTTCCGACTCTTGTTTACATCTCACGTGCCCCCCATTCTCAAATACGGATTAACTGCCGTCTTACCCCTCACCAAGTTCGAATGTGACCTCATTGAGAAAGTCCAATGGCAGGGATCGAAATACATCTTGGAGGTACGGGTGTTGCGTTATCCCTTGAGACTTCAGCGGATGAACCTGTTCTCCTTGGATTATCGCTGATGTCGCGGTGACCTGATTTTTACCAGGCGCATCTTGAGAGGAGAGATGGAAACGGAGCTGCAGGCGTGCCTTCAATTTAATGCAAACTTTTTAAACCCAGAAGGCTCAGAGTTCATTCTGCTCTCGCTCTATCAACTCGTGTAGTCAACGATTGGAACGTCTTACCGAAACATGTGGTAGATGCCCAGACAGAGGAATGCTTCAAGCGAATGTCAGATTCTTATCTTTTGAGTACGATGGGCCCTTGCAACTTCCACTGTAGCTGTCACGGTCCCTTGTAGATTACCGCTTAACATCGAATCGCAGCCTACACACAATGATCGGGAAGCGATGGAGCTGACATAAAATTTCTCCTTTTTCTCTCTACAATCCTATAATCCTGTGATCCCATGAATTTGGGAATCGAGTAAGAATTGCTCGGCCAGCAAATATCAGTCCACGTCAAAGGAAACGAACTATTCCGTCAATATGATTAACCCGTGGACTGGAACTCACTCACACTGGCTGAAAACTAGACGCGGAATAGTGAGCGACCTTAACCTCCTAAATTAGCATGTTTCGGTTACCAATAAATAGAGTTAACCTATCCTGTAGCTATACCCTCTCTGTCTACCGAGTTATTGCCTTTTGAATTCCTTCGGTTGGCTGGGCGCGAGACTTAGCAGTCAGACAGTCGCAGTCTCATACGGCAGCTAGCAACAATACAACGGTTGTCATTGGCAGAGTGCAGAGGGAAAGACGAAGCGTTGTAACCAAAGAACACGTAGCAATGTGGGTTAAACACGCAACAGACCAGCAGGTGTTTACTCCTGGACCCTTTTTCTCGTGTAGGATGCCAGCTTCCTCTACAGATAAACATAAACTGGTTACATGTTCCCATTGGAGCTCGAAACGACGTCCTCAATAGGATTAATTCCCCCCGTCTCCGCTTTCTCGGTTTACCTACTCTGCATTCAAAACAATGTGCAACAAAAGCATTTATTTACTAGAACAGAAATGCCAGCGTCCCTACCTTATAGAATACACTCTACTGATCGTAGAAATGTATTCGATATTACCTAGCACGTCAGGTTACATTTGAAAATGAATATTTTCAGTAATGTCAAGGCTACGTCGTACGGATTATGTGTAAGTGTACTGGATCAAAATATATACAGTATGCATGTATGCAGGGATTATCTGTTGCACACTTTAGTAAGTCTCATTCATCTTGGTGGCATGCAACTGAGGCACAATTGGGTACACATTTCCACTGTAGAGTAGTATGGCCTTGAGACTACTCTTCGACGAGTCAATGAGCAAAAGCTATTCATCACTGATATATATATATATATATATATATATATATATATATATATATATATATATAAAGCTACACCGATGTACGTTTCGAATACGTCTCCTTAACTTAGATAAAATACATTCCTTTATGAGTTGCTCATTTTGTTCTTCTTTTGCGTATGAATATTAATTTTACGCATTTATTTTCCTTTCATTCCATGTTGGTTGTTTCATATCGTCTTTGTGGTTGCGCTTTATGTGGATGTGGATATTGTGTCTACCTGTCCAACACTCTCCACCTCGTTTACTGGCTCCTGGAGAATGAGAATGGTCACTGGGGTGCCCGCTCTTAGTTACAATGCTAGGCTGAAAGTTTGGCACCAACCGCTGTGAAGCGGGGTAAGTCTCAAGCACCTAGTTATGTACGTCTGATGCGTATTATTTTCAAAGTATATAAACAGGAGTGCTGCTGTACTTTTTGCATATTCGTGGATAGGCTCCGTTGATGAACCATGGCTCCCATCCACATGCCTCCCTGTCTTATTCCTTCCGTTTTACACTAGATATGGGGTGTGGGGCTGGTGCTGTGTGTAGTGTAGCACAAGGCATCCATGTTCCCTCTGTAGGCGCAGGCGTCCTGCGGCTGTTTTATGGAGGCCACGGTGACAGGCGAATACGAAACCGGATGTCGCCAACCATAAATCTTTTGTGTCAGGCTTTTACGCTGGTTTTAAGCTGATATGTAGGCACTATTTCCCAATATGCCCGTCATACATCCGAAGAATGGCGATCGATCGCTTATGGTTAGATAGAAACAAGGGTGACGTGCACCCCACCATGCATATCTCTATTTCGAGGCATTATGAATATACAATTCGAATTATTCGGAGTTAAGTGTCTTTACTGAGAGCAGCAGTCAACGTGTTATCGATTATCAACTATGATCGATTCCCCGAACCAACTCGGCGAAGCAACGACGCATTAAACAAATCGATACATGGGTCATTCAGGTTGGATAGCTAAGCAGTCGGAACTCTGCTGTTCATGACGCACTGGTGAGCAATTCCAATTGTCATACATCTTTCGTGAACTTGTGTCGCCTAACCTGTTGTTATTATCTCGCGTCCAATAGGTTCACTACTGCAGCGAAGCAATTTGATTCCCTATTAGTATGCATCGACTTGCCATGGGAAACTAAACACAAATCAATTGCACCTACACTTAACTGTATGCAGCTGACGGTGGGCGTGGAGTAACGTGATGGAGCAGTTTACGTTGGAAAGCTTGGCTGCGTGTGCGTAGAGCGTGCTGTACACCTTAGGGTGACCCAAATATCACAACATTCGCGAAATAATCACCTAAGACACGACCTTCTCGAGCACACCTATATGTTTACTAGTGACCCCCTTGAATCTTTTAACATGATACGAGTATCAGTATTACTGATTTTCAGAAGATTATGTAAAGTCGTCAATGGAACCAGCTTGATGCCATATGAGGTACCGTCATTTGAAAGTTACATCTAAAAGTCACCATGCATTCAGTTACTGGCAACTCAGCAATAAATCCGAGTACTGTGTTGCGAAAGTATAAATATAAACCTTAACAACTCCCTAGGGCTACAAGCAAAATCTTATGAAATATCTGTCACCTGCTGATATTCTACTCTTTCGTCATGCCCTTGTGTAACAATTGTATTCTGTCTGACCTACAGTTTCACAGGGTTTACAAATGTGAGGTTCCATTTCCTGCGTACCATCGTTCTCCGAACCGAATGGTGGTAAAGTGTAACCAACAAGGATTTAAATTACTGCAAAGCTTCTGCCTCCACGACATGTTTTGACAGACTATTCCAAATATTTACCACTCTTCGTTAGAAGCACAGGGGGTGGGGAACTTGTTTCATGTCCGTCACCACAAACTTGTGCCGGTGTACTCGTGTGTCGCGCAGCATTTGCAAGTGGAACAATAGCCTTACCATACAAAGTCACCGAGATGTACTACGCGGTGGATCACGATGAGATCGATTCACAGGTTTTCGTACCGTAACTCTCATATATTTGGAATGTGTCTGTTAGCGACGTGTTGAGCGCCTTCGAGCTTCTATGCTTCACATCGATTGATTGGATATTAGGTGGAAGAGCCCTACTTCAGCAGTGGCCTCATGATGAGAGAGAAGAGGTTAGTGATGAAATCCTCACACCAAATACAGGAGCTGCGTTTGTATGCCAAAAGCATGCGGAGTTCGGTACCATATAGTATGCTTGTGTTGTCTACGGAATTCAAATCGCAGCGTGCGAGTACACGTACGTCCTTCACGGAAAGCGTGGAACTTAGCGGTTCGTCGTCAATGGTGTAAGTTTGGCTATCCCCAGGTTCATGATTACCGACTTGTTTGGGTTGACTGGAAGGCGGAGTTGTGCATACCGCATGGTTGCACATTATTTTCCAAATATTCAACTCGTCCAGAAACAAGGTACATAGAGACTGAAAGAGCTAAGATAAACCGTGACAATGGAATGTGAACAGAGTACGCCCCATCACCGTACCTTGGGGTATGCCACTTGTAGATGGATACCACTTAGTTAGATTGTCGTCCACCTGTACTGTCCACTTTCGTCCAACGACGACGTCCTAGATCCATGGGTGCAGAGACCGACCTACACGGTACAATCTCGGCTTGTATAGGATGACTCTATGGCTTGACTTGTTGAATGTTTTGCTGAAATCGATGTTGAATACATCGACAATCTTCCTTCGCTTCACTAGCTCAACCAATCGTGCTTCATCATAAGCAGTTTGGTAATCCATGTGCGGTCTAGGATAAAACCGTGCTGTGTGGATAT
Source organism: Dicrocoelium dendriticum (assembly GCA_944474145.2). Lineage (NCBI taxonomy): Eukaryota > Metazoa > Platyhelminthes > Trematoda > Plagiorchiida > Dicrocoeliidae > Dicrocoelium > Dicrocoelium dendriticum. Next base: position 125,346,544 of record OX104063.1, on the reverse strand, counting down.
TATTATATCTTTCGATTGGAGCAGCTGTCATAGATCCATCTTCACGACGTTTACAGCAAAGTTGGCCAGAATAGGTGCCAGTCGAATTGGCAAGTATTCGTCCAATTTGCTAGCGTCATTGCGCTACGGAATCTCTTCTTTCGCTAGCATTCCAAGTCGCTCGGTAATGACTATTCGGACGGTGACCTTTTGAACTGGTCAGTTCCGGCAGGTGAGATGATGGCTGATAGGGACGTAGGAATCAGGAGGTGGAATATCTCATGCCCAACATATATGGTTCCGTAAAGTTGAACGAGTAACTGACACACATATTCAATACACAAATTAGACTGTCGAGTTTGGTAAATGTTGTACCTCGAACTCGGTACAGACTCCTGGACAATAAGAAAATAGAAGCAAAGTTCGTCGCCAAGTCGGACCTACGCTCAGAGCTGAAGATTAGCGCCCGTCTGTCCGAGCCGTCTAATATTGGTAGACACCCTGCCGGCCTCAGGCGCCGCTTCACGTTAAAAAAATTGCGGCCTTTGCAGCGGATACGCGCTGCTTCCCAAAATGACTGCGCTTTGTTCATTTGTTCAATAAATAAACATTTCGCTCTCTATTATAAGCCTCCTAGTTGTTATAAGATCTGGAGAGGAGGTTTTTGTCGCACGGTCTACGCCGCCGCAGAGCCATTTTACCGTAATCCTTGTCAAACCAATGAAGCTTGACTGGTACAACTTCCCGACACTGGTGGTACAAACCGTGAATACGGCGATGTAATTCCCTCTCCTCCGCAATTTGCTACAGATGCAGCTTGTGGCAGAGAACAATCCAGTTGGCTTACGGCCCGGGACGGCTCATTGACGTCAGTCTTCTATCGGACGGGAATACTGTACATTTTGTTCCACGCTGGCCAAAAGCACTCAGCGGTCACTTACTGCTAGGTGCTCCAGGATCTGAACGTCATACCTATATGTTCACAGCTTGTTCTCATGAAGGCTAAGGACGGTGGAGCTGACCGCGATGTGGTACGCCTCCGCGCCTGAGAGGCACACACAGGCCATCATCGCTTCTGCGGACGAGTTCAAGTTTCCAACACGGTGAAGACCGAATGTGGTGCAGGGCACCACCGCGAGCCATTGAGTCTACTGCGACTTAAGCATGAGTAGCCATTGAGCTCAGTATTTTAGGCCATATTTTCATAACTCAGCTACGTGCCTGTGAGTCTCACTACGCTCGGTCGGAAAATGTAAAGGAATAACAGTTCATCCCACTTATTCATTTTTCTACGGATGTTGGTAAATGTTGCACTCAGTCAGTAACAGGAACCGCCGGGTGTGCTTAAATTGCAAGTAACCTGTCTATCCTGCTTCGTGGAATCTTGGAACCGACCCAGATATTTACGATACGGTGAGTTGTGTCCACATCCCCATTATGTCATTACAGCTTATTTATGGCAGATTTGAGCCTTTCCCGGTCCACCGGATTCACATCTGGAATAGCACGAATCTACCAGCCTTTCAGCCTATTTATACGTGATAAGTTCAGTCTCGGACTGGCTTCTCTCACAAGAGTGATTTTCATTGGCGGATTTTGTTGATCATCTTTCTTGCCAAAGCAGGTAATTTACGTCGCTTTCAACCCGTTCTCCCTCACTTCAATGAGTCTGTCAATTTAGCTCTGTAATACTTCACGTCGAGACAATACAGTGTCTGAAGATTTGGATCATTGGACTGAGACAAGTGGTTGGTAAAGAAATTAATACTACTCTAGTCAGCGAAGGTTGAGCTTGCAGGGTGATGGTTATCCCGAGCCTCATGTGGTTATGCTAACGGTTGATTTGTAGCGGTTGGGTTCTTTTCATCCATCTGGTATTTCTTTATTTTACCTTCCACGGATCTTCAGTGCAAAGACTTCTACACACTGGAACATCTGTGCCTGTGGGATTCAACACAGGTACAAGATGCTTGCATCTTGGATGCCCGCAACAACGGGAACTTAATGCAGTTGAGTGCATACGGAACAAGCAGAAAAGCTTATCGAAAACCTGGAGACACTTTGGGCTAGCCTTTTGGGCCAAACACAAGCAATCGCTTGTGGCGACATGATTCTACTTCAGCTTTTCTGGCTAGATGTCGTCTCGGCAATTCTTACAAAACATTTGAACGAAATCATGTTGGATTTCACGAGGACGTAGAAAATGCCTAAGCGACAGTCTAATGTATGAAAGGTGGTTATTTACGTGATACATAGCACGTATGAGTGCATTTGCTGTGTGTTTTTAAATCTTGGAGCAAGCACCGCAACGTGATTTTTCGGCATTATGATTAGCCTAGAACCAAGATGATGACCAAATGTGGAGCATAAAGTGAGAGCAAGATTGCCAAAAATTATACGGAGATAACGTAAGCAGTTACTGTCAGTCCGGTAGCAGGAATGAAATTGCATAATATCGTAGCGTCTGCGAAATAGTTAGAATGCAATGCCAAGTAAGAACCAACCGGAGGCCACTAACCGCAGCCACAATAGAACTACATATTCGGGTGGCGTAAGTAAGTGCCTAACGAATCTTTGTTAGTGAATAAACCTACACTACTGTGATAGTCGCAAATTGCAAATAGTTAGCTTTGTGAGGTTAATCTTACAAGAACCGTGGTTTTCCTCTTCACATCCTACTGTAGTTTCATCTAGCAAGTGGTTTAGTGCTGACTGATGATAATCACCACCCATTGTCCGGTTTGATGCAAACTCGGAATCTTAGAACCTTAGTATAGCAGAAACATTGGAGTTAACAGAACACATCCAATGTTATCGTATATCGACACTTTGTGGTAGATGCATGAAGTATGAGATATGACTGCAGCTATGTTTGAAGTATCGAAACTTGCACTTATGGCCTTTTGGAATGGCCATTGAAATTATCTTTTGGGTGTAATATTGGACTTACAAGTGACCTGGTGGAGTACAGTTGGACTTTCAGATACAAGTCGGATCTTTTTCTTGGTTGTCAAAATGGTCAACTACATAAGCGACCCAACGTTTAACTCCTAATCAAGGACCTTCTGGAAACAGCAAGTTGTTGGCCGCCTTTTGCTTTGGTCAGATGAAGATTGTTAGAAACTTTTCTACGAAGCATTTTCACGGACGTTTGCACATAGCGAAATCGAACTTTTCCTTAAGAAAATCATGCCCTTCCCTAAACCACCAAAGTGCCCTTGGGACAGTTCCTACTGCATCCAAATTGCATCCAGCGTGAGCGCGTACAAGCACGTATGTAGTGATCGTTGAGTGGTCAATCACATCCAAGATGAAACCACTGGATGCGGTACCAGGTGTATCTTGAACCTAGACCCATCTGCTACATCGTACGGTGCGGTGCAGATAGATCGCGATTTGTAAGGTGTCTTTTCGCGTTCGACACTCAAATTCAATAACGATTTTCAATGCGCAAACCAATTGCAAGCAAGCTAGTAGGCATGCTCATCAAATCCGCCTACCACCGCAAGTGAATACGGGAGAATATACTTAACTCTAAAAGAGGGGTGCTCGCTCACACACAGCAATTCAGTAAAGTTTCTGTGGTAAAGGACATACAAGTGATATTTGGTACTGGAACGACACATGAATTAGCGTCTAGTAGCCACTGAACGCGTCGAAACTCTGGAGAATATTTCGGTCACAAGGTATTCGTCACATCCTCCGTGGTACATATCAATCCTATTGCTGGTTGCAGAGGAGGAATTCACCGTCACCTTACTCAACCTGTTTACCTGTTGATAACACATGTTGCCAGTTGTGACAGCGCGCATTACCAAGCTGATGGCATGCCACTTTTTCTGGCGGACAATTTGATTACAATGATTGGGATGAAAATCTCAAGCAAATTACAATGATTGTATTGAGCCACATAAGCCATCCAGGTCTGTGTAGTTAGACGGCTCTTGGAGATATACCAGCCAAGTTCCGCACTGCCATACGGTTAGCTGTCTTACTTCGTACAATGGAGATGACGTTTCTCGAGTGGAAAGCCTTGGTTTCCAATGCGACCGCAAACAGAGTGTTAAACTGGCCAACGAAGTGTTACGCTTCGCTACCTGGTGCTTCGTCTGCGTGGAAACTCCAGTTGGCTGCCTCACCTAGTCTACGTAACATGGTGTGGCATATAATTCTTCTCGTTGCGTCAATAATTTCCACGGAATATTATGCATAATGATGGTATTCGGAAAGTTGGACTACATGATCACTACGACCCAAATGGAGGTTGACGAGCAACCCCCTCGAGCATGATTGCTTCGTTCGTGGATACACACAGCGTAGATACCTCTCTTAATCTAGCGACAGTGTTGATGCGAAAAGCGAAAGCGAAAAACTGGAGACATTTATTTTGTAGAGCGAGGAGGCTGAAATCACCAGTGACAAAAGTTTGGCTGTACTACATATTTATCATTAGCGTTTGCGCGGATGCTAGTTTGAAGTGTTTCGCAACGATAGTGAAGCATGGTAAACGAAAGCTAAAATGAGGGCGTCGTTGCCAGTTACGTGTAGACCTCACCAAAGAGAATCCTCCACCATATTGACCAAATCCTCTGTTGGCTCACAAGTCAGTCGGCCTGGTCCGAACACCGACCCGATCGCAAGGGCATTCCAACTGGTTTAGATGGTCTTGTTGTTTACCCCTTGGGGAATTTCACTTGGACTCAGGAACATGCACACATATGAGTGTTACGGAACAGTATTTCCGCTTGATCATCGGTGATGTGGATGGCGCGGCACTCGGTGGATTTGGTGACGTCTCTGTAGGTTACACTTGGTTCCTGACACCTGTTGTAGCTGCAGCTACTAGATTCCAAATTTGTATATCTCTAACAGCTACGGTTGCATAAGTGGAGCGACCTTCATAGAATACTGTTTGCTGTCGCTAAATGGAAATTGTTGATGTTTCCGAGTTTGCACAAGTCAATGCCATGGAATAAAATCAGGCATGATTTGATGTTTTGCGATGGCGGTTTATTTCGGGCTTACTAAAGCTTTCGGTACTGTGATAACGCGAAAAGGTAGGGTCATTCTCCTGGTTGCAGAGGAAACAACCAGGGATTGATAAAATTCAAAACCTGTTATTATCGCTTCTACAGAAGTCAGGTTTTACATTGAAAGGCGGATCACTTGTGGCGATTAGACTGCACTCTTTTTCGACCTGCCAAACAATGCCTCTATAAATATATTATCAGCAGCCACTCACTCCATGGTCCTTTCTTGACCTTTGACTATTTAGACTGCACTTTCTAAACCTTCCGATCTACCTTGGCCTCAGAAGTGGTCCTGTCTCTAGGCTTTCCAACCAAGGTCCTCATTTTCTAATATTAACAGGATTTCACAAATGCTTCCCCATCTTTGTTATTAATCCTTGCTTAAACGTCAGCTCCTTTGGACCACTCCAGCTTCTCATGTGGTCCTTCCTCTTGATCCACCCAAACAAGTCTCATATTACGTAGGCCCGATCCCATCCTGACTGCATTCTTGGTGAGGTTAACCTGCCTTAACATTTTGAACTTCGCTGTCCTCTAAAGTGGTCCTGTCTCACGACCTTCCTGCCAATGTCTTCACTTTAATTAATCGTAAGCCTTTCACATCTTCTTCCTTGCCTGAATCGTTCCCCCTTGCTTAACTCTCTTATTCTCTTTGCGCAACTGCGTATTCCGAGATTCTCCTCTCTCACAACTTACCAAACTAGGTCTTCATATCTCAGTTAATAACAGCCTCACACTCTTTTCTCCTCGCCTGACATTTTCTCATTCTAGAGTAATCTTTCACCCTTTTTGAATAACTCTCCTCTGCGGTCCCCTACGTGCGCATTTCTGACCAAAGTCTACTCTTTTCCCTTCACTTCAGCCTCTCACCTCCCAGGCTTGCTTGAGAAATGCCTTCTTTTGCTTAACCTTCGATTTCATTTTAGACTACTCCTGCCTCTAAAGCGGCCCTGAATATGCGGTCAAGATTCTTATTTTCTATTCTTGCCAGCCTCCAACGTATTAAGCCTTACCTGATCCACTCTTTCTCTTTTCCTATGATTGGGCGCGGTGACTTCTTATCCTTGTATAATGCTAACCCAACGATAACTGCACCTCCAAGTGTTCTGCTTTGTCCTCAAAACCGACGTAGCCCAGTCGCCATAATTTATTTGACCCATGCATTATTCAGTGTGAATGCATGTACCCGAAATATAAGTACCACAGTTCATGGGTAAACTATTAGAATGTCAGTTCAGGCAAAGCCCCAATGGATGGGTACCACAACAAAACTCCCAAGGCTTATTTAGTTCTTGCTACTGCATTTCCGCACTCTCTTGTTTAGCTACCTTTTCTTCCTTAGCCCCTTTACCGACATCTTCAAAGAAAAGTCGAGGGAATTTAATTTGCTTCTCCTTTGGTATCGGAAACACTCGATGGAATATTTTACCTGGGAAAGCATCTAAGTCCGCAAATATATGGATCACCCACTTGACTCTTAAGATATGCCACGATGTTGACATCTTGGGCAGATTTTCTTTTTGTTTGAACAACTGAGTTGTTGCTTACTTAGCTTTATGTATACATTATCACAAACGTTCTACTTATCTAGCGTCACCTTGACGTACGCGTGAAACTCACCTTACCAGTGGATAGAAGTCATCTTGTTGAACTAGAAAATCCATTTACCCTTTGTTTGCGAACATACTTGGAAAATTTGCACTCTCTAACGAAAATACTACTCCATACATGTTTTATTCTATGGAAGCAATATGAACCTGAGAAGTTCAAGAGACGGGTCACAGATCATTACGAGCGAATTCTCGTTCTGTACGAACACACATGTAATCTTTGATGGAACTTACGCAAGAAATTTTGTAGCCAATCAGCTTAAAATATTCCATACATTCTGAGATTCCACAAGTTATATGCACAATCGATCCTGAGAAGAATGTAATAGGATTCAACCTATCATTACTGCCCTTCCAGTGCTTTTTCGGTTTAACAAGATTTGACCCAATTACACCCTTAACTTGGCAAAATTTGTCTCCTCCAATGGGAGACAAGCAATTTATTCTTCTTCTTACTTGTACTACTCATACCTGGCCAAGTGCCAATGGCCAAACCACTTTTGAAATTCTCTCATCCTCCTTTGATCCATCAGAGTCAACAACCACATCCTTTTGATAATAAAAATAGGCGTCCCGTTCTGTCGACAACAATCGCCATTTTGTCGTTTAAAGAAAGGGGCCTTTTGTGAAATTCCCTGTTTTTGTGCCCTGTGCTCATTTGTATCCAGAATGATCATATCTGTGTAGGCGTGTTAAGCTTCGACAGGAATAAACCTTTATTTATTTAAGTAGTTAAAGTAAGCCCTGCAAACTGTTTACCGTTTGCTTCATTTATGCTCGTCATGGCGCACTGCGGATGGAAATGAATGGTACAATGAAAACATGTCGGTCTAACTTTTACAACCCTTGTAATGCGTTAACGTCACATGTGACATCCCTTCTCTTCACACAGGATGCAGCCCTTGTGGCCGAAAAGCCGCAGCCTTGTGTGAGGATTGAGTGCTTCTCCCCGATGAGTAATGTCTGCCGGTTGCTCGTTTGGTCGAAATCAGAAGCCTGGCTCCTCAGGCCTGTCCGTCTTACCATCGGGGGCTTTGCAATTGGTGTAGGTCATTTACGTAGGCTGCTGCCATCCAGTTCAGGTCGGTTGATTGCAGCGGTTGAGTTGCAGAGTGGCGGAACTTAATGGCCACCTGACTGGGATTAGTTTGCAATGGAAATTTAAGTTGCCCTGCAGCCATTACAGGGCAAATGTAATGAGACGCATTAGAGTTTATTGAAAAGCTGAAAAATTCCTTTAGATATTGAGGGCAAAATTCGAGATAAGTTTTTACAACAACTCAACATTGCGCGCGTTAGTGATGATGAAAGCTGTCCTAATGTGTCAATGACGGTAATAGCGAAATGTGCCGAAATTGTAAACAAAAAATATTTTCAGTAGTTGCAGCTTGTCCAACGGAGGCGAAAACGTTGAAAGAAATGGAAAACGCAACGACATGCGGCCGTTAAGCATTTGAATCAATTAACGGCATGCGGTTATTTTCAACGTGAGATACTTGGGCATCATCGGGCTACCAGTGAGTCACGACAAAATAGAAGTTTTGCAAACTGCAAGGCGATGCTAGCTAATTGTTACCTCTGAAATGCGAGATTTCGATGCCAGACTATATTCGGGTAGCTAAGGGGGAAGTCAACTCACTTATCACTGAAGTTGCTATTGCTTACCTTTCATTGCCGTGAGGAAGAGAGACAGAAGCAAATGGCTATGAAAGGATATCACAGGAAGATATAAACCTAGGCTGTGATCTAGGTTTTAATGAACCTACAATCGGACCCCTTCACCACCTATAACAACACTTGAGAACAGAGAGCGGATTGTGAGTAACATGTAAAGACTACTCACCTCCTGTACAAAGAGGGTTCAGCTAACATTTTAAGCCAGTCCCAGCAGGTCCTGTGCTTATATGACGATACACGGTGTCCCAAACCCTCTTATATCAGCTTTGCTAACAATAAGCTTGGCTCAGACACATGCTGGATCCGATTAGGAACGCACACTTAGCGAACAATATATTGGAGCATCAAGTCATAAAAGTACTTTATTATACCTTAGTCTGGTTCTAAGAAATCAAGGGGATTTGCGTATAGTTGACATTAACGTAAGAACGACATAGGTTTGGGGCTATGAAAAAGGCTAACTATGTCTAAACCTTTCAGCTATGTTGACTTTATTCAAATATTCCGTGTGAATGGCCCCAAGATGATTAGTTCGATTGCATGATTGACGGCCCTCGGTTTCGGATTTGCCTGTCAGTGCGACCTACATAGGACAGCCAGAGGACGCCAGCGCCTACTGTGTGAGCATGGGTGGCTTACGCTTCACCACCCAAAGCTTCATTCAAACACCCCACAACTAGTGTAAACTCGAAGGAATAAGAATGAGTGGCATGTGGATGGGATCAACGTTTCATCAAATGAACCGGCTTATGCTCCTTCAAAATGCATGGCAACAGCATTCTCGTCTGTCTAGTTTAGGACTAATGTGCAGCAGACGTACACAAGACCGTGTTTGGCCAATACTCCGCTCCATACTGGATGTAAGCACTCTTTGAGGCTAGCACGGCCAAAAGGACCGTGCATTCCGTCCCCCTAACAAAGATTCAAAGTCTTATGGATTCAGTAAACGGGGTAGAGGGTGTTAGACAGTTAAGCACATTGTCAACATTCATATCAAGCGCAGCCACACTGAGCGTATCAAACAACCAACAGAAGTTAATAGAAAGCAAAAACGCAAACTGACACCGAATGCGCAGCAGAATAACGGAAATGAACAAACCAAATAAAGTGGAATGGCTTTTATCCAACTTAAGAATACCTAGATTAAGTGTAAATTGGTTTAGCCGAAAGGTAACGAGGAAGCATCATAAATGGAACATCAACCTCAGCATGGGGCACAAGTGGGTCATACATGTTTGGCGACCCCCGAATCCGGATTCGTCTGTCTGGCCTACGTAGGACAGCCACAGGACGCCTGCGCCTGCGGAGTGAGCATGGCTGGCTTGGGCTCCACCACCCACACCTCCATTCCCACACCCCACATCCAATGTAAACCCGAAGGAATAAGACCAGGAGGCATGTGGATGATAGCCACGTTTCATCGAAGGAGCCAGCGCACACCCTTCAACATGCACGGTAGCAGCATTTCAGTCTGTCTAATTTGGGACTAATACGCATTAGACGTACACAAAGCCGTGCCAGGCTCGTAGTCCACTCCACACTGGGTAGGATCACTCTTTGAGGCTAACACTGCCATGAGTACATTTTGCTCACATAGGCGTTTTCAAAAGCGCTTGTAAAATATGTCTAAACTTTGGAATGGACAGTTAGCTACCTGGCAACTATTTGCCTGTCGTTTTGGAGAGATTACCGCTCGAGTTATTTAAAAAAGTAAGGTAATATCATTTATATCATTTATTTAAATCTAAATTATTTCACGAGGCACAACAGGGATTTCGCAAGATTTTTCTTGGGGGGATTAATTTGCTGCTGGCCTACGAAATCGCGCAAGCATCAGACGGGCTGCGTACAAAGCCTACGAAAGATATTGACACTGTCAACACTTGTCTTTGCTCAACTTGTGATCGACAAATATGTACTTGTACATAAATGACCATGCCTCCTTTAGCGTGTTATATGTAAATTCGAAAATATAGTTTTATTTCATTTTAAGTACGATTCTTCTTGAAGTTTAGGACATTCGTGAGAAGAGATCAGGGGTTAACCACCCCGGATCTTTTTTCACATCACAAACTTAATGGTAGTGCTTACTGGATCAACACAAGCTGTCACTGTTTCGTTAGGAATTGGTGGCGTCTTGACCATCTACATAACGCGCTGTCCTTTAGTATCTTAAAGATCGTCCAGACATTGTCATTCCCAACTTCCTCAGCGGTCCATAGCAGTGTGGATTGGTACCCCGGAATGCGCAGCACTGGGAATATTGCAATCACAAGTGTTCATAAATAATCTCGCCAGAATGTTCATCTCAAGCTTTCAGTTCTTCGTTTAGTCCCTGGATAGCAACATGGGCTGTGTAGCCTGAATACCACACTTACATCCAAATATATACATAAGTTAATAAAACTATATAAAAATATATATATATATATATGCACACGTTGCTGAAGCTCATTGTAATTAATTTCGATAACATTTTTGTGTTTGTGGCATTTCCTTAAAATATGCTGTCTGACCTCTTGAACTTATCTCGGATTCATTTATAATCAATTTGTATACGCCTATTAAGTGAAGAGTTATGTCCCCGTATCTGCATGCAGTATCCGATTACTTTTATTTCGTCTTGTCGTTTCAGGTGATTGGCTGTTGCTTGATATCCCCGGTGTGGCTACGCTTGATGTGCATGTTGGCAAGGTGCCTACCTGTCTATTACCAACTACCTCGTCCATACTGGCTCCAGGAGACAGTTGGTCGTTGCTGGAGGGGACGGGGTGCACGGTCCTTGTGGCCGTGTTTGGCTCGAAGAGTGGTTCCACGCACTCAGTGTAGAGCGGACTACGGTCCAAACACCGCATTGCGTGCGATTGATTCCCCACATACTGCGTGTTTGTGTTTGCCTGTGAAGGAGTGTGTGTCGGCTTTGTTGATGAAACATGGCTCCCATCCACATGCCTCCCGGTCTTATTCCTTCGGGTTTACACTGGATATGGGTGTGTGGTTGGAGCTGTGGGTTGAGCAGCGCAAGCCCAGCGTTGTTCCTCTGTCTGCAAAGCCGTCCTGTGGCTGGCCACAGTGACAGGCAAATCCGGAACCGGATGCCGCCAACCATATTTAAATATGTCTCCTTGTCCTTCTATGTTTCTTACGTTCTTAGTAACTTCATATGTGCGTATTTCCTTAAGCCGCTTTGTCCTGTGTATTCACCTTACCATTACTTAAATTACAAGCGATGCAGCAATCTTTCCTAGTAAAGGATTCACCAGTAAACCAAAACCTGACTGGGTAAAGGATAAAACCGTTAATCAAATGAGTTTGTTTTGGATTTTGTCGGCGAATATGCACAACACTATGTTTCTGTTTACCCAAACTTTTTGTATTTATGAGGACGCTATGAGAACTTTTGTCATGGCGCTAGTGCCGCTTTCTTATTCCCTGTTACATCTCCTTTCCACCATTCGTCGCTGAGATTTTAAAGATGGATGGGGTGGACTCGAGGGATTTCAATGAATTTGAGCTGCTTTGTCACACTGCATTATGGTGAGTTAGCAATGCGGCTGTCCTCAACAACAGATGTAAAAGTAGGCGAATCAGTATTGATGTCTTTCTTTGGTACGGGATAACAGCCCGCTTTTTCATCTGCTATCTTTATTTCGCTACTTTTGTGTCTACTCTCATCCTTACCATGGATGTAACCGTTCTCGTGTTGAGGTAAAATGTAAAACTCTAACTCAAAGTCGATGCGATATATATATTTCATTTTCAATCTTTGTTGAGCTAGATTTTGACTACCCATGGATATCATAATCGTCTCATGACTATCAAGTTTTATATTCATGGCGATGCTGATATATGTTGTAAAAAATACCCCACTGTGTCATATCGTTTCTTTGATACAAATGTATACTGATGCTGATAGCAAACTGTGGTGGTAACACTGGTTATGTATTTTTGCAAGCATTTCAAGATGGCTGCACGGCACTATGGGATTTGAATAATGGGAGATCACTGCTATTGTTAGAAAGTTAATGCTGCTAGAAGCTACCAACTTGTTAAAAGGAAATGGCAATACAGAAATAAAATTAAGTCGTGTTTCGAACATATAGGCGTAATACACGTAGTTGACAGGAATGGGTACAACCACACTTTTTCTATATATGTGTACTGATGTGTTACACTCGCTCGGTGAGAACGAGGTATGAAATATATTGTTGGAGAAACGGTTAAATCTCCGGCACCTGAATCACCGCTTTTGCAATTAGAAAGTCTCATTTGGACGATATATTTCCGTCCACAGAAAAACGATGAAATTTGTCCCAGTAACGCTTAAACCTTATCCTTTTGCATGGTGAACAAACACACGACAGACACTATTTCACTTGGAGTTTTCTCACTTTAACTCTTGGGCTCAGCATAACCAAGGCTAAAGTCAATATCATGAAGTCTGCTTGCCATGCTCAACTGTCTTTGTTGTTTTTAATAGGTATGATATACAAGGACCCTGTTCGTCCAACAGCCCTCCTATTCGCACAGAGTAATGCAATGTAGTTTAATGCAAACGCCTCCAAGTTACATCCATTGCCATCTACACGAGTACCCCGGAAATGCACTGGTGGCACAAATGGGAACAGGAAGCTGCACCTTATATAAACATTCACCGATTGTTTGTTCGTACGGAGCCAGAATACTGCTGCCGCTGCTCTGTCTGACACAATTAAGCAATACGGCTTAATCTGACATATGTAAGAAACGGTGATCTCAACAGCAGTGCACCAGGAATCAAGTTTGCCTATCTCGCACCAACATGCATATAATATTTAATACTGTCAGGATAAGCAGACAAAAATAGGTACAAGCATAAGACAGGGTAAGTGCCAAACTTCGGTGCACATTCAGGGTGGAATAATCTACGGTCTTCTGAACGGATTATCATTCGCTTAAAGCCATGTATGCGGTTACCTACGGAGCATACACCACGATGCATAATAGGTTTGAACCGTTAGCTTTATTTTTTGCTTATTTTCCGATTGCCATGGTCATTGCACCATCCAGGGCCAACAACGAGATAATGCTCAATGTGTGCTACAAATTGGTCGTGCCTGCCCTCAAGCACATATGACTGATAAGAAACATTGGTCAGCTGGTCGATCGGTGGGAGAAGCAAAACAGTGGACCTGGAAAACAAGCCGGATGTGTAGGAAGCTGGATTCGAATGATGGACCACATACGGTTCCGTACTTGTCGTGAAAAGTACCATATCTCAGCGAGCCCGACCTTAATGCAAAGCTCGGACGTTGACTAATTGAACGCAGTAGAACTGTTTGTTAAGTAACCAAAAGACGATACGTTTGTATGTGTGGGTATGAAAATGTCGACCTCATGGAAATATTTCGTGCAAGATGGGCCACACAATTGAGCAAATTAGGGCGATTCGAATGAATTCAAACTGGATGTACTGGCAAAAGATGAATAGGAGTAGTTTCAGGAGCAGGAAGAGCGCAAAGTTGCTAAGATAAAACACCATATGGGACCATTTCCAACTCTAAACGTAGAGTATGACAGTAAATGTACACACAAGTTAGTAACTTTTCGCGCTGTCCCGCTTTTATGGGGACCAAAAGTTGCGGCACATTTATTGTATCGGTGAGAATGCGAAAACAATCTTTCAACGAAAGTTTCTCTAACTCGAATTCTTACGTCCGCATAGCCATTCTTACCTGTATGTACGCCAAATCAATCAAAACCCGCATCCGCCGAAGAACCGAAGGTTGCATTGGTCGCAGCCTGATAAGCATAAACTGAACCGCGTTTTTGCACGGTTTCTGCGTACCATTTGAATCGGCTTGTTAGTGGTTTAGGGAAACGCTTAGTTCATATTTACAGGCACAAATTTCTCCTGCGTTCTCAAAAATCAACGTTTCTATATATACATAACCAGTTATGACAACACTTCTGTCTTAATACTTGGGCGAAGCCACACGAGCAGGTCGGTGACGATAGATATCCTCGGTTACCAAGAGTACCCGCGCATTCATCCCTGGATACTATATAGATATAGTATCTACTGTTGCTGTTCAACTTTTTTTAATTAATGCTACTACTATCTATCATCAGGGCTTATGGTCTCACAATTCTGCTTAGATGTCATTCATCACAAAGTCCATTTTTATGAATAGCCAGTCGGTCCAAACGAATGGTCAGCCTTTCCATTTGGATGTGTTTCGGTCATTCGCAGAGAGATAAAGAAAAGTAAGCAAAAAAATGGCGTAAAATATGTGACTATGAAAGTAAACGTTGAAATGCATTGTTAACACAGCCGGTCTTCTTAATTGAATCGCACACCTAATCAGCGCAATTGACCGGTACGCTGCCGCTGAGTTACCGCTTTTGTGCCACTAGCTGTCTTAATGTGACGCATTCAGGAGGGACTACGGCAAAAAGTACTGCGTAAAGACGATTTGGGAATCGATTTTCTCGGAGCTTGGACAGTGTGTGTAGCAAGGAAAATGCATTCATGGCATACGTCAGAATGCGTGCGAAATTATTTTCTGAGTGACCGAAATTAGTCAAAAATATTTCTCACTCGGACGGCTAGGTACACTAAACGTGATCACACAAGGCGCTTTAAGAGTCACTCCAGCGTACTAATGTGGGTCACTCATGTTGCGTGGGTAAAAACAACAACCGAACAACCACCGCGAAAACATATACAAACAAGAAATGGTACCAACCAGGTCAATCCAAAACTTGTCACCGCGGTAGAATGGAAGCGAATAAGAGCATGCCATGCGTCACTCAAGTCAACAGATGGTACCTTAAAATACAGGATATAATGGAGGTGGTTAGCTGCACGTATGGACAAAGTTGAACCTCTGGTCACGGCCATGAACTCGCCTCGGCACCAAGCTAACCCGTTCCGCGATCCTTCAGCAAATATCTCGGTGGTAATATGTTTGGTTATCACGGAAGAGACTGAGTATAGCAACATGTTTTGATCCTGCGGGGTGTGCGTATGTTATGATGATGAAGTAAAACTTGCACGCGCTTGAGTAGCATAAGAAGGGTACTCCACCGAGCGATTCACAAAGGAGAGCTAGAAGCTCACTGTCTGGTGTTAATGAAATCTAAAACGCTAAACATTAGCAGTACTTGTTTGGAATTTCTATTGAGATGGGGAAAGACAACATAGTATGGTTCTCATCAGTTTGGAGTGACGTTATTTGAGAAGATACTAGAGTAGATCCTAAGTAAGCTGACTTATTCAACAGCTCCATAGTAAGGTTGTTTACCGTCTGCTTGCAATGGCGATCGCTCGATTACCTCTAACCTAATCCCTCAGGATCACAGTCCACCATTAGTAATGTCAATGATACACAAACATCCGCAGATTTACAAGTATGATTGGTTCAAGAAGGTAAGTGCCAGATCCTTAAATGACCACAACCTGGGGGTTGTCCACTCACTTTCCCAATTAGCTCCCTCTGCAAAGTACGTTAGCCTCAACCGTAATCAGCATCACCTTAAAACGTGTGTGAGTCGAATATATTCTTACTAACACGACTGATATCGTTTTCCCTTCAGCATTACTGACGGCACTCCGAAAAACAGCAGCTGACACTTCTGACGGACTTAAAGTGCCCGTGACTTTAGATGCTACTCCACTCTAATCATTGGAATCTATGTATGTTGCAATATTTTAAGTGCGGAGCAATTTAAATCATCAGGCTGACACAAGCGAGTGCTGCTTATTTTCATGGGGTAAAGGTCGCTGGCTGCAGTAGGCTGAAGTTTCTGAAATTACATCGAAAGTCGAGTACCAGGGTCATATGAACACCCAATCATTGCACACACATACATAAACAGCAGTACATCAGCCAATTGAACTGGTGCTTCGCTGCCATACAACCATGACGTCTTACGAAATAAAGAATAATAAGAGGGACAGAAGGTGGACTTACCTGAAAATCTTAATGTCCTAAGCAAACATTCAGCGTCAAGGCGCCTACACATTGTGTAGACAACATGCCGTCACAAACAGCTGGCTATCGTGCAAAGATAAGGCGGCATCGGCGACACCGCTTCCTTGTGGCTTTCACTACCCCGCGTCGTCATAAGCCAGTACCCCGCAGATAAATCAGCATCAAATACACTATACACAGACATTCTGATAAGGAGACGACAGTAGACACGCACTGGTCCCGAATGCAAGCTATGTCCTGTAAAGTCTCTAGCCAACCACAAGGCGAGTCCCATGGGCTCTAACCCGGAAAGCGAGACAGACCAACGGCACCCAGTTTGGTTATTATTGACCATTTCTCGCTGCCAAGTTATCTTCCGTCCACCTTAAGCCTTGCGCCGCTCTACACCTTGTAGACTGAACAAGGCCCTCCTAGGTAAGCGGTGACCAGGCATACGTAGCACGTGCCGAGCCGACGCAACTTATTCAGTGCTATCTGTTGTTCTAGGGAGCTAGCATGATTATCACTATATAGTACTCGCCTACGCACATCATCATTGCGGACACGTTGGTGCTCTCAAACACCAGCAATGCTTCGCAGACAACAATGACCAAAGACTTGAAGGTGCCTCAGATATTCAGACCAAAGGGGCCCTATCTCACTAACATAGAGTAGAACCGCCCTCACTGTGGCCTTGTATACACGGCCTTTCAGAAAGAGGGAAATTCCCTTCTGTCGCCAAAGATGCCGCAGGATCAACAAGGCAGCTCTGGCCTTTGAAATGCTTGAAATGACGTCATTTTCTATGCAGTCGGAAATCGCTTGCTATCATTGAGGTTTTCGTGAGAAGGACTATTCGTCAGGTGTTGTGCATTGCGCACGAACTCACTGTTGGCAAGCAGTTTCCGACTGCGGTTACATAACAATAACTTGAACGAATTCACCGGGGCTTCATTTGAGGCTTGGGGATGGACGAGGCGCAGGTCTTGTGCGTCAATTGGTCCACTTACTTTTGTTACCACAAGGATGGCTTTAATTACATTCCGAAACGGTCAGCCATCCCTTGAGTCAACTGAACCCATGAACTTGGTCATACCACGGAGGCGGAACTGTCCGGAAATGTACTCTGGCAATTCTGCATGATAACTTTTTTGGCGGTGTAGATGTGTTGTGGTCAAGTGGTCATGCATCTCTGCGATACAGTAGACCTGATTTACTGTCAAGCATCCCTCGCGACATTATGCTCCTTGAGCGGTTGAAACAGGAAAACCATCATTTTCGTGACATTAAGAATTGACAGCTTTTTAGGGTTCGCCGTGAACTTAGATGATTTTCTCAGGACATCCATTGCAAAGTATTTGGTTGTATAAACAATTCCACTCAGTATTTAGTGAGTACAGACTACAAAAGCTCATGTCCCTTGCAACAATGTTTTCGCGAGGCGTAGTTAGCACGCAACTTAGCCGAGGTAGGAAAAATAAAGTTATTGCGAAAGGGAAACGAACAAAGATTATATCCCCAGATACGCACGACAACCAGGTGGTCTGACTAATGTGTTGTCCTCCTTAGGTTGTTTCGTAGTGCACGGTGCGCGGAAGGATTTAGCCATCACGATTTCTTATATAAGTACGTCAGATTTGCGTACGTTGTGTGCACAAAAGTGATGGATCCACACGAGCTGCGGAAATCTATTGAATTCAAGGAGAGCGAATATATTGCGAGTCGCAAGTCTTCCTGATGGTTAACGCTCATCTTGAAACGCACGTCCCAGATCCGTGTTTAATGGTGCGCGGTCACATATAAGCAGACACTTATCAGTAACATCAGTGCCGTTGGCATCAATCATTTGTGAAAGGCACTTGATAGTAAACCGGGTCTGCGTTATCGCACACATACACAACTACTTGAGCACCACTTATGTACAACCCCAAAATCAATGTGATTCAGAAACGCCAGAGTACATTGCCAGACAGTTTAGCCTACGTGGTATGGCCCACTTTATCAGTTCAACAGACTCACGGGATGGTTGGACATTTCCCAATGTGGTTTATGCCAACGCTGTGACAACATGATTGAGTGGACCACAAAACTCTAATGAAGCCCCGGTGGATTCGTTCAAATTGTTATTACGTAACCGTAGTCGGAAACTGCTTGTCATCAGTGAGGCTTTGTTGGTAAATACGATTCATCGGCTGTCCTACGCACACAAACTACTGATGTAATCGGTAAGACTACTCCGCTTTCGATTGTGCATTATCCATCACTCACCAGTGGGCGCAATTGCGCTAGTAGGGCACCCACCTATTTAACTGAATTTCTCTTCTTGGTTCGATGAAGGGGACTCACTCTTTACACGACGAGATTCGCTCATGTGGAGAATCGGCTGGCATGGAATTTGGGTTAGTGGCGCTAGCGGGGTGGTGAGAAGGTGTGGACCGCGGCTCGTCTTTGGGTCCGGCACGCCCACTTAAGGGCCAGCGCTTGACGGATGTGGCGAGTCGAATAAGTTTGACTGCGCGCATGCTGCACACTGGCAGCTCACCGTGGTTTGGTGGTGTGCTTGATAGGGGACTCGAGATTGCACTCGCTTATAGCGTTTATTGAACCGAGGTTCTGTTTAATTGCTCCTGGGGATTATCTCAGAGTGTTGCCTCATAGTTCGCAGTGCGTTCACAAATTGAGCGCACTTGCAGACATTTACCCAACCATGTAAGTGGTTTTTATTTGCGCTTAATCACTGCACAGTGCGAGCAGCAGCGGAGGCGTGACATGAGATTGCGTGCGGCAGAGTTACCTGTCTAAAGCTGCTGAGTGTCAGAAATCATCGGTTTGACGGAGGAAGACAGTATTGACAAATAAACTTCAACGCGCTATGTGTGGCCTTGATATTTGCGGGAAGGCACTGCTCTAACTGTGAAGCGGGTAACGGGTTAGTGATACTTTGCGTGTTCTGCTCTGTATGCAATTATCTTATGCTGGTGGGTTTTGTACACCTAGGACTGGCGCAGCGCCTACGCGGGGTTGGTGGAAATGCGAGTCCGTACGCCACAATTACACAACCGAAGCGTGCTTGGTAAAGGTAGTATGATTGGGTTGTGTTTGAACTGGCTATTAACTATCCACTGCTCGTTCTCTGATTGGCTCATCGGATGACTTCTTCATACTTGTCTGCGTTTCTCAACACATACTGCAAGGAAACAACGTCCCAGCTCCTGCACACAGTAGCTCCGCCTACATGCTGGATGTTTCCGCGACGACACCATATTCGTCGCTTAACCGACGGTTAACGCGTGGCTCACTAACATTGCGAGCATCGCAGCTGTCATGGTAATTGCTATGATTTATTAGCAGTCGAGATACGACAGCCACGTCGGCGAAGTACAAACACAGTAATATAACTACCGAGATTACGGTTGCGGATAGTACGTCCTAGTGTTACCCAAATTGGAGAGCTGTATTTCACAGGACAACCTTACGTGAGTGTATCTCCGGTGGAACCAGCTTACAACTACTGGAAAACTGATTTTGATGGATTAAATCTAGCAGCGAGCCAAATGGATTGGTCTCTACCGCATGTTATATCTGTGGAGGACGGTTGGACAGTAATAAAGGAAGGATTGGCTTCGCTTCGTTCTCAGTTTGTGCCGTTGAAATTTCAGCAAGTCGGACCAATCAAACCACACTGGTTCGACAAGGAATATGATAGGCTGGCTCGGTTACGGCGAAGAATGTGGGACCCATTTCGCCTCTCTGGCTCCGCCACTGATTACGAAGCATATAAAAGACAGCGAAATATTTGCAACAAAGTGAAACTGATAAAGCGCCGGAAGTTCGAAGAAAAACTTGCAACTGACGCAAGGATGGCCCCAAAGAAGATCTTTGCTTATGTGAAACGCCGTTTGAAGCCAAAAGGTGACGTGTCACGTCTGGAAGACGCGGACGGACACCTGCTAACTTCCAGTTCCGATCGCGCGTCCGCACTGGCCGCTCACTTCGCTTCCATGTTTGCAAACGACGCGGCGTCCATACCCATCTCAGCGAGTAACGTTCCTGCAGAAATCAACAGTTTGGTTTGTGATGTCGACGAGGTGCGCCTGCTACTTGCGAACCTTGACGGTACCAAGCCTGCAGGGCCTGATGGGCTTCATCCGCTAATTATCAAATCACTAGCTGCCAGTATCTCGTCTGCTGTTACGGATCTATTCAACAAATCATTGTCTGAGGGCTCATTGCCAAACGACTGGAAGCGCTCGGTGGTGAGGCCGATCCCGAAAGGTGGCGACCCCAGTAAGGTGGATAACTACAGGCCAATTTGTCTTACACCCGTTTTGGCCAAAGTGATCGAGAAGATAGTAAAAAAGCGTTTACTACATCTGTTGCAATCGAAGGAAGTTCTGACACCGGCACAACACGGATTCAGGATGGGATATTCTTGTGTTACCAACTTACTTGTGACGAGACAGGAATGGTTGCAAGCACTGAACCGGGGAAAGTCCGTCGACGTAATCTACATCGACTTCAGCAAAGCATTCGACAAAGTTAATCTTGAAGTGCTTCTAGACAGATTAAGGTCGTGTGGTGTCGGAGAATCGTTACATCGATGAATCCATGAATTTCTCGTTGGAAGAAAGTGGAGGGTACAGGTGGACGGCCATCTAACCGTTTGGCATCTCTCGACCAGTGGTGTACCTCAAGGTACGGTACTGGGACCCAATCTGTTTCTCATCCACATCAACGAGCTGCCCCAGCTTCTACGGTCGCCGTGTGCACTGTTTGCGGATGACCTCAAAATTTGGCGAGAAATTGATACTCTCGATGACTGTGACATTCTCCAACAAGACCTCGACCACCTCGCAGTATGGTCTGCTGAAGTCCACCTACCGGTCAACCCGGCAAAGTCCCTATTCATGAATCTCGGGAAGGCTGTTCACGACCGAACATATACCCTAGACGGCCAGCCACTGCATCCCACACCTTCCGTGAAAGATCTAGGTGTACTTTCACGCTGCGACTTGAAGTCCGCCGACAACACCAACAAACTGTATCGAAACGGACTGCGCATGCTCTGGGCGCTGAAGCGCAGCTTCTGCACTTGGTCTGAGGATCTCGCCACTCGCCTCTTCTCTTCCATCGTCAGACCAATGCTAGAGTACGGCTCGCCTGCATACTGTCCGATCACTCGCGGCGAAGCGCAAAAGATCGAACGAGTACAACAAGTCGCCACCAAGTTGATCCCCAGCTTGAGAGGCTTATCGTATGCAAACCGGTGCATGAAACTTGGGCTCTACACCTTGTCGTATCGCCGTGTTCGAGTGGATCTTATCATGACCTACCGTATTTTACATCTCGGTCATTTCCCCATGCTGAGGTCTTTACTCCACTTGCGAGTACCATGCACCACACGTGGACACAGGTACAAACTCGTGGTACCTGGTCTGAAGAAAATCCCACACCCCCTGTGTTTCGAGCGGAGGGTTGTGCACGCCTGGAACAGTCTGCCAGAACACGTCGTCGAGGCCGAATCTGTGCAGAAATTCAAATCTTTGTTGGATTGACACCTCGCTAACATACGTTTCAGAGAACGGTTGCCACTTGACAACGATATCACCCACTTGTGACTCACTGTGTGAACAAACATTCTGTGTGCTACAAAAGGAGTTGCTGAACCACCTTGGGATAACCACCGGACGTGTTTATTTATTTTTTAAAACGTTTTTGATTATCACCCAATGGAGTTGTACAGAATTATTTTCTACTTGCTCCAAAATACAGTATTCAGTATTCAGAACGATAAAACAATATAGCAGGGAAATGGAAGAGGCTTACAGATCCACTAAGTGCATTGCACGCACATACTTCGCACTGACATGTTCCACCACTTGTTTACAATGGTGCTGCGTAACGCTGGCTCGTGCTTCGGATACAATCTTCTCAAGGAACTGGATCCTCCATTCTGTTTTATTAAGCGCAGCAGCTGGATCTCCTCGCAGCATCTCGGGATATCCGCGCCGCATGGTCTGTTTGACGTTCGCCTTGATGATACTCCTAACGCCTTCTATGGGATTCAGTGAAGGCGAATATGGTGCGAGTCGCAATAGCCTCCCTGATTGGTAACGGTCCTCTTGGAACACACGTTCCAGATCCGTGTGGCATGGTGCGTTGTCACAAATCAACAGACACCTGTCAGTAACAGCGGTGCCGTTAGCATCAAGCATTTGCCGCAACCACCGCGCACAACGTTTCCTGTTGTAACTCCCCCTTAAGACGGTATATTCCAAAAGTCCATCTACAGTTATTGCGCCGATAAGGTGTAGATTTTGTCCACAAGTGTTCGCTACAGTGCAGTGCGCACGTGTGCCACGTGCTGAACACCCCATTGTGCGAGCGCCAAACAGATTGAAATTCGTCTCATCAATCCAAATGGGTTGCCACCCTTCAGCTTCCAAGTTCATCAGCTGAAAAACAAAAGACTTCCTTCGTCTCTTGTTCTCAAATCTATTCATTGACTCCGGAACAGCATGTAGCGTTTTCATGGTAATGTGGCGACCTTCTAGACAGTTAGCTACTGTGCTGGCGCTCACCTCTACGTTGAGCTCCACTTTCAATCGGAAATGAAGACATTCTAATTTTATGGTGGGCTCCGCTTCGACCCATTCCACCAGATTATCCATGTGAATGTCAGTCAATGATTTTCGACATGCCCCGCCACGTTTTCCTTTTGGTTCGTTTGACTCTAACGTTTTAATCCAGCTTCGGTAAGTCTTCAGGTTGACATTTAACGCGGATGCAACCTGCTTCCATTTATCGCCTTCTTCATAGGTCTTCAATATTCTTGCCTTAACCTCCGCCGGATGGCGCATGCGTGGGCCTTCTCTTGACATTATGTCTAGAGTGAACTAAATGATGTTAAGTTGCACCGTATGATTACCTACCTGAATTATTCGCGCTGCGTCGAGGTGAAAGTAGTTACGGGGTAGGATGGAGACAGGTTCAAACGGAGACGTATGGGGAAGCCAAGTTTGTAAGCATCAACTACACTGGGAACAGTATATGTATTGGGGAGCTCGTATTGACCAATCTAAGTGCACCAACAGCGCACAGCGGTAATGGATGGGCCACGACTAGAGCACAGACGGCCTTCGTTGCAAGGTTAGAGCATTCAGTGTCGCAAAAGCGGGACGATGGGGCATCCAGTAGAAAAGACAGAAGATTCCGTAGCATTCCCTTCAGGGCGGACAATTGTTGCTGACTTTGTGTGTCGAACGAGGCCGAAAACCTCCCGAAGCGTGGTCGAGGTTTACGGCACGCCACGGTGCCGTAGGTACGCCTGGGTTATGGAATCATTAGGTACCCCATATATAGGTGGCACCGCAATTACAGGTGAACCAGGAAACACTAGAGCCTAGTCCGAATGCAGACATATACTCAAAACTGATTGACGGTCTTGAACTGAGGTGCACCATGTGTGGCCTACAGCAACAGGGTCATTTTGGGTCAACGTCATCGAGGGGTTCGGTGGGCACATGTGACACGATGTGAACGTTGGTGTTTGAAAGCGGTGCTGCCAATATGCTCATTGAGGTCAGCACATAGTTGTAGGAACAGATCGCCGCTGTCTGTTCGGCATGCATGCAACCCGAAACAGTCTTCCAGATATTGTTCAGAGTCCGAAGAGCAACCTACTAAGACAATCATGTAACCAGTAACAATCACAGTCTCAGTAGTTCCTGGTGACGATAAAACTGGTCCTTCTACCCTCTGAACTGCAGTCACTGGGGGCATAAACAGAAGCATTGAAAATGCATGATGTTCTCAGAAGGTTGTTATTCACCGCAATAGAGTTCCGAATTCGAACAACACACATAAGGCTATTGACTTGCATTCAGTAGAGTAGAATGCATTCTGCATTATTGCTGAGGGCGGTATGTACAGTATAATAACCTTGAGCTATTTACTTCATATCGACAGAGGCGCTTAGAGTGTAATCGTTGTAAGCAGATTCGGAACCAAGAAGTGGAAGATTCGTCATGACGCGGTTATCTTATATATGTGTTTCGGAGACAGCACACTCCAATACCGAGGGAGTGTACAGTGAGAGTTAGTGCTGCTGTTGGGCGATCTGAAAAAGTGCGTGGACGTCAAATGAACCATGAAGAAATGCGATCCTCGGTTTGATAGTTTTAGTTACGAGGTCAGCGACAGTCCCTTGCGCAATAAACGGGAGAGAAGAGAGTGGTACGGATAGAGGAGAAGAAGTGTTAGCGACTGGGTCGAGAGGGCAGATTATACTCTCCTGCTGCCCATTCCGGAACAGGGTTGTTGGTTGAGGTGCCCTACCATTAACCGTTCACTCAACACTCTGACGAACAAAGCGTTCATATATATGGAGGTTCACTTGAGTGACTCCATCCAGAAGCTTTGGACAACAGCTTTACCCACAATGTAGTGGGGAGGTAGTCCAACTGGACAGCGTGATTGCGGTGTCTCATTGCGATCTGCTTGAGGCCTGTCAAATGCAGCCTTTGAGGATCTAGGGCAATTCATGTGTGACTACAGGCAATCGCATGTGGGAATTGGTGGGTTGACACCTATTTCACCAGGAGTTGCCTTGATTGAAGCGGGCGGTAGCAAACCATTAAGCACGGCGTGGTGCACTCCCGCGATCAGAGACAATGCGTAGCACTCGCGCTCTACGCCAATCCAGCTGTGAGATACTCTAACACCTGTTGTCTCCCGTGACTGTTCTATGGCAAAAGGATCATGAACCTCTACCAACCCTCGAAGAGGATTGTGAGACTGAGTTAATCCGAGCCCTAACCATTGACACGTTTGGCATGAGCAGTCCTAATGGCACCTAGAAGTTGTCACCGAGCGAAGCTCAGTAGGTCACGAAGGTAGGCAAACTATCGCATCAAAATAATGTGCAGTCCAGTCGCGTCGCGTCGCGATGGGCTTTGTTTCTCCGCCATGTCGCTGTTGTACTGTGTAGTATCAGTCTTAGACTTGCCTACGTTTACGAGATAAGTTTCCAATTCCCTGCCATACTACAATTTATTGATGATAACAACGCTTTTTTCTCAAAAAGTTCACAATTGTTCGACAGCGGCGCATCTGAAGGATTCAAATCTCATAGATAGGGTGACTACACGCGTGTAAGATACTCTTCAAACGTAACCACATCTTCTACATCTATAGGTTCGAAAGGTAGACCCTACAGTTCTCTATCGTCGAACGTGACCTACGTCACTGGTTCGGGATGACGGGTTCTTCTGAGCAAACGGAAATGACAGTACCACATAGAACAAGTAATTCAAACAAGGCAACCAAAAATGAAGCACGATGTCACTAATCTGGCGCATACTCAGCGTCGGGGTTTCCAAGTGCGTCATTAGAACGCGCAATTTGCCATATGACAAGAGGTGGAAACAGGGGCATTACTGATTAGCTGATAATCTGCTAATGCTTAGATTGTTCTGAGTTAACCAAATCATGTGCGCCGCTATTTACCTCAGTTTAGCAGTGACATCTAAATGAGATGATTCCTTGAAACTGACAGAATAGTCTAACCGCCCCGAGTGTGGCGAAATTCTATTTTTCCGTTACTGTATGTCGCCCTGGTAAAATATCACATTCGATCTGTTTCACAACAATACAAATCATGTGTGAGAACGGTTGGAGGAACCACTCAGGCACTTACATGTCTTAGAAACCGCAGTGGGAACCATGACGCAAGGATATGAAAAATTCCCCAGGAGTAAGCTCAGTAGAACAAAGGCATAACATAGGCAATATGCGAGCGAAACCTCGGTGGGGATGCCAATGTGCACTGCGAGCACACTCATCCTGATGCGCATCGCTACATCCATCAAGCGCGGACCTTTCAATATTGCGCTCACTGAGCACACGACACCCCGTACCACATTGCGGTCCACACGCTCTCCACGTACCTCCGGTGTCACTAGCCCAACTTCCATGCCATCTGATCATCGACAACGGTATTTGTGAGCGAATTCATATCATTATTCCAAAGGGCCAATTAATTCGCACTAATTTAAGTGGGTGCCACGGACAGCTCAGCGATGAAATGGGCGGACAAATGGCACAATCATATTTCACGTATAATTGGAAATGCTTGAGTGGTTAAGTGC
The DNA here is from genome assembly GCA_944474145.2 of Dicrocoelium dendriticum. Classification (NCBI taxonomy): domain Eukaryota; kingdom Metazoa; phylum Platyhelminthes; class Trematoda; order Plagiorchiida; family Dicrocoeliidae; genus Dicrocoelium; species Dicrocoelium dendriticum. The sequence goes on along the minus strand of OX104063.1, from coordinate 125,320,145 downwards.
CAAACACCATGATCACTCGTGACTGCTAAGCCCAGATGGCACCATGTGAGTTTTGCGAGTATACCCCCTAGCATGTGTGTAGCTTCAGTGCAGCTAATCATGCCTGAATACGAGTCTCGAGCGCGACTGGGCACCCACCAAATCGCACGCGATCTGCGCCACTCCCAAACTTCTCTGGTTACTCATGTCGTAAACTAGTCTGATATACCACTGTTTGAGTTGGGATTGGTCACCCAACGAGGGGCGCGCTTTGGTGCGTTCGCGCCCGGTGGATGATATTTGATTGCGCTAAGGAAGGTTCTGAAAGATGTATGGACGAAAACCATTTCCTTAAGGCTCAGTTTGAAAGCGTTATGGATGCAATTATCTGAGAAAAGGTGTATGCGCCCATCATTGTTGATGCAGTTGCCAAGATAAGTGAATTGATCAACCACCACGAGCTCCTCGTTAACAAGGGTCAAGGGGTCATGAAGTGATCGGTGGTCCTGCAGCAACACTTTGCACTTTGGAGGTGCGAAGTGCATACCAAATAATGGGACCTCTCTAGACAGGCTATTCAGAGTTGATTGTGCCGCCGCAACATCATCGAAAAGCAAGACGATATCGTCCGCATAATCATGACCAACTAATCTTTCACCAGGCAGCACTTCAACGCCTGCATCGTGAGAGTCCGCAAGGGAACACTCCATGATATAATTCTTGACAAAATTGAACAGAAATAGGGAAATCTGACAACCCTGACGAAAGCCACTTGTGGTCGGAAAGCTATCTAATAGGCCAGTGTAGACACTGACGTGGCCTGTAGTATTTGAGTATAGAGCATGAAGGATGTTCGCATATTTCGTGGGAACACCTTTCCACGCAAGTATTTCGAACAGAATCGATCGATCGACTGAACTGAACGCACTCTTGAAATCGAGGAACACAGCTATTGTCGGTCTGCGGTATGCCTGGTGCTGCTCTAGCACCTGCCACAGATTGAACATAAGATCTATACAGCTACGTCCTGGGCACAGACCGGTCTGCTCTTCCCTAATCCGAGATTCCCGTTCTATAGGGAGGCGACGAACAAGAACCGAAGCCAGTAATTTTGTCACAGATGGCGTTAGGCTAATACCTCCTGTGGTTAGAACAGTCGATGCGATCACCGTTCATGTAAAGTACCACTATAATTGATTCGCTCCAGTTAGCCGGGACACTCTCTTCCTTCTAGGTACGTTCGAATAGGAGGTCCGTGATTTGCAGAGGACCTCGCCTCCATCCTTAAATAGTATATGTTTGAGGGAATCCAGGCCAGCCGCACGAAAACGATTAAGGGCTGTGATCGCGTTTCTAACCTCGGACTCCGACGGAGACTCTAAACTAACCGTCCATGGCTCGTCCTGCATCACCTGAGTAGGAAGAGGTCCGAGACAAGGGAGCCAGCTGAACTTATCTTGAAAGTGTTCCGCCCAACGAGCCATAAGGCTTTCCTTATTGTGCACCAATGTAAACGCGCTGTCTCTGATTGCCTCACTGAAGCCTGGTTTTCTGGGACCAGTGGTGCGGATTAGCTGGAAGAACTTGCAGTAATTGCCTACTGCTCCTGCCTCCTTCATTTCTTGAGTCCTACTGGTTCACCAGGCTTCCTTGTCAGCACATTGGCTGCGCTTCAGTTCGCGCCTAATAGCCCGTCTGGTCACATTGTGTTCAGAGCCAGCCGGGAGGGTTCGTCTAGATTCCAACAGGTTCATCGACCTCTTGGATTTTTATTGACTGGTGCGGAGACGATTGGTAGTGTCACAAGCATATGCTCCTGCGTCGTGCATGGCGGCTGAGATAATATTTCTACTGAAGCTGTGTCAATAGAAAAAGGCAACGAAATTTCGACACACAGTGCCTTTTGTTAGGCTTGCCTGATCAAGAGATGAGGGGGATTTCAAAGTTGCCTATCCGAGGAGAAGCTTGGTGGGCCTCCCGGTATAGTTCATGGAGAAACGACAGCGTACCAAGCCATGATCAGAGTCGACGCAGGTACCCTAGTACGAGCAGCAATCCGGCATGGAACCTTGCCACATGTAACTTATGGCTATGTGGTCAATTTAGGTCCATCGCTGGCCAGCCACAGGAGGGCACCATGTGGCATTTCGGCGCTCACTGTGTCTAAAAGCAGTGTTACTAAGAAACAACTGGTGCTCTGCACACAATTGCAGCAGACGCTCACCGTTGTCAGTCCGTTCGGAGTTAAGCCCATTATCACCACCCAGTTGTGCTTCAGCAGAGCTCAGACTCCATACATGTGTGTTCATACCCCTAAAAGTATTATAATATCTGAACTACTAGCACTACATAGTAGCGCGTTCAGTTCGTGATAGAATGTGTCCTTGACAGCATTAGAACTGCAGTCGGTGGCAGCATAAACGGAAATCACAAACAAACAGCGTTTTGTGTTGCTTCGTGAATCCACCTTAGCTGATGTCGTCAAACGGGCTGCACATAAACGGCTGTTCACCGGAATCCAATCAATCAACTATGGCTCAACCTTGGAGCTTAGAATAATACCTACACCAGCTTGACCCGTGAGTGCTGCATCGGTGTCTCCGGACGCGTGCAACCAATAACGAAAGGAGAAGCCGGGTGCGGTTAATGCATCAACCTCGTTAGGGACATTAATTCTAGTTTCGGACACACAACACACATCAATACCCAGTGTGTCCTAGGTGCGTGCGTGTGCAGCCTGTTGACCTGTTTGTCTTAAAGTGCGAACGTTGAATGTCGCCGTGGACAGGGGACGGCGTGGTCTTATAAGAGACTGTTGCCGATAGACGTCCGATGGTCGTTGTGGGAAGATGCCTGCAGATAGTTCTACTCTAGACGCACTTCGGTTGCTCTCAATTAAGCTGGGAATTACAGAAGGAAGGTTAGTAATGGGGGTCAAGTTTGGAGTAAGAGAAAAAGGTGGAAAAGGAAGATGAGAGGCGCCAGCAATAGCATGTTTTTGCTTATCCACTCTGCTGTATGCAGCAGATAAGGAGACCATTGATAATCTGCGCGACGGCCGATGCAGGATGAAGTTTATGGTTGAAGCAAATGTCATGGTTGTATGTAGGCTGATACTGCCAGGTCACCCAGACATGGACAAGTGAACGATTAGGGTCCTCATCCATAGCCTTTGGCTCAAAATCCTGTCCGCAAGGCAGCGGGGACGTGGCAATGATTTGGTTTTACAGAAATGGACGCCATCCCATTTCAAACCCCAAACCTCTATAACCAGGGGACTGAGTTTGTCTGGCCTCAAACCATTGACCAACCTCGTAGGAGTAGCTCTCAAGGTGCCCGGAGGCACCACCCAGTATAGCACAATGGGTCAAAGAGGTACGCAAACCGTCGCATCACGTTAAGGTCCAGATTTCATTAAATTGATCTTCACACGTAATAACTCATCCAAATCGATTAAGGTAATGTCTGACCATGCCAGTCTTTGTGAAATTTCTGAATTAACCTTTGTACCTACTCACTGAATGGAAGTTGCTCATGAAGCTGCGAAACACGGTGTAGCGGTGTATCTGATTACTGCATTAGAGGTCTTGTTCTTGTACTCTATGAATGATACACTGGGGTCAGAAAGGAATCCGCTGGAGAAGTGCTTTTATTTCGAGAAAATATGTGGTACCAATTTGTGTGAGTAGCTTCAACTGTGGCTAACGGTCACTTGGCTTACTTCGCCACCTGCTCGGTCTATCTGCTTGACTAGCTGTGGTACGGGCTGGTTAACTCGTGTGCAAACTCATCCTCGGTTGCGAAGAGTTGGAATGCATACTACTACCATTATGGCCACCGTTTGAGACACGCCTTTACTCGACTCCGCGCAGAGCAAACAGTTGCTTTAGTTTGTTGCGGACTGATTCCTGTTGCTGACGATGTACAGATATATTTTGAAATAGGCAATGTAACATTCTGCTGTGTACAAGTACTTCTCCCGGCGTTCACATGCAAATCCACCGCCAGTTTCTGCTTTGCCATTTCGGGACATTAAGCAGTATCTTCGGCTGGTTGCTCAGCCGAATTTCTGTGGAACGGTATGTCGAATACTTTGATAAAGGATAGGGTATTTAACCCACCATCAATGTTTTTGTTCGCCGTAGCTCTGGCTTATGCCTAAGCGAAAGTAGCGTCGCAAGTTCCAGATTTGGCGAAATTCTACTACTATCTACTTATGAGTAACCCACCCGTACACCACGATTGCAACCACACGGCACCCGATTGATTATCATAGTGGATCCAGTTACGCGCTTGCGCATTTGTTGTCGAGTTGACAATTGTCCATTTTGTTTCGCTTTTTTATATCTCATTTGCCATTTATACACGAACATATGTTTGTTTGCAGCAAATGCTTTGTTGCAACGTATCATATGATTCGCGAGCGGAAAGGCCGGGAATATTAAAATTCAAGTTCAGGTGGGATAGGATAAAGAGGGATATCCCGGGGATGTTCCATTGTGGAAGCGTCGTTGCTCCGGGTTGGCTTTCAGCAATTCGATTTGTCTTCTGAGAGTGTGCATCGGCACGCGCTTCACACTTCGGTCAACCAATCAATGCCCACGTGTCCTGCACCGGTAGTCCCCGTAGTGCCGGTCAAGTGAAATGGAAATGAAACAAAATGTTAGGGAAAGGTAAAAACTGAAGAACAACGGGACGTAAAATAAACACTGGAAAACAAGACAAGAACATAGAAACAGAAAATTATTTTAAATGAGGTTTAGGAAACATTGTTGCTTTTAACAGACATTCAATTTACACATTCCTAAGTTTAATCTTTCTATTCCGTTCTATGAATGCCAATATGAAACCACGGTAATCTCGGAATAATTTGTCCCGCCCACCGCCAGGAAATCTTGCAGCCGTAACGGTGCTACTAGACAGGTGCCAACGGCTCGCAGTTTATTTATTTTGGAGTCAACAGTGAGCTAGTTGAAACGTATCTTCAACCAGCCATGTTGGGATTAGAGTATGAAGCCAAATTTCGAAAGTCCCTAGCACCCAGACTCAGCCAGACAACCATCAAGCCTTCAGAAGTGCGTCAACGCCCGCTTCTTCTTATTGAGTCTAGTCAGAGGCTCCCATCCATTGGATCCTGCTGAACCCAGTCAATAACTTTATTATTAAGAACTTGTGACTATAGCGTCCTGTGCATAGATGCTAAGTTCTATCAAAAATATCTGGCTAATATAGCGTATACGACGAAATAGCGTAGGAAAGGTGAACAAATCAAGAATCCCACACCTTCTAACCAAGATACAGGATACTGTCTGTACCAGTTGAAACCAGAATACATCGAAAATACCAAAGTTGTTTCCATGAGGATCTTTTGCACATGTTTCTAAGATAAGGCCTGTCTCTTGTCTTCCGTCTTATCACAACACTATCAGAGACGCCTAAAGTTGAGCAATAATCCACTGATAAGTTGTTAGTGAAAACTAAAAATGGCATGTTCTCAATACTGTATATCGCGGTATGCTGCATTCGTGCCGACTTGGAGTACTTACTGTGGCTCGATCATCAGGTGCCAAATGAGGTTCAGTGTATAAGTTTCTAATGCGCACAAAAGTGTCTTAGCGTAACTCCTTATGGTATAAAGTACGATAATGTGATCCAAGAAATTATTAAATATTCAGATTTTTGAACGAATGACGTCGAGTTCCATCAGTATAATATATTGTGAGGTTAAGCTAAAGCATACAATCATCCTATTAAATTGTAAATGAAAAAGGCTAACGAAATCCCACTTCTCCATCGTGATGACCATATATTTAACCAGGAGTATGCAAAAGTACGCCTAGAAGCTTTGCGCAAACGCTTTTCCACCGGAATCAAATGAACGGCTAAGCCGACACTGGATAACGACACTATTCACAAACAATTAAAAAACAAAATGTACAACACCTCAGCAGTCTGTGCCCCAGCACAAATCAAATGGGGCAAATTCAATTCACTGAAGACAAAGACATGGTTTCAATGCACAAGTGAGACGAACTAGCAACCTCCCAATTCGCCGCCTTTTACATGACAAATGAATGCAAAGATTTGACCAATCAGAGGCGAGGCTACCCTGAGCCGTAAACGATCAAGCTGTGCGTTAGGCACGCAGTGATGGCATTTTAAGTGGTACAATTTCATATACAGATAAAAAACGGAACAAATAATAAGCTGCACAAACGAAGTGGTTTCCATGTGCGTGACAAAAAGCTTGGGTGGTCATCAATGCAATCAGATGTAACCTGAATCGTGCTCACGATGCGTCAACGTACGATGAACAATGATTTATCACGGGATAAAAGCAGGTGCTTGACACGTCCCGTAGGATGGTTGAGGTGAATATGATGAAATCAAAATATATCTGAGTCATCTACCAAACGTCTGTCGAGATGAATAGTTTGATAATTAACATCAGTGTAAAATTTAAAAAAATCGAGAGTAAACGTTCAGAAAGATACTGTGGTGCAGTGATCGTTGAGGTAAGGAGTAAGAAAAGTAAAATATGGTCGCTCACTTGGGTCCATTTGATACATAACTCCTGTAGAAAACTATGCTTGACGTTACCCACAATAGCGAAATTTAGGTAACAAACTACCGGGATCTAAGAGCAACATCTAATCGACTTTTGAAAACGCCCGAGGTAGGGGAGGATACAACCGAGTCTGGGAGTGCCTTCCAGGGTTGGCAAACCAAAAGGAAAAAGTAATTCCGTCGACACTCTAGACAAATATATTGTTTCTTCGATTTTAATCAGTTACCCCTGAGCTATGTGTTGTGGCTAAGTTTCAGAAAATGGCGGGATACGTGGTTGGGGTCACTCAATTTCTGATACGCTAATATGAGATCCCCGCGCAGCCTTTGATAGCGTCCGCTGAAAATTCCCAGCTTCAGACTTCGGTGGTAAGAGTGATAGTGCAGGCCCTTCACATTTTTTGTTGCTCTTCGTTGTGGTGCCTCTATCGCTTCTAGGTCGCGTTTCAACCAAGGTTGCCAAGCTTGGATTGCGTACTCAACATGCGGGCGTACGTAGGAAATGTGCACCATTGGGAAGATTAGTGGGTCAAATCTCCTGAATGCCCTTCGCAGCATGCCGACGTGCTGGTTGCCTCTTTTTGCAACTACGTCAGCCTGTTTGGACATTTAAGGTCGCTCTGTACGAGCACGCCAAGGTCACATTCCTTGGAGCTGGTTTGCAATCCGTTTGTCCCAAGTAAATAGGTGTAATTACGTCTATGGCATAACTGTACAATGCGACATTTGTCTACGTTGAATAGTAGGGCGTTCTGAACTGACCAGTTCGACACTGTGTTAAGATCGCACTGGAGCCGTTCGTGGTCGTCCGGTCCACTGATCCTTCGCTATATCTTGATATCATAAGCAAAAAATAAAAAATCGGAAGCAGTTGCTCTCGCCAAATCGGTAATGAACACCAAGAATAGACAAGGTCGAAGAACCGAGCCTTGCGGTACTCCACAAGTCACATCGATTGCATCAGACAATAATTCTCGGACTCGCACCTCTAGTCGTCGTTCGTGTAGAAAACTGCTAGCCCAAATCAGGATCGGGTCGCCAATGCATTAGTTCCGAAGCTTCTGAAACAGAATTCAATGGTCTAAGCGATCGAATACTTTTGAGAAGTCCAGGTAGATGACATCGACTCCAACTCCATCATCAACAGCTTCAGTCCAGCTATTACGTGCAATTAATAGATTAATATTACACCAATGCCTTTGACGAAAGCTATGTTGCTCTGGACCTATTAAGTTTTGCTTTTCCAGCTACTGCATCAGGGCATCTGCGATTATTGATTTCATGACTTTTGATAGTACGGGAAGTAGTGTTATTGGACGGTAGTTGGTAGAATCAGTGCGGCTACCTCCTTTATGATAGGAGTAATGACCTCTCGCTTCCATACTGGTGGGATATGGTTCTCTTCTAGACATCGCTGATAGAAAACAGCCAGTGGTTCTGCTAGATTACTAGCTACCGCCTGCAGAGCCTCTGGTCAGATGTTGTCGGCTCCCGGAGAATTGTGGATACGCAAGGATAACAACTTCTTCAACACAGCTATTGCAGTGAAGTGATATTGTCTAAACCAGATGGTGGAGTATTAGAAATAAAGAGAATGTTTGAGCTCGTTACCTGCTGGAAAGTTTGGAAATAATGAAGCCGTAGGAGATCAGCTGCTTCCATTGCTGATCGCGTGCACCTATCAGCCGTGACTAGTGCTGGAACCCCCGCTTCATTTTTCGAAGACCGTTAACGTGCTTGTGCAGGAGTTTGCGGTTCATGTAGAATCGTTTCATTAGCTTCTGCTGATGAGTGGACTTGTCTTCGCGGATTAGTTTCACACAGAAGTTACGATGTGTCAAGTATGCAGTCCAGGTTTAGGCGATCGAGCAGTCCTGGTGATCTCGCTATGCCAAATCCCTCAGGGACATACATTTACTTGTTCTGCTCATCAGAAATGACTTATGCTTGCTATGTGTTGGAAGGGCTTCTGTTCCGATGCGTGCGCAAACCATGTGCTAAACATCCTTGTAAAGGTTTCCCAGTCAACATCTGGGGGCATTCCGTTAAGAAAGTCCAAGATGTATCCTTAACAAGCTTAGATAAGACATTGTAGTGCGTGACAGTATGCAATTTATCATCCTCCCGTTTCAGGGTACTCCGCATAGCATATATAGTCAAAGAGTAGAGTAACATGATCCCTACGACCCAGTGGTAGGCTTGTAATTATTCCGTCAACTACGAGTTCTTCGTTAGTGAACACAAGATCCAGTATCGACGGCTTGTTAGCTGTTCGAAATCTCGTGGGAGAGGTTACGTGGTTGTACAGAGGGTGGCTAGCAATTAGCTCTTGCAAGCAGGCTTTAAACTGCGTACCGTCAGTTGCCAGCGTTTCTGTCTTGCAGGCTAAGGTCTCCAGCAATAAGAATGTGGATGTAGGACTTGTTCAGAGTAAACTGAAAAACGTGGTTCAGTTTGGAATCCATTTCCAACGTTGAGTTTGGTGAGCGATAAATCACGGCTAGTAGACATGTGTCCTTGTTTCGCTACCATAGGCCGCACCGAAGCGAATCGGGAGCTCGGATTTCCGGGTGATCGATAACTTCACATCGGAGGTTTGTATTATAGTAATGAATCACACCGCCACCCCTTCCGGCTCTATCGGTCCGAAGCAGCGACATACCGGGTAAATTGATCTCAGAATCGGTTATCTCAAGGTTTAACCATGTCTCTGTAATCATGACGAGGTCCCGCCGTTGTGAGGCATGGAGTTCTCTAAGTTCGGCCAACTTGCTTAGAAGGCCTTGAGTGTTTGTGTGCATGCAAGAGAGGGCTTGTGTTGTTAGGAGTTCATCGATAGATGATAAGTTTATGTTAGTTTTTAAGCCGGCCGTTAGGTAGCCGACCACTAATCGTTTTTCGGTTTATGAATTTCAGTCAAGTCGCATGCCATAATGAAGCGTACATAAACAGAAGTTTCACTCGTGGTATGCTCTGTCCTGTTGTGTGCCGTGAACACTTTTGTGTCGGTCTCTCCGCCGTACTGTGCAGATAAAGATTTTGCAGCGTTTGCAAGTTCCATTGAATTGCTTCCGATTTTTGGCCGTTCGTTTGCTGCCTTCAGCCGTATTTCTGTTGGCAACCTAGCTCGAAACTTTAACCAGCCATCCAACAAAAGTTGCGTCATTCCCTCGAAGTGTAATATTACTTTCATTAGTCTTGGACCGCAGCCTTTGCAGTTAGGTGATGACAGAGCTCTTGTCATGGATTTGGTGATAACATTGTCAACCGAGAGAGCTTCGCGGATGTAGCACCACTGCTCTCGGTCATGTATTTGTGCATCATGATCAGAAGAATGCAGCACCTCGGGAAGACCATGAACAAATATTGTGTTCATGCTATCGCTATTAGGAACGCCGTGTTGGTCACCCGTTTCTTTTGGGCGATCTTTCCAAGGTAGATCGGGTCATATGCGCACTCTGCTCGGTGAGTTGCGAAGACGAACTGCTGAGAGCAGGACAGCCTCTGTCTCAGCTGCTGAGTCTAGTGTTACTCGAAGAATTCGAGGTTCACCAGAGTGCACTGAGATCGGGTGACGCTCTAAGCGTTGCAGCATAGCAGCCTCAACCCAAATACCAATCACATTACAGATGGAACTCCACTGGTTGCCATCGTCTTGCAACTTGCCGTTTATTGTGCCGGATTTGGATTCGGGAACATTGGTGCACACGAGAGTTAACGCAGCGTGGTTTTGTCTAGCGAGTGTTGGCTTTATAGCTTTTGCCGGCAATCCGGGTTGTTTAGAAGACACCACTGCATTTGACGGTGAAAGCTGCTTTGCTCCACGCGTGCTCCATACTGAAGATTGACCTATGTGTGTCGCTCCCGGTGTGCTTGTAGAGGAAATCGATGCGTTCGTTACTTGCTTGTTACCTGCACCGAATTACCTTCGGTTCTGAGGTGTCAGAGTCATAGCTGAATCTCCAACTGAAGCGCCTATGGTTGGAGAAGTGCAAGCAGGCATGTTGGAGGCTTGTCCACTTATTGGAGTGAGGTGACCCAGTGGATTTAGAGTCACAGAGGTTGGAGCGCGGTTGGTGCGTCTAGCTCTGTTCTTGGGCTTAGATGCAGAGCTTCCTTTGGCTGGTTGAGGTATTAGTGTAGCCATATTTACCTCCGTGGGATCGATCTCAGTATTTACAAATTGCGTGATTATCTCAGTCATCCTATCGCACTTTTTCATGAGCAAAGATAAACAGTTAACAACCGGAATGAATTGACATGTTGCACGAAACGAACTTGTATTACTCACGAGTAGCAGGATTTTAATTGTATTTCTGATAAGGCTTTCATCCCTATGGTTCATAAGTTACATAGCAGAGCCTAGTCCGGCAAAGCGTCAGGCGCGTTTCACCCTATGGGGGTCAGTGGCGCCCATTCGCTCGGTCCTCTAAAGAGGATGGAACACATGACCGCTAGAGACAGATGCCAACTAGCCAGCGGTTTAAGCCACTGAGCCATGGGGGTCGGTGTTTGGGCTACATAATTTGCAAACTAACTGGTATACAGCATCACCTATCTATCACTGTCAGTGGTAGATGTGTCCTGGATTCGATCCTCCTTAGAGGACCGAGGGAATGCGAGCCACTGACGAGCCCCAATAGGGCGAAACGCGTCTGGCGCTTTTCTGGACCAGGCTCTGCTATATAACTTGTGAACTATTTGAATGAAAGCCTTATCAGAAATAAAACAAAATTGTGTCAACAATTTTGTTTGTCTGTCTCACTTCTCGGCCACCGGCCGAGTGGTCTACGTGTTTGGTTTGAAACCATAAGGCCAGCGGTTCGAATCTGCGTAGGGGCGGGCTTCCTCGCGATATACTCAGCCCTCGCACTACTGGTGGTGGTCGCGCGGCAGCGAAGCTCCGTTACGGTGTACAGCTGATACAGTATTATTGTTATTTTTTATGAAGACCAAGAATAGACGGGGCCCTGGACCGAACCCTATGTCACTTCGCATTCGACCTGAGTTGGGTCTGACATGGATTCAACAACTCTCACCTCCAGACGCCTGTGCGAGAGAAAATTGCAGATCCACCCGAGGTGAGGGTCCCCAATGCCACATTCTTGAAATTTGGTGAGAAGGATACGATGGTTTAACCGGCCGAATGCCTTAGCGAAATCAAGGTAAGCCACATCAACTCCTGCACACGCATCTGCAGTTTCCGTCCAGTTATCTTGTGTTAACAATAGGTTGGTTGTGCACGAGCGCTTCTAGTGGAAGCCGTGTTGCTGCTGAGCAATGTAACCAATGCCGTCCATATAAGACGTGAGTGCGCCGGCAATGATGGCCGCCAGAACTTTGAAAGAAATAGCAGAAGGGTCGCTGGTTCATAATTAGCTGGGTCGGAAAGACTACCCCTTTGTAAATGTGAGTTATTATTCCGTGTTTCTACATTGCAGGAACGTGCTGCTGGCCTAAGCAGTGCTGGAACACCCGCGCCGCATGTTCAGCCAAAATAGTAGCTTCTACAGCAAGCGTTTTGGGTGGATGTCCTCAATTTCTGAACAGGCGTGCAGGCGCATGGACGACAGCTTGCTCATCACGATGTCTGGCATAAAATTTATATTAGTCCTGGGGTGGGCACCATAGATTCCAAACATTCAGAAGACCACGGGATGCTATGAAACCTTAACGCCTATCGCTGTTGCAGAACATTCGACGCTTCTTTAGTAGTCCGAATTAGACTATCCGCTGTTTGAAGAGGATGAAATTCACTTTTCATCTTGAGGCGGCTGTTCACTTGCTTGTACAGAAGCTTAGGATTTGAAGTTAATCGCACGGCCAAAACATGTTAAAAAGCGACCTTTTCTTCCCGCACTAATTGGCTACAGTGGTTACGGTGTACAACTCAGACCTTCCGGTTGCTTACTGATGGAGTGTTTTCAGGAAATATTGGATGCATCCTCCGTTATGAAACTCCAATCGGTCGCTTCAACGAATCGGGTTAAGGTGTCATAACTGGTATGGTTCGCGTCGATTGATTGCTGTCATCAGGATAATCAACACTGCAAGTGTACAAGAAATTCAGTCATATGATCACGGCGGTCTACAGGAGTATCGATCATGAGTTCTTTATTAGTAAATATTCCTTTCAATAGTGATGACCTGTTATTTCCCCTGAATCTAGGAGGTGAAGTGACGTGGCCATAAAGCGGAAAGTCTGAAACAAGATCATGCAGGTCTGCTTTGAATTGCTCTTGTCGTGTGGTCTGGGATTCTACAGCGTAAAAGTGGAAATCATCGGCGATTAGAACGTGACTGTTCTTCCTGTTTATCATCTGCCTCAATGTATCCACCAAGTTACAGTCCATCTCAGGTGTAGACGATAGTGGGCGGTAAAAAACAGCCATTAAGCCAAGCTCATTCCCTCTCAGCCGGAAGTTACACTAAATGTAGTCGGCTACGTCAGTTTCCGAATCATGTACGGCTTCGCACTGCAGTCTGTTACGAAAGCAGAGGACTACGCCACCACCTTTGCTGGCTCGATCATTCCGGACAACGGACATGCTTGTTAGCTTGGTCTCGTCGTCCTTTATCTCACAGCGCAACCATGTATCCGTGATAGCGATGAGATCCCAAGCAGCTGACGCATATCGGTCTTAATGCAGCTAATTTGCTGAGTAGACCTTGGGCATTGGTGCACATGCAAGAGAACTTCTCCGAGACCAAATATGTGTTGGGTGGAATGAATGAAGCAAGTGAGTTTACGCCGACCGATAAAAGTTCTCCTTATGCACATAGTGAAGCCAAAAGTAAAAACCATAACAGTAGAACGAAATGGTTGTCAGCAGTTGGGGAATACGGTGGATCTTCTTCATTAAACAAAGTCATTTAGGTGATATAATAATTCGCCCGTTATCAAAATATTATCTAATGTTTTTGGTTCTTTACTTTAGGCTTTACACTCAACCACTTGCCCGCGTTATTGATGAGGAGACCAGAGAGTGTTTTCTTGCGTTATCATATTCCATAATTAATAGAGACGCAAGAGGAGCTGAATTTGGGAATCGAGTGAGCATTGATCGGCCAGCAAATACCATCCAGCGTCAAAGGAATTGAACTATTGCGTCAATTTGATTAACCCGTGCAGTGGAACTCACTCACACTGGCTGAAAACTAGACGCGGAATAGTGAGCGACATTAGCCTCCTAAATTAGCATGTTTCGTTTACCAATAAATAGAGTTAACCTATCCTGTGGGGATACGCTTTCTCTCTGTCTACCGAGTTCTTGCCTTTTGTATTCCTTCAGTTGGCTGGGCGCGTGACTGAGAAGTCATACAGTCGTAGTCTCACAGAGCAGCTAACAGCAGTACAACAGTTGTCAGTGGCAGAGAGCAGAGGGAAAGAAGAAGCGTTACAACAATAATGCTCTTCTGTTGAGCACATGATGAGATGAGCAGATGCTTCATAATTACAAATAAAAAACCAAATAACACTAGTATTATTATGTATGTGTAAAGCGTTTGTGCTTACTTTACCTTGTAAAGACAGAAATCCAACCGGAGGAGGGAGTGATAGCGTTATTCAGGAGACGAGCTGCTGGCTGATGGATACAATTTATCTCCGGTGATCGCCTTGCTATTCCTTTCACTGAGTTCCTGCATGAGAGATTTAGTGAAGTCAACTAATGTTCGAGAAAAGATTATACGCCTCAAATTTAAAACGCATCCGCATCGGTTAATGTCACTGCAAGACGGAATGAATGCTCTGAAAATTAACACTTTCAATGTACTCCTGATAGTTGAAACACGATTTTCTCTAACAACATGCTCTATAAGCTATCACTGTCTAATTACATTGTTCACCATTTCCAGTTCTCCAAGTGTATTTGACGTCAGTGATCAGCTGAAATTTTATCTTAGGCCTCTGTTGTATGGCTGCTTTCCCTCTGCTCTTTGCCACGCCAACCCAACCGGGGGACAAAACAGAAATTGCTAGAACCTGCTAGACCGAAGTATTTTAGGCACAGATCATGGTTCATTTTTAATGTCACAAGCTATCATCTCCCGTAACAACCTGTTTCATGCTGACGGTCTGATTACATCAGCTTCCCGCGTGACTTAACCGGGTTAACGCCGGTCGGGTAGCAACCTGTGTCCCGATGATAGGCGTCTCGAAACCGTGTCATGTTCTAATGCTGTGACCTATGATTGCCTCTTTTCCAATTGAGTCTGCCTGCGTACTGCTCTAACTTGATTTCCTTCATAGTATTTTGCCTTTCGCTCAATTTGTAGCCATTATGTTTGTCTCCGAGTTCGGGTCGGTCCGCACTGTGTATCATCTGATGCGTGCAGATCCTGTTGTGATCTACGAAGCAGGATGTCTCAAGGTAAGGATGGCAGTTCCGGGGAAGTTTGAATCTTCCCTTGACTCGATCTCAGCTGAATTGTGTGCCTGACCAATTTCTCGTTTCTTAGCATTATCTCATTAATGACTACACCTTTACTGCGGATCACGCTTCCTGTCGACCACCTCCTCGGTCCTTAGCAGTCTCGCGTGTACACCATGTCACGAATTTTGAAATAATGGCGCCTGTCTGTCAGACTTTCCTCCAATGGACAACCGCAATGCTTTTCTTTTCTGCTCGGCACAATGTTATCGAACGACGTTCGGATCTTGCTTCCAAACAAACTTTCGGCAGGGGCTTTTCCATCTAGTGACTTTGGGTTTGGCGCACAGGAAAACTGGATCGCATCCTTTGCGACCTAGTTTCGTTCCACTTTACAAAGAGCACGTTTAAAGATATGCACAAACCATTCTGCCTGTCCATTTGATTGCGGATGATAGCGTGGTGAGAACGTTTGCTGAATTCCTTTCTCCTTGCACCACTCGCGAAAGGAAGTTGAAATTAATTTTTGTACCGTTGTCTGTCACTATTATCTCTGGCATGTCGAAACACTGGAACAGCTTATCCAGCTCGTTGATCGTGTGCTGGGCAGTCTGACTTTGCATCTGGATCACATCGGGCTACTTGGAGAAAGAGTCCACGAAAACAAGATAGGACTGACGGACGATTGGTCCTACTATGACTTCACTGCTTTGGGCCAAGGTTGCCAGAGGTATTTGGGACGGAACTTGGCCGCCAGTTGACAGGATTCATATTTTTTACCAGAATTGTTTAATTTCTCCATCCGTTCCTGGACAATAAACAAATATGCGTGCCAAGGCTTTCATAAGTTTGGTGCCTGGATACGCGGTATGATACTGCTGTAAGACATACCTGTTCAATATTTTTGGCACCACTACTCGGTCCCCAAACATCAAACATCGGTTGAATTAAGACCGCAACTCAGTATGGATACCATCTTTTGGCCAACTTGTTCGCACGTAATGCATCACTTTCTCTAGGGTTCAGTCTCGGGAAGTCTCCGCGCGAATAGTATCAGCTGCCACTGGTAATCTGCTTACATTATCCGTCAGGATTCGCTGGACTTCGGACTCGAACTTGATGGCCGCAATCACACGATCATCGTTTTTCTTTGGCTGTGAATTGATGAGACGAGACAGGACATCCGCTTGGCTGTTTTGTTGCGTAGCTCGATACTGTACACTGAAAACGTACGCCAACAGAATGGTCGCCCATCTTTGTAACCGATTCGCGGTAATAACGGGAATTCCTTTCTTTAAGCCGATTAACGACAGTAATGGTTTGTGATTAGTCAGGAGGGTGAACTGCCTGCCATAGAACATCTTGTGGAACCGCTTCATGGCAAAAACAATTGCGACTGCTTTTTAATCTGACTATAGCTTTTCTCAGCTGACATTAGGGACCGCTCTTCATAAGCAGTAGCCTTCTCCTCCGTGCAGAAAAAGGTGGGAAATAATGGTGCTGATACCGTACTTGAAAGCGTCCGAGGCAACGATAATTTCCAAGTTCGGAGTGAAATGAGCCAATAGTAGATTAGAAGTGAGTGCTGCTTTAACTGCGTCAAAGGATTGCTGGCATTCCTTCGTCCATTGCCAAACGTTGTCTTTCGTCACCAGCTGGTTTAGCGGACTTCTGGTTTGATGCACGCTTGGTAAGAAATGAGCAAAGCCCTGCGACGTCTTTCGGATGCTCAATCTGTTTGATAGCTTCGATATTGGCGGGATCTGGGCGCCGGCCATGTTGGTCTACGATAAACCCGAGGAATTTAACATTATCTAATATGAAGTCACATTTCTAATCCCGTAATCGAAGTGCAGCTTCTTCCAAACATGAAAGCACTCTCTCCAGTGTGTGCATCAACTCTTGCGGGTCTGCGCTCATAAACAATGCATCATCCAGGTAGATCGCTGTGTTGAGGATATCGTTCAGGAAGGTATCTATAATTTGCTGGAAAATGGCCAGTGCTGTTTACACCCCAAATGGCAGCCGGTTGTACTGGAAAAGCCCGAGGTACGTATTAACCGTTAGTAATGTTCTGCACTCCTTGGCAACTGGAACTTGCAAGTAAGCGTCACCTAGATCGTTTTGCGAAGCATTTACCACTGTTGAGTTTGGAGAACAAGTCTTCTGATACAGGCTACTGATACTGTTGCGACTCCAGTGCGTAATTCAGTCTTGTTGAAAAAGAAGCACAGATACGGACCTTACTGTTTGCTTACTTTATCACCTCAGTCGGTGTCGCCCATTCCAAATAGTGGACCCGTTCGATTATACCTTCAGATTGCAAACGATTTAGCTCGGCTATCACTAGAGATTGTGTTGCCTACGGCACCGGACGTCTTGGTCTGAAGACTGGTCTGCCATCTGATTTGAGGTTCAGCTCCGCCCTGGCTACGCGACAGCATCCGAGACCGGGCTTGAACAACGTCGCTTCAGATCTGCAATTTAGTTTCCCAATTCAGGGTTCGTCCTTGGCATCTGCGTAGCCTGCTTGACTTGCAACTGCTGACATACTGTTTACCGACTGGTCGAGTAAATTCAACTCGCCCATCCAACCGAGTTCCAGCAAATCTAACCCCGGTTGGTCCATTGCAAAGCACCTTGTGCAAATTTCCTGGCCTAGGAAATTGACTTGACAGTTCACTTTACCAAGCAATTTTAACGTACCACCTGAAGCGTTCCGTGCCGTATGGGTCGTTTGCACGAGTGTTGACCGCCCCAGTCTGCGCCACGTATCGCTGGAGTGATATCTGAAGTAGTATCAAGTTGTACCTTGACTTGCCTGCCATTGATTTCCGCCATGGTGTACTTACACCTGTTGACGCCATCAACCTTGAAAGCCCCAGTGCTCGTTCTGATCCCATCGGGCCGTCTGAACGGTGTGGCGTTGTTGCGCCTCTACCTGGAGATAGTAAGACCATGGGCAAAACAACACGACTCTTTATGACCTCTTCTGCTGCCTCGGTTGCAAACGTGACTCTTAAATGAACAGTGTCGAGCAAAATGGCCTTCCCTACAAAACCAACAAGCAGACGGAGGTTTGGAACGTGATAGACACACGTGAGTTGGTGTTTTTTGGGGAGTCCGTTTGACTGCATAAATGAGATCATGCTTGTTATGTGTCTTGTTCACCCAGCCGCGTCAACAGAAAGAACTCGTACCGGCTCTGCACACAAACGCTCTATTCCCAAGTCTGAGGCAAAGTACAATTAGTTGGGTGTTTACAAACTCACTCGTCCGCTCGATCGATCGCCTGCTCGACCGCACTGATGCAGACGATTCCGTGCGCCCCAGCTTTCGGTTACCATCACAATGCACATTCATATAAGATAACTGCTGAATCATTGATGTATTATGCTTCAGATTCGCCATTCTCTGGCACTCGCCGGTCATCTGCTGTAGTGTGATGTCAGGATTCCGTCCAATCTTACACAGTATTCTTGTTCGTATGTCTGCATCTTTGGCTGCTCTTAGGTTGCAAACGTAACTGAGGCACTTGTACTGGTAGCCGGTCATATTGTGAAACTGTGTACGTTCACACTCGCGATTTACATGGCTCAAGTAGGTGACCCAATCTTCTTCTTTCTTGGCTATCGTGAGACACTTGTACCGGCTGTTTAACCAGGATGTCTGCTCATCAAAAGTTTGAGACAGGACTGAGACAACTTTGTCACAGGATAGGTCAGTGCTCTTCTTTGGCAAGATGAAATTTGTAAAGTTTTCATGTTCAGCTGCACCAAGCTTTTGGAGCATTATGCGAATTTGCTTATTATGGTACATTTTCGAAATCAACGTGAAACGTGTCCTCATACTTGTAAAACCAGAAAACGAATGTTACGCCGGGATCCGCATCATAATGGAATTCACTGGGTTCCTGGAAAAGGGACGCTTTCACTTTCCCCTAAACATGGGCTTGACTGCGTCGACAGCTTTTGTGTCAACATCTCAATGAGCTTGGCGCGCTGCAATAAAAGTGCCTGAAATTGTTCGTGACTGGCTGCCATTTCAGGATTCGATTAAAACTCATGTCGCCAATGTTTTCACGCTGATTCCCTCTGCTCTCTGCCACGCCAACCCAGTCGAGGGCAAAACAGAACCTTCTAGAACCTGTTAGACCGAGTTATATTAGCTACAGAGAATGGTTCATTTTATAAATCGCAATCTATCATATCCCGTAGGAACCCCTTTCATGCTGACGGTTTGATTTCATCAGCTTCCAGCGGGACCTAGCCGCGTTACCGCCGGTCGGGCAGCAACCCTTGTCCCGATGATAGGCGTCTCGAAACCGTGTCACGTTCTGATGCTGCAGCTTCCGGTTAGCCTCACTGTCTAACCGGTAGAAAATTCAACTGTGGCACGAGGCAACCATCGTCCATATCTTGTGCACAAATGTCAACTCAAGTGTCCCAAACATTAAACAAAAAGGTACAAACATAGCCTTCACCATTTGCATTGCAGCTCATGTTTACTTAAACATCTTTAGTCAAGCAATGGTGGAAATGAACTAATTCCTTAACTCATTTCAAGTAACAAGATGGAGAAATATGGGCCTTAGATTTGGTCATGAGCTGATAAGCTGGTAAGCGCAAAGTGAAACAGATGTGGATGAATTAATATTACGCGGTGGCATGTATAATTTAGCAGCCCCGGAATCCAGCCTGTTCTGTCTTTAGAATCCTCGGTACAATGCACTACGATTACTGCTAATCACGTCTTATCATCTGACCATGCTGTTGCCGGTGATTACTTCCACTGTGTTCTCATTCACTATACAAGTGTCCACTTTTCTCTAATTTTGTCCACAAATAGCTATGAGCATATAGTCGGCATTAGAAGCAAGTCAAGGATGAGCACATCGGGTGGAATATGTACGATTGAGGCCATGAGGTTTCAGGTTGTCATGCTGAATATTTTGAAGAACAAAACAAGGCACACATAGCAAAGGCTGAATAGGTTCAACATAAAACGAAAATGCATGTCACTCTGTGCACAGTCAGTATCGCTGGATATGACCGCTATGAATTATTAGTTTAAAACAGGCGCGGGTTTCTCACAAATGCACTGAGTAGCCCACTAGAACTGCTCCATATACATTGCCACTACGCCATAGACCACAGTTATGACTACGCTTGGAAAAAAGGCAAAAATAATCCTCAACCTGGTGGACCATACCTTGCGATTCCAAACTACAATAGAAGACCTATGATATCGTGTGGAAAAACAAACTGCTTGTCTTCTGAAAAAGGCAGGGGCCTGTCTTACTCTTTTTGGAAGCAGGAATATTTTGCTCTGCAACTAAGCAAATATTATTCATCTAGTTTTGAGGCTTCTAAATCAGTCGTTCTCCTTGGAAACCTAGAACATGAAGTGAGTCCTTCAATTTTTATTGACAGAAATGATGGTGACCTGATGATAGTTCAACATTTATTGCGCAGTTTTCATAAATTGTAGCCAATTCACATAACTGGGCCTCATCTTCACGATCACTGGCTGCATCACATGATATTGTAACACTCGTGAACTTTGGTATTGGAATTTCCTTAGAATCTGGAATGGATTGAGTTGCAGAGGAAATAATAGGATAACAGATATGCCGATTTTTCTTACTAATGCCTCTGTATTAACATTTCAGAAACGACAGTCCGTTATATGGTTCATAGATACTTACCAAACTATGGGAACTCAAAATGGCAAGCTTTTGCGTTTGGCTTCTGGCCAGTCATGAAGCATTTCCTTACAAAAGTTGTGCACAACGTGAAGCCCTGATCATTTTTTGGTCACTAAGTTGTCGATTATAATAAGGGCACCATGTGTTGCCCCATGTGCTTACGGCAAACTCCAAGTATTGATAAAATGGCATGCTGACTCCCCGTCGACTGTGCTGCTGAGTGTGCAGGGGTTGAAGTTTTAGCTTCCTTGAATTAACCTGTAGTGAAGAGAGACATTACACAACTTGGAAGATAGCTCAAAGCACCTCAACCCTCCGGACATCTCTGACAATGAGCTAGCAATATACAGGCATTTCTTAGGCAGTAGCTTTTCATGTGTTAGCGCTCGATGAGAAATCCACCTGGGTATTTGGATGATCTTACCATTAGAGGTATCCCAACACAGTTAGTTAGAATGCTCAGCAATCTGATCCTGAGGAACCCACAACACTTCTGCTTCCACCTTTTGCAACGTAGACAACAAATGAAGCTGAGAGACCGCCTTAAACCCTTTTATTATGCTCCCCGTATGAAACGTCCTCTTAAATACGTCGTTTCCGCCCAGCATTATTTACGTTAGAAAATAATTTTTGCCGTTGCTTTGACCCACCTACATTATAAACTATAGTCCGTGTACCTAGAGAAGCGAAATAAGGTGACAAACGTTGCGCCCACCAACATTTCTCCTACATAATCGAGATAGACGCTTTTGTGTATACATCAACTTGAACACTACTGTGAGCCAGCCTAAACGCTTTCATCTGGCCATAATCTTTCTCCATTTTCGCGGTTCGTATTCTGTACATCATATGAGACTTGTTAACCACTTGATGTTTCGCTGCTAATGCATCATTAGCCAAATGATACGCTATATTGTCGTCGCAATTAATCTTCCAGAAACATTTATCTGCCGTGAAGCGTTTGTCTAACGTGTGATCAGTATGCCCATGTTATCTGCATTTGAGAAACGAATCGACGATACAGGAACACTTGCGCGTTACCCATTATAACTCACGCTCATCTGATTAATGAAGTGAAAACGAGGACTGTTGTCAGCACCTCTCCATAAGATCCATGCAGACGGATTTATACAACTAGTAATGTGAAACATTTTCAGTTCCCAGATTTGCTAAGTATGCAATTTCCATAGCATTTTTCTACGAACTTGTGTTGTTCACGCACACTTTAGCGAAAGAACTAGGATAAGTATAACAAGTCGCATGAAACTGATATGTCATGCTGCTTTGGCTTATAGACTTAGACCATGGCTACGGCCTATGCAGACGACGGAGGCGCATTTACAATATTTTCATGCAACAGTGGTTCTAAAAAGCCAAACTAAGTACATGGCATGTTCCGCAACTGTTTGCAGTGTGTTTGAGCTGCAGGTGTAAAAACATATTGTTAATAATAATGCGAGTGTTCTACTGATGAAACCACATAAAATGTACTGTTCAATAGAAGCCGTGAGAGCTAAATCTGTGAAATAGCTCTTCGTGAGAGCGCATTCCTATTTGTCAGATCAGCAGCCGCTAATCGATGTCACAACTTCCTAATCCTACCTAAATTAGCAAATAATTGTTCAATGGAAGGTAGCGGGTTTACTTTATTCTCCTTAGATACAAACTCAAATTCAAGTGAACCATTATTTACATCTATTGGCAAAGCGAAAGGAATTATTCAAACTAGCTGCCGCAGAACGTGATTCCTCAGATCAACACACGGTCTGGCAGGTGAAAATGTGGGTATTTGGTGGAGCTAATTGCACTGCTTTAGCATTGCTGGTCTCGCGAGTAGTTTCGAGAACAGAAGCTCCATAGTGATATTTAAAGCGCAATGAACTACAATGATAAGTTACATTTTGACGACGTGGTTTGCCAGCGTCGTTCTTTGTGAGTTGAATGAGCAGGCTGTTGATGATGTGCGTGCAACTAAACACGGAATTATAAAACATATTGTGTTACTCATAAGCTGTCAGTAGAGGAAAACCACTAGTTTTGATTTCACATATCAACTGCACACTTCCGTATCGAAGGATGAGGAATGAAAAGAACAAGTACCAAGAACACACACCGTTTGCTCTGATGCTTAGCATGTTGGGCGGCGGACCACACATTAACTCATGTTGAGTAGGTGATTGAGATCGAAACAAATGGCTTTGGAAAATGGCACACCGGATCTAGGTTTATTTAAAATAATTAGCACGCAAAAGACAAGGTGCAATATACGATTCCTCTGTGAACCTTAAACAACGCACACAAAACTGGTCGCTTCAGATGTCAAATGCGAAGGAGGATCACGTCGATATTCATAGAAATACCATTAATAACTTCGACCAGTCATAAGATGCTAAATCAATACAGGAACAACGACAAGCGGACATACACTAATCCCGTAAGCGCTATCCCAATTGTCTGAGTTTGCGCACGTAAACGACCACGATGCCAGTCTGGGTTGTAAACTCGCCACCATAGCGCCGTGCTTTTAGGCATACCCTAAGAAACGATCGTGTAATATCAGGTTCATGGGCTGACAAGACCAGAACTGCGTCCTTGCGGAAAGACCTGAAACACAAAAGAATGACGAAAAGGGGTTAGCATATAATCTACACGCAACTTGAGCACGCCTCTAGTGTGAGTGAGGATATGGGGTACATTGGCAAGTATGGACAAAGTGATGGAGTTATACGCAAAACCTTGATTTGGCAACAATGTGAAACAAGGGATAGTTACATTCCTGACAGGGCCACGACGTCAAGAAGATGTCAGGTTTGGGAGAACTAGCTATAAAAAATAACAAAAGGAACGGTTTATTCCTCGACGGTGCGAGGTGCAGTCCAACTGAGTGGCCTCATCAATCTGTACAACGAAAACGCATAACATATTTAATTGTTTATGTTTTGCATAACGGATCCAAAAGGGTGCTTTAAGTGATTGGCGGTATGAAGGTATCAGAGTGATTAAGAAACTAGGAACAATAACAGGTGCAGATTTAGTCAAAAGTTCAACTAAACTAATACGGTCACCTAAGGAACCGTCACCAGGGGACTTGGTTCCATACGTGATGTTCCCTCGATGGGTTTCTCCCGCAATTCCACTGACTGAGTGCCGGTGTGGCAAAATAGCTTCCAAGCCATCCCTTGTTTAACAAATGTTCTTTTATAAGGCCGGTTTAATTCATGCATTATGGGCAATGAAGCCTCAGCCCATTCCGACATGCGAATAATTCAAGTATGACACTTCGTTTATACGTCAGTGAGTCAGTGGCAATATGCCTCGCATGGGTGTAATATTTTTAGCTTGGAAGATGTAATTCACCACCTCAATAAATCAGTCCACAGGTAGCCAACAACAAAATAAGAAAGAATATAAAGTATGAGGAAGTAAAAGCATACTACTAAAGACTACCAGTTGCAGATAGGCTAAGCACAAGTTCATGGGAAGTCTTGGTGAATAACGACAATGGTGCGGAAACCTCAAGAGCAAGAACCGTTACATTTCGGCCAGAGTTTTGTAAGGAATACAAAACAAATAACAATTCAAATGCAGTCGATAGTGGCTCTGCAGTTGTGGTTGCTTTATCTCAAAGGACGAAAATTAAATCCATCAGAATGGGAAAAACCAGTTCATTAATTCCAGACAGTCGCTCGCAAAATAATATCAGTTACTGGTTGCTCAGTGAAGACATGAAAAACAAATAAGAGATGTGCGGATGCGTATAGAACGTCAAAACATAGCAGCTTTTCAGTGAGGTCTGGAAAAATGCGGTGATAGACTAATCATCTCCAACAAATCACTGTCGTGTTCTTCTTGTTTCAAATATGACACGGTTCTTCCGAAAACAATCTATCGTCGTTCATTTGCTAATTTAAGATCGCTTTTACTTTTGTTGGTGTCAGCAAAATCCTAATGATTTTATTGAATAAGCTCAAGCTTTTGTACATCGCATACAACTAGGTAATTTATTCCATATCAGGTCGAAACTTATAAGGTAAAAGTTATGTCTGACTGTGATCTTCAATAAGGGTACTATAATCATACATTCGGTGTCACGTATTTCATATCCGGTTTCCAACCGAAATTGCATGGAGCGGTGTTCACTATGCACATTATGCCACACAACTTTGTGAAGGAAACCAAGATTTAAATGTAATCTACGCAGCCATAAAGGTTCAAGTTTTAATTCACATCATCTATCTTTATAACCAACAAGTGTAGAGTAACCAAAGATGCGTTTGGTGAAGGCGCGTTGAAATTTTCTATGGCCTTCAGGCCACATGTACGTAAATTGCTGAACATAACGCTACAGTATTCTAACAAGCTTCGTAGATTGATTTCATATGTTATGAGCCTTGTCTCTTTCAGCGTCAGTAACTGAGTAATAAGTCCCGACACTTCGGAACAACCTTCGGAACAACCTAGTTAGTTTATCCTAAATCTCTGACAGAAGAGCACACTGCAATGGGATCGCCATGAATTAGAAATGATCTTGCCTCAATATGGTATCCATAAGTCATTATTTGGCATTTTGGTGTGGAGAAGTGCATCTGCCAGTTTGCAGCTCAGCCCTCTATGGTGTGTAGATCACATTTAATCTTTGCTATCACAGTTTGGTATTGAGATGAATGGAAGGTATATACTACCATCAAAGCATCTGCAAACAAGTCTGAGCTTCCGGAGCGTAGGACAGGTATAAGCTTGTTTATGTACAATAAGAAAAGAGGACCTAAAACGCTGCTTTGAACGACGCCACTAGTGAGTTGTTCGGTCGTAGACATAAACCCATTTTTGTTCACTGTCTGGGAGCGTCCGATCAGATAGGAACTAAACAAATAAAAAAGGGAATTCGATATGCCAAAACTACTCAGTTACGATACTAAACTCTTGTGCGGGACGCGAGCGAGCGCTTTCTGCATGTCAATATAAAAAACATTGCATTGAAGACCAGAGTCAATCTCTCCGGTGAGAGTGCTAAAGAAATTAGTTTGACATCTTATGCACGAACGAGACTTTAAAAAGCAATACTGCGAAGGTGAAAAAACTGTGCGACAAGAGGAAAGAAGTGAGTGTTTCCTTCACTATTCTATCCAACAAGTGTGACAAGATGGGGGCTGATTAATGGGACGATAATTACGAATATACGTTTTAGCGCCAGAATTATATCGCGGTATGACAGCAGATTCTTTCACTCATTCAGAATAATGGCCTGACTGAAAGAACAACGAAAAATTATTCAGTAATACTATTGGTATATCATCACCACCACCCTTGATTACGGCTGGGGAGATATATTCTGTACCAGGGTTATGAGAGAGCCGAAGCAAGTTAGTCAAAGGTTTAATCACTCCGATTTTGAAGGCAACAGCTGAAATAGTTTTGGGGTGACAGATGAGACTGGAGATATCAGCGTCTCATTTTCTTTGCTGAAAGATTCAGCAAAGTATGCATGAAAGGCCTCTGCCATAGCACTAGGCTTGTCGACAACACTGCCATCTGGTGTGATAATATGTGAAGGTAGGTCTATTTGTCGCGCTTTTCTCTTCTTCAATAAGTTACTTATTTCATCAGCTTTGTTTCTGCTGTGTAAACTGCGTCCCTCTTCTTGTCTAAGCTGCGTTGCTTTCCTTGCATCCGTTACGACTGCAAGCCATTGCAGATGAAACAGCATGCTGACACTTTCGAGCTAGAGCGCATTTGTCTTCTATATTTTTCAGCAATAGTCGAGCTAGCCGAAGGTCTAGCACTAGGTTTCATTTTGCTGACAGTCGATAGTTTCAAACAATATTGTATGTCGTGATAAAACAGTGAAGGTACCTCCTGGAGGTCGTGGGAACAAATGAAAAGGTCTCAATTTCGCGACCATAGTATAATGGAAAACGAGTTTCAGTTGACACTTTGAGAGAGGAAATAATGTATTTCTGAATTAACCAGTTGGGAAGTAAGTTACTATTTTGCAGGCAGCTGGTCGCATCCTGGGTGGAGACGTACTACCTCAGTGAAAATGGAAATATTACCTAAAGTAAAAACTAGGTCAAGCACTTTATACCCCTTGTAAGTGCAACAATATGCTGAGTCCGTCCTCCGGACATAAAAATTTAAAATTTTTGCGTGATTTCCGGTCAGTAGTAATTTAGACTAGAATATGTTGGGCAGGTTGAAGCCCCCCACAAATGTTCTTATTTTGCAGACTGTCCCGAAATCTAGCTAACAATATTTATTAATAGGATCTCTTCATAATTGCTAGTACCAAGTGGGTGATAGATGCGACCTACAGTTTTCACTGATCGCTAAAGTAGCCAAACGGAACCAAGAGAGAGACAGATAAGTGGAGGTGAGTACTCAGAAACAAGCAGGTTTTGCGAGTAGTGAATAATGCAACTTCCACCATTACCTGTCTTACGATCTTTTCTGATCAGTTTATATCCGTCAAATGAAAGAAGTTGACTTGACACATTTGTGATGCACCAAGTTCATTTATATACATGAAGTTACGGGATAAGTGAGGCTTATTTAATAGTTAACATATATTAAGTAACACCATTCAGTAAGCATTCTGACTCAGGTTGGGGCTAGAATACTCATTAGAATTTGAGGCTATATTAACTGCAGAGCTATCCGCAATAACGCTTTCACAGTGTGATTTACCGATGCGTTTATAGTAGAGGGGGAGGCGGAAAAGGTGGAGCGATTCCAAAAGATAGGGTACTTTGGGAGAGTTTAACAAGTGCGAGTGAGGTAATATTGTGGAGTTACTCAAAGAATGCGCTAAAGGAGGTGGGGGAAAGTGGAAAAGGGGACAAGAAATGGTACCACTTATTGTCGCAGCAGAAATTACGGGCATAGTGACCAGTGACTTTGCAAGCGTATTCTGAGAGGTTAGGGGTTTATGTTTTACAGGTAACGTAGGATTATTGATATTATTAGCCATGGTAGGATTTTGGGGTTTCGTCCTAACTACCTTAGGGCTCTTTCTAGGGAGAAAAGGCCTTCGAGGATGACGGTGGTTATCACTAGTGGACGGCATGTACTTAGATATTCTGCTTCCTTGTATATGTGTGTACCTTTCGACGTATTAATCGCATTGAACTTTATTCCGCGTGAAGTTATGGAGAATAGTTTTGTCTCCTGTTCGGGACAATCAGGCGGTTTTAACTAAGTATCTGAATAGGACAACGTTACTTCAGCTCAGAGAATGTTGGATGATCAAATACTGCTCGAGCGGATGATTGCTCTACTGTTTGATGATGGCGAACAGGAAATAAACATTGTCCGCCTTCCGTCTCTGTAAGAAACAAGAGAATGCCTCCAAGGTTCGCCCCCTCATGATTGTACGCGGAAACGAAGAGTGCGCGCTTATCTTGCGACGGATTCCACGTCTCAAGGGTGAACGGTTCTACGTGTTACGAAACCTTTCTTCCGAGGACCAAAGTAAAATGAAGAAGGCTGTAGAGGAGCCACGAACGCGCCTAGCGAGTGGTGAAACTGACCTACATATCTTGGAATTTTGCGTAGTTCGGAAGACAACAACAGCCGGTTGGAGGCCGATTCTCCTCACTCCCAGACAGTAAAGCATAAAAACGGACTACGCGTGCTATCTGCTAATGTGCGCAGTCCAAGAAATAAGCTGAATGAAATTCAGTTGCTTTCTTCTGAGAGTCGTCCAGACCTGATGACCTTCACCGTAACCTGACTATTCTCAGATATCAGAGATTCGGAAGTGTCTCTCCCTGGATCTCATCACTCTCGGTCCGATCGCTACGGAATGAGGTCAGGTGGTGGCGTAATTCTCTACTGGAAGACAGATCTCAAAATACATTTAGTTGTGGTTATCAGTGATCATGATGACAATTTCGAAGCGCTCTGGTGCTGTGTTCATGACGGATGCAGATCTCTCTTGGTTGGTGTCGTCTACAGAGCGCCATCGGGCTCCGGGGCGCGCTTGTTGGACTCGATAAGGATGCAAGGTGGACGCAGGGACTGTCTAATCTTGCGGGATTTCAGTGCATCGGATTTCGATTGAGACCTACTTCTTTCTGAGCACCGAGCTGACTCCTTCGATAACACATTGCTTAAAACCGCTCTCGACTGCAGTCTCGTTCAACATGTCTTGACGCCTACTCGTATTTTCCCAGAGAAGACTGCGCAGTCCTAGATTTCGTGCTCTCCCTGGCACATTCGGATGTCACGAACCTAACCGTTCTTCAACCCATAAGCAAGAGCGATCATTGTGTTGCTTCATTCCACTAGGCTCGCCGTCTCACGATCCATAGTCAGACTGGTCACCGACGGAGATTGGGGTATCCCTGAACAGATTCACCTCGACGACGCGTGGCGTCTTGTACTCTCCAAAATGACGTCGCTAATTTTGCAGGTCTTTCCCTCCTCCTATCGAAAGCCCTTCACTATAGGTCCACCTTGGATGAATCAAGTATTGAGGCCAAATATGAATAGAAGGAGAAAATTATAGGACCGCTTTAGACAATCTCAATCAGAACCCGACTTCTTTCACAACAAGACTGTCAGAAATCTTTGCGTCGCAAAGAAGCGTCAGAAACGACAACAATATGAACTATCTTTGACACAACACTCTAGCATGGCGCCTAAGATGCTCTACACTTATTTGAAAAGAAGCACTAGAGCTGGTACTGATATCCCTGCTTTGTGTTCCTGAGATCGTCAAGCTTTACTTCAAGAGGACTCTGAGAAAGCTGGTCACTTGGGTAAGCAATACGCTTCTGTTTACGCGAAAGAAACACCAGTTATTGTCAGAGCCGTATCCACCATTCCATCTTGACCTAAGAAGCTATTAACACTGATTCTGTGACGAAATCTCTTCTTGAGTTAGATCAGTACAGCTCACCCGGCCCTGATGGACTGCATCCTTTGTTCCTCAGGACTGTGGCGGAGAACATAGCTTCTCCAATATGTCAAGTATTTCGTTGCTCACTAGAAGCTGGCCGTCTTCCGTCAGCTTGAAAAGTGGGTATCGTCAAACCCATCTACAACGGAGGAAGTCGACATGATAGAGCCAATTATCGTCCAATCTGTTTGACGTGAGTAGTGTGTAAAGTTATGGAACGGATATTAAAATAGGCTGTTGATCTTCATCGTGAGGGACAGAATGTCGTTTCTTATACCCAGCATGGGTTCCGAAAAGCACGCTGCTGTACCTCGAACTTGCTCGTTGCTAAGAAGACCTGCGCAAGGTCGCTAGACTCCGGCAAACGCTTGAACGTTGTGTTGTGCGCAAAGCTTTTGGCAAAGTCACGCATGAACGGCTTCTGTTTAAACTCCAAGGAATGGTATTTATGGGAACCTGTCTTGGATCTCCGACTTCCTAAACGACCGCTCCATGCAAGTGAAAGTGAAGGACATATTTTCTGATCGTGTTCTCATGACGAGTGGGGTCCCATAGGTCTCTGTCCTCGGTCCCGTACTTTTCAATATATTCATCAATGACTTGCGGTCCACAGTTCAGACGAATTGCCTAATCTATGCTGAAGATTTAAAGCAGTGGATGGAAGAATCCAGCTTTAAAGACCCGGTCAGATCACAATCTACGCTCAATCTACTCCACGATTAGTCGACTAAGTGGCAGTTGCCCGTAAATTGTGATAAATGCTCTGTTTTCAACTTTGGCTCATGCAACCAATTTGGAACTTACAACATCGGTGGTTCCTTGCTCAGAAGCGTAACCCAAGACATGGATCATGGAGTGATAGTGTCATCAGAAATAAAAAACTATTCGAGAGACCCAGAAGTGGGTCGCAGCGGCCTACAGGATGTTCCATTCTTTGCGTAGATGGTTTTCTTTCCTGACCCCGGGGCTTTTCCGACTCCTGTTTGGCTCACATGTACGCCCGATTCTCGAATACGGACTACCCACTTCCTATCCTCTCATCATATCCGAATGTGATATGATTGAGAAGGTTCAACGACGTGGATCCACATCCATCCCTGGGTTGCGAGACCTGACTTATCCACTCCGACTTCAACGTCTGAACTTGTTCTCTCTAGGTTACCGCCGGCAACGCACGTATTCTGATTTCCACTGTAACTGACAATGGAAGATAGGTGGTGCTATATCCCAGTTGGTTTGCAAATGATGTGGCCCAGTCAATGTCCCCATGGCTCAGTGGCTTAAACTGCTGGCTAGTTGGCATCTGTCTCTAGCGGTCATGGGTTCGATCCTCCTTAGAGGACCCAGGGAATGCGCAACACTGACAAGCCCCAGTAATGCGAAACGCGTCTGGTGCTTTTCCGGACTAACTTGTGCTATGTAGCTTGTGAACTACTGGGAAGAAACCTCAACAATATTACAAAATCCTGCTACTTAAGAGTAATGTGAAATTCACAACGTATTATCAGAGGAGAACTGGGTTGCGAGTTACAGGACTTCTTTCATTTCAACACTGAGAGTTCAACACGAGGCTACTGCTTGGAACTGTTCAAACCAAGGAATCTCCATGTGCAGCACAATCTGACCTCATCAACTAGCGTAGTGAATGTTTGGAACCGGTTGCCGAAACTTGTCGCTGATGCTGAAACAGGGGAACTGTTTAAACAACTTTTGGATTCTCACCTGAGTGCGCTGGGATTCTGCTGCCTCTAATATAGCTACAGTGGTCCTCTGCGGAACCTTGTTCTAAAATGACCTACACCATCTCCTCAGTGCTCGGGAACTGAAGGAGCTGACAAATGATCTTCCTTCTGCTCTCTATCATATAATGATCCAATGATCCAATGATACTGGATGGACGAGTTTCAGACCGTAATTTTACAGATGGGATATTTCCTGTATCTGAGCATGAGAAAAGATATTGTGTACCAGTATTGCGCTCACAAATGTCCTCCACAGCATTTGGAGAGTCAATGGTGGCGGCAAACTTATCTAAATTGACGGCTCTGCCTAACATGTCAATGAAATATGCACCGGATGCTATCCATTCCATCGACACGTAATCTCTATTCAGACCTCGGTCCACGTTTCAGCAAAGCAGCCGGCTGACACCCCTTCAAAATGTACGGCAGCAGCAATCACGTCTGTCTAATTTGAGACTAATGAGGTTAATGCGCCGTGCCTGGACCGTAGTCCTCTTCACACGGGGTGCATGGAGCCACTATTCGAGATTTGCACGGCTACAAGGACTGTGCACCCCGTCCCATCCAGCAACGACCAACTGTCTCCTGGAGCCAGTATGGACGAGGAAGTGGGTAAAGAGAATTATACTGGGGGACAAAAGCCAGCTTTCCAAGTTCGATGTTCGATACAAGCAACCGGATTGTTAAAAGCTTCGTTATCCAATATCGTCAAACGTTGTAGATTGTTCTTCAGTAGTCGATCGCTCTACGCATAGGTCAAATCTGAGGTCAACTTCGTGTCGTACCAGGTCGCGTTTCATCGCAAGTGCTAGCAGGCGCACGGGTACAATTCCGGCCAAACAAACAGAGTAGGCATGCGTTCGATAGAACGCGGTTCTCAATGCAAAGTGGACGCTTTCGGTCAGCAAGAACAATGAAGGAAGTTGTAATTGACTCTAGACGCCTTATACAGCTACCGATGTAGTTGGTTTACGTCTGTGTCAGTGGAGCTCCCAATATGCTTTCCGATGGTTCCAAGAATCCTGATTTAGCAGGAAAGGCGATGCACTTTGGGGGCTCGTGATTGCGCCGAAAGACAACAAAATCTGAAAACCGACGGTAGAAGTGGATGCGTTAGAATTACACACGAGGAAGGTCCTGCACTAGGAAGGCGTGATCGAACATGATCGATTGAGCATACCCAGGCGGATGTGCGCTGAAATCGGATCCGGAAATCTTTAAAAATTTAGGAGCGACCAAAATGTTCCTATCAGTCAAGATCACGGCAAGGGCGCTAATAGGGAACAAGACGTCTGTTATGTTTTACTTTATGCACGAACAGGTCTATACTAGATTTAAGATTAAAGAATAGTCAATGAAGAAACCTTGTTCGGACGTGAAACTGCTCACTTCACCGTGAGATAATCATTTGGAATTCTTGTTAAACATGCACCATTTTGAAGCACCCTAGGTGGGAATTCAGTAATGCGCACAATCACACTCCCAACCGCAATTCACATTAAAGTGAACTTAGGTCATTTGCGTGGGGGGGGCGTAGCTGAACCAAATGAAAGTAGAAAACTGCCCACTCGCAACCTCGCACTCCGTGACTGATTTCCTACACGTTTGCAATCGCGAGGCGGCCAAAATAGCACTGCGACTCGGACCCAGCATGCCACGGACACAAGACTTGTTTGTGTGGAAGTAAAGTGCTCGCCCGTTACACCAATTGTCACGGGTACGAATCGTATTCCTGCTCTTGCTGCATCATGCATGTGGAAAGGGACGAAATTGGTCGTAGAGTGAAGTATTATAGGTGGAAACAGAATCAGCATTCAGTACATTTCTTATTAAAGCTGCATTTAACTTTTATGGCAATCCTGTTCAAAGATGCGAGAATACGCTCATTTACATTCGATGCAAAGCAGTACGTATGACTAATGTTTGTCTGTCTCGTATCTGTCTAAGACGTGAAACAATGAAATGGTTAAGTGATTATGTCGCACCTAAAACAATTAAACGCTCTCCATAGACTAGCGCATTTATTAAATTTAAATCTCCGCTGTTCCGGTCTAGATCATGAAATACTCAGAGACTGAAAGAGTTGAGCATATCCAAAGCATTCCGTATCAATTGCACCCCATCTGTTTTGACCTGCTTCGGAGAAGCATTTCAGACATACTATCGAAGCGCCTACACAAGACATAATTACTGTCTGTATCAGTTTGCCGTTTTATGGTAGGCAATATTCCTCAGGCTCCAAAAACTAAACGAAATATTTGCCCAGAAATTGTCTGAAGTTAAGCGAACTGTTCTAACAGCAGTTGTTACGGAAATGTCACAACTAAGCAATTTGCTGCTATTGTAGCTATAAAAATTGAGAATGAACATGTGTTATGGGTATTTTCTGTTCTCAAGAATTTGCTGATAC
This sequence comes from Dicrocoelium dendriticum, assembly GCA_944474145.2. Lineage (NCBI taxonomy): Eukaryota > Metazoa > Platyhelminthes > Trematoda > Plagiorchiida > Dicrocoeliidae > Dicrocoelium > Dicrocoelium dendriticum. Next base: position 125,286,469 of record OX104063.1, on the reverse strand, counting down.
TGTTGGTATACCTATTATTAGTATTAAGCAAAAAGGTTTACTCGATTGGCTACGAAGTGTCTACTTGTGGATTTGGTGAGTAGTGTACGTTTCGTAAACCAGAAACCGGACCGGTTATCCGTGGATCCCGGGTTGGTTTCCCCGTCGAGGCAGATTATTGTCGAAGTTTAATCGTGGGTTCTACTTCTACGAAAAATACCAAAGGTCTACAAATCGAAATTGTTGGATTCGTGAAGTAACTAGCATCTCAGGAATGTCATATATTCCTCCGGAAAGGAAGGTTACAGTAACCTGTAAGAGGATCACAAGTACGGAATTAAACTAACCGTAGCAGTGACCCTATGATTCTAGTACAAAGGCAGTGAAAAATAATTCGGGATATAATCAGGCAGCAGTATCATCGGAATGACTCATAATCTTACCACTAATCTAGCAGCTGAGCAGAGCTGTCTGTTTTGATCAATATCTTTCCTTGAAGAGAGTCATATCACAAACTGTTCTTGTTAACCTGCATCTCAAAGATCCCACAAGCCTCCGAACCTCATTAACTTTACTCCAGCTTCCACGAAACTGTGTGGCTCAACGTGTCTGTCGCAAGCTCGTTTACCAGTTGCATGCAATGAACGACTCCGCTCGACTTCAATAATGCAAATTTCAACATTAGCTACTTCACCTCTGTGGTAAGGTCGACCATCGTCAGTTATGCCAACATGCAAAGCACTCACAAATTCAAAACTAAGGCTCATATTCAGTAAATTAAGTGGGAAAAGATATCAAATTCCGAAATGCCAGCTTCAGAAATTGATAAGCGCTTACTTGGTGCACGTCATCTGATCCACTCAGACTTTGATTATCCGCGTTTCACAGCGTCAAGTTTGATTTTATCAGTACTACTGCGCCGGTCTCCTTGCAGTTTAGTAAGAAGGGAAGTTGAGCATGCAATACTTGTGAATTAATTGCTAATCATATCAGCTACCCTGCTGTCTAGGGACAAAACTTGGTAGCACCCTGCCGTCTAATCAAAACCAATTAGTTAATCGGGGGTAATACCACCCCCTCAGTAGGTGCTTTCTCTTTCTCTACTCCTGAGCCGCATTCTTTCTGGGCAGTTGATGCGGGGAACTTCGTTGTCCCTGGAGTGACCATGCGTAAACTTACCCGACTTGGATGGGTGCCAGTCAACAGTAGTCCCAACCATATGCCTCGCTTTCTACGGGCGATTCCTTACACACCAGAGGAGCGCCAAGCGTTTATGTGATTTGCTGTTAATCTAAAAGGTTCTGGAGTCAGCACACAACCGCATCTTCCTCTAGCGGATAGAGTGAAACCGAAGGCAGATATACAAGATCTCAAATCACGTCGAGGTGCTGTGAAACTGGTCTGCGGTTGTTGGGTTTTTGGGTGGTGCGCCGGCGGTCCACTTCCGCTATGCCAGATCCCAGGCTGGTGGCGCACGATACTGGACGTACCCGGCCAAAACCCTTCATGTACTGCTCCGTAACGGGCGTAGGCCGCGTAAGAAGGTGTGCGAAGTTGGCACTCTTGTGGACCTCTTTCATCCAGATGTCATCACTTTTACTGAAACGTGGCCGTCTTCGGAGGTCATGGACCTTGAAATACTCCTACCTGGCTACGCACTATTGAGAACTGATCGTCTCTGAGACCATCACAGAGCTAGGGTTGAGCTCTAGTTAAACCCCTATTTAACTGTTTCCAAAACATATAAGTTCGAGTCAATTGCTAAGACTGTTGAAGCTCTTTCGGTTGAAGTGTGTATCTTGTCTTCGAAGTTTAAAATTGTGATAGTATATGGAAGCTATGGCAGCGTTTGCAGAGCTTTTAGTGGTTTCATTCGCGATCACTCCACCAACCGGTGCTATGTGATGAGTGACTTTAACTTTACGGAAATAGACCAGCACAACCTCTCCTGTGAGACTGTGACAGTAGGCCTAGCCGCCGAACGAGTGGAGCTGACGTTGCAAGCCCCCTACATCATTTTGTAAATCAGCCCACACAATTCATGGAGGGGCAACCTCCGTCTATACTGGAACTTATTTTTGCCAAGCAGTGTACTGGTTAAGTTACTGGAAAATCTGGTGAGGGATGCTGTCGAAAACCATTTTAGGGCGTTTGATATTCTCTGCCCACTTCAGCACGGCTTTCGCAAAGGACATTGCTGTCTGAACAATCTACTGGTTGCTCGAGAGCGCTGGGCAGAGTATGTCGACGAGGGTCAATCGGTGGACGTACTGTTTTAAGACTTCTCCAAAGCCTTTGACTCCGTACCACATTCTCTCCTTCGCTTATGATGCATTTCTGCGGCATCTCCGAACACGTGCTTCAGTGGCTATCAGCATTGCTTGAAGGAAGAGAAATGTGCGTCCGAGTAGGCACTAGTCTTTACTTCCTTCAAGTTGTTCTGAGCGGCTTCCCACAGGGATCACTCTTTGGTCCACTGCTGTTTGCTGTGTACTTTAACGAACGGTCGGAAATTCTGGGGGTGCCTGCCATCGTGTTCGCAGACGACTTAAAGTTCTGGTGCACGGTGAGCGACGCTGGTGGCTCCCAGGCTTTGCAACTAGCTCTCAACAGACTTCTTGATGGGCCCTTTCTGTGATAAGTGCCAATATGGCACACAAAATGTTTCGTGATGAGCGTAGGATCAGATGGGCCGACGACGCACTGCATGCTTGGCGGGAACGCATTACCTAATGTGTCCCACCAAGTTGACTTAGGTGTTACCTTGACTCCGGACTGCAAAACCAGAGAGAAATGAAAACAAGCGGCTAGCAAGGGCTTCCGAACGCTCAGGATAATCCGTAGATCATTGGGGATGTGAACGGAAGACATGATTTGTTAACTTGTCTACGGGCTTTGTTAGACTGCACCTGGAATGTTGCTTCCAGGCTTGTCCTCCTTGTCTGACAAGTGACAGGATGGCGGTAGAGCGGGTCTTGATGTGTGATACCATAATGGTCCAAGGGCTGCGGCACTTGTCTTACCCTGACAGACTGCTTATGCTGAAAATGTTCTCACCGCACTATCGCCGTCTTCATGGCGATTTAGTACACACTTATCACTTACTAATAGGAAGGATCGGCCCCGTACCTATCCTGGATTTCTCATTCTCCGTCTTCGTGGGCCTCCATTGAATTTGCATAAATACTGAGCTGATCAAGTTATAGCTGACACTCGTTTGTTGTGTAGAGTGATAGATTCCTGGAATGCACTACACGTGGATGTTGTATTGTCACCAACGGTGACAGAGTTTAAACGTGGCCTTTCCGCCTTCAACTTGCAGCTCCAAATCTTCCGTTTATAGCTACTTCTTTTTTGGGTTGTTCTTCAGTTCGTTTCCTTCTTATTTACTGTCACTAACTTCCTCTTTAAAATTTGTATTTCTCCCCTTTTTGCCTGGACTACAATTTTACTCTTCCTTTTCATGTTGCACGTGGCCGGCACAGCAGGGTTGGCTAATGGAGGGCGCGTGTGTTTTGCCTGGTTGACGATGACATGTAATACACGTGCTAATTTAGCTCATACAACTGACCAATCATACACCGAACTCGAACATTGATCAACGACGCCTTCAAGATGGAACGGTAATGCGGATCTCCATTTGTGCCTACCCCAGTTTAATTTGAATTTGAATGTAGAACCATTGCGCCCGCAGTCGTTTTGGCATCTTGACCGTAAGGCTTGTGAGTAATAGCTATTCTATTGTAGTCAGATTTTCTAATCTACTCTTGCAGATTTCATGGTATGCGTGGTAACGAATACCTTACTACTGGCATCCTTTTGTCATCTGCGCCGGTATCGGAATAAAATATTAGCCAAAGCCGAGTGCGAGCCTTTTAACTACCTGGATGTGGGTAGCGCAAAACCCATTCTAACCGAATGATTTCAAACTTAATGGTGGTCAGACCACGGCTACAAGATTTTCATTCTGCTAAAATAACAAAGGTGAAAATTTGTGTGCCTGCTGTAAGTGCCAAACACGCCTAGAAAGTTATCATAAGCAAAACCAGAACCGAAACGACGATTCTATGGAGCGAAATCAGCATAAAAAATTGTCAATACATAAACGACTCCCAAACTTATTTGGGACAACTGCTGGTAATCCAATACAAAAAGGATCCCTGGATAAATTGCCTTGAGAAGTCATTGAGTAAAACCTACACTAAAATCATCGAAACGAAAACCAGGTGACAGCGCATTTAGGTTGTGCATTATGACCAATAGCAATTCGTGTGCGTCGAGGAGAATCCCTGGTAACACCCCAAAGTAGAGACAACGCAAACGACACGGAACCCGCATGAAATGCGTCACGAAAGTTCGATCAGTCCAAAATCACCTGGGCTGCTAAGTTTGGCTTCGCGTAACAAAAGAATCAGAGTACATGCGGATATGGATTGGAAAAGCCTCATTGGAATTGCAGCTGGATTGAATTGCAAATTGAACATAGAAAAAAGGACAATGTAAAAATCCAGCCATGTGATGTCAGGATGGAAGCAAAACTAAACCCGGACACAAATTAAAAAAGAACTATGTAAAACGATTCCCCAGTTAGCTTCGGCGATGGGCGTAGTCAAGACAGGGGCCTGTTCAACTTGCCACTGAACTGTGGATTGACAGGTTACACCCTTGTGCAAAGGAGAGATGTTTTGAGCGTCGCTCAAATGAAAGCGCTAATATCAAACTACGACTGCAGAAGTTTTGTCACAAGTTGAGTGGGCACTGCTTTGTTACAGCAGGCGGCACTTACTATTAGGCTAGTATTGAGCTTATGTAAGTGGAAAGTGATAAGGCGACAAATGTTTCCCTGAAAAACACTTAAATTAATGGTTAGTGGGTAGGAGCATTTGCCACTGACTCTTATACTCTTAGTGCGTCAAGTAAAATAATTACAGCGTTTAGATAATGGAGGCATGCCTTCTTTGAATTCACAGATCTTTCGACAGCGTTTCGCGGTTTACACAGCAGAATGCGTTGTTATACTCAAACAAACACGTATGAGTTGATCTGTTACTGTTGTCAAGTAATGACAGTATAGAATGCAGGAGGCGGGCCACTGCATCTACAGTATATCTCGAACTACGACAAGTGTTTTTAAGGAGATCATTCGAGCGTGTTTGGGACAACATTAGTTGATGAATGATCAGTTTCGTGAATCTCCTAGGCAACAGAAGATCAAAAGGAAGGTCAACATTTGTTGGATTCCTTTCTTGATACCGGTGTGATGCTGCGTTCCCAAGAATAGACTGGAAATACACGGTTCAGCCGGTGTAGCTCTTCATTGGTACAAACAGTGAGATCTCACTGAAATGTCCTATTTGTATTTAAACGCTCTCTCCTTAAGTCGACACAGCCTCTTCAGATAAGGGAGGAGAATCTGTCCGCGTAGATGTTGAGAGTATTTCAAGGACAGCAGAAGTCAAAACAGAAATTAAGGTAGCTATTCAAGTTGTCGCAATACTTGGATAAGTCAGGGTCAACGGAGAAACAAAAGTATGTACATGATAGTTTGTGAATAGCTCTGTATACACTTGAACCTAAGTACAGCAGCTCGATACTAACCGCCGCAGAAATTATTCTAATAAAACCTGCTGACGCCATCGTTCTGCGTATCAATCAACGAAACGCCGATTACGCTCTGAGGTTGCAAAATCATCTGAATGACCTCAATGGTTGGTCCAAACTTCTTCATCTGTCTCCTAATGCATCCGGGTGTTATAATGCGCTTTCTTCGCGACACTTAGGAGCCAGATACGAGTAGTTCCCTACATAGTGCCACAAGCAGCTTAGAGTTGGTGATGGATTGCACTCTTCTACATCAGTGAATTACCTAGGTACAGTACTTGAAGTTCCGCCAGAAGACCGACTGACAAACTCTATGTACGCGGACGACATAGCCATCTTTGGGTTTGACCCAGCGGTCATGAAAGCAAACTGATTCGACTGACGTGTAACGCTGTATGCCTCGGCATGGTTTTTCACCTTCACCGGGGAAATGGTTGTTGAATTCGCCTTCGCCGGCACTTTCGTTGTCATTTACCTAATACAAGCCGATTCTAACGGCTTTGTCCTGCAGGAACCAGTGTGCATCAATAGGCTAGCCAAAATCAGTGCGCGTGTGTCATCATAGTGACATCCTCACCTTCAAGGTCATCCCTACACATGCGTGACGTGCGTGCTCCTGGTTCATTTGATTTATTCATCTCCATCCTCTCTCCATCTTCGCGCATCGTTGTCACTGTACGCTCATTCGAACTGGATTTACCAGCCCTACACATTGATCCATCATACGTGGAAATATCTTCTACACTTAATCTGGGCCATCACTAACCTTGTTCACTGGCATCCGTGATTAAGCGCAAACGGTTAACTCAATCACATTGAGCCCATTGCCTTTCTGTGTGACACGAATTCGATACCGAATTCGCTAGACAGGCCGATAAGCCTAAGTTTATTCCGATCCAGAGTTTATCCCCACAGCTGTGAAAGAATTTGTGATATCCTAATCTGTGTTCAGCGCTGTGTTCAGATTCAGTTGGCGGGTTCCACTCATTCGCCATTCCTTGTGACATTGTCAGCCAGTGGGTCTGCGTAACCCGCCACACGGACCGCGCGACCACGCCGACTGCTCATTTGACTTTGCAACCACCACGCTCGACGGACCCATGTGCGGCACTCTCAAAGCGAGTACAGTAGAGAACGTTAACCAACCCTCTTTGTCAGATCACAACACCAGGTTGAATGACAGAAATGCAAAACCGAGAAACCTCCAAGCACAAGGCATTTGCAGGTTAAGTGAATGTCATCGAGTTGTTAAATCCGGTCTGACTTGCTCGTAGTTTTTACAATGGTGTCATACGAAATGTGTAACTGTGTTCCAACAACAGGTACAAGAAAGAAATAGCTCCCAAGATGCACTTTAGTTCTGTACTGCGTGCTCCACCATCCCACTCGTTAAGTGCTTGCTTATCCTAACTCAGAAGTGTGACAGGTTAATCGCAGAAGTCGAGCAGAGGATAAACCGTATTACTTCAATGAAAGTCAGTATGCACCACGGAAGCGGAGCGGCTTCTAAGCAACAGAATGCTGCACAATCCTTTTTCCGGAACCGCAATCAGCCACGTCCCCATCTCCGTTGTATTGTCCAATTGGTAGAACGCCGGGCGAAAACGGACCGTACCTACAAGGGTCAACCAGTACCCACGGCAAAGAAAAACAGGCACCATTCAAAACGACTGGTTAAGCAAATTCCACCAGACCTGACATCTGGCATTAACAAGGATGAAGCAGCCGAGCACCAATCCTCGGTGCCTATTGCTCAAATGTCCCTTGTCGAGACAAAGCTCCCCGGAACATTAGTTACATATGCAGAGATTGCTGCAAGGGTCCACTGGGAGGCCGCCGTTGAGGCCTCTTCCATTGTAAACACCGTTAACACAAATAGAGGGACAAACAGCAAACAGTCAACACTTGTCAGCAGGTCAGGACAAACGAATACCATACCTTGAAGACCAAAGAAAAAGTTATCCAACAATAATGCCCTAACTGTTGTATGCTCAAATGTCTCTGAATCTACCGCCATCACATTAAGGGAGAAGTTATCAGACGACTAAGACAAATGGAACTTATGGTGCGTGCAGATGAGTGTAAATCCAAGCCCATGAACTTAGTATGAATTACTCGTCATCTGAACTCGCCACACTGTGGCGAACCCAGACTTATTGGAGTAACACTAGAATCCTACTCTGACGTATACAAAGGTTTTGCTCTCCGCCACAGCGCTAAAACACTGATCCTGTGAGATACGCTTCTATTCTGATGTCTCTTTTAGCGCGGGACAATCAAAAAACAACCCCGAAGTGGGCACAGCAAGCAAAACTGCCTAAACACAATCTTCATACATGACGTGCCAGAACATCCTTCTAAAGATCTTCAAGAGACCGGAAAGTACGACTTAGAACACTGACGGTTCATTCGTGCAACACTTTTATCGGATAATATTATAGCGCTATCGCTCACCAGGCTACCTCTCTCACCAAATTATAGAGGATGCGGACGTAGAATCCTAAAACTTGTGGTTCAGTCAAAGCAACATGCAACGGAGGTTTTCAGTTGATGGTGGAGAAATCGCAAACGTCTTCCTTCTGTACCTCGGTTAAAGGTCCATAAAACTTGCACAGCGCAAATATTAAAGCACCTGAAGCGGCAAGCATACCGACGAATGTACAGAAGCGTAACTTAACTGCTGCATTAATTAACTCTGACGCAGGTCTAAACGAAGACTAGGACGCACCTTGGCCGAATCAAATTTCAGACGAGGTATCGTTATCACATCCAAAAAACGAGTAACTGCCGACCTCCCATCGGTCGGCATTCTCCCACACTTGACCCCTTCACCCCTCTGTGGGCTCCTAGAGACTGAGAAACTGGCCTGCTTGTATACGAATGCTCAGGGTCTTTTTACTAAACTGGCCAAAATGAAAGATGATCAAGCTTCCGGGTCATATGATATCATTGGTATTACCGGGAAGTGGTTGCACACGGCAATGACGGATGCTGAATTTTCACTAACAGGCGTGTCGCTAACCAGGAAAGACAGGGTCAGAAAAGGAGGAGGGGTAATCCTGTATTACCGAAGCGACATACAGTGCGACGCCGTGGATGATTCAGATTCGCAGTTCCCCGACTCTCTTTGGTGCCGCTTGCGGTTAAAAGGCAAAGACGCTTGCCTTATTGTCTTGGTGTACCGCACCCTACACACTGGAAAACGACTACCACCTAGCGGCTGCTTTAAGATACAGTTTACGACGAAAGTACACTGACATACTTTCATGGGTGATTTCAACGTACATTGTGTAGAAACTCCTGCCAAGATCGGAGAACAATTCAAAGCCGATCTACCAGTTCTCGTAACCAGTGTTCCTCTTTACAATCACATCACTTTGCCCACTCGGTTCAGAACAGGAAACTGGCCATCTGTGCTGAATCTTGTGCTTACCAACGAGGAACATATGATTGAGGTATTGGTTGTAGACTACCCGTTGTGTCACAGTGATCACGTAGTCAGCAGTTTCAATTTCGTCTGCTATGCAGGATATCGGAATGAGAATGATGAGACTGTACGAACCATCACAAGCTACGATCGATTAGCCCAGCTCGTCAGCACTAAAACTTGGTCGTTCCTTGACAAAGAACCTCCGGAAGTAGTCTGGCTCGAATTCGTCAAAAAATTCAGTCAACTGATTGCGCAGGGTTCAGAGGGAAAAGCCTGCAATAAGTGTATATTAGTTTCTTTCCTTAGGAGCGGAACTCGAATATGGGTGACAGTACGCAACGCAGCATGGCGAGTGTACAGCGAAGCTCCAGCACCAGAAACTTGAGACAACTACGTAGCCCAACTTAACCACTGCACGCAACTGCTAAGAGAAGACTAAGTCGCCTATCAGTAGAATATCGCAAAAACCTTCAGTGCTAACCACAAACTGCCGTACAAGCACGCCAATAGCCTGCGAAAGGTGAGGCAAGGATCTCCTCAACTCAGGACGGCTGATGACCCAACAAGAACGGCTGTGGAAGCAGCAAACACGCTACGGATGCAATATACCCTACTTTTCAAAGGGTCTTGCCACCAAGCGATCTTCCAACATTTGTCGTCTCTCCAAGAATAGATATGACAAATTTCTACCTATACTAACCCAAATCACTTCTACCGCGGAGGCTGTACTGCAAAAGCTGACGTCTCTACGCAAAAATAGCTCGCCGGCCGTCAACATCATTCCTCCAGAGACACTAGAAGCAGCAGCAAGCCAACTGGCAGGACCTATAGCTCAGTTATTCCAGCGTTGCTTAAACTGTAATCAAGTTCCCTCTATGTGGAAACTTGGGATAATAACCTCTATTTACATAGGTGGAAGCAGAACCGACCCCTACAACTACCTCTCAATATCCCTTCTTCCTGTACTCTCCAAGGTCATGTAATCCATAGTCGCCGATGCACTGGTGTGCTATCTGAAAAACTGTAACATCATCACGCATGAGCAGCACGGTTTCCGTCGACAGCTGTCATGTACAACGATTTTACCAATCGACCGCAGTAGTTGGACTAAAGCAGCTGAGGCTGAAGAAGGCGTTGATGTGATCTGCCTGAATTTTTCCATGGCTTTCGATCGTCTAAACCATCGGATACTACTCTCCAAGCTACAGATTTACGGGATCGGCGACCCTATTTTAAGCTGGATTACCAACTTTCTACTCAAACGGCAATTAGTGGTCAGAATTAAGACTTCTTTATCGGACCCCATACAAGTCGAGTCAATTCTAGGTCCGTGTTTGTCTTTGGTGTTTATTAATGACCTTGCACAGGGAATCGCTTCAAACTTCCTAATGTTTGCTGACGATATCAAGCTCTGGCGCAGGATCCAGGCGAATGCCGACCAACATGTGTTTCAGCGTGACCTAGGTACGGTGTATCAATAGTCAACCCAAAACATACTGTATTTCAACGTCAGTAAATACAAAGTGCTTCCCATCCGACATCAGAGCAGCTACTCATACCAACTCAGAACGAATATACCACAACTAACAAATCTCGAAAGTGACTTGGGTGTCCTGGTTCCAGATAACTTGGGTTTCTCCAAGCAATTTGAAAAGGCCTCGAAGACTGGGAACCAAGACGTCGGGCTGTTGCGACGGGCGTTTGGACAAATAAACCTCTCCATATTTCGCCAAATGCTCAGTGCGTATATTTGCCCCCAAGTCGAATACGCAATCCAAGCCTGGCATCCATGGCTGAAACACGACCTTAATGCACTGGAGCAGCCACAACGTCGGGCATCTAAGAACGTAATTGGAATTTACAATCTTTGATAAGAATGGAGGCTGCAAAGATTGGTGGTATTTAGTGGAAGCCATCTCAGAACACAAGCCACCTGGTTATGACATATTTAATTCCGCGAGACTTACATCACGTGTGCCGCCCTGTACTGGAACCCAGCATCAAAAAAACCTGAGCAGGACCTAATAGAAACTCGCTGTACAGAATTATTTAATGTTAACTGCAGGTGCTGTGCATTTTAGCAGATACCTGAACTACGGCGGGGCAAACGATAAGTCCTCATTTTAATATTTAAGGTACTAAATGTTCCACTATCATTATAAGCCGTTTGCGTCTGTCGATATTCCCACCAATTATCAAAAGGGACTTGTAAAGCAACGCTTCTTGACACGTATAAACTCATCGCACATTGCTCACTGTGTTTTGAAGAGAGCGCGACTGGAACAAAGAACGCGAGCGGTACTCGCATTCTATCTCACGTGACCAGACAAGAACAGCGTTCGTTTGCAACAACGACCCTCAATGGAATTGATTCCACCTAACCGCAAATGTGGTAAGCAGCAGTATGCATGCCTTGTTGGAAAAGGCATGATTTGTGAATTTTGCAGCCTTTCGTATCACCCCCTTCTGTGGTGGTCTAAGTCAGCTACAATATCAGAGACAAATCAGCATGACTGATTCGCTCTGATTTTGCAGCACATGCAGAGCAATCCAAAGAGTCAAATGCATAATATCGCTTGTAGAAAGTGGGAAAAGCTGACTAAAACAGTTAAGCAGCTGGCGAGCTTAATGGCTTTGTAATTAGAAGCTAACAAGACCGATCTTGTTCTACAGTAAAACCCTCAGTGCGCTGTCCCTAAGTCGAAGGTTAAAGTCCGGCTTGCTAACCTCCCAACGGCAGCTACGTCACCTACTCCGACAAGTACGGACCCTTGAAGTAGGCAAACCAGTTCCGGCGTGACTTCTATTAACTCATCCCTAGATGCCATATCTCATGAGTTGGTCGCAACACCGGCAGACCAGAGCAGGGTAACATACGCATCGATCGCATCGATAACAGCGCCCAAAGTGACACCAGTATGGCCAATTTTCGGAACAAGCATCAGCGCCGCGACCCAGTTTTTACAACATTAGTGCTTGCTGAACAATCAAAGTTACCAGCCACAACACGCAAAGCGACATTCGTTAAACCGAACCACAGTGGGTTGACACTCCTAAGTTCAGCTCTAGCACAGTAACGATATGTTGGTAGATAATCGTAACCGGTGGAATTCCATCTGCGATGCGAATGGTATTCGGGTTGAGCCAACTCGGATACGACGCGTAGTGCGACTCCCATAATCAGTGCACTACGGCGATTCCGAGATCTTCGTGTAACCTTGAACCCAACTAAGGAGACAGAGACGTTACTACTCACAGCAGTTCATCGTTGCTAATCACCGAGCGAGGTACGCATACTGCCGGAAATTCCTCGGAAGGGCGAGCAAAGAAAAAGAAAAGCATGGCGGCCCTTCTACAAATGACAGCAAGAAAAACGCATTTGTTCTTGGTGTTCCCGAATAACTGGGCTCTCCTGACCACGAAGCGCAAAATCATGACCGAGAACAGCGGTGCAACACCCGTGAAACACTCCCTTTGGACGACGTTATCGCCGAAGCACTAACGAGAATTCCTTCATCTCCAAACCAAAAGGGCTGCGGTCCAAAAAGATTGAATTTCGAGCTACAATCCGAATAAATGACAGTAGTGTTATTGGATAGCTGCTTGAAGGATTGCTCCAAGATGCATACCGAGATAAGGCTAAAGATAACAGGCGCACGGCCACCAGTTTCCAGAACATCATCGGAACCTGCAACTTCAATAAAAAATTTGACTTCACAATCCTGCAGAGTTGTAGATAATATGGAATTAGAGACACCTGAAATGCAAGAACCAATGACCCACGCACAAAAAGATTAGCGGCCGACCGACGAGCGGTCGGCTTAAAATTAAACACAAATTTCTTGTCCACGCACACAATGCTGACATTAAAAACGTTATCATGTTTGTAGAATAAGGTTAAAGGTTTTCTTACTAAGTTGGTCGGACTTAAAGAACGCCTAACGTCACAACCGCGGGATCGCCTTACGTTAACGGGGACCTAGTTAAGCCTCGAGGTTGCATATTCTGAAGTCAATTTACTTTTATGTTGGAATAACAGCTGGCAGAAGTAGTAGCGTAATCCTGTATTACCAGACTAACCTCCGATGTGAACTTATTGACCAGCCCGATATCTGTGGATCAGATTCGCTTTGGTGCCGGCTGTGGTTGCGGAACAAAGGCACAAGTCTTATAGCTGTGATTTACCGTCCACCGAACTCTACGTGTAAAATGGACTCCAAACTGAACCAGGTTCTTGAGGTTGCTTTGAGCATGACAGACAGTCCCTCTCCTCGCAGGCGACTTTAATGTGCAAGACCTGGAAATAGCGGCGACCGATAGTATGCGGTTCAAACCTGTTTACAAGAGGTAATTTCCAGCTACCCTCGGTACAACAATGTGACCTCTCCCACCAGACATCGAACCGCTAACAAGCCGTCGATACTTGATCTAGTGCTCACAAACGAAGAAATCATGCTCGACGGAATAATTACAAACACACCACTGGGTGGCAGTGACCTTGTCTCTCTACTGTTTAACTATGTACGTTATGCGGAATATCCTGAGGAAGAGGATGAAAAAGTATATACGGCCACGTACTACAACATGTTATTTGTGCTTGTTAAGGAGGCATCTTGAAACTTCTTAACTGAATGCCCCCCTCCCCCAAATTATCGCCTGGGACACGTTCAGAAGGTCAGTTACCACACTGGTAACGCACGCGACTGCGCAGAAATCCTTCCATCATCAAAGGAAAAGGAAGTCATTTCTGAGGAGCCGAACACGCAAATTCATGTTGTTGAGAGAGTTAGCATGGATAGCTCACAAAAACAGGCAGCAGTCAGTGATATGGCGGAACCACTGACTATATTCTATCGGCGCGGTATGGAAGAGAATGCTATTCCGACAATATGGAAGCGAGGGATCATTATTCCTATGCACAAGGGAGGTAGTCGCAATGACCCAACCAATTACCGTCCGACAACGCTACTCCCTGTGCTTTTTAATTTTATGGCTTCTATCATCGTTGATGCACTAATGCAGTATTTGGGAAATCACAAGATGATAGCACCAGAGCAACATGGCTTCCGACGATAGCGCTCATGCACTACGAACCTGCTAATTGCACGCAATAGCTGAACTGAAGCAGTTGATGGTGGAACAGGAGTCTATATCATTTACATGAACTTCTCAAAGCATTTGATCGCATAGACCAACGAATCCGTTGGATAAGCAATTTCCTGCACGAACTTAGGTTGGAGGTGAAAGTACGAGAATCTCTTTCCGACGCAATTGTGATGGAGTTTGGCGTATCACAAAGGTCCGTGCTCGGGCCCCAGCTATTTTTGATTTTCATAAACGATCTGGTGAGGGAAATTACTCCCGATTTCTTATTCTTCCAGATGATAGCAAATAATGGCGAGCGATCAGAGAATCGAACGACCAAGCAAAGTTCCAGCATGACTTAACACGTTTTCAAAGCAATCACCTGTCATCATAAGTGATAGGAGGGGAAATTCTGGCCACAACCTTTGTTGATGCAACGAGTCCGAGGCAAATACTGTCCCGCCTCGGTAGACTCAGAGTTTTAAAGTTCCATATTCTCCTGATTTGGATCTGTTTGACAGGGAGGAACTGAAGTCCGTTATCGTGGAGTTGAAGCAGCAGACTGATAGTGCAGAAACCAATCGACACATCGTACATTTTCTGGTAGTTCACCAGGTCCGCCGAAACCGGATCAACACGTCGATAACGCCTCATGCGCATCTGCCTGGTCCTACCGCGGCCAGCGCATAGGCTTCACAAATGTTTGTAGTTTAATGATCAAAGGTAACGATGTGTTGCACTTCGTTGCCTCATGTAGTCCAGCCATAATGAGTCCGGCCGAAATCTGGTTACATCCTGAGGTCAATATCCAGGCAGTCCAGGTCAGTGGCTACTCATACTTCCGGTGCGCCAGACTATCAACCGATCAAGACGGCGTGCTCGCTGTGCGGCAGACTGGTACACACCTACCGTAGGGTAGATGGCTTATGCGAACAGTTAGTGCTCGATCCGCCTGAGATAGGGTGAAGGGTTTGCGGGTGCTGCTTATCGCCGCCCGCGAAGTCAATGCATGGATTGGTTGCCGCATGCCAGAAACCACATGAGTCGGCTCCGCTTCCTGCTTATAGGTGATTTTAACTTTCCTCGAGTACGGTGGCCATAGGTTCAACTTCTCCCTGGGCACTGTGAAGTCAAGGCGCAGTTTGCAGTGGTAGTATTTCAAATTGGGATAGCACACGACTTCCAGCCGAC
Source organism: Dicrocoelium dendriticum (assembly GCA_944474145.2). Taxonomy (NCBI): domain Eukaryota; kingdom Metazoa; phylum Platyhelminthes; class Trematoda; order Plagiorchiida; family Dicrocoeliidae; genus Dicrocoelium; species Dicrocoelium dendriticum. Next base: position 125,271,183 of record OX104063.1, on the reverse strand, counting down.
GCGCGTTACACCACATTTCGTTCCATCATGCCTGGACCTACTACTAACAAGTTACGAGCAACGTGTACATGAAATGCAGGTCCTGAAGCCTCTAGCACCTAGTGAACACTACATGGCCTTAGCCAGCCTACAGCTGCCGCTGCCCTACTCGCGTTTGCCAGAGCCGTCCTACAATTATTGGAAGAGCAAATTCAATGATCTAAATCGAACCGCCAGTGAAGTAGACTGGTAGTTGCCGCAGAATTCATCTGTTGAAGCGTGTTGGTCTGTAATAAAAGAGGGTGTGCAATCGTTGTGCGTTCGTTTTGTACCCTTCAAGCATCGGAGAGATGGACCAGTGAAGCCAAATTGGTTTGACAGAGAGCGTAATCATTGGGCTCGACGGCGACACGAATCGTGGGATAAGTTCCTCGTCTCTGGCTCTGCTGACAATTATAAGCCGCACAAAAGGCAGCGAAATCTATGCAACAGCGCAAAGCGCGAAAGCGTCGGCAGTTTGAAGAGGAGCTTACAATTTCAGTGAAGACGGGCCCCAAGAAGATTTTCGCTTACGTGAAGCGGCGCCAGTAGCTTGCAAGTGACATAGCTGTCTTAGAGGGCACTGACGGACAACCTTTCACCTCTAGCACTGAACGCGTGTCCGCATTGGCGGAGTACTTCACTTCCGTATATAAACTTGGGCATACGCCCATGCCAAGCTCGACGTGTGCAGCCACTACTGAATTCGAAAGCTTTGATTGCAGTGTAGAACATACCCGCAGTCTGCTCGCCATTCTTAATGTCACAAAACCTGCCGGACCAGAGAGACTTCACTCCCTAATTTTGAAATTCTTATCAGCCATCCTCCTGCATGTCGTGACGGGTCTGTTCAACAGATCGTTGTCCGACAGCGCATTGCCTAGCAACTGGAGATGCTCGGTATTGAAGCCGATACCAAAAGTTGGTGACCAAGGCAATGTGGACAGTTAGCGGCCGATTTGTCCCACCTCTGTTTTGGCGAAGATGCTCAAGAAGTTTGTAAAAAAGGTCTTCTCCTGCTGCTGGAGTCGGAGCATCTTCCAGCGGCGGCGTAGCACGGCTTCATGAAGGGCCGCTTGTGCATAACCAAGCTGCTGTTAACGCGGCAAGCATGTTTGCATGCGTTGAGTCGGGGAAGTCAGTGGATATTTTCTACGCTGATTTCAATAAAGTTCTCAATAAATTGAACCATGAGGCCCTGCTCCCCAAGATGAGGATGTGTGGTGTTGGTGACACACTGCACCAGTGGGTCAGTGACTTCCTTATTAGAAGAGGATGGCAGGTCCAGAATGGTACCCGTCCTTTAGCGGCTTACCCCAAGGTACAATAATGGAACCCATTTTATTCCTGATCCACCGTACCTGAGATTCTACAGTCATCCTGTGTATTATTTGCGGCTGCTCTGACAATTTGGAAGATTATTAATTCTCCCGGCTACTGTGACAGCCTTCAGCAGGACTCAACCGCCTATCCCGGTGGTCTGCGGGAGTTGACCTACTGGTCAACACGGCCAGGTCCTCGTTTATGAGCCTGGGGACTGGTAGTAATGGGCGTGCATACAGCCTGGAGGGCCACACGCTACATCCCACCAGTTCCGTAAAGGATCTAGCCGTACTCTCACGCTGTGATCTGAAATCTGTCGGCAGCACAAACAGATTGTACGCAAACAGACTACGCCTGCTTTGGGCACTTAGGCGCAGCTTCTGCACTTGGTCTGAAGAGATTGCCACCCGTCTGTGCTCTTCCATAATAAGACCGGTACTTGAGTATGACTCACCTACTAATTATCCGATCAAATATGTAAGGCACAGAGACTGGAACGGGTGCAGCATGTAGCAACCCGGCTCAGCCCCAGTTTACGGGGCATGTCGTACGAGGACGGACGTAAGAAATTAGGCCTTTGTACCCTGTCATATCATCGGCTTCGAGTTGATCTCATTATGACGCACCGAATACCGCACCTGGGCCCCTTCTTATGTTGAAATCGCTGCTACACGTTCGCGCACCAAGCCGCACACGAGGACAACGGTACAAACTAGTGGTACCAGATTTAAAGCACATCGTTCGTCCTCAATCCTTCGAGCGTCGAGTGGTGAAATATTTAAAAAATTGTCGGAGACGCTAGTCGTGGCGATATCGGTGTTGGAATTTAAGCCACTCCTTGACGCGCACTACGCGGACCACAGATATAGGGAGCGTAGCGCACCAGGATAAAATGTAGTGTAAGTGCAATATGCGGCCACCACGCAGGAATCAGCGGGGGAATCAGCACATGTGCCCGATCCACCTACGAGGGAACAACACAGATTTTATCTTTTTTGCTCTCCATTCTCAGCATTTAGTATTCATTATTCAAATTGGTCAGTTTTGGATACACTACCGTTCAATGTGGAAAATCTCACGCTGTTCCATTGCGCAACAGGTATGACTACGTGTATAGACTTGGGTGAAATATATTTCATATAACTTCCCAAGAACGCGACCTTGATGCACACATTTAGAGCAAAATCAACTGTTCAAAGCAGTCAGAGGCAGCTGTGAAGAAATCCAACCAGAACGTCGGACTGCTGCGTCGAGCATTCGGATGATTCGACCCATCCATCTTCCACATGATGCACCATTCTTGCGTGCGACCTTACGTTGCATACGCCATTCATGCTTTGCAACCTTGCTTGAAGCGCCACTTAGAAGTGCTAGAGAAACCACAACGCAGGACCACAAAGGACGCCGAGGGCCTAGGAAATCTGTCCTATCATCAAAAGTCACTGGGAGTTTTCAGTAAACGCTACCGAAGGCTGCGCGACCATTTCAAATTAGTCTACCAAACTTTGAGTGACCCTAATCACGTATGCGGTCACTTGCTAAAACGCAGCCGTAACACCAATCGCAAAGATAACCCCATGAAATTGTGTGCACAGTATAGCCGCCTCGAGTTTGCCAACCCTGGAACTCTCCCTCCACACTTCGTTATTTCCTCCTTCACCTCGGATATTTTCAAAAAAGAACGATTGGATCTTGCGTTTGCACTTCGTTGCCTAAACTGTGCTGCTTTGGAACATATTAATTATCCGTTCAAACCGGATTAACATGTCACATTAACCTGAGTAGACGGTACAGAAGTGAGGATTCGCGTTTTACTTTTCTAACGGAGTACATCAACTGTAACTGCCTCCATGTTGCCTCGTCGTTCGCATTGAATTCCCAGTTACAGAAGTATTCTACAGTAGCCTATGTGTTAGATAAAGGCTCAAAGAGATAACTCACATATCTTTTGATAATTGTAGTTTTACTCCTAGCATCCTGCGGGACTAGTCAAGCAACTGCATTTTAGCCGGCATAAATCCTTGTTCATTGACCGCATTGGTCCGATCAGCTACGTGCGCTGACTGTCCTTAAGTAGGGGGAACTTTAGAGGCAATCCGAAGGGTATCAAACGAAGAAACAACAAGGATGATTTACCTGAAGGGTCAAAACACCCATTCGACATGGGTGCAAGTGAATGACTCACTCCCCGCAGACAGGAAGCATGCAATCGACTCGCATAATGTCGAAATCTTCAATGTATAATGAACAATGATTTATCACGGGTGAAAATGTATGTGCTTGACAAATCCCGTAGAATGGTTGGAGTAATAATTAAAATTTAAAGACCCATCGAATATGTAAATTGTTATTTTAAGCGTGTACCGAGTTGAATGCACTACTGCATAACGATAGTTTTAGATGGGAATGGGATGTGCGCACACAAAATATTATAGAGAGCTATTACATTTTGGGATGTGAGTGCGAAATAAAAAAGGAAACGACAACTCTCCCATGTTTGTTTCTTCATGTGACAGATGGGATAGGTTAATCGAATTTAGCTACATCCAGCCTACTCAAATGGACACTTCTGTATGTATGCTTACGGCCACGTTGCGGAGAGAGCCGTTAAGCATATGGTTATGTTTGCGTTATTTTGTCTTCCAAGTAAAACGGACTATATCAAGTTATGCACTTTGGAAATCATTTCATCAAGGCCTTTTTTATAGCTATAAGGTAGGGGCAAAGATAACGTCAGCCGGAAAGTCATCCCAGGCACGTGACACACCTAAAGAGAAAACATTTCGTGGACAATCAGGTCGACTGCAATGCCTAACGAGTTTGAGCTGCTTGCCTTTCACGTTGGTATTTTGGCTCAGTTGCAACATTTTACGACATGGGTGAGTTGGGTTGGTCAGTGTTAAAAAAATCATGATTAGGTCTCCTCACTGACATCGATATTCATCACTGGGCCATCTAAGGGAATGCAGACTGCGTTGGTAGGAGAGATGAGACTATTCTCTAACGAGTTTGGTCGTTCTACATTGCGGAGCTTCAAGTGCATGGACGTCGCGCTTGCGCCATGGACGCATATTTTACGAGTGCTCACCTAGGCGTCCAGCATTTGCGGAAAGATAGGTGGCTCAAAATTTCCGCAAGCTTTCCGTTAGAGTCCGAGCTGTTGTCTGGCTCTTTTTGATGCTTTTTCAGATGGTCTCGAGCAACCAAGTTGATACTACTCCATCAACCCAAAGTCGTTTTCTTGGGAAGCACGTTGTAACTGCTGGTCACCAAGCCAGATTCATAGATAAGCTGATGGCGTATGCTCACGACTTTGCACTTGGTCACGTTGAACTGGAGCCGATTATCGGCTGACCACATATAAGCGCTGTCGAGATCCCTTTGCAATGCCATGTGATCATCCGACGTCCAGATATTATACCAACTTTTGACATCATCTGCAAATAGTAAGAAATTCGACTGCAGTACACTGATAAGCTCCTTAATGAATGTGAAGAATATACGTGGCCCCAGTACCGATCCGTGGGGCACACCAGACTGGACTTCAGTTGGGTCGGAAATGAAGCTGCGGACTCTCACATTCAGCTGACGTTGAGCGAAGAAGTTACCAATTCAACCGAGTACAATGTTATTGATTCCGTAGCTTTGAAGCTTGTGAAGGAGAATGCGGTGATCTAAACGATAGAAATCTTTCGAGAACTCCAGGTAGACAATGTCGACTCCCACTCTGGCATCTGTTGACTCTGTCCAGCTTGCTGGAGCTAGTAGCAAGTTTGCAGCGCAGGATCGATTTCGGCTGAATGTGTGTTGTGTTGACACTAGAATCTTGTTACTCTGAAGATATTCCATGAGCTCCTCTGCAATTATATGTTCAATTACTCTGGATAAAACTGGGAGGAGGTTGATTGGACGGTAGTTCGATGGCTCCGAACGATTATCACTTGTATAAACAGAAGGGACTACTCCGTGTTTCCTCTTTGTGGGAACCTGTATTTTCTCGAGACAATGTTGAAAGAACTGAGCTAATATTTCGGCAAGGTTAATGGCCACTGTCTTTATTGCCTTCATTTTGATGTCGTCCCCGCCAGGTGATCTGTTCACGCATAATGACATTAGGGTATTCATCACCTTGGCTAATGAAATAGCGTCGGTTCTAATTTACTGCTCTGTGCGGCGTCGTATGGGACGGGAAATTGGCTATCTGAGTGGCTTGCAAACTGCGGACTTGTGCAGTCCCTGTGCAAGCGTGATTACTATCTGGGTCGGTACGGATTAACGACATAAGTAGATTGAACTCGTTAATTTGCTTACGGTAAATATCACTACCGTTTGATATGTTCGATCCTACCTTGTACACGGTCACTGCCTTTGACGAAATGGTTCATCGTAGATCGTAGGCAGTTTTGACTACGTTTCTCAACACCCACATCTCTCGTAAAGATGCCTTGTCCAAAAAGCCCAACCTTGAGATAATAAAGGCAGGTACATACTTCTTGAACTGGAACTCAAATCAAACAAACTAGTCCATGGTGTAGTTAAAGGTCAACGTTACGCGTTCGACACGGAAGCTTCGTCAAACCAAGTAAACAAGGGGTGATTGATACTGTTTTTTATTACGAGAAGGGACAATAATTGCGGTGAGCAAGATGTCGACATGATGTTGGAAAGCGTACAGAGCAAAGTGTCATTTTAAGTGGTGCATTAGAGACCGGCGTGGTTAATTGTACGAGGTCATCACAAGTCTCTACTTGATTTGGGAGTATTGTATCCCGAAAAAGCAGCAGACCAGAGCATCACCGGAAGGTATGTACGGAGGAAACTGTTCGCACACACGCGCAGTACAATTAAATCGATAGAGGTTTGCATTGCAACCAATCAAATGCACCATCTCATGATCCGCCAAGGAATGCTAAATAGAAGTGTGAGTAAGATAAGGGAATCAAAGGCGAACACAAAGAAAAGTAGTTGAGCACGACATTGTCCTCTCCTCTGTTCCTAAAATATATGCGCTACATGTTCATTAACAAGCTAATTTAATGTCAGCACCCGGAAGCATTGTCATATGGTGTTATCCGCTAAAGCGCATCGGTAGACAGGGCGACGTATCCGCCCGGAACGTTGTAAGTTTGTATTAGTTCGTACCGAGCGCTGTGTAGTAGGTGTGTTCGTCTGTTCAATAGCACGTTGTGCAAGCGCTGTATGTAATCATCTTGTATTCACCTTTGTCCCAGCAGCCAACTTGTAAGTTCCTGGCATGCATACAGATTTCACACGTGTCGGCGGCCCGAATACATTACCTCCTTTCCGGGAATGGGGTAGTCTCACACGAACAAATGTCCCTGGAGGATACCTTTTCCCAACGCACCTATATTTAGCCTGGTAAAAAGCCCGTCTTTCATCTTCTCTGTGATTGGCAGTTTCTTCGGATGTCAAAGCTGCATTTAGTCGTGTTCGAATTGTTCGCCCCAGCATTAGCTCTGAGAGGGTCCTTGCCGTTGCAGTATGTGGAGTGGTTCTGTATACCTCCAATGCAGATACCAACGCATCCTCCCAGGATTCTCCCGAAAGCCGATGGACTTGTAGAGATTCTTTCAAAGTACGAATAGGTCGTTAGACGAGTCTATTCGCTGCACGATTATGAGGTACAGTCCTCGTGTGTCTGATACCATTGCGCCTTAGGAATTTAGCATACTCGTTAGTTCGAAATTGCGGGCCGTTATCAGTGACTATTTCTTCTGGCAAACTGTACCTTACCAACAAACAACGGAACCACTTTATGATGACGGCTGTAGTTACGTCCCCGCATAGAATAGCCTCTGGTCATTTGCTGTAGAAATTTGTAGCTACTAGCATGTTTCGCTTATGCGGAGGTGCACTAGAAAACAGGCCCATAATATCGACGGCAATTTTTGCCCATGGCTTCACTAGGTGAACGATAGGTTGGACTGTAGCATTCGGGGGCCTCGAACTCTTATCGGATTGTTGGCAGGTGTAACATTCCAGAATAACCGCCTCCACTCTGGAATTCAACTTCGGCCACCAATAGTATTGTCGCATCTGGTCGCTGGTTCGCACGATCTCTGGATGACCTACATGCGCACATGCAACCATCAAAAGAATAAGGGTTGCAGGGACAACAAACGGCTCGCCTCTAATAATACAGTTGCTCACAGTGGAATGCTCTTTCCGTAGGGTATAGTACGGAAGTAACTCAGGTTGGATCTTGGTAGTGGGTCATGAAGTTAATATGTACTCTCGAAGCTTCGCTAGGACAGGGTATTTGTCAGTGTGTTCTTGTATCAGGCCAAATGTTATTGCGGGTGCTCCGTCTGAGAGCTGCGATATCATTTTACCCCTTGTAAGTCCTCGTTTCACCTTCCTTGGACAGTGGGAGTCTCGACAAGGCATCTGCAAGTTGGTTAAAGCGCTCTGGCACGTATTTTATTTCATAATCATAGTTCAATAAACGTGAGTACCAGCGACTCAAGCGTACCGGCTTTTGGCCTACGTTACCGCGAGTTAGTAACTTGGCAAGAGCAGAATGATCGGTGCGCAAAGTGAATCGACGTCCGGATACGTAAAAGTGCCATTTCTCACATGCTCAGGCCTCCTTCTCGCCGGTGGAATAATTTCTTTCAGTATCATGCAAGGTATGCGATGCGTACACAATCACTTGTTCCTCGCCATCGTGCCGCTGGGACAGAACTGCACCCAAGCCAACATCTGAAACATCCGTTGAAACAAGCGTTGGACAGTGCTCATTGAAGATTGCTACCATGTGAGTAGATTCAATCGTCGCTCATATGTTCATGTAAGCTTTGTCTTGTTCAGTGGGCTAATGAAACTCCTGGTTTTGGCGCGTGAACCTTCGTAACGGCTAGGCAATAGTAGCGAAATTCGGTAATGTCGAAGGTAATAAGAACACAAATCCTAGAAATGTTTCATCTGTGTAACGTTTGCATGGTTCTGGTCAATCAAGAATGGCTCTGGTGTTGTGCACATCAGGCTTAATACCCGAGGTAGAAACAATATGTCCAACACACTCGACCTCCGTTACAGCGAATTGGCATTTGTTGATATTCAGGCGGAGATTTAGTCTATTCTGTCTATGCAGCACATTATGAAGGTTTTCCTGATGTTCGGTAGGGTTACTACCAAAGACACAAATAGCATACATATACACAGCACATCATTTGAGATATGATAACGATAGAGTAATAAATTTCCGCCAAGCTGCTTGGGCACTACTAAGGCCCATTGGTACCAGTTTGTATTGATACAAACCGACTTGCGTGCGGAAAGCAGTCAACTGTCGGCAATCTGGAGTCAGTGACATGTGGTAGTATGCACTGCGAATATCCAGCTTTGAGAAAAGATTGACGTTTGATAGCTTAACCATCAACTCGTCAATAGAAGGCAGCGGAAACTTGTCCGCAAGTATTTGTCGATTAAGCGCTCGAAGCTCGGTGCATACACAAATAGAGCCAGTTTTCTTTTGAACGGTAATTAGTAGATGAACCCATTCAGAACACTGTATGGATTCTAGCAAGTCTTCAGTGAGCATACTTTCCAAAGCTTGCGAAAACGCTTCTCGCTTGGCCAGAGGTACAGTCATAAGTTAAGAAATGCTGTACAGTTTATAAGCAGCACTCAACCGAATGCGGTGGGTTGCTTGTGGGATTCTACCAATGGGTGTGCACATCCCATTGCCATCTAAATCTATTGTTATGCAGTAGTGCATTCAACTCGGTAGACGCTTAAAATAACAATTTACATATTCGATGGGTCTTTAAATTTTAATTATTACTCCAACCATTCTACGGGATTTGTCAAGCACATACATTTTCACCCGTGATAAATCATTGTTCATTATACATTGAAGATTTCGACATTATGCGAGTCGATTGCATGCTTTCTGTCTGCGGGGAGTGAGTCATTCAAATGCACCCGTGTCGAATGGGTGTTTTGACCCTTCAGGTAAATCATCCTTGTTGTTTCTTCGTTTGATACCCTTCGGATTGCCTCTAAAGTTCCCCCTACTTAAGGACAGTCAGCGCAAGTGGCTGATCGTACCAATGCTGTCAATGAACAAGGATGTATGCCGGCTAAAATGCAGTTGCTTGACTAGTCCCGCAGGATGCTAGGAGTAAAACTACAATTATCAAAAGATATGTGAGTTATCTCTTTGAGCCTTTATCTAACAGATAGGCTACTGTAGAATACTTCTGTAACTGGGAATTCAATGCGAACGACGAGGCAACATGGAGGCAGTTACAGTTGATGTACTCCGTTAGAAAAGTAAAAACGCGAATACTCACTTCTGTACCGTCTACTCAGGTTTATGTGACATGTTAATCCGGTTTGAACGGATAATTAATATATTCCAAAGCAGCACAGTTTAGGCAACGAAGTGCAAACGCAAGATCCAATCGTTCTTTTTTGAAAATATCCGAGGTGAAGGAGGAAATAACGAAGTGTGGAGGGAGAGTTCCAGGGTTGGCAAACTCGAGGCGGCTATACTGTGCACACAATTTCATAGGGTTATCTTTGTGATTGGTGTTACGGCTGCGTTTTAGCAAGTGACCGCATACGTGATTAGGGTCACTTAAAGTTTGGTAGACTAATTTGAAATCGTCGCGCAGCCTTCGGTAGCGTTTACTGAAAACTCCCAGTGACTTTTGATGATAGGACAGATTTCCTAGGCCCTTGGCGTCCTTTGTGGTCCAGCGTTGTGGTTTCTCTAGCACTTCTAAGTGGCGCTTCAAGCAAGGTTGCAAAGCATGAATGGCGTATGCAACGTAAGGGCGCACGCAAGAATGGTGCATCATGTGGAAGATGGATGGGTCGAATCATCCGAATGCTCGACGCAGCAGTCCGACATTCTGGTTGAATTTCTTCACAGCTGCCTCTGACTGCTTTGAACAGTTGATTTTGCTCTGAATGTGTGCATCAAGGTCGCGTTCTTGGGAAGTTATTTGAAATATATTTGACCCAAGTCTATACACGTAGTCATACCTGTTGCGCAATGGAACAGCGTGAGATTTTCCACATTGAACGGTAGTGTATCCAAAACTGACCAATTTGAATAATGATTACTAAATGCTGAGAATGGAGAGCAAAAAAGATAAAATCTGTGTTGTTCCCTCGTAGGTGGATCGGGCACATGTGCTGATTCCCCCCGCTGATTCCTGCGTGGTGGCCGCATATTGCACTTACACTACATTTTATCCTGGTGCGCTACGCTCCCTATATCTGTGGTCCGCATAGTGCGCGTCAAGGAGTCACTTAAATTCCAACACCGATATCGCCACGACTAGCGTCTCCGACAATTTTTTAAATATTTCACCACTCGACGCTCGAAGGATTGAGGGTGAACGATGTGCTTTAAATCTGGTACCACTAGTTTGTACCGTTGTCCTCGTGTGCGGCTTGGTGCGCGAACGTGTAGCAGCGATTTCAACATAAGAAGGGGCCCAGGTGCGGTATTCGGTGCGTCATAATGAGATCAACTCGAAGCCGATGATATGACAGGGTATAAAGGCCTAATTTCTTACATCGGTCCTCGTACGACATGCCCCGTAAACTGGGGCTGAGCCGGGTGGCTACATGCTGCACCCGTTCCAGTCTCTGTACCTTACATATTTGATCGGATAATTAGTAGGTGAGTCGTACTCATGTACCGGTCTTATTATGGAAGAGCACAGACGGGTGGCAATCTCTTCAGACCAAGTGCAGAAGCTGCGCCTAAGTGCCCAAAGCAGGCGTAGTCTGTTTGCGTACAATCTGTTTGTGCTGCCGACAGACTTCAGATCACAGCGTGAGAGTACGGCTAGATCCTTTACGGAACTGGTGGGATGTAGCGTGTGGCCCTCCAGGGTGTATGCACGCCCATTACTACCAGTCCCCAGGCTCATAAACGAGGACCTGGCCGTGTTGACCAGTAGGTCAACTCCCGCAGACCACCGGGATAGGCGGTTGAGTCCTGCTGAAGGCTGTCACAGTAGCCGGGAGAATTAATAATCTTCCAAATCGTCAGAGCAGCCGCAAATAATACACAGGATGACTGTAGAATCTCAGGTACGGTGGATCAGGAATAAAATGGATTCCATTACTGTACCTTGGGGTAAGCCGCTAAAGGACGGGTACCATTCTGGACCTGCCATCCTTTTCTAATAAGGAAGTCACTGACCCACTGGTGCAGTGTGTCACCAACACCACACATCCTCATCTTGGGGAGCAGGGCCTCATGGTTCAATTTATTGAGAACTTTATTGAAATCAGCGTAGAAAATATCCACTGACTTCCCCGACTCAACGCATGCAAACATTCTTGCCGCATTAACAGCAGCTTGGTGATGCACAAGCGGCCCTTCATGAAGCCGTGCTACGCCGACGCTGGAAGATGCTCCGACTCCAGCAGCAGGAGAAGACCTTTTTTACAAACTTCTTGAGCATCTTCGCCAAAACAGAGGTGGGACAAATCGGCCGCTAACTGTCCACATTGCCTTGGTCACCAACTTTTGGAATCGGCTTCAATACCGAGCATCTCCAGTTGCTAGGCAATGCGCCGTCGGACAACGATCTGTTGAACAGACCCGTCACGACATGCAGGAGGATGGCTGATAAGGATTTCAAAATTAGGGAGTGAAGTCTCTCTGGTCCGGCAGGTTTTGTGACATTAAGAATGGCGAACAGACTGCGGGTATGTTCTACACTGCAATCAAAGCTTTCGAATTCAGTAGTGGCTGCACACGTCGAGCTCGGCATGGGCGTATGCCCAAGTTTATATACGGAAGTGAAGTACTCCGCCAATGCGGACACACGTTCAGTGCTAGAGGTCAAAGGTTGTCCGTCAGTGCCCTCTAAGACAGCTATGTCACTTGCAAGCTACTGGCGCCGCTTCACGTAAGCGAAAATCTTCTTGGGGCCCGTCTTTACTGAAATTGTAAGCTCCTCTTCAAACTGCCGACGCTTTCGCGCTTTGCGCTGTTGCATAGATTTCGCTGCCTTTTGTGCGCCTCATAATTGTCGGCAGAGCCAGAGACGAGGAACTTATACCACGATTCGTGTCGCCGTCGAGCCCAATGATTACGCTCTCTGTCAAACCAATTTGGCTTCACTGGTCCATCTCTCCGATGCTTGAAGGGTACAAAACGAACGCACAACGATTGCACACCCTCTTTTATTACAGACCAACACGCTTCAACAGATGAATTCTGCGGCAACTACCAGTCTACTTCACTGGCGGTTCGATTTAGATCATTGAATTTGCTCTTCCAATAATTGTAGGACGGCTCAGGCAAACGCGAGTAGGGCAGCGGCAGCTGTAGGCTGGCTAAGGCCATGGAGTGTTCACTAGGTGCTAGAGGCTTCAGGACCTGCATTTTATGCACACGTTGCTCGTAACTCGTTAGTAGTAGGTCCAGGCATGATGGAACGAAATGTGGTGTAACGCGCGTCGGCTGGAAGTCGTGTGCTATCCCAATTTGAAATACTACCACTGCAAACTGCGCCTTGACTTCACAGTGCCCAGGGAGAAGTTGAACCTATGGCCACCGTACTCGAGGAAAGTTAAAATCACCTATAAGCAGGAAGCGGAGCCGACTCATGTGGTTTCTGGCATGCGGCAACCAATCCATGTATTGACTTCGCGGGCGGCGATAAGCAGCACCCGCAAACCGTTCACCCTATCTCAGGCGGATCGAGCACTAACTGTTCGCATAAGCCATCTACCCTACGGTAGGTGTGTACCAGTCTGCCGCACAGCGAGCACGCCGTCTCGATCGGTTGATAGTCTGGCACACCGGAAGTATGAGTAGCCACTGACCTGGACTGCTTGGATATTGACCTCAGGATGTAACCAGGTTTCGGCCGGACTCATTATGGCTGGACTACGTGAGGCAACGAAATGCAACACATCGTTACCTTTGATCATTAAACTACAAACATTTGTGAAGCCTATGCGCTGGCCGCGGTAGGACCAGGCAGATGCGCATGAGGCGTTATCGACGTGTTGATCCGGTTTCGGCGGACCTGGTGAACTACCAGAAAATGTACGATGTGTCGACTGGTTTCTGCACTATCAGTCTGCTGCTTCAACTCCACGATAGCGGACTTCAGTTCCTCTCTGTCAAACAGATCCAAATCAGGAGAATATGGAACTTTAAAACTCTGAGTCTACCGAGGCGGGACAGTATTTGCCTCGGACTCGTTGCATCAACAAAGGTTGTGGCCAGAATTTCCCCTCCTATCACTTATGATGACAGGTGATTGCTTTGAAAACGTGTTAAGTCATGCTGGAACTTTGCTTGGTCGTTCGATTCTCTGATCGCTCGCCATTATTTGCTATCATCTGGAAGAATAAGAAATCGGGAGTAATTTCCCTCACCAGATCGTTTATGAAAATCAAAAATAACTGGGGCCCGAGCACGGACCTTTGTGATACGCCAAACTCCATCACAATTGCGTCGGAAAGAGATTCTCGTACTTTCACCTCCAACCTAAGTTCGTGCAGGAAATTACTTATCCAACGGATTCGTTGGTCTATGCGATCAAATGCTTTGAGAAGTTCATGTAAATGATATAGACTCCTGTTCCACCATCAACTGCTTCAGTTCAGCTATTGCGTGCAATTAGCAGGTTCGTAGTGCATGAGCGCTATCGTCGGAAGCCATGTTGCTCTGGTGCTATCACCTTGTGATTTCCCAAATACTGCATTAGTGCATCAACGATGATAGAAGCCATAAAATTAAAAAGCACAGGGAGTAGCGTTATCGGATGGTAATTGGTTGGGTCATTGCGACTACCTCCGTTGTGAATAGGAATAATGATCCCTCGCTTCCATATTGTCGGAATAGCGTTCTCTTCCATACAGCGCCGATAGAATATAGTCAGTGGTTCCGCCATATCACTGACTGCTGCCTGTCCTTGTGAGCTATCCATGCTAACTCTCTCAACAACATGAATTTGCGTGTTCGGCTCCTCAGAAATGACTTCCTTTTCCTTTGATGATGGAAGGATTTCTGCGCAGTCGCGTGCGTTACCAGTGTGGTAACTGACCTTCTGAACGTGTCCCAGGCGATAATTTGGGGGGGGGGGCGTTCAATTAAGAAGTTTCAAGATGCCTCCTTAACTAGCACAAATTACATGTTGTAGTATTTGTCCGTATGCACTTTTTCATCCTCTTCCTCAGGATATTCCGCATAACGTACATAGTTAAACAGTAGAGAGACAAGGTCACTGCCACCCACTGGTGTGTTTGTAATTATTCCGCCGAGCATGATTTCTTCGTTTGTGTGCACTAGATCAAGTATCGACGGCTTGTTAGCAATCCTATGTCTGTTGGGAGAGGTCACCTTGTTGTACCGAGGGTAGCTGGAAATTACCTCTTGTAAACAGGTTTGAACCGCATACTATCGGTCGCTGCTATTTCCAGGTCTTGCACATTAAAGTCGCCTGCGAGGAGAGGGACTGTCTGTCTTGCTCAAAGCAACCTCAAAAACCTGGTTCAGTTTGGAGTCCATTTTACACGTAGAGTTCAGTGGACGGTAAATCACAGCTATAAGACTTGTGCCTTTGTTCCGCAACCACAGCCGGCACCAAAGCGAATCTGACCGACAGATATCGGGCTGGTCAATAAGTTCACATCGGAGGTTAGTCTGGTAATACAGCATTACGCTACTACTTCTGCCAGCTGTTATTCCAACATACAAGTAAATTGACTTCAGAATCTGCAACCTCAAGGCTTAACTAGGTCCCCGTAAACGTAAGGCAATCCCGCGGTTGTGACGTTTGGCGTTCTTTAAGTCCGACCAACTTAGTAAGAAGACCTTTAACGTTATTCTACCAACATGATAACGTTTTTTATGTTAGAATTGTGTGCGTGGACAAGAAATTATTGTTTAGTTTAAAGCCGATCGCTCGTCGGTCGGCCGCTAATCTCTTTGTGCGTGGGTCATTGGTTCTTGCGTTTCAAACAGACGGCATGGTAGCGTGGAGCATCCCAGATCAAGATGTTCTTTCGTGTGTCTCCCTGTCCCGTCATGTGTCGCTAATTCTATATTATCTACAACCCTGCAGGATTGCGGAGTCAACTTTTTTTATTGAAGTTGCATGTTCAGCAAGCACTTATGTTGTAAAAACGGGGTCGCAGCGCTGGTGCTTGTTCCAAAAATTGGCCATACTGGTATCACTTTGGGCGCTGTTATCGATGCGATCGATGCGTATGTTACCCGGCTCTGGTCTGCCGGTGTTGCGACCAACTCATGAGATATGGCATCTACGAATGAGTTAATAGAAGTCACGCCGGAACTGGTTTGCCTACTTCAAGGGTCCGTAATTGTCGGAGTAGGTGACGTAGCTGCCGTTGGGAGGTTAGCAAGCCGGACTTTAGCCTTCGACTTAGGGACAGCGCACTGAGGGTTTTACTGTAGAACAAGATCGGTCTTGTTAGCTTCTAATTACAAAGCCATTAAGCTCGCCAGCTGCTTAACTGTTTTAGTCAGCTTTTCCCACTTTCTACATGCGATATCATGCATTTGACTCTTTGGATTGCTCTGCATGTTCTGAAAAATCAGAGCGAATCAGTCATGCTGATTTGTCTCTGTTATTGTAGTTGACTTAGACCACCACAGAAGGGGGTGATACGAAAGGCTACAAAATTCACAGATCATGCCTTTTCCAACAAGGCATGCATACTGCTGCTTACCACATTTGCGGTTAGATGGAATCAATTCCATTGAGGGTCGTTGTTGCAAACGAACGCTGTTCTTGTCTGGTCACGTGAGATAGAGTGGACGTACCGCTCGCGTTCTTTGTTCCAGTCGCACTCTCTACAAAACACAGTGAGCAATGTGCGATGAGTTTATACGTGTCAAGAAGCGTTGCTTTACAAGTCCCTTAGGATAATTGGTGAGAATATCGACAGACGCAAACGGCTTATAATGATAATAGAACATTTAGTACCTTAAATATTAAAATGAGGACTCCTCGTTTACTCCGCCGTAGTTCTGGTATCTGCTTTAATGCACAGCACCCGCAGTTAACATTAGATAATTCTGTACAGCGAGTTTCTATGAGGTCTTGCTCAGGTTTTTTTGCTGCTGGGTTCCAGTACAGGGCGGCACACTTGATGTGAGTCTCGCGGAATCGAATATGTCATAACCAGGTAGCTTGTGTTCTGAGGTGGCTTCCACTAAATATCACCAATGCAGCCTCTATTCGTATCAAAGATTGTAAATTCCAATTACGTTCTTAGATGCCCGACGTTGTGGCTGCTCCAGTGCATTAAGGTCGTGTTTCAGCCATGGATGCCAGGCTTGGATTTCGTATTCGACTTGGGGGCAAATATACGCACTGAGTATTT
>OX104063.1:125078160-125254428 GCA_944474145.2 Dicrocoelium dendriticum | reverse complement strand
AGTCGGGCTGATCAGAGTGCACGCTAGCAGCAGGTCATCGGTAGGTCAGCCGAAACCATAACAGCCTGAACCCGCGCTCACCATTGCTGGACATGTTCTGGAGCAAGTCCCTTGCTTCACTTACCTAGGGAGTTGCATCACGGCTGGTGGCGGTGTTGGAGATGAAGTCTCACAACGGATTGCAAAGGCCCGCCTTGCATTCATCAAACTGAGACATCTATGGCGTCGTCGTGATGTTTGTCTCAAGCTCAAGGGCAGGGTGTACAATGCTTCCGTCCGTGCAGTACTCTTGTACGGCTGTGAGACTTGGCCTATTCGCTCGGAAGATATGAAGCGGCCATCAGTCTTTGATAATCGCTGTCTACGAAGGATTGCTAGGGTGTGGTGGCAACACCACGTAAGCAACTCAGAGGTGAGAGACCGCGTGCTTGGGGCGAATAGTGCCAGTCTTCAAGACGTTATTCTCCGACATCGCATGCGCTGGCTCGGGCATGTTCATCGCATGCCAGCCCATCACCTTCCACGTCGAGCGCTATTTGCACTCCCAGGGAGCGAGTGGAAAAAGTGCCACGGTGGACAGCCGATGACGTGGAGAAGGAGTATGAAGAAGGCGACCTCAAGTTTGGCAGCAGTCGGACCAGTCCGCCTTCCAGGTTGGGGACCACGAGATGCTGAATTGCAGTGGTTGGAAACATTGGACGTCATGGCCCGCAACAGACATCAGTGGCGGCAATGTTGTTCCGCAATTTCACTATCCCTTTGATACACACAAAAACTCACAAAACAAAACAAAAAATACAAAATGGCGTGTGTAAAACCAAAAAAATTCGTTTCCCATATTTTTTAATCGCATTAGTGTCCCCATCTTCTTCACCTTTTACTTCTGCCGTGGTTCTGATGGCACAATGTCTGTTAACAGACTGTGAATAAATATAAATATAAAATATTACTGAGACGAGTTGGTTTGCATTATTGTCAGACACAGTGTAAGCCGGGATGGTATGGTTTAGTGTCTTTAGATATTTGTTTAACATGGTTGAGCTGAGACGCAAGAAGTTGGCCGACACCAGATATTGTACGCTTATTCGATGGCCTGGGAACCATAGTAAATGAGAATCGGGACAGCACCATTCGACGACATCCAGTAATTGATTGTATTTCTTAAAGCGACTAGAACTTAAATGCTGCGAACGTACATTGTCTTCTGCCAGTTCTGTTCGTATACGTTAGCACGTCCCATAATATACCGTCAGCAGTAGGCTGCATAGAGAAGAATGTACAAGATACAGGGATTAAGAGACTGAAACTAGTGGCGCACTGTCCAACACAACATGGATCTAACCACCCTCAAACTACAGTCGCAGTTCGCACACATTCAGTCCGACTTCGAGAGTAGATATGAAACTAAGGAGATTTGGTGAACTTGGTGAGAGTGAATAATGTTGATCATTTTCAGGATGTCATTGATCTTAGGGAACTTCCTTTCTTCATTCCTTGTCTCGAAATTAATCAATCGCTTTTATCCTTGGGTATATATTTTCCTGATTACTGCGACCAACACTAGAGTTTCCATTGCAAGATGCGTTCGTTCGTTCTTTAGTTTACATATATCATATGCATTTGTAGAAGCTATTATTTTAAGTTGCTATCATAGACTTAACTGAAACATACAAGCGTCTACGATTTGCTGGCAAAATCAACTAGGGTTATGTTGAATGTATAAGCGATTATCTTGCAAGTCCTTCGTGCCAAATGCAAAACACAACTTTGATTTTGACCGTGAAGAGATGTGTGCAGCGACTGAAGACCAAACGGTCGTCATTTACGTAAAACAGAAACGGCAAAGCAAACAGGACGCTGCCTTAAAATCCAATAATGGTTATAAGTGTAATTTTTGTGAGTTAAATGCTTAACTATATCAAGTGTATTCTGGTTTATGGATTATGCTTGTAGTTGTCTCAAAACACTTATCTTAATTCTGCAGTTTATAATGGTACAATTATGAAAGAAAGAGGATTGAGATACATAGAAAATATGCCTTGTAAGTAGACCATTGCCAACGCTTTAATCAAAGTTATTTTCACTGCCATTTACGGAATGAACAACAAACGTCCTAGGCCTATCTGATAATCCACAAGACTTTGAAGCTCATACTGACAGATGAAAATATTTCTTTGGTAAAATTTATGTTATGTCCTATTTTTCTAAGTTGTGGTGCATTAGAAAGTTTATTGATCTCCCAACAAACCTAGAGGCAACAAGCTTGTTGTTAATAAAACAGTAGTTATTTAGCTTCTAAGGGCATCTACATTTGCGTCGCGACGTGACTATACGTTGTTTCCGCATGGAGCTATTTAACTCGGAAAGCATGATTCCTTGCGGAATGTTAACAACCACGGTGCAAATAATTAATATTATACAACAGGTATCATGAAGACAAACGTGGGGCCACGCAATAAATGTATGGGTTTGACAAAGAACAGAGCGGCTGAATCCAGGATGAACATATAAATTAAGGAAGACGCTTTCATTTTTAAGACAGCTCGGAACTCCTGGAGCGTTAACTTAAAACAAAGTAGTGTTGCAGTGCTCTTGCGCTCTGACCGCTTCGGTCACATTGTGGTTGGCGTCATCTGGTTTCGGATTTACCTGTCACTGTGGCCAGCCACAGGAAGCGTGCGCCTACAGAGGGACCATGGGCGATTTGCGCTGCACCACCCACAGCTCCATTCACACTCTTCATTTCCACTGCCAAACCGAAAGAATAAGACCGGGAGGCATGTGGATGGGAACCACGTTTCATCAATGGAGCTGACCCACACTTCTTCACAGGCAAACACAAACCCGCTGTATTTGGGGAATCAAGCGCACACAAAGCGGCGGTTGGACCGTAGTCCGCTCCACACTGGGTGCACGGAACCACTTTTCGAGTTTCGCACGGCCATAAGGAACGTGCACCCTGTACCCTCCAGCAATACTCGTTTCCTGGAGCCAGTATGGACGCGGTAGTGGGTAATAGACAGGTAGGCGCCTTGTCAACATGCACATCAAGCGCAGCCACACAAGGGTATCAAACAACAGCCGCTCACTTGAAATAACATAAACAACTAAAATAAATGTGTTAAACCATGCGGATATGCCGACATAACTCTTCCCTCAATTAGCATATGAAATAATTTGGTTAGCAATGTATCCGCGACAAGTACAAATTATCCACAAGTTATGCAAAATTGCTACAAACGCAATAAAGCTAACGAAGATAACCGCCATCAGCGTAAACGACGTGGCCAGTTAATAGAACATTATTCAAGTAGGCAGAACAATCAATTAAATTGGAATAAAATGTGTCCAGCTTAAAAAGACCTAGTTTAAGTGCAAGTTGGTTTAACCCAACTGCGGTGAGGAAGTATCATGAATGCAACATCAGCCTCAACATAGGGCATGGGGTCGTAATATAACAGCTCTGAAATTTGTAAACAAGTGGTGACCTGATTGACACCTTGTCAAATCGGCACAAAGCCAGTTGTAGCATGTTAGTTCGGGTGAAACTTTTCGAGGAAATACCCTGCATGGAATCAGGTCTCCTGGAGACGTTTCAATGGATGGCGGTATTAATTTACTTAAACTTATATTCACATCTACATTTGTTGTGTTTCACATTTTTTAATCGTTCTAATAATTTCAGACTGCCAATCAACTTTAAAAATTCTGTTTGAGCTCCACTGTATAACACGTGAACGATTAACTATTTTATGCGACCTCTTTTTATGACTTGATCAGACCGTTTAATTGGACTGTCCCTTGCACTGTCGTTGAAGGTACCGTTTATTTACTTATTGTTTAGAAATATATTCATACTGCTGGTTAATTCCAATGCTGGGGCAGTGGTATTTCCGGTTTCAGATAAATATAGTCGATATGCCCGGGGCTAAGTGCTAGTAATCGATATGGATTTAAAAATCTATTGAAGCTTTTCACCATTTCACGTAGAAGTCTATATCGAATCCTCCACTTATGTTAACCTCACTGCATTTATTTCGGGGTAGAACACAGTGCTTTCTCACATCAGCGACACTAGTGGTGAAATTTCATGTATTGACAGAAGAACCAAGTTTCAAGCGATTTCATTAACTTTCACTCGGTTTTACTTCGATGTGGTCCCGATTCGAGAAAAACCAAGAACAATGTTTGCTCCGAATATTTACTCAACCGAATTTTGTCTGAACCAAACCTGCTTTTATCGATTCTACGTGGGTTTCCTGGATTAAACATAAGTTCTGATCAATTCGGAATTATTTTCAAATAGGAATTTATCGGTTGTGCCTAACGTGACTGCCAGGAAACCGGCAACAAATTACACAAGCCAAACCTCAGTTTAACTACGCAACCTCAGCTCATAAAGCAACGTAAGTCTCGCATTCGAATTGCTCGTTCAGGAACAGCCAGTTGTCAAGTAGAAATATTATTGGAAGACGATTTCTACCACAAATTTTATAACTGACCTCTATCCGTGCATTGCAGGCATAATTGTTACGCACATCGTCTGTCATTTCGAAATAATTGTAACTTAAGGCTTGGGCTGCGAATTTACCTCTATGTCCCGCATTCGATTTAATGCACACCGCTTCCATCACGAACGTTTAGAAGAAGCTAGCACTGAGTTTAGCCCAGCAAACTGGTGACCGAAATTGGTGCTCACTTCTGTTGTATCGTAAAAATGTTCTCCTGACGTGAGCAAGGAAAATAGCAAAATTCTGTTCAAGTATACCCTCAAAATAATAAAACTGATTCAATAGGTCTTACGACCCAATCATGCAGCATTAAACCGTAGGTATTCCTATGGATATTGGAGGTTGTCCGCCCGAAGACACTATACCCTGCTTTCGATTCCGAACCTATTTGCTGTCATAGGGTAGAGTTAGCAGACACTTCAGTGACTTTGGGGTGTCAGCCGAAACCACTACTCCCCCAAGCCATTGAGTGGTGGCCACTAACGCTTGTCGGAACGTTGCTCAACCGACTACAGCATTTCTTTTGGTGCTTTCACTGTGTAAATGGATTGAGAGTGGATTAAGATTCGCCTCAGCGTGAATCGCGGTGCACACTAAGATTGCGCGTTGCAGTTCATTCACACAAAGACCGCTTCAACATGACATTCGCGATTAAGTGTTCATTATTAAGAACTCCCGTTCACTCGACGTCGACTGCACCATCAGCTAATTAGCCATGAGTCTCGTGAGCGTTCAGCTTCATTGTTGCGTCTTGTACCGTACTTGGCAGTTCGCCACCCATCCTGAGAGACATGTTACTTGGTACAACTCAGTTTTGGTGTATACTGCCTCTTGTCTACCACTGTGATTGTCAAACAGTCAACGTGTGCTGGCTTTAGAGGTCGCATTTGGTGGGTTATATCAGAAGTAGAATTACTCACTTTAGTTGCTACTTTCTCTTCACAAGCTTCGGCAGAAGCTCAGCTTTTCCGAATTTGGACTACAAATCCAAGCATTGAAAGACGGACGAGAAACGACATGGCTACTTTTTGGACTTCAAGTACAGAGCACCAAATTGATTATGAAGTATTTAGGATGGCTTAGTCACCTTGGTACACCTTAAGAACCGACTGTTAAAAAAGATTATGGTTATTATAATTTCTGTAAACTTTAGGTAACATTACCATCTTGTCATGTTTAGTCCCAACCAAATCCAGTGATCGTTTTGAAATGACCTCAATCTGTGCCGAAGAAGTCGTTAACTAGCAGAACCTTGTACAGCAATGAAATTTTAGAGGTATTCAGGTGAACTTATTGTCTACACTGTTTGTTAGAAAATTTACACTACCATCCCTTCACGTTACGAGAGCGCATATATTGAGTTTACTCATTTAACTAACAGAATGTCATTGCATGTTTGTCTCTGTATTTTGATAGAAAGTCGCTTAAAGACGAGTTTAGCTTGTTCCACTAGGTTTTCCAAAAACCCCTGGAAGAAATCCGTTGATGTGATGTAGTGCTTCAAAAATATAATTTTTTAGCTGAGATGAAACTACTAATTTCTGCCTGTAATCAAGGTCACACAAAGTCCCATCTGACAAAACAATGCCTAGAAAGTGTCGTTTCTGTGTGACTTTTCCGAGTTTATACTCATTGTTCAGCCCAGAGCTCACCACATACTGTAATGCATCTCAACTGTGTAACCTAATGACATCTTGATATAAAAGGTGCACTAGAAAGTTATTAATAATCCATACCGCCACATCTCTGAGAAAATACCGCCTCAGTGGTGAGGTAGCCGTCAGAAGCTCTATCACTTCTAATGCTCTTACCGTCCTGTGACAGGACTGAGGACTGTCGTTGTTTATTCAAAATGGAACAAGAAGTTTATAGTTTATATTTTTACTGGTACTAGTTCTTTTCCTGCTACAACGAGAGCCGGTTCTACGGTGAGATTTGGTCATGGTATATAGCACAGGATGCAGGAATTCAATGGATCCGAACTAAGTACCGTAATTTTCGCGAAAATGACGAAAGTCTGAGAACACAACCATATGCATCCTCTTTGGTTTAAACCATGATACTTGCTGTCGATGTGATCCACAAACGAAGTGGAAACATGAAGAGAACACGGATGGTAAAAGGAAACAAACATTTCGTCACGATTATCGACTTAACAGAACAGTGAGAGGAATACTATGAATAAAGCAAGTGGCCGAATAATGTTGCAAGATAAATTACTATAGAAAATGACATTTGGTGCACTCTTTGTGTGAGGTAGTAGCACACTGGATTACCCAGGTGTTAAAGTGAACTTTAAGGGGTTCAAATAAATCATTTGAGGAATGTGAAGACACAAGTGTCCGATAAAGGTGGTCTTCATTTTTATCATTGATAATCAAGTCAAAAGCCAAGCATAAGGAAAGTCAACAGGAAACGTCATGAGTGCGGGTTACATGAAGTAGGGAAGGAAGTGGTGAAACCATCTTGCAAAACCGCTGTGTGGGAATGCACCCGTAACAAATGAGCCTCCGATGTTTCTACTGCAAGCGAAAGCCACTGAAAAAGGAACAACTTATGACGTAGTTGATGAGAAGAGGGGACGGAGTAGAGCACAACCGACCAGACTGTTTAAGCAATAAACTAGGACATATATCTACTTTTTCTCTGAGTAGTATGCGTCGAAACTGGGAGAGGAGAATAGAGATTATGAGTAGTGAATTCATTAGAATAGAGTAATGAGCATGGTGGTCAAGTTAGGGGAAGTTACGAAGGTGAGCTTGATCTGACTAAATTATAATTTTCAAGTTTTCCTGTTTGTTGTCCGTTGTAGCAAACGAACTTGTAAGCAAATAGTTCTATCGCTTCTATTCAGCTTAGCCCGATTTCATGTGTATGGCAATAAATGGTTCTGTGAATTTAGTTATAGTTAAGTAAGAGTGAAAAACACTGCTAAGTTTCTCGGTTGATATAATTACATGTATCTCTTTAAGAAGCTTATTCCACAATGTGCAATGGCGATTTGGAAAACGTTTCCAAAGATCTTTGCTCCGGAGCTTGTTTCCAACATCGAACATTTGGTATTTCCGGTCGAATATCTGGATTAAGAGCCTACCCTGTTTTTGATATGTGTATGATTTGTAAATTGTCCCTTTCGTGCGCACCCTCATACTCATTTGGCCTTGGAAATACGTTGACTTATAGTGCATATCCCAAACACATCCGTAGGAGTATTTTAAAGTGAGTATGTATTTTCCAGCGGCTCTTAATAAGGGCATCTGATGGAATTCTGTTGCAACTTGCCAGTTAACATAGGGCTGACCACTTTACTGCTTTATTTCAATTTGTAAGACCTGGCAGATTCCTGAATTAATAATGTGCTGGCTGCTTACAGCGAAGGCATCCTTGCAAAATATCTTGTTTAACACATTCAAGCAAATTAGTTTATCATCAATATAACTTCTGTTGATTAGTTCACTGTATTTCTGACCTGGCAGTAAAGCATTACATTGTTGACCATTTTCTTACTGAACTACGAGCTGTACAGGTGCGGTAGCGGACTCCTCGTAATACCTGTCTATTCCTTTCCATGTTTTGCTTGGTAATCATGCATTTCATTTGCTTGTACATACCATTTTAAGATGAACTCGTTAGTCAATAAATCCGTGTTTAATGCATAGACATCATGTTTAAGCTACTGTAAATGAAGATGGTCATCTCCACTCGAATGGACATGAAATACAAAAAAGAATTTATTGTGAATCCTGGGGACTATGTCTCTTTCATAAGCTTTTGCTACGTTGAGCAGTGTCGGACCAGTTTTAACTCGAGAATCCACCTGCAAAATCGTATGTACGCTTCCGACTTCCATGTTAATTCAAAGATGATACTTTGTATTCTATCCTGTGGCCGAAGCTTCAGTATACACTGCATTCATAACCTACTCTTTGATTTCCATCTACTACGCACCATCAGTGTACCTCGCGAGTGAATGAACTACAGTTGCTCACATAAAGATTGCATGAATCTGCCCACGAGGCACATTTAGGATTGAGGATACTAAAACTGACTGACCAAGTGCTACTTTATCGTAGTTCCTTTGCTATTAAGCTGGAAATCCTAAGTGTGTGACTGAAGGTAATCGACAGTAGAAGCCGATGGATTTCTGTTCTCACGATTGCAGTTGGTGATCCATCAAATTTGTCGTAACATGACCACTCGAAACGACCGACCTTAAAAGATTTCAGGCATATCATAAGTTTCTCCTATCCTCAAAACGTGTAAATCGCTTTGAGTATTCAAACTATGTAAGAGGAAGCATTTTTCTTAAAACAACTTTTAAGCTGAAGAGATACTTTTCTGCTTATCTCGAAAGCTTCAATTATCTTTCTTACGAAGCATATATATATTGGCAGTGATGGATTTCCTTTCCTTTCCTTCTCTTGATTAACTGTTGTTATCTTGCCTGGAGGATTAGATCGCATTCAACATATAGAGATTTAGTAACAATATGGCCTCGATTGATTCGATATCGCTCACTACTTGGAGCAAATAAAGTATGGAAGTGTAATCACCGCACATAAAATCAGCCAGACGACAAACACAAGCTCGGAAAAGAAAGACGTGTTTAACGTTCTAGGGGATTTTTGAAATTACGCACCCCTTTCAAGGCTAGAACATGAAATGCCATTGTGACGAGTCAGTGATAAGGGCTGATGGTTTACGTGGGCAACAACGCCCGACATGTTGAAGCCATGATTATGAACACAGTGCGAGCCACAGTTTCTCAGTAAAAGTACTCCAAACCTACGAGTATAATAGGGTATTAAAGATTCCCAATTTCCTGTTACAGCTGATCAATATATATGTAATCATGTACATTATTTTGATACATATTATATATATCATGATGCTCACAGATAAGGATTCATGTAGAATATGAAAAACGTCGTGTTTGTTCGCAAAAGGGATCCATGTTTCATCAGCTACACTTTTATTTTAAAGTCGGATGAAACATAAATGGTTGCGCTGAACACCGTTACCTCTTTTCCTTAACCAGACAATCCACATTTTAGGGATCATTTATCAATTCACCATCCGCGAGCTCATTTGTCAGTATGTAGCTGAGTATGTCCGATTTGTCCTCTTGTATGGCTATGATTCCTTGTTTGACTTACTGTCTCGTTCAGCTCTAAACTGTCTGTCCTGGCTTGTACTTCGTGTATGACAGCTGCTTGGCACAGAGCGATCGGCTGATCTGTGTGGGATATAATACCATCCCTACTCTGGATTTTAATCACAATCCACGCAGTCCTCAGGAGTTATGTTAGCTTTGTTTCACATGATGGTTGCTGAAGTGAGGATTTTTCTCTTTTGTTTGTCGTGAACAGTCTGATCACCGTTTTATCAAATATGTCTAAAACAATTTAATTCGTTTTGAATCTTCCACTGCCATTTCCTTTGCTCTTATCCAACGGTTGCTTGACTTTTGTCAGGTCAATTGGTTCCCTCACCCACTCGCGTAAAGGATAAAAAGTGGGTAGTTTTCCGTTGCATCGAGAAATGGCTATCATGCCTGTTGATTCACTCTAGGTTTTCATAATGCACCCCAGCTTGACTACGTGTACATCATGTTAATTTGCATTTAAATTGCAACAACATAACAATCTCCGTTGAACCAACTTCCCCAGGCATTGCATTATCGACTTCTTTTGCAATAGGTAAATCTCCCCTAGAGGATCGACTGCGATTAGCTTATTTTCCCGGCTGTAACACCATTCAACAGACCGGTTTTATGCATGCTTGGCGTTTACGGTACACCGCCAAGTGCTATGGTTGCTATACTCGTACACAAAGTAAATGCCAGTTGTGTTTACCCGTCGGGTAGTGCAGGCACGATGGCTGCCTCCTCAAAGATACTGGTGTAGATGAGATGCAAATCTACATGAAGAGTCCAAGGGAGAAACTGTGCTCTGGCTTACAGGTCCATTTGATCACACAGCAATCGATAGGACACGCACTCCACATTTGTATGATTGAACCTTAAAATTGGAACGGGTCGAATACTCGTGATACAAACTACATTCATGACAAGCTAGCGTTGTTCTGACATGAAGCCTCTATCGGTAAGTGCTGGGAGTGGACCCCGTTGTAAATAAGTAGCTGTTCACATATGCATAAATCACCTGTTGTAACACTTCGAATTTTCTGGAGATTCTGGAGTTAACTTGATGAGATGCAAATCAACCATAAACCAATTTGGCTTCCACATAAGCCTACGTCGGTGGTTCAACGGTTGAATTCTTAATTTCTCAATGATCTACCAAGGTACAGTTGGATCACTCCAAGCAGTATGCCGATGTATGCATCTTCAATATTTGTTTGTTCATTAGCCCCATTGTCTTAGTATATATATACTTTAACAACTGTGTCTTCTCTGGACTCCTATGGGCTTACTTCAGACCTTATCTAATATTGTGGGGGCGACCAATAGATGTTAGAAAGCTACCTGCTATATCAGTGAAATCTAGTTACTACCCTGAGCAGTAGAAAGTGAAGACAGTGGCATCATATAACACACCTGAACCAAGCATGATATTAAGAGCTATTAGCTCACAAATCTCACTGTATGATTTCCACAATGACGAAAAGCCTGACTGCAAAGTCCTCGTTACTTTCTTTACCACAAATCTTCCGGCACCGGCACAACACAGACATTGTCAACAGGTTTGAGTGCCACTTATCAGTCAGTGTCACCGAGATAGTGGTGTGTCAACCATTAAACAAAAGGTTCCATGTCTACTACGATGCCATATGTTACATTTGCTGAATGCCAGCGGAACACGCGATTTCGCATCATATCCCACCCCATGTAAGTAATTCCAGCTGTGACTTAAGCTTCTGTTACACAAGTTTGTTTAATTGCCAAGAACAGTTGGAGTACACAGCAGCTATAACAAAATATTGTATTAATGATCCCCTGGGTTAGAACTATCAAAGCGAAATTCTTATCATCTAACCTATATGCACGCCGCAGCTGAACTAGTTTGACATCACTCTTAGCGGTATTAGCACGCGCGATACGAGCGCGTTCTGGGAAAATCAGAGCATCTGCAAACTTCCTGTGCATTGCGCCTCAAGTTTCTCTTATACAGGAAGTAGCAAGAAGCTAACAATCGTTTAACTGTGGCTTCTAAGAATAAAGCGGAATTTATGTCTGCTATATCAACTTGTCAGTAGGTAAATATTTGTACGAAAGAAATTAGCAAAGAACGTCTGAACAGTGAGAACAAGCCACTGGGGATTTGACGACAGAATGCATATCCAAGCTTATTGACTTGTGGCTTGCGACGTACTACAAATGCAATGGAAGATTCTACGAGCAAGTGAAAGGAGCTACAATGGGATCCTCCACGTCTGACCTCATTCCGGGGTCGTCATGCGGTGGTTGGAAAAGACTGTACTCGCAACCATTAATATGAGTGTATGGGTTCGATACATTGACAATGCCTTGTGATACTCAAGCGAAACCAGTTGGAGATGACACAAGGTTTAATAAACAATGCATTGCAATGCAATGACAGACATTCATTTGACTATGGGATCAGAGATTGAAAACTAGCTCCCTTTTTTGGACGGCTTGACTTCAAGTACAGTAGAAGAGCTGCAAAAATTGGTTTACATAAAAGGTATGTACGTGGATCAAATCCCGAACTTTAACAGCAATCATTCAAAATCCCGCAAGATATCTTGAAAACGAACTCTGTTTCTCAGTATTGAATAACACGACAGCTCTACGGAAGTAAAACGGAAGGAAGAGCAACGTCAGTTTGCCTCCATCCGGCGTAAAGCGTACCCACGTAATTTTTTCGATGGCACATGAATCCCAAAACTATCAATGCCACAACTACGCCAACAAGGACTGTGTTGAAGTAAGTGAGGAATGTCTCGGAACTGACTGCAACATGCCCAATACACCAATGAAATTGCTGGACGCTATCCCACATCGCTGCAGGCTGCATACCAGCCAATGGAGGTAGCCCGTGTACAACAGAATGCTCGAGAATGAAGCATGTTTGCGAACCTCTAAAATATATAAAAGGAACAGCACTCAAGGAACAGCATTTGGAACGCAGCATCCATATTCGGCTTTGCTCGAAGCCCAGTAACTTCTAACATGCCAGTTGACATTACGCACTTAATGTTCAAAATCCCGAGATAGCCAAAGGTCTCCAATCAAAGTGCACAGCTTGCAGACTTAATCTAAACTTCAACCAGCAACCTCAGCTACCAGGCTTCAGATATATTGCATCTAATGACTACTATCAATCGTGTCTAACGATTAAAAGCTTTGAAGAATTGCGGTGCATCAGCTACGCAGCTGAAGGGGTTCACCAATACAGGCCTGGTAATATCGAAGGACTCACAGATTCGACAGCATTAAAAAGGTTATAGGGGAGAGGACAATTTTGGTTAATTTAGCGTGTGTTAAGTGTTGACGGATTTCGGGAACGTAGCTGCACTCCTATGAAACAAATTTTCCTTTCTTCTAATTTCCTTTCCGTATGATACTAGAGACTTTTCTTGTTCTTTCTCTTAGCATTATTTTATCCCTAGCCATTACTGAGACTAAAAGCTCACTGATGAATTATGAGAAACGAGGACATTGGTTAGTTGGACAAATAAGCTTTATTATGCCTTGTTCGCTCTTTGTGGCTGCATAATAACTACTGACGTAAGCGAAATTTCACTGCGTGCTTTCGATATATGTAGACAATGATGGGTTGCACAGAAAAACAACACTAAAAGATCCAAACCACAATATCCCATTTGCACTTATTACCATAAATATTTGTGTCAACCATGTCGTTCGCTTTCAATTGTGTTAATCGGGCTTAATATACACGGATCCAATAGATACTCTGTAAATCAATCCTACCATCTTTCGTAAGATGAACCTCACGCATAGGTTAGCTATCAATCGCGTAGCTGTTCTGGCTTTTCTTCGCTCCCAACTCGTACCAGAAGTTCAAATGATTATCGAATGCCAACCTCATATATTTTATTTCCACTTCTCTATGCGGTGTTTGTTTTGTGATCAACATTCTTAGTAGATTGCATCTTATTGGATACGAAGTCCGAATGACACACCACTCGTCCAAACCATTATCCAATTCAAGAACTTGTTGTACTCAATGTAAAGTTATGCTGTAATGTTTGGATAGGTTACTGGCAATCCTATAGAAGGAAAATAACCAACGCTGGATTTTATAATCCAGTGTAATGTCAAGTTGAATTTACTTTCCACATTATGGTTTGACCACCTTCGCAGTTTCACGTTTCATTTCGCTGTGAATATACCTATTACTTTGTTGGTGGCGAACGTTATTTTCCTTCGGTTTAGTCCGTACTGCAGGCTAAATTTTCTCCTTGGTCCTGGTGTAATAGGAAATCCAGTGTGTTTAAGGATATGCACGTCTGTAGCACTCAAGATTTCTTCTTATGGTACCGCTTTTGGATGCATGTGACTTGATTTCTCAAAGAAAGCACAACTTATACAACAGGGTGTGAAAATTATTAGTGCCATTACTTCGAACGTCCGTGATTTATTCCTACTCTCATTGCAGCAATGGAATTGTTACCTCACCTATTGAAGCGTCATTCGGGAAAACTAATGCACATCTCAAGTAAAGGTTTGTGTATGTATGCGAATAAGAAAGACTCTGTTTTGTTTACAGTTTATGTGTACAGCTAGCAAACACGTGGTATATCCGTACGGATCGAAGTCAGGCTACCATGATATGACCACGTTGAAGTGTTAACTCTTTTCCGGTCCCGTTAAACCCTGCATCGTTACTCATTCCACAGGTTCAGAATTCTCGGTTGACCACTGCAATGCTCTGTGTCCTATGAAATTTCGAATTATTAGTGTCACCAGAGAGCAATTTTGCTACAGTGAAAAGCCACAGGTACAGTGCATTAGTAAAAGCAACCTGAGAGTATAATAAAATACAAATGTGTATTAAGGAAATAATGAAGGACAAGAATAGTATGATGATTTACAGGTTTCTGTTACTTTAACAGCGCGCAGCTGTCCCCCTTAATAAATTTAATAGACTTGCACAGATACCGGCTTATTACAAGACTTTGCAATGTTAATGTTTGAATACATGTGCTACACGAACTGCTCCTAAAAAGAGGTTAATTCTATGTTAGCTCTCATGCAATTCGACATGCTATCTTAACTGCTTAAAGAAGTAGCTTGGGTATTCCTTAAAGTTTACACCTCCTAAAGCCACTTGGGAATCAATCGACCAGAGGTTTAGCACGCTTGTTGCGCATGTATCAAAGAAGAACTCCTTGCATTGGCAAAGCAAAGCTAATCACTTCTTCAGAAGCAGAACACGATGGTGGATTAACGAAAAAATATCTCCTGGGGATACGGCAGGTTGAATGCAATGATCCACAATGGCTAGACGATTGAGGACTAAGCTGTGCTGTGTAGGTTGTGAGCAGCTGCGACGAATACCTTAAGCTTACAGTTAAAATCTTCCTACTCACTAGTAGTATAAAATGTGGCCTCTCCTAGTTTCAAATGCTAGGGACATGGCGTCTAGTGAGAGGAATTCAAGACCTTCAGAGGCTAGCCACTGTCATCTCTTAATGTAGTAACCTGCGTGGCAGTGGAAGATAAGTCGTGCTATATCCCAGTTATTTTGCAACTTGTGTAACCCAGCCGACATCCACCATGGTTCAGGGGCCTAAGCTGCTGGTTTATTAGCACCTGCCGCTAGCGGTCATGGATTCCATCCCCAGTAGGGGACCGAGGGTATGCGCACCACTGACAAGCCCAATGGGGCGAAACGCGTCTGGTGCTTTATCGGACTAGGCTGCGCTATGTAGCTTGTGAGCAGTTGGGACGAAAACATTACAATTACAAATGAGGTACACCAAAAGCCAATCATCTGAAGAAAGGGTGACAATGCGCAAATCCAAGCATCCCCGTTAAGCCCCGCTTCTAAATTAAGGAAGAAGGCTGTGCTGCAGGTAAAACATTCGTCTACTAGAGCTTTAAACTCCAACCCTACCGGTTTCCCGAAAAAGCTTAAACAAATACTGGAAGACCTACTGGAATAACATGGCTAAGTCCTTATCTACCAATTAAACTCTTGCGAAATTTAGCAGGACGTCGGCACCAGTAGTGGTAGGAACTCCTAATGTCAAAAGGAAACTTGGATATTCAGCCACTCCAGACCCGAAATTAAATGAAGGTGAAGCTGTCCTTACACAGTCTACATCCTTTGTGTGCAGACAAGTTGGGTGGCTGACCCCAACCCGGGCTGCATATAGTGTGCCATAGATAATCAGCATCAACGTTCCAGAATCGGCGTCAAATTCCTTATGTTGTACATAACGCAATGTGGTGAAGCACTGGAGTTTGCATGTGACGTCATAGGTGCTTTAGTTATGCTCGTCAACTTGACACGCGTCACGCTTCACCCAAACACACAGCACTGCGGTGAACCGAGACTTCTCAGCATTGAACTGACTTCCGTCGATGAAGCAGCAGCTGTCCTGCCATCTACAGCTCGCCTGCGGATTGGGTCACGTTCCATCAGCATCTTTGCAGATATTCAGTGGAACTGGCGCACACATGCGAAGCGCGACTTGGAAGCATACCGGAAGGGATCCTTAGTCAGGACTATCCGCATACACGGTGGCGGTTATGATGAGCACGAAGCGACCACCCACGACTAAGAACAGGGGCGATACCTTCAAGATATCCAGTCCCTGGAAAACGTCATAGAGCAATCGATCTCTAAGATGCCCAGATGGCCAACTTACAAAGGATGTGGTACGAAGATTGTGAGTGGTGTTTCAATCCGGACAAATGCAATAAAAGAGCTGAAGTACTGGTATACGGGCCGCAGCAGATTTCGTTCCGAGCTCCGGATCAAAGTAGCATCCACTAAGCAAACACATGAGTGCAGCCATTTTATCGGACCAGTTTCAGAAAACTGTTCTGGTAACTTCACGCATCTAGCCAAGGAAACTTGCAACCACACCCATGCATTATACTCTATGAGAGGAGCAAAGTGGTAATAGCGATGTCTTTGGATCTGATACAGAAGCGTTCGTTACCACTCCACACAATATACCATTAGTGACCGACCTTTCACCAATCGGCACAACACTATGTCCGTAACACCAGCCCCTGGTTCATTGCTAAGAACAGAGAAACTTTCCTACATGTACACCAATGCATAAGGTCACCTGAACAAACTTGTCAAACTGGGGTTACGACAAGCACCATATGCCTGGGACCTCATATTCGTAACTGAAACTCTGTTGCACTCAGAAAACATCGACACCTAAGTCACGCTACGTTTATGTTCCTCCTCGAAACGATCGACCTATCAAGGGAGGAGGTAACAGTATACTACCGTAGCGACCTGCGGTGCGAACTAGTAGACGATTCGGAAACGTGATCATAGACTCACTCTAGTGCAGTCCGTAAGTGAGAAGCAACAACGCTTAACTTATGGCAGTTGTTGTACTTCCCACAATGCCTACCCCAGAGAGGAAATCTCGCTTGACATTGGCCTTGTTGAGGGTCCTGCAATGACGGCACAGCCATGTTCTCATCATTAGCGAGCTAGGACTTCTTACATTCCACAATGAGCAATTTAAAGTCGACATGCAGCGCATATAGCATGCATTCCACCCGTCAGTCATGTCAGTGCACCCACCCAATTTAGGGTGTGGAATATACCACCTGTACTTGGTTTAGTGCTCACGATTAAAGTACTTATGATCGAGCAACCAAAGATGGAGAGCTCACTCGGGCGACGTGATCACGTAACAATACTTTACGACCATGTGTGACATGCGGAATATCCACAAGAACACAGTAACTTGTTTCGAACAATTACAAACGACATACTAAATGAACGTGTTGGTTATGCCAATTTGGAGTTTTCGGGCGCGTATACCTTTGATAGTGCTGGATGTAGTTTGCTGTCAAGTTCAATGATCTGATTAAATGCGCATCGATAGCTAGGTCATTAAGTTCTGTAGGAGCACCATCATTCATTCAGAAAGGAACAAGAAAACACCTAACAGTAAGACGCTACGTGATTTGTGTACAAAGCGAACCCTAACCCTGACAACTGGCGTAATTATGTTGGACATCGTAATCACTGTACCATGCTTGTGCCTGAGGACAAATTAGTACACCAGCACAGCCTGGCGGAAACGGTATGTGATAAAAGTAAGCTTCTCTACGGACATGAGAATAGTCTTCGGAATATGAAGCGTGGTGTTCCCACTTACCTTATCAAATGGATGCACCGCCGAGGATGCAGCCAACTTTCTATGGCTACAAGACACTATAATCATCCGAAGCGTCAAATACCTGCCCTGTTCTCCTTGGCTCTAGTATTTATACACATCACTTTTAGATGAGCGACCGTTTTGAGGAAACTGCCATCGCCGCGCACTCATAGTTTCTACTAAGTTGACAAAACCCCACGAAAGCAGTGCCGGTCGCAGCCACGAGGATAGCTGAGCCATTAGACCAATTTTCCAATGATGCCTGGATGAACAACAGGTCCCAAATATGTGGCAGCAGCGTATCATTACCCCGATTTTCAAGTGTGTTGACCGTACAGAGCTCGCAAACTATCGCCCAGGGATGCTCATCTCGCTGCTCTCAAAGTTGATAGAGTCGATCATAGCTGAGGCACTAATGAACTCTCTCATAAGGTCTCACATCACTGCACCAAATCAACAAGGATTCCTGTAACCATCGCTAATTACCACCAATCTAATGATCGCAAGTGGCAACTGGACCAAATCAACCGACAGTGGGACTGGTACAGTTGTCATACACATCACCTTTTCTAGGGCCTTCGACCGGTTAGATCACGGCATGCATCTCTGAAAGCCTCAAGCCTTCGGAGTTTCGAACCATTTTCTCGGATGGATCGGAAATTTTCTCCTTCAGCTACTCCTTCACATTCAAGTTCGTGGCCCATTTTCTGATGTAGAGTACGGTGTTCCACAAGAGCCACTTTGGAAGCCGTGCATATTTTTGCTCTACATTAACGACCAAACGCGTCTCATCAAGTCAAATATCCTGCTTTTTGCTGATGACATAAATAGATGGCGGGCGATCGGCTGTCAAGAATATAATAATATGCTGCCACAAGGCTTAGACGGCGCTTTTGAATGGTTAAAGTCAAATCTACTCCCGTTTAGCGCGGACAAGTGCAGAACTGTGCACGTTCGCTACAAGCTCATTAACTCATATAAGCTTAGAGGCCGCAAATTGAAGACAGCCTCACAGGAGCGCGACCATGAGGTTGTGATGCAAGACGACCTCGGCTGTTCGGCGCAGTTATTGAAATTGTCCAAAAACGCGAACCAGCAGGTCGATCTCTTGAGGGGGACGTTCGGGCGGTTGGAGCCCTATATCTTCCTCCAAATACTCAATGCTTATGTGAGCTTTCACTTGGAGTACGCGTTCCAGGTCTGACAACATGGTTGCAACACGATCGGGTTATAGTGGAGACCGTACTGCGAAACTTAAACAAAAAGGTAAAGGGATTATTCTACCTGCCATACCAGCTGTAACTGAAAGCCCCGTGGGTGTACAGCGGAACATATTGTCTTTTACGGGGCGACCTCATTCAGCCGTATCAGATGTTGAGAAACCCGGTCACGCCTGTCGCGGCCTCCTGAAATAGCCTCAACACAAAGCTGAAGAGCCATGATCTAAACCTGGCCACTCCATGCAGTCTGCTGAAATGCCGCCGGAATTACTTTTCCCTCCAAATTTGTCATCGTTAAAAGCTCGTTCAAGCTGTGTCGTTTCTACGCTTCCGCTACCCATTTTTAAGACCGACTGGATGATGCATTAAACCATCTGCATTATTTTATTTGGGTTCCGTTCATTGAGTGATAGCAAGACGCAGACAAACATTGTGCTCACCACCCCACGAAATCGAGGTAGACGGATATACCTATGTGTTGCTGTGGATAATATGCTGAGTCCACAGATGTACGTTTCGCCTTAGTGGAACTGCTGATTTTACAGTTATATACTTCACAACATCCATTCCATGGGATTTGTCACGCCTCGGCTTTTTTATGCGTGTTCGGTATACTGTAGACCTTTGTTCCATTGTTCCAAAAGTTGCAACATGTATTGCGTACACGGTTCCGTGTAACTACTGTGGCTGGGCTCCTTCAACGCTGTGCAGAGAAGAAAAGTGCTACACCAGTACAGACACGAGTGTTCAATACCCCAATCTGCGCTTTTCTTGCAAGTTGTCACCGGGTGAAGCCGCTTCCTGTGTTTTTTAAGATCAATCACTACCAATGTACTTCCTGTAGAACGAAAGCATCAAAGCGCCGGATCCACATGGCTTCTGTCAATATCGTTAGTGCACTACCAACCTATAGATTTCCAGCAGTGGTTAGACTGAAGTAGCTCGCCCTGGTGCGGCAGCGGACACCATCTATCTGGACTGATCGAAGAAGTCTGATCACCGAAACCATCAAATTCCGACCCACGAGCTTCAAAACAAGGGCACAGGCGGTTGTATTCAGTCTGAAATACAACAGTCTACATCAGCGTCTGTTGAGGGTGAATTTCAAGTTGGATCTGCCTGATTCGAGCAAAGCTAGGCGCAGATCACTGTAAGATTCGGTGCTGGCCCTCCTCTCTTATTCGCGGTTGTAACTTACCTAGAAAAAATAAGCGTTTCTGGTTGCTTAATCCTCAAAGGTTATATCAATATTGGGCGAGCACCTAGGGGACTCGAGTATTCCGAAGCTAGCCAGCACGATCTTGAATCCATTTCGAATTGGTCGGTTCAGAACTCCTACGTTCGAACTGCCGAATTGCTGTCGTCAAAATATTCCTGATGAATACTTATGTTTTCAGGCTTGCGAAGCAGGGTATACAGATCTATATCAAAGTAAAAGCCTTTGGTGTGCTCATATAGAGTGATCTCAGCTGTTAAAAATATCTGAGAGAGCTTCAAAAATGAGCAACCATTGTGTCGGTCGCTGGTAGAAGCATTCGGTAATTAGGGACCAGACATCTTCCCAGTGAAGGGTAACAACTATGTGCAATCTCATTGTGGTCATGCGACCCAAATCCGGTTGCAGGGTAACTTCGCTGTTCTAGGGATTCTGCAATGCAACCGAACGAATAACCCTAGGAGTCAACGGGACACTTCTTATACACAATGATGCACGTTAATGGAGCTTTCAGTAACCGCTACGTATGCTTGCGTGATGACGCCATACTGGCGTGCCAAATGTTGAATATTCCTATTCACAAATGCCAGTACTTGCTGAAGTTCAGCTGTAACACCTAGCTCAGCAATAAATCCCTTTAGGGTGTGGATGAAATAACTTTTTCTTTTGGTTCCATCTATCTGGAGTACGCTGCCAGCTTCACTCATTTTCTGTACTCAGCTGGGCATCTTTAAAAGAATAATTGCATCTACCCGTAGCCGCGTGCATTTTGTGACACAAAATTTGGTACAATGGAATACCTTGGGGGTTTGTTCCTATTGGACATACATCACAGAGATTGATTTGGTGCTTCTCACTCCTAACCTCCTCCCGGTTTCATTAAGTATTTGCATCTTTCCCATTATGAACCACTGCGCATGGTCCATTGAGTCCGTAAGTTTGGTCTACCTATCTACAATCTACTACCCCTTCGTTTTCTACTTTATGTACCTAAACTTACCACGTGAGTCATCCCTAGCTAATTCTTCTTCCACTAGAACACACCTATCCACCGATCCCCCTCTGAGTTTAGTCGTATCTTGTCTACAATGTACACATTGTGGCTATCTCCCTAGATTCATGTGCAAAATAGAATTGCTTAAAAGTGTGACATCAGACGTCGCACTGTCATTCAAAAGCTTCCTCCCAGATGTTAGAACTAGTAAATATTGTTCCTACTTTACATCGCAAATCTTACTAGTCCCATCATCTAGGGTATCTGAAGTTCCTACTTAGCAAACAAACTGTGACTTAAGTACTTGTCGCCAAGTGTATTTGTTTTCATGCTCCGTAGGTGCTAGGAGAGTAAATTAAACAAACCCTAACTAACTCCAAGCTAAAAAACCGGTGCTTTTGCAGAATCAATAACGGGGATGAGCGTTTCTTCCCGCATTATGATACCCCTATGATAAATGTCATTCGCAACCTACAGACGTTCACAACTGCCAAGAGTCAGGTAAATAATCAGATTCTTGTTAACTATGCGAAAGTAGGAGGCAGTGGCATCAACAGGACACGTTTCTAATGGTGGAAATTGTTTCGTATTATCCAAATGCCGTTTCCGGACACTCAGTTGTGTATCGAACACAAAGGTGTGCTGGTGTGTTTCCACCAGGCGGATCGATAAATGAATGTTCCGCGCTGAAAGTGTTACCATGGGAAGCAACTAATAGGTCACAGTGTGAGGTGCAAAGCTCATCTGTCAATACAAGACGAAACCGCGTAAGCCGGCCATTATAAAATTATAATTCCGGTGGGATATCTTAAGCGAGACGAAGATTTAACACTCATGAGCCGGTATCCTATTTTTTTAACAGCAGTAAATGCTACTCTATCAACTCAAAATGTTTGCGTATGTAAAATTATACTTTAAATGGTCTATCGTTTCTGTTATCTTCATTTTGAATTATCACCAATTACCATCCAAATTTTCGAAGATGTGGCTTTAGAAAACAGCATTGCTAAATGCCAGTGTGTTTCTTCTTTCTACTGCCTAAATGCATGTAAAATTGTTACCCATATTACGGTCATACTGACCAAAACGCCTCACAGTGACCAGTTAGGACTATAGCGTTCTGAATTGACTTCAGTGCATATATTAGGTGACTTTTCAAGTATAAATCTAGTTGAAGCAACATGTAACCTCGGCACTTGGGACCTTGCGTATAAGCTGCCGCACTGGTCATACTGGATCTGTATTGGCCAGAGTGCCAGGGCCAATCTATATAAACGAATGCCGGAGCTCAGTCCTGGTGGAACACCTCAGCCCACAAGCGTACAATAACAATAGTTTTCCCCGCAGTCCGAGAACTGACAGGCTGACAATATGTAACATTCTTCGGCTCGGTCACACTAATTAAAAACTATTAGTACCCGATTCGGCCTTCGCAGACTCACATGCTTTCTCACCATGTTTTAATGCGCAGTAAGATCACATCGAGCAAAACCTAGTAGGGACTGCACGCCACAAATCTAGGCTCAAGCGCATGCATGCAGCTAAGCTGAACACCGCACAGACTAAACTCATTAGGCAACCGTGCTCATATAGCATAGAATGCAAATACAATACGATGGCACTAAGTAAAGATAAAAACGTGAACAAATGACAATATGGATAATCATAGTTTGTTTAACACACTTACAGCATGTTGATGACATCAAATTTCGTGTGGTTTCAATCGGAATGGAAGGGATTTTGGGATGTATACTAGCAAAAACTAAAGCAAAAGACGTGGCGCTTAACATCCCATGCATGCATAGGTGTATTTAAAAACTGTTTGGGAAGCGGCATGTGTAAAAATCGAAGCTTCGATACCAGCACATGATCAAAGTGAGCTTATCACGTTCTAACCTTGATTGCAAGTAATGGGAATCGAAGGCGGTTGATCGACGTGCACGGAGCAATCTGATCACAAAGGCAGTTGCGAGGTGCAAGAGAAAGTCCTCATGCATGCTGAAAAGAAGCGGCAGTATCGGAAGCGACAGGAATCGATGGGTTGTACTTCATCGACGCCGAGCCCATGGTGCTGTAGCACATGCGGTCAGGAGTGCCTCATTCAAGCAGGACCAGTGAGCCATGAGCCAGGCCACCAGGGGCCAACACCGAAACGACGTCGAGTCCAGCTGAGAAGGTACGCAGAACCAGAGCAGCGTTTGTAGGTAAACGGCATTCGATTTACAAAACGCGTACCTGCATTCTGAGTCTTCATTTCGAATAGGGAGTTTGCCAGATTTTTCAAAAGCTTCTTTATCTCATGTAAATTTCTACCTGAACTAAAATCTATGAACCTGC
The DNA here is from genome assembly GCA_944474145.2 of Dicrocoelium dendriticum. Lineage (NCBI taxonomy): Eukaryota > Metazoa > Platyhelminthes > Trematoda > Plagiorchiida > Dicrocoeliidae > Dicrocoelium > Dicrocoelium dendriticum. The sequence goes on along the minus strand of OX104063.1, from coordinate 125,230,839 downwards.
AGACGAAGCTTAAACAAATTGTGGTTAACTTCGACAAAATTTTCGCATATGCAGCATTTAAAAAATATTTTTTCGGACATATTGAACCAATCTCGGACACAATAGCAACCAATTCCTTTCATGTGCTCTATTAGCGAACAGTTATATCACCATATCTGTGCATTATCAGATTTATTTTAACGGATATCATCGTCTCAAGTCATTGGCTGTTGCTTGATATTCCCGATGTGTGTCTGCACTTAATGTGCATGTTGACAAGTTGCCTACTTGTCTATTATCCCCCGTCTCCTCCATACTGGCTTCAGGAGACAGTTGGTCGTTGCTGGAGGGGACGGGGTGCACGGTCCTTGTGGCCGTGCTAGCCCCGAAGAGTGGTTCCATGCACTTAGTGTGGAGCGGACTACGGTCCAGCCACCGCATTCTGTGCGCATGATTCCCAACTACAGCGTGTTGGTGATTGCAGGTGAAGGAGTGTGGGTCGGCTCGGTTGAAGAAATGTGGCTCCCATTCACATGCTTTCCGGTCTTATTCCTTTGGGTTTGCAGTGGAATTGGAGTGCGTGGATGGAGCTGTGCATGGTGAAGCGTAAGCCACCCATGGTCCTTCTGTGGGCGCAGGCTTCCTGAGGCTGGACGCTCTGACAGGCGCATCGAAAACCGGATGCCGCCAACCATGTGTATATGACCGCCTGGAGAGCCTATTATGCTCTGAGGCTTAATGTCGCCAACTCCTGACAGATGGTCCACCCACTCCTGCTACTGTTGTGCCCTGGGCTCATGTCCTGGACGCCTCGTGGCTACCGCTGAGTGGGAGTTGGGTTAGGCCCTTTTCTCTGCTAAAATCCAGGTCACACCAATCCACGTGAGTCAGTGAACTGACCATCTGCTATACTTGCTGCCTTTCGGGTGTATATTTAGTGGAAGGCTTTGGCTGAGGACCCGAGTCGTTCTCCTGTCATGTGTGGGCGCCCAGACAATATCCTAGTCTATTCTATTCGGACGTTAGGAAGTGGTCGATGGCCCTCTTCCCTAATAAACCTAGCCATGGGAGACAACAGGTCTACGGGTTATAAGCTCACAGCTCGATTGGCGTAGAGCATGAGCGCCACGCATTATCTCTGACGGTGGGAGGGCACCTCCGGGTGTTCAATGGTTTGCTACTACCCGCCTCAAGCCTGGCAGCCCCTAGTCAAATTGGTGCGAATCCGCCAAAACCCACCTGCATCTGGCCGTGGTCGCAGGTGCATATCCTACTACGGTCGCAAAATATATATAAATCGTTCCAGTACCTCCAAGGCTGCGGCGAGCAGATCTCAATCTATCTCTGCAATCACATTCCCTAGCTGGATCTGCTCCCCACTGCCTTGTGGGTTAGGCTATTGAGCCAAAGGCTCCGGGCGGCAACCCTCAAGCAAACTTCTAAACAACCCACTGCCTCGTGTGTCAGGCTTTTGAGTTAATAGCTCCCGGCGAAGTCCTTCAAGCAAACCTCCAAATCACGCACCGACTTGCGAGTCAGGCTATTGAGCAAAAGGCTCCGGGTGAAACTCCACAAACAAGCCTCAGAAGCACAGCCACCACGTCGCGTGCGATTTCCTACCTATGCAGTCGTATGCCTGCCCGCGGGTACTGAAACGTACGCACACTACTAGACCGGAATTCGAATGAGCGCCTCGAGTGACGCACTGCACTCGTCGCGATGGAACTGACGTGCTACCACATCGATTTGGCGGCGCTCGGTGAGATTCGGCTAGCTGAGCAAGGTAACTTGCATGAAGCTGGTGCTGGCTATACGTTCTACTGGATGGACAACGCCACCTCAAGACCACGTGAACATGGGGTCGGATTTGCAATATCAGATCGCCTAAATGGCCACCTGGTGGGTGAACCAACACGCATCAGCGCGCCACTGATGACTGTTCGCTTACGACTTGGAAGTGATAAGTTTCTCACTTATATAAGCACGTACTGCCAGACCATGTGTTATCCTGATAACACGCGTGGTCAGTTCTACACTCAGCTATCCTCCGTGTTACGGTCTGTGCTGAGGAGGGACCGACTATTTGCTGGGTGCTTTTAACGCGCGAGTTGGGCATGGTGCATCGGTGTGGACAGATGTTATCGGTCCGCATGGCATTGGTTCAGCGAATGCGAATGGTGACAGGCTCCTCTCACTGTGTGCCACTCACGGCCTGACGATCACGAACACTCAGTTTGCACTTAATGCGAGTAAGATAGCAACTTGGACGCACCCACGGAGTGGTCACGCTCACCTGCATGACTATGTCATCGTACGTCAGCGTGATATGCGTGGAGTGCGCATGACACGTGTACTGCGTGTAGCTGAGTGTGGCACTGATCACAAATTGGTGCGGACCAAATTGTACATCTATGTCTGGAAATGTACGTACAGTTTGCCCGCCGTGAATCGGAGGCGTAACTATAACATTCGCTTTCCGGGTACTGTGGCGAAACGTATTGAGCTGGAGTAGGTGATGGCTGCACACCTGTGCAACGTGGACTGATTAGCCACAGTAGGCGACCTGTGGCACCACATTCGCGACCAGCTGACATCTGCTACTGTGAAGACCATCGAGCGGGCAAACTGTAAGCGGTCTGATTGGTTTGATGAGAACGATGCGACGATTGGCCCATTGGTGTCGGAGCAGAATGTAGCATTTGCTGCACAGGTGGCAGACCCAGTGACTTGAGGAAGAATAGTCTGTTTCGTAAAATTCTACGGAGCCTGACTCGAAAGGTGCGTCGCATTATAAATGCATAGAGGACGAAGAAGTCGAAGCAGAATGAATGCTACACCGAACGCCGCCAACACAATGAATTCTTTGACTCCATGAAGGCGAGATTGGAGCCGCTGGGGACACTGGTCGATGGTAGTTCAGACGCTACCTGCACACAACTTGCAGGCATAATGCAGATCTGGCGAAATCACTTTGACCGTCTCTGGAACAACAGTTCAGAGTTTGACTGTACTATTTGAATTACCTGAAACAGCACAAGTTGAAGGAGAGTTTGGCGGACACGCCGACACTGGATGGGAAGCAGAGAGCACTTGCGCGGCTGCGAAACGGCAAGTGGGCCGGTGCCGACGGATCCCGCCTGAAGTAATGAAACACGGCGGACTGGAGTTGGTGAGTGTGCCGCAACATTTGGTGCAACGCGTGTGGAGTGAGAAGGAGGCGCATCCTGAGCTGAAGAGCAAAGGCAGCAAGCAATGTTCCACGAAGTATCGTAGTAGCAACCTGTTGAGTTGTGTGGGCAAGGTGATTACCCGAATCCTGCTTAACCACCTCGTCAGTCAGGTTATGGAAGTTAACTTGGCGGAAGAGCAGTGTGGCTTCCGCTCGGGTCGCAACACCATCGATATAATGTTTGCGGCTTGTCAGTTGCAGGGGAAGTGTAGAGAACGACACCAGCCATTCTACTCGTTTTTTGTTGATTTCACCATAACATTTGAAACGGTGAATCGCGAGGCATTGTGGCTGATGTTCGGTAAGTTTGGTTGCCCGGGTAAGTTTGTAAGTTTAATTGAATGTCTGCACGGTGGTATGCGGGCGAGGGTGCAGCTGAGTAGACAGATCTCGGATGAGTTTGCAGTTCTCTCTAGCTTGAAGCAAGGCCGTGTCTTATCTCCTGCCCTGTTTAAAGTCTCTGCATGCAATGATGTATTTTGCCTTTGATACGGCTTGCGGTTACGATGTTCGAGTGGAGCGCCGTATTGATGGTGTGTTGCTGAGCATCCGTCGTTTCGATGAAAGAACGCTAATCTATAAGACAATTATTTGTATGTTGCTGTGTGCTGACGATTGTGCGCTGTTTACACACAGCGCGGGTGAGTTGCAGCACATGACTATTGCTCAAGCTTCTACAGCGGTCAAATTCGGGCTCTCTATCTACATAAGCAAGATTGGCTGTCTTTTTCTGCTTGCACTGCAGGTGTAATCTGTAATATTGTCGCAAATCAGCATTGATGATTACGTATGGGAAACCTCCTCCTGCTTCTGTTACGTTGGGAGTGTTATGTCGACTGACCAGCAGCTACACAGTAAGCTTCGTATCGGCTTTTCTAAGGCAGTGACGGAATCCGAGAAACTAGAGTACCGATAGTGGAACAACCATAAGCTTACCGTTGGCACGAAGCTGATGGCGTACAAATCCATGGCGCCGTCCGTTCTTCTATACGGCAGCGAAACGTGGGTGATATACCGGCGATGTGCGATATCTCGAGTGATTTCATCAACAGTGTCTGCGACGGATTCTGCGCATTGGTTCATTCGACAGGGTTGCGAACACGGATGTGCTACGCCGTAATGGAATGTATGCAGTGGACTTCGTACGTTTTCTGAGACACTTGAGGTTGCTCGGTCATGTGCTGCGTATGTATTCGACGCGGATACCGAAGCAGCTGTTATAAACAGCCGAGTGTTGGCAAGTGGTATGCGGGGAAACCAAGCTTCGTTACCAGGATATAGTCTAAGTGATCCTTTCACCTTTAATGTTGACTTCAGATGTTGGGAATCGAATGCGGTTGATCGGCGTGCATGGCGCGATCTGAGTATGAAGGCTGTTGCCGAAGTGCGGGAGAAATACCTCATATATGCAGAGAAGAAGCGGCAAGTGCGGAAGCTGCAAGCGATGATGGGTTGTACTCCATCGAAGACGAGCGCATAGTGCCATAGCACATGCGGTCGCGAGTGCATAAATCAGGCATGTCTGGTAAGCCACGAGCGAGGCCACTCAAAATCAACATCGAAAAGACCGCGAGTCCTGCTAGGAACGTAGGCAGAACCGGCGCAAGGTTTGTAGGTACGCTGCATTCGATTTACTAACGGCGTGCTTGCATGCCGAGTTTATTTATATCAGGTGTGAGTTTACTATCTTGTCTTAGTGATTACTTTGTTTCCACATTTCAATGCTGTTTGAATAATCTTTATTAACGCAAACATCGTTTTAGCTAATTGTGGATAACTTCGTTAACATTTTCTTGTTTGTGGCATTTTAAAAAGTATGTTTGATGACATTTGACGTATCGCGGATTTGTTGATAGCCAATTTATTACATATGCTCTTTAGGGCTGATTTATGTCATCATTTCCGTATACTTTATTCGATATATATAATTTGAGATTATCATTACAAGCAATTGGATATTGTTTGACACCCTCGGTGTGCCTACGTTTGACGTGCATGTTGACAAGGTGCCTACTTGTCTATTATCCCCCGTCTCCTCCATACTGGCTTCAGGAGACAGTTGGTCGTTGCTGGAGGGGACGGGGTGCACGGTCCTTGTGGCCGTGCTAGCCCCGAAGAGTGGTTCCATGCACTTAGTGTGGAGCGGACTACGGTCCAGCCACCGCATTCTGTGCGCATGATTCCCAACTACAGCGTGTTGGTGATTGCATGTGAAGGAGTGTGGGTCGGCTCGGTTGAAGAAACGTGGCTCCCATTCACATGCTTTCCGGTCTTATTCCTTTGGGTTTGCAGTGGAATTGGAGTGCGTGGATGGAGCTGTGCATGGTGCAGCGTAAGTCACCCATGGTTCCTCTGTGGGCGCTGGTGTCCTGTGGCTGTCCTATGGAAACCACATTGACAGCAGAATCCTGAATCCGATGCCGGCAACCATGTTATGTGACCATTTTAAATGAATTTGCTAATGTAACCTTGGTTGTGTGCTCCTGTTGGATCTCGTTGTCAGCGCAGGAATTGGTCATATGAGGCATTCGTATTGGATGAGTGACGTCCGTGGAGACGGTGCTATCATCTTGTTTGGTAACATATTTTAAGTTTTTCTAGTGGCTAGTACCAACCGTCACATCGCAGTGCTGTTAAGCGGACATTTGTGGCTCTTTATATGGAGAAGGCTTGCCAGGCGGAAATCCACCGCGCCCTGGAACACCAAGAGGATCTTGTTCAACAGACTAGCAGGTAAATGACCATTTTAGAGACCTTATTGACCATTTTATATGCCCCTTACCATCCCGGTGATACACATGTGAGATAAATTTTGGTCACTCAAGCTACGTTTAGGTGTAGTTTTACGCATGCAGCGATGCGTAACCACGATTTGGGAATCGATTTCTGCCTATTGTACATTGCATATGCGGTAAAGAAAATGCATTCGAAGTATATTCCAACGCTGAACTGAAAATTTTTTCTAGTGACCGGATTCCTCCCATTTGTATCTCACTGAGACTTCCAGGGACACAAAAACGGTCAATCAGCGAGCTCCAACCATCATTCTAGCTGGCATGTTTCGTTAAATCGTGCTATGCATATATCTCTACAGTGAGTCGTGTGAGCAGACAATCCAGTGGAGACCCTCGAATGCGCGTTTGAAACGATGGCAGCGCGATAATCAACCTAGACATCTCAGCACAGTTAAAACGTATAATTTCTATTCATTAAGTATAATCAACTTGCAAGGAGGAAAGGATTATCAATCTCATCCAGACGACAAATAACAACTTTTGCAACAGATTCCAAATAATTTCATTATGGAGTTCAACATATTTGATACGTATAAATTTGACACGTATAAATTACCTCGTTAGTTTGACGCAACATTCACCTGCGTTGAACACACTGAAACTGGTACTTGTTCTATTACCGTGTTTGATGATACAAACTAGTGGTATTTGGTGAACTAACCAATGGAACGACCTAACTGACTGCCAGGATATCTCGAAATGCTCTTATTTTGTACATAGCAAATAATGCAAGTAACTACTCAATCTCGTGGAGTCTTTAAATTTGGACTTGCTCTTTCATTCCTATCTAAATGATTTAGTACCACACACGATTTTTGGCCCTGCACCAAAACATTTTGTTTCAATTTTTCCATATTTTGTTCCGCACCTATAGAAATGATCCTTTGCATTCATAATAATTTAAAAACTGCGTGTTTCCACGCAAAAGAATTGGGCACTATTTCCTGATCAAGCCATAGGAAACAAACTAAACATTGTCAACATAGGTAAATGAATCATACACCAAAGCAGCTTGTGGAATGGCGGGTTGCATTTTGTAGGAAACATCACAGAAATTTGAGCCCACGGGTTTTACTCAATGCTAATATCCGATTGCTACTTGTAAATAGATAGTACCGCAAGTTGATAGAATATCGTGAGTACTCTCGCGTCGGCATCAGTATGCTGCAGGAAACCTGGCTTCACCTCGACGTCGAAAATGCGGTCGTCGAACTCGACGGAGTTAGCTATTTGCTTGTTGACCGCCAATGTACACAGAGGAACCGCGGTACTGGCGCTATCATATACATTAATTCTTCATGGTGCACGTCGATTAGAAGCATCTTTCATCACAGCTCGCAGTGCACCAACTGTTTACTCGTGAAATGCAAACCGAGATTGCTGCATGGTTAATGGCTAATGTTTATATCTCTCCCGGCTATTGAAGCTACGGAGAATTTTAAGACTGATTTCGATTTGCGGTCCTCAAATACCTGCAACTCCAATTGTGCATATTTGCCGGAGAGTTCAACAATCTGACACCAGATTCACTGCGGGCCTTGGGATAAAGAACACACTGCAATATCCAAACAAGTTAGAGGTAACATTTAGCATGGCATTTTTTAATAATCTGAAAGTGTTTCCCACTTGTACTTGGACACCGCCTGGTAGATCTGATCATACCGCTTTAAATTCATCTCCATTATCTATAGCATGATGAACCATAATGATCCCACTCGTTGCGAAGATCAAACGTTCACGCGGAGATAAGGCCCCACTTTAGAACATTCAGCAAAGGCTTGAAACCATTGCCTCCACCAAATTTGGTTTGTTTTACGCTGCGGATGCGTGGAAATATTGTGACCAGTTAATAAATTACCTAAATTTCTGTCTCGATACCTGCTTTCCAACGGAAAGAAATTTTATACCTGCCGATAGATTCTGGTCTCAGCATTTTAAACGACAGAGTATGTTTTAAGAAAAGACACTGAAATACAATTTCATTAGTAAAGTATGTATCGAGTGACATAACAAGCGAATTGCGTCGACTCAACCATTTCTACCTTTAAACCATACTCGGGAATAATACTTATCGGGAACTATGGAAAGTGCTGAAGCAGTCACTCCCGCGCTCACGCGTTGAACAAGGGATGTAGAAAAAATAAACCGCAATATTTGTGACCAGGATAGTGCTTCACTGTTTGATATACCCTCTGCTGATTAACAGCTAGCATCGTACATTAGTCGTTCTGTGAACAGCCTAGAAGGGCACAGGGGATTGATTAGGTTGCAAGTGAACCAACCGCTTGGTCTGATAAGCTGTCTCCTGTCCTCCAGAAGAGGGTAACAATTACCTGGCACAGTCTCTCGTCAAAGTGTACATGTGTAGAAGACAGGACGGTGCGAACGAACAGTGTATTGAAGAACGAACGTATGCATGATAAAATATTTTTTTTACTTAGAGCAGTCGGACTCATTTGTGTACATCGTTAGTGGTGTCAGTTGATTCCACGCTGCGCCTTGTGCTATCAGCTCAGTTTGCCCTGACGTTACGGTATAGATTAAACGCTCCAGCGCCATCTATTTTCAAGGCTACTTGAAGCGTGCACTACGTGACGGTCGTCTGCAGTGATCGATAATTCGTTGAGTTCATCGCGGCGGCTCGGCTCACCATTAGTAGTGCACTACACACCGCCCCATAAAGTCTCTGCGGCCGTCGACCTAGCACGCAGTCTCGGCGACTTCCGGAGCTGCCCAATAAATGACATACATTCCCCTCCTTGCACGTACCCCTTTCTCAATTCTATAACGGGAACTCGCCGCCTATCTCCCTGTCAGGAGATGGCATATGCGGAGCCTCGTCGATCGAGTAAGTCATATGGTCCCTTCCACTTCGGGAGGAGTTTCATTTCTCCTGGGCCACATGAGGCCACGCGCCGGTGCTCTCTGCACCTTACCTTATAATTGATTGGAAAGTCTCCGGAAGGTTTTCGCATCCTGACCCGGAATTTCTCCATCACGCGCGATTGTGCTGCCTTCAGGTTTCGGTTCACTACCTTACTGTCGTTCCATGCTTCTCTCGGCGGTAACTGGCAAGTCGGTCACATTCTCACCTCTAGCTCCACAGAAATTCTGAGTGCGCTGCCGTACATTTACTGAAATGGGGATTGCCTCGTGCTTGCTTTCTTGCTTGCTTGAATGCGCGATAACCTAGCAAGAGTAATGCCGAAGCTTCTTCCCAACATCCCCTTTCGCCGCTAGCCATTCTTTAATTGCCCTATTATTCCTCTCCGTCAATCCATTTGTCTGGGGATGGAAGGAAGTGGTTCGTAGCCTCTTGATGCCTAGTTTCTTCAAACATGTCCGGAACTAATCCCTTTCAAAGCATGAGCCCTTATCCGTCACTATAGCCTTCGAAATTCCGTGGCCCGATATCACGTGTCCCAGTACCGCATGATGCAGAATTGCCATGGATAAAATGCAGCGCGTGAAGTGCTCAGCCATCAAAATTATTTATTAATTGCCCCGTCTCGTTAACGGGAATGACCCCATTACGTCGATGGACCATAACTCACCAATCTGGGAAACTGGAATCGCAAGCCCAGGTTGTGGTATTCCTCGATTTGCTCCCTTTAAGTGCTGGCACCTCTTACAATACAGCATGTATGTATCGACATCACTTTTCCTACCCGATCAGTAAGTTCGCTGCCTAAGCAAGGGATATGTTCTGGTGCATCAGGTATGCACCACTTGATGACAAGTGACTACTAACATTTTCCGCAACTTCTGTGGCATCATCGGTACCAGGGTAGCGCCACGCCCCTATGTCCACATCAGGATTCCGGCTTGGTTGAGTTGCAGGTTTCCCAGGTTCTGTGCAAACGGTCCGAATTGTTTGCCTTGGCTTTTGGTTGTTACAGTTCGATTCATTATTCGTGCTGTTATCAGCCTGTTCAGAAGCCTATCCATAGGTTGCTCAGCTGCCAACCTCCCCGGATCCTGCTCCAGCACAAAACCACTGACACCGAAGGCAACCTTCGGCAAGTCGTCATGCGCGATAAAACGTTTACCTTTCTGTTGTCCCTCCCTGGTATATGGTTTATCATGAACTCGTATTCTTGTAAGCGCAGCACCCAACTAGGCAAATTCCTCTGCTGTCTTTGATGGACCCTATCCATTCCACTGGTTTGTGATCTGTTTCGAAGTGAAAGCCCCCTTGTCCCACGTCCAAACAATTGACAAACCCCACTTCTCAACTGTTGAATACTTGTGTTCCGATGGCGCTACTATTCTGCTAGTGTATTCAATTGTCCCCATTTATCTTTCAGTACTGGAACAATTCCGAGGTTACATACGTCTGTGGCCACCATGAAGTTTTCTCCGGCGATCATCAATTATAACGTAAGATCCTGTCTTTCTATTTCTTTCTGCATCTCGTCAAACACTCGCTGAGTTCTGGCGTCCACGTGAATTGCTGCCGCTGTCCTAACAAGTCGTACAAACGTGACGCCAAACAGTCAATACACTTGACGAATGTACTTTAGTCTCCGGCAAGGTCAAATGTGCACTAAGAATGCACTTCGAGGTCGCAACCGGTGTGTCACGAAATGTCAACTTTTTTCTCCGGCAGCCGCTTCAGCTCATCCTGACACAACTTGGGACCAAGCAGAGTAAGCAACATTTGCCCGACTTGCGCTTTATGACCATTTATCCGTGTTGTCAACTGTTGGCTCCTTTGCAACATGGCTTCTAAACGACGACAGTGTTCTGCTTCCGATTCATTGTATATCACGATGTCGTCTCCAAACACGGCCACATTCTCTAACCCATCCAGCAGGCGGAGCATCAAACGCCGGAAAGTGAACGGGGCATCAGATAATCCAAAAGGCATCCTTTTATCTTGGTGCTGCTTCTTGCCAACTGTAAACGCGGTCTTCTCCCGGTCCTCCTCTTTGATCTCCAGCTGCCAGTCGCCAGGTCTCAAATCCAGTACCTTGAATATATTTGAATTTTGCAGTTTGTCGAAGCTGTCTGCAAATGATGACACCGGGACAAAACGACTCAGCGAGATTTCCTCCAACCTACTGAAGTCCGCGCAAAAGCGGTACTTTCGGTTGGTCTCCTTCAACAAAACGACTGGGGAGTTATATGGGATGTGAGCCTCCTCGATTACATCGGCATTCAATATCTCACCAACCTGCCTTTTGACCTCGGCCTTCAGGTGAATTGTCATTCTTCTGGGTCCTTGCGGCAGATACAGCTGTCGCGAAAACTGGCTTGCGTGTTCGAGCAAATCACAAAACCAGTAAAGGCTGTTATCGTCTATAAAGCGAAGTTTGTATTTGCCGATAAGCGATTGCAGGGCCTAACTAGTGTGTAAAGCAGCAACGACTGAGCACGTTCGGGTGGATCCTTCTCTTCCAGCAAGGAGTATAGACCCGTATTTTGTCATCAGCTTTCCTTGTTTTAGGTAGACGATGATCTCATTGGCTAGTAGAAATCCTGTCCCAAGAATAGTCTGTTTGGAGTTCTGGGACACGAGGAAGACACGGTTAAATTTAGGACTCCCGGTACGAACCACGTGCTCCGTCATACCAATTATGTGTATATCGTAACCACTAGCCGCCTTCACCACTATGGAACACGATCGGGTTTTCACTCCATCTAGATGGTTGATCAGGAAGACTTCAGCTTCTGTATCGACTAAATACTTCACTTTTGCTTTACTCATCTCTACCTTCGCTTCAATCGCACCTTTGTTCAGGGCCCCAAGCACGCGCTCTCCAACACGATGACAATGCCTTTTCTAACTTTTATTTGCCTTGATGGGCGTTGCCGCTTCCAATGTCCCAGTTTCCCCCAACAGATGCATCGCCCACTTTTCCGCGTCCTCTCATGCGTAATTCGAAGTACTCCGAGGTCTAGCCTAATCTGCTCCAACTTCTCTTCTAACCTGTCAATCGCTTACTATGTTTTCGGTCGATTCGCAATGCTGCCTCTGGCTCTTGTACCAACGCACTTGCCACTCGAGCAACTTCCACCACACCCGTTCTCTGGTTGGCGTGCACAATCTGCAATCGAGCCACCATTGTTGGAGATAGACCGTCCATAAACTGCTCCACTAACAGCTGCTGCCTTGACGCGTCATCCAAATCTGGAAGCACCTGATCCAATAAGCTGCCGGGATGGACTGCAAACACGACCGGAGCCGATTCAAGCCCAAGGCGGGCAGCCTCGCATAGTCACACCACATCCTCACTGCCGGCCGGACCTGTCGAACCCTGAGCTCTGCGCCTCCTTTGCGGCAGCCCATTCCAGCTGGACTGGGCCAGCTGTTGCCGCCTCCAGGATCGCCTTCGCCCGTCCCTTGAGTGGACTCCGAAGCGCAGCTAGCTTCGCCCGATCCTGCTTCACCCCGACTACTTGCGCTACCGCTTCAAAGTTCTTCAGGAATCCCAGTACATCACCATCTTCAAATGATTTCGGTCACGGGATCTTCATCTTCCACGTCTGTCAGGTCACGGCACCAAATATGAAGGCGGTGCGGTGCGAACGACTTGTGAATTGGAGAACTAACGTAAGCATTGTATGAGGTTCCTAACATTGGACAGTCAGACTCATTTGCATTCATCATTCTCGGTGCCACTTTATTCCACGCTGCGATTTGTGCAATAAACTCAGCTTTCCGTGACGGTACGTGTCAAGTGTACAGTTGAGTATTGCTTCGATCATATGTTTGGTTGGCAATTATCTTGCCTTGCCTTCCGTATTTCGCAGGAACCTTTTATTAAAGGATTCCATACCACGCGTGCGAATTCTGTTCCGTCCATGGGCTGATGGCTATACTTAGCACTCTAGCGACGAGGTTAAAATACCGCGATGTTGCACCTACCTACATCAATTTGGAATTTTCCTTCTGAGAGACGAACCCTGGCTAACTAGAACCTCCGAAAGAGCTTTTTTGGATTAGTTGAAGCTACTACCCGTCTTGCAATCAAAGACGGTACTCTCAAGAAGTCAAACAATTAAATTCGTGAGACAAATTCTGGGGATGAAGTCCAAAGACATTTTGATGTCCTCCATGTCGGTCAGTAGGCGAAAGTCAACAGCACGCTAGTAGTCCTCAGCTGATGGTGAAGTTTACGACTGAGCAAATACACTGTGCGGTATTGTTTCTGGACCTTGCAACAAAACCCTAAAGAAAAAGTCATTGATATTATTGCGCGGATTCAGCAAGTCTTACCTGAGTGTCGGTATAGTGGAGGGTTAATGGAAAACTGTCACCTTCTTTCAATATCACCAGCGGTATGCGACAAGATTTCCCGCTGTCACCTTTCGTATGTAACTTGGCTATTGATGCAGTCGTGGAAACAGCTTTCGCTGGACACGACCTAGAAGGTGGGGAGCTACTTCCTGGTGAGCGACTTCTTGACTTAGAGTGTGCGGACTATATTGTCCTAATCTGTGACAGCGCGCAAACATGCCAAACAGCACTGGACCGATTGGCACTGGCTGTCAATCTTTTTGGGCTACGCTTTACTCCATAGAAATGCACTGACCCTTGGCGGTGATCAGCTAGAAGTCGTTCAGGAATTCAAGTACCCGCGCAGCCATATTAACGCCCGTGGGATCGAATATGAGCTTACGAACCGTATAGCAAAAGCTGGAGGTGCTTTTGCCAATCTCCGCCATCTGTGGCACAGACGCGACATTACTCTCGCCTTGAAGGGCAGCGTTTACAACGCAGCAGTCCGTTCAACTCACCTATATGGTTGTGAAACCTGTCCCATCAGGTCGACAGAGATACAGAGGCTGGTCGCTTTCGATCATCCCTGCATCCGCAGCTCAGCTCATGGCTAGTGGGAACACCGCGTGAGCAATGAGCATGTTCGGCGTCGTGTATTTGGTGCAGGAAAAGCGTGTGAACCGCTCAGCACCATTATATCATGCACCAGGCTCCGATGGCTGGGCCACGTGTTGCGCATGCCAGCACATCGATTAGCGCGACATACGTTGTTTGCGAGCCGGAGATGAGGTTGGCAGAGGAGGAGAGGAGGCTAAGCCATGACTTGGTGGAGAGAAATGAAAACCCTCACTCCGAAGTTGGCGTCAGTTGGTGCATCCCGACTGCCTGGCTGGGGTCCAAAGGACAATGAACACGTTTGGTTGGACACAGTTGCTGATACGGGCAGGAACCGACCCCAATGACACTTGTGTTATGCGTTAACTTTTCCATCTCCTCCCGCTTAGCCTCCCTCCAACCACGATCTCATTTACTAAGTATAACATTAGCTTTTTGCTCCACAATAGCCGGCTGTTAGCTATCCCGAACGATGCCCATTCGTTACTGGGAACGCAGCCGCAGAGGCCCCGTTGTTAGTTTCTTGCCCTTTGTATTGCGGCACAAAGCTGAGGGGTTTGCCCCCTGCAGGTAATGTGTAGAATGATGTTGGTGGAATCCCCGCTATGCAGTTCGAAGAGACGATGGCTTTACAGTGCCTGATATCAGGTATCCGTAACGCACAGGCTCGTGAAAGGCTATTGGCGGAGGATGGGATGACGATGAGCTGGAAGTAGTCGTGCAATATTGTTCGTCGGCTGAAGAATGTCCATAAACAGTTAACGGCTTTTTCCCCCACAACCTCATACCGACACAATCCAAGCAATCGACCGAAAAGGGGATACCCCAAGACGGTCCGAATTGCCTGTCACCTGTTACTGATCTGGAAATCAACATTTATCGGCCGGGGAATTTCATCAGAAACAGAGTATCTACCGCCTATGTGGAAAATTAGGGCAGTTGGCACGAGTTTGCTGATCTAAGGTCGGCACATTTGCGACATCAAGCTTTCCCAAGAAACGCGTGAAGGTCGTCCAGTATTCGGACGAAGATGAGCAGCTGACCATGATTTGAAACGCAACGTCGAGCATCTGTAGTATTCACCCACCCTACACTATGCAATTGAAAATAGAAGTCTAGTTGGGTAAAATGGAAGTTGTTACCGGTGCCTCAGTTATCATAATCAGTGCTGCATCAGTTGAAAGATTACCCAACTTATCCCCATGTGAATCAACATCGCGCAGTTACACCGGGCAGCCGGTACCAGTCCTGGGAAAATGCACATTTCATGTTAATTATCATGGAAAGAAACGGATCTTACAGGTATACGTTTTGGTGAATAATAGTCCAAACTTATTCACGGGCGACTGGATTAAATGCCTTCTGACTATGCTAGAGACAGGGAATTTAATGTCCAGTAACCAAGGCTTGGAGGATGTGCGCAACAAATATTCCGACGATTTTTGTTGAGAAACTAGGAAAAGTGAACGGATCTCAGGCTGGTAACAAATGACGGCCAGAAATTCATCTCCGCTTTTTCAGGGCACGTACCGTAGCTTATTCCATGTGATCAATGGGGAAGACCAGTTAAAAAGTTTGCAATCTGCAAAAACAATTGAGCCAGTCAAATACGGTGAATGGGGAGCTCGGAATATTCCAATCCAGAAGTCGGATGGTTCTGTGCGTAATTGTGATGACTGTTACTGTTAATCGTTGTTTAATTCCGGATAAGTTTCCCTCACCTGGGGTAGAGGATCTGTATGCAACGCTGACAGACAGACAAAAGTTCACACAGAATGATCGCAGTCACGGGTATTTACAAAATTAGTTTGACGTAATCTCTCGCTAACGCACTACAATAAGTACCAACATAGGTCCATACCAGTACAAACGTCTACACTTCTTTAATCAGTTCAGCTTCGGCACTATTCCAAAGATCATTGACAATCTGCTCAAAGATATCACTTATACTTCGCCTATCTTGATGACATTCTGAGTACAGGATGTACAAATGTTGAACATTTACAACAGGTATTCACTGTGCTCGAGCGTCTACAACGGAGTGGACTCAAACTTAACTACTCCAAGAGTACCTTTCTCTCAGATTCTGGTCGTTACCTTGGTTACCGTCTTGATAAAAACGGAGTACACGTGTTAGGAGACAAAGTCAAAGCATTCCTGTCGCACCTGAACCCAAGAATGAAGCTGAACACCGATCATATTTAGGGATGTTTGCTCACTGTCGTCGCTCCTTACCTAACGGATCAACAGTATTTGCACCCTTGTACGAATTGCTGCAATAGGTGTGGTGCTGGACTTTTGATCCGGATCAAAGAAAGGCCTTCTCAGATGCAAAAAGCGTACACAGTGCCTCTCGGTATCTCATGCATTTCGATCAGAGCCGGTCTCTGGTGCTGCAGTGCGATGCTTCCCCACGCGGACTAGGCGCAGTCCTTTGCCACCAGAAGGGTGACGGTTCGCTTCGTCCAATCGCTTTTGATTCTCGTACCCTGCAACGCGCTGAAAGGCATTAATAAAAACTGAACAGAGAGGCATTATCGATTATTTTCGGAGTCAAGTATTTTGACCAATACGTCTGTGGAAGACAGTTCAAACTCCCCTGAATATAACTCGCTTAATTCGTTTCTGGGAGTGGAGAAAGCAATCCAGCAGATGTCTTCGTCTCGAACGCAAAGCTGGGCACCACATTTAACGCATATAACTACTAACATCAATATGCAAGCGGACAAAGTAATACTATAGCCGATGCTCCTAGTCGCCTTCCGCAGCAGCATATTACAAATAAGAACAGTAAACCCATGGAGTTTACTAATCTGCTGCAACATCTTGAAAAGACGCCCATCCCAAGTGACGTGGTGCGGCGTCTGACCGGCCGGGACCCTGTGATGTCGAGGGTGACACGATTCTTGATCACCGGGTGGCCTACAAGCACATCAGACGAACTGAAACCACTTGCCTGTCAAAGTAATGAGTTCAATCTATACGATAGCTGTATATTTCGGGGCTCGCGCATAGTTCCACCAGACGAAACATGGTCCCAGTTACTAAGAGAGCTGCGTGACGCACACCTTGGCTTGAACAGATTACCTTTGAACTTGGCCCCTTGTGTTTCGTAGTCTTTGTCTGCTTGCTCTTGTGAGCGAGTCTGTCATCAGTTCAGGTTGTCTAGTCGCATGTTCCACCGGATTCCATCGATCGAGTTGACGGTCGTTCGTCAGTAGTGTTGCATATTCTGCGTCCAGACTGATATGTCGATTGACGGAATTCGTTGTAGAGTACGAGGCTTCCAAAAACTCCCTCTCGTGTTTCGTACTTCCGCGTGTTAGGATCTTTACATACTCCAGATCGAAATGGTGGCCTTCTTGCTCTTCATGCGCAGAAACCAATGAGTGTGGATCATGTTTTCTGACGGCCGCCTTGTGTTCAGTGATTCGTGTACAAAGCCTTCTTCCAGATTGTGCGACATAGCTTTTATCGTAGTCGCTGCATTTTATCTGGTAGATGATTTCGTATTGGTTAGCTTGATCGACATTATATTCGTGTGTTGAGATCAATTTCCTCAGGGTGGCACTTGGTGTGTGAGCCACAGTGAATCCATGTGGCTGCAGCAATCCGCGTGTTCATTTGGAGCTGTTCAAATTTTGCTGATACAGACATTGCTCCGTCCTATGAACCACCAAATGTATACATGTTTGGAGTCCCAATACGACCAGTCGTCTTACTCTTCGGAACCACATCATACAAACTAGCAAAGAATTTGCGTAGGATGTTGAAACATTTGATTGCTGGATCCGAATATAGCATCAACAATGCTGAAGGATTCCTCAACCAACTGCGGAGTGTCCGAATATAAGACGAGAAAAAGGCTTTTATTCGATGTCACCGCACACTTCACTTCAATCGGTCACGAAGTAGCCAAAGAAACCATGATGGCACTACTTGAGCATCAACTAAACGCAACGTAAAGCATACGTCCTGAAAGCTTTTGGGAACTCCGAAACCTCTGCAGGACCATTTATTTCTGTTTTGCTGGACAAGTGTATCAGCAACTGAAAGGAACAGCCATGAGATCCCCAATTTGGGGGCACATTGCAGAAATCGTAATGCCGCAATTGAAGCGCGTTGCACTGCCAAATGTTAGCCCGAAACTCTGGATACGAAACATGAACGACACATTTGTCATCGTAAAACGGAACAGAGTACAGGCAACGCACGATTTGCTCAACAGCACATCCGCGTATATCAAATTTACGATTGAATTAGAGGAGGAAAACAAGTAACCATTGCTGAACGTACTCGTCACTAGGGACACCGACGGGTCTTTGCAAACGTGCGTATATCGGAAGCAAACACAAACGAACCGGATATTAAACCACCACAGCAACCACCCAATGATCAAAAGAAGAGCTGGATTCAAACCCTATTTCAAAAAGCGGAAACACACTGCGGCACGGCGGAATCGCGGAAACAGGAAGAAAATCCCATACATCCAGTGTTTAGAAACAACTGTTATTCGAGAAATTTCAACAGCAGAAGCTTAACGAACCTAATGTCTCAGGAACAGCAACCGCAGTCACCTGCGCATGCAAACAAAAGGATAGTGCTCCCGTACATGAAGAACGTCTCCGAACAAACAGGAAGATTGCTGCCGCCACATGGATTCACTGTGGCTCACACACCAAGTGCCACCCTGAGGAAATTGATCTCAACACACGAATATAATGTCGATCAAGCTAACCAATACGAAATCATCTACCAGATAAAATGCAGCGACTACGATAAAAGCTATGTCGCACAATCTGGAAGAAGGCTTTGTACACGAATCACTGAACACAAGGCGGCCGTCAGAAAACATGATCCACACTCATTGGTTTCTGCGCATGAAGAGCAAGAAGGCCACCATTTCGATCTGGAGTATGTAAAGATCCTAACACGCGGAAGTACGAAACACGCGAGGGAGTTTTTGGAAGCCTCGTACTCTACAACGAATTCAGTCAATCAACATATCAGTCTGGACGCAGAATATGCAACACTACTGACGAACGACCGTCAACTCGATCGATGGAATCCGGTGGAACATGCGACTAGACAACCTGAACCGATGACAGACTCGCTCACAAGAGCAAGCAGACAAAGACCATGAAACACAAAGAGTCAAAGTCAAAGGTCATCGGCCCGTCAACCAAGTTGAACGCGGGTCGAATTCCTAACCAATAGGATTGCTCGTCCCCACCAGCAACCTCGGAGATGTCAAAAACCCACGCACACAACACTCAGCGCACTTTGACAGACGGACCTTTAGTCTACTCTGCGCTACTGCACGCCACTCAACTAAGCACTGATGATGTCACCTCGATTAGTGAGGAAACGCTTACAACAAAATTGCAAACTCAGCGCTTAGTTCATCCACCATCTGAACAACCTGAGCTGCAAGACTTCAATTCTATGGTCAGACATTTGCAGATATTCAAAAACTGCAAACAATGGTCTCGTCTTTGAAATTGTTTTTTTCAGCCGTGAGATGCAGCGCTGGTTGAACATCTATTCACTACTACTATGCATCGATTAACAACATGGAAGATGTTCCCTTCATAATATCAAAATTTTTCGCATGTATAAGCTGTCATGACTTTTCTAGCCAACGCCAAAGTTGTTTTGGATGTAGAAGTATATTGGATTCATAATGGTGGCAAAGCTCGCAAGCTTTCAGGTAGCTTTTAGTCTTAGAATCTAAGCCGGGTTACCAGCAACAGCTGCACTCAAGGACTTTCATTCGAGAAACCCCTGCTTGCCTACTATGAAGTTCATTTAGAGTGAACGAGTGCGCCTTCAACGGAGGAACCAAACCTCAGCCCCAAAATGCTCAGCCAACGTGTATATTCAGCTCATTTTTCCGAAGCTCAAAAGATTTCAACTCAGCCGGAATTCTATTAGGTCAGCCCAGTTCCATGAAGTGTATCACGGAAGTTAGTTTGAGATCCCGATCGTTCCATGAACGTAGGAAGTCACTTGTCAGTGGGTAGTATCTGGGTACTGCATCAAATGAATTAACTCCGCCGGTTCTACTGTTAGTCCTGCGGAGATCGCGTGCGGTAACCGACTCAGCATATCCGCCGTAAAATAGCTAGAGGCCGGGATGTAAGATATTTTGTATTCATACGCACTCAGGATCAGGGACCTACTTTGCATTCTAGGTGAAAACATTGGATCGATCCCCTTGGATTCACACAATAAGGATATCAACGGTTTGTTATTAGTTAGGATCTCAAAATGACTGCCCCAAATATATTGGTGAAATTTCTTGACATCAAAGATAACTAATAGGGGCACTCAATCAAGTTGTGCGCAAGTTATTTCAGCCGGTTGTAAAGCACTCGAAGCTAAAGCAATGGAACTAATTGCACTATTCGCTATTTTATGTCACGAAACCGCTCCAACTCCGTATAGAAAAGCATCACACTGAATGAGCAAAGGGTATTTCTACCATAGTGAACTAAAACTGGCGCTGAAGCTAAACCGTTTTCAGCACGAATGAAAGCGGACCGATGCTCATCATTTCACGCCCACTGGTGTTTTATGTAGCTGTGTGTTCAAAGGAGCTAAAATTTTGATGCCCCCGGTGAAAAAACAAAGATAGGGTAAGCAGAAACCTAAGACTGATCGGATTTTATCAATATTCTTAGGCTGCATTCCGTGCATAATTGAGGATAGTATATCCTGCAAAACATCCAGACTTCTCAATTTTGTAGTCAAGATAACAGGCAGTTTCAGACAAAACTCACCTTTACCTTCCTGTCTTTTCAATCCATTAGATTCCAAACCCTCAGACACCGTCCGAAGTGTCTTTAGATGTTCAGCGGCTATGCGTCCAGAAACCAAGCCATCATCCAAATAGGCAGAAGTACAGGGGATATCCTTCACGATGTCATCCACAATCCGCTGGAAGATGCTGGAGGAGGTTTTTATTCCGAACTAGAGATGGATATGCTGAAATAGTCTAAGATGCGTACTTATGGTGGTTACTTCATGTGGGTCCTCAACCATTTCAAAGTGAGAATATGCGTGACTAAGCACAAGCTTAGAACATTTTTGACCCCCGGAACATGTGGCGTACAAATCTTCGATGTGTGCCAAGGAATAACCTTCCACCTTGGGAGCTTTATTGACAATTGATCTATAGTCTCTACAGATACGAACGGTACCATCGGGTTTGAGTACAAGAACAATTGGGGTACCCCAATGCGAGTGTTGTACGGGCATGATTACGCCTTCGGACTTTATCCGTTGTGATACTTCAACTTTGGGACGCATAGCGTACGGTAATTCTCATGCTTTCTAAAACGTGGCTTTGGTGTTCTCCGTAGATTGATGGAAGCTTTTATATAGTTCAGCTTCCTCAACTTATTTTCAAATAAGGAAGAAAATTGGTCCAACAGATGGTTTAAAGTGCCGTTATCGAACACGACCTCACTACTTAGCATCATTTCGGAGAAGTATTGGATCCAATTTCTAGCCAAGGGATTTGGACTTTCCCAGGCACGGCGATCAAAGGTAAAGTTAATTCCCACTCGCCGTACCTGACTTTAACAAGTTCCTTTTCCAAGACCCTAGTCAGATCTCCAATGTAGGTTTACAAGCTGGAGTCACACGGTTGTAAGGGCGGTAAATGCTTGATTGAATCACTGTTTAAAATGGTAACTGTAGCCCTATATCCACTTTCAAATCGATCGGTTCATTCTCGTGCATCAAACGAATATTTTATGGTAGGCACTTCTTGTTGATATAGTGGTAGGGTAGACGGAATTTAGATCTTAGTCTGGGTCTTCAAGAACATCTGTCTCCGCCTCTATTCAGTGAGGTTAGTCAGTAGGTCGGGTTTCGATTTTGCACATGCGGGCTAGGAGGCTCAGTGTACCAAATGTTCCACAGATGCTTTCTTTGTGGCGACACTCAGGAACTCGAGCATGGTGCTTCCCGCAACAATCACACACAAACTGTCTTCGAGATTCAGCTGGAGTCTGTGGCTTAGCAACTGCGTGAACATCATCGACGACTGGATGGGCAGTGAATTCACATAGCCGGTGCGAGATGTTCTCCCTTTGACAAACGATTAAACTAGCGTCTGCCGTGCGCAGTCTGACTCGTACAGAGAGAACAATTGTTCCCGTGCACTTTCGTCCAGAATCACCGTAAGCAAGCACCGTAATTTCATTTCTTCTCTAAATATGTCGAGCGGAATTTCGTTGTACGTACACTCGAGTGTAAATGGGTAGATGTGTACAATGAAGCCGTTGACACTCTTGTTCGGTTTCTGTACAAGTTTTGAGAAGCAGTATCTCGCAGTATAAACATTCTGTTTCAATCCTCACAGTGTGGTATAATATTTATCCAAGGTAGATGTAATAGTGTCACATGTGGCCAAATGTAGTGTATCATAATGTCGCTGGTTATCATCCCCAAGCTTTTACCTGAATAGTCTTAATTTGTTAGACTCTAAAAATGAAATCATAGGGTTCAATGCAGGCAGTAGTTCCAAGTGGTTACTAACTGATTTCTTCCACCCTATCTAGTTTGCTAAGGTCGGTTCGTCCTCAGCAGAAGACGAAAAGTTAGCAATTGGATTAATGATAGGGTTACTTTGGATCCCATCGCCAATATTACGTGGTAACGAATTCATGCAATGCACCCCCCCAGACCGCAGTTAGGGCAGAAGTCACAGTACGAAGTAACAGTGTATCGGGTCAACTGCGCCCATGGATCACATGACACATGATGTAAAGCATGACGTGAAGAGATATTGATCGGTCAATGCAAGGCAAAGTAATAAGAACTCGGTGTGGCGGCACTAACCAATCAATGTCACCGACGGATATAACACCCTCCACAGGACATTGTCGGAAGGCTTAGCAACCCCCTCCACCGGATAAAGCTACAAACTATATTTGTCTGCACAAGGGTCTATGATACACCGGTAGTTCCTTGCCTATCATGTGGTTTGAACGATAAACGTCAAGTCATTCAAGATTTGCTTAGTAACTCACTCCGGTAAAATTTTGACGATTACGGTTTTATATATATCTTGGTTTTCAGTATTTATCCATATCAGTGGCGTGTATTAATGCTGAATATCCACCCTTCATGACTGAGTAAAGCACTTTCTTGACTTAACTTGAATGAAAGTTCAGAATTACGTCTGATCTGGAAATACTCACTTCTGCAATTGAATTCGTTGGCTACATCTAAGGGGAGAAGCGAAACATACATGGGCAACGGCCATACACTCTACCCCATTCGCGATGGATCACAGGAGTACAATGGAACAATGGTGTATTACGGATAGAAAAGCAATGCCTAACAAACACGTCGGATGGAAATCATTGCGAAAATAAAGTCACGTGATTAAGTGAAAAGCGTGTTGGTGGACTCACCATAGACTTATGTAAGATAGCGGAGCTTTATGCGTAGTAAAAGTATAAATCCATAAACCTATTGGTTGGTATTTCGGTACTACACCATTTGATTCCGTTTTCTTGCCCGCTGGCTAACAAGTCATAAAATAAAATGCAAACGAGGCAACGCTTTGCGAAGTGTCTTCTTAAATATCGCTAGATTAGGGAGAGAAATGATATAATTTGGGGGCGCATTCCAGTGGCTGCCTTCAGATGGTTATTTGAACCAATTGGATGCAGTGTAAAAATGAAGTGACTTCCCTGATAACTACGTCATTATAACTTTCAATCAGCAAATTTATCGATGCCACTGTTACTTTGTTTTCTGGTTCGCACAGAGACGCGAAAATGAAGCAAACACTGGGTCAACCGATTGTCTTGACTCCTTAATGCAATAACTTACTTAACGCTCACTTAGTGCAATAACAGTTACTTACTACGATACCGGCTATTCTGTTATGATTCCTGAATGCTTAGTAAGTTTTCGACGTATCAGCGTTAGTACGCATCTGTGGAGGGGTGTCGAAAAGTAATATCTGGAGGGGTATTCGTGTTCATATTTCGAACAGTTTTTAGTAAGGTGCACTTGATAACAAACTAGCGAATTCAAATATCCCCCTACAATTATATATCGCGAGAAGAACATTAAACCGCAGAAATAAGCTGTTTTTGAAAGTATACTGGCATATTCAAACGTTGCAATTTCTTCAGCAACTATCCTTAATAACTGAAAATTTACCGTATGCATACAAAACGTAACAAACCTAAAGGTTTTTAATTGCTTTGCTTATTTCTCTTTTTCTCAAACATCTAGTGTATGAAAATTACACCTAATCCAAAAAGCGAACTGTATTTTTCGCTGACCGGTTAATAAATTTTTGGTCTGGAAAGCTGCGAATAACGATGTTGTTGAGTACATTTTCTGTTACGATTTATTGCAGTGTGCGAATTTCCTCTCGGAGCTCTGGGTCCTAGTCGTAAATCGCCATTTTTGTTTAAAAGCTATATACACACAACTCGCAGAACTGTGGTGTGGTTTTGGCTATACATCCATCCGTCCTTATCTATGCACTCAAGAGCGGAAGTGTACATAAGGTTATGAAAGGAAGACTGAAACAGCTGTTGCATCCTTTTCGCAGATTACACAAAGACAAGGCCTGTATTGTGTAGAAATATTATGTAGGTATGAAAAGAAGTGCTAATTAAACAAGACAAAAATAGTCACTACAAGTTTTGTTCCATCGCATACCTGGAGCAAAATGATGAAGTATACGTGTAAGCATAGAAAAAGGTTTGGTAGTATTCGGAATGAAAGGCCTCTACGACCCTCCGAGTATGGCGAATACTTCCACCTGTACCTGCAACAAACTAAAATCCTATCGCAAACAAACAACTCGCATTGCCAATTCAGATCAATTGATCCTGATAAAACCGCCGTGTGTCTTGGATTGCGACACGCAATCTCATTCGTGGATTTGTTTGACTTTTAAGTCAGCCTCTGCCACTACGAGCACTGGGACGGTCACCGAAGTGAAGGGTTTCGGTGTGAATCTCGCCAATCCCTCCACCTCACGACCGATGGATTCGTCTGAGGTTAGACTCACCAGGCAGTGATAGTCGAGCTGGGAGTGAAACTCGGGGCTTAGTGCTTGGCGTCTATCGATATGACCACTAGACCTCTGAGCCACCCAAATTACGCAGATGCTCCAAAACCCGGATATCAATTTATAGCCGCTGTGTCAAGCATTGCTCATGGGGATCAACGGTCTAGTGATCATGGTAATAGCCGCCAAGCACTACGCGCCGAGTGCCACTCCTGAGGACTATAAACAAAGACAAAACCGTCGGTCATGGAGTGCGGGAATGGGAAAGAGCCGCACAGATTCTCACCACAGTAAGTGATTAATTTAAAAATTTAGTCTTTACTGTGACATCATTCAACACCTTACGTATTTTTATCCTTTCTATCTCCCTCCGGAAGTTTGATAAACGATAACCCATATTATGTCCTAGCTGCCCAACTATCGAATGTGGGTAGTATAAAATGCTGGATTTGATAATATCTAGGCAACCGTGATTAAACATTCAACTATATTTGAAAGCATGATGAAACACTTCGGCGCAAACACTTCACTCAAAATCCATTTTTGCCAACCGTTTATGTCAATAAAATAAGCTATCTTCTACAAAAAATTTGTAGCCCAGAGCAAATCGGAATCTAGTAGCACGTGTATGGTTACAAAGTACTTCCTTCTTGAAAGTTCACCTAAAGCTCTACGACAGTTCGTTTTACATAAAATTCAGGGTATTATATATATATATATATATATATATATATATATATATATCTTGTGACAGTTTATGAAAACGAAACTATTGTTGAGCTTGTTGGGAACCTTCAGGAAAGAAGATCATTGTGAACACTGGATATGCCATATGTGGCTAATGGACTCCGATCCGCTCTAGGCTGCTATTGTGTCTGAGGAAATAATGTGTGTTGCATGACCAATGAGCTTCCTGGATCCCCAGGCCGAGGAATGGGGTTGACTTAAATGACAACACCCCAAGTTTTTGATCACAAAGAACTGACCTGCAAGGCAGCGGGCTGAATACGAAGACCGGTAATTGCCAAGTGGCTCATTCGTCTTCTTTGTGTTTAGTTGCAGTCCACAGAGAAGTCGGTTGCCAGTAAGGTTGTTCATCTGTTCTACCTTAGTTACTTCGCCTCTGGTTACAGAAGTGATTGGTCAGTGACCCTATAGCCGGTCGCATTGGCATTAATACAGCGCAATCCAAGCTCATGTAGTATTTGATGGAAAACCAGGTGTCCAGCCTAGAACTCTCCACGCTCTGAGACGCTGCTGCTGATTGTCCGTGACTGCTGATTCATCACGCTTGCAAAGCAAACGAGACTTAATCGCCCTTATCTTCAAAAGGAATATATTCCTCAATCCACAACCTGGGGAAGCGCCCCATAGCGTATAGCTCCGTCACGGGGATATCACAAATATTTAGATCCAGAAGATAATTAGATAGAAGAAAATTCTGTGGAAATAACTAAACCATGGGTTTCAACAAGAAATATTGAAGAGGTCACATTGGGTCATAGTTGGCTAAAGGCAAATAGCCTACAAACGATAGAGACATGGGTCTAATCATAGTTCTTCTCAAATTACTGAGTTGATGGGACGCTTTGAAGATAAGGCTTGAATCGCAATCAGTTTCAGTTGATAGCATTAGTATTGTAGACACCGATCAAGTGATCCAAAGAAAATCATCCCAATGCATATCCAGGTGGTAACTCAGTAGTCAGTCCATCCAACAACCCGGAATAAAATGCTTTTCATTGACTTTATGAGCACCCATTGTTAGCTAACTGCTGGTAACTACACAAATTCAAACGACACAGCTTGGCAGGAAATGATCTCATTGCGCTGTTTGTTCCAATTTCATAGAGCGGCAAAGCAATTTGCTACTGGCTATGATATGCGATTTGGTGCCTGGCCCACATGTGGCTCTTGGTCCATCAATAAGCATTACAGATAAGTAAAGTTATGGGGATACAATCAGTGGCACTGAATATTGTTGTTCACGTCAACAGTTGGAGCATCAACACTTTCTAGAATTTAGCACAGACAAAATGTATTGATTGTAAATGATTAACGATGGTCGTCGACGGAGTTCTGTGGGTTCTTATGTGGAGGTTTGCTAGCAATACATTAGTCTCCAATTCATATTTCAGAAAATATATAGATTCAAAAACCCACTGAAAGGCTTACTGAGTCGCAACGTGGTTTGCTAAAGCAGACCACTTAAATAACGTCACAAAGGTTGACATTTCTATTTACAGGTTTATGTACGCTTTAGATTAACATAACGGATGAACATGGGATATGTAGTATGGTTATGCGATAGTATTTTCAAGTTGAATGACAGCAAACAGATTCGTTGGAGTATGCATCTTTTAAGAAGAGCATTGAAATGCATATGTCGCATAGCACCTTGAAAGTTTGAGTATATATGTCGCTTCAGAGGCTTCGATAAGAATATAGCCTTAAAAAGGACATATTTCCAAGTTTTCTGACGATTTCTCACAAAATCAATGTGCTTACTTACAGAAGTTTGCCTATATAATTTCAAACAGCTTGAGACGTTAATTCACCGATTGTCCAAGCAGTGAAATTCGACGGAGGATATGAATATAGTACCTCTTCTCATTGACTATGCTCATTAATTTTGTATTTAGCTAGTGTCGTCGTCGGGCCAGTTTGTCTCGCTATTTTGCAGTTAAAGTCGTTTTGTTGCTTGGCTTTTTATGTAATTCACTCGCATTAGTTATTCCGAAGTACTTCAGTACAAAACTACGCTAATTAGTTCTAGTTCCCGTGATTGTGCATTACCCAGATTCAGTCATATTGATCGGTGTCACTTTAAAATGGTAGACTCCTTGTCCTAGTTGTTCCAAACTTGTTGGTAATCGTCTAAAGGTTAATACATGCAGTGTATGTGGCGTAAAGTTTCATAGTTTGTACATTTGTCTGTCCTTGGACCGATTTCGCATTAGCAAAGAGATACAGCATGACAATTTAGAGACTGAACTTGTCAGTCTGAACTTGCGCCACAGAGAGTCGCGAAGAACAATAAGCGAATCAGTAACGGAACAATAGAACAATGGTTTATTACGGGTAAAAAGCATTGCTTAACAAGTCCCGTAGGATGGAAATTATTGCGAACATCAATTGCATAATAAACTGAAAAGCGTTGTGGTGGACTCACCATAGACTTATGTGGAATAGCGGAGATGTTCGCATGTCAACCGTATAAATCCATAAATCCATTGGTTAGGCGTTTGTCAAGAAACCGTTTGATTGCGTTTTGTAGCCCCTGGCTAACAAAACATAAAATGAAATGTAAATGAGACAATGCATCGTCAACACGTTTTTTAAACATCGCCAGATTGGGAGCAGAGATGACATAATTAGGGAGGGCGTTCCAAGGCTCACACACGCGGAGAGAGAAGAAATTTCTACGGCATTCAAGCCGGCTATAATGAATTGTCAGTTTCACAGCGTGACCTCTTAGTTTAGTGTTGTGGTTCAGTTCCAGCAGCGGACGGCAAATGTGGTTTGGGTTCTTCAGAATCTGGTAAACCATTATGAGATCCACCCGCAAAAGCCGATATCGACTGCTGTACATTCTACGAGATTTCAGTCTAAGGTGACAGGGCAGACGAAAGAGGCCCCTAACGTTCTTGTTTGCCCTTCGTTAAGGAGTCTCGAGAGCAACAAGATCCTGTTTCTGCCACGCCTGGATAGCATACTCCACTTGCGGTCGCACGTAGGTGTTAAATATTTGGGGAATGATTGAGGGTTCAAACCGACCGAACGCTCTGCGAAGAAGGCCGAAGTGTTGATTGCCGGTTCTCGTCACCTACTCTGCTTGTTTTGAATACCCGAGATCTTCCTGTATTAATACACCCAGGTCACTTTCCTGACAGACCTTCTCCAAGGTATAGTCTCCAAGCTTGTAAGAGCTCACCAGCTGGTGACGCAAATGTATCACCTTGCGCTTAGCTATGTTCAATTGAAACATGTTCCTCTTTGACCATTCATACATGCCATCCAGGTCATGTCGGAGCAGATCAGGATCTGGTTGAAGCGCGTTGAAGCGCGCGGCTGCATTTGTTCTGTTGCCCAAACAGAAAAACGGCCACGTGGTACGCCAGCTACACTATCCCCTGAGCCAAGTCCTGACACTGTAATATGCTCCGCTGCATCGCCTGCGTATTTTTGTTTAAAGTCAGAGCTAGGGTGTACGATAAGCTAAGTAGTAACGTGAATTGGTAAACGCAACGAGCGAAGAAGCCAAAAATGTTGTCCAGCGACCTGAGCCGCCACAGCCTCATGATCTTATAGGCACTGGAAAACTTTGATACCAGTCCTCGGGTGCTCTATGAACACGACATCGAGTTATTGCATATTATGAATTATAGACCGCTCGACATAGGTGAGAGGGGGTAGAAAGTGAAACAAATCGACCGCTTCGGAAAAAGAACCGTCGGCAAATGTACGTGTATGAAGGTAACGTTTGTTGAATAAACTAGCCTTAGGTTGATATCGTCCCGTCTTAGTAGGTTGAATTGTTTAAAAATGCACTTGCTTGCTGACTTCGATCTAATCGACAGAGAGAAACTCATGTCTTCAATGGTTGACTTAAAACGGCATACGGATGATGGAGAAACAAATCACTGCTTAGTAAATTTCCGGGTAGCGACACTGATCAACAGGTTTTTGATGCTTCAGGCGCGCCCAGCGTTTCCTACCGCTCCCTGTGTATAGCGTTTACTAACGTCTGGAGTCTGCTGAACAAACGCGACGAGTTTAGCTACATGGTAACCGCTCACCGGGGCCAGACATATTAGACTTTGCTGAAACATAGTTAAGCTCTGATGTTACCGCCCAAGGAGCAGATAGCAGCAGCTAATCACGAGTGCGCTGTGATAGACCATCAAATGATCGCCGTGGCGTGCTGCCATGCATAAAGTTTTCCTTTTGGGGTGACTCGTGAGCACCTACCGACATTTGGATGGTCTATGTGAGCAGTTATGGTGTTCGATTCACCTCATACGCTGCGAGATGACCGTGGGATTTGTATATCGCAGTTCACTGCGCCGCTGCTTTCATTGGTTGCAGCATATCCGCAAACACATGATTCGTCCGTGGTTTCTGCTCATGAGAGACTTTGACCTACCTCGAATACCATGCCTTAAGGCTGAACTTCCCCCGGTCATTGTGAAAAATGAACAATGAACAAAGATTTATCACGGAGTAAAAGCAAATGGTTGACACGTACCATAGGATGGTTGGGGTGAATACGATGAAATCAAGATATATGTGGCTCATCTACCATAGGTCTGCCGAGACGAATACTTTGATAAATAACATCAAAATCAAATAAAATCGAGCGTAGAACTTTAGAAATACACTGGGGTGCCGTGGTTGTTAATATAAGGTGTGAGAAAAGTAAAACATGGTCACTCACTTGGGTCCAATTGATACATAAATCCTGTAGAAAACAATGCTTGGCGTAATCCACAATAAAGGAGTTTAGGTAACAAACTACTAGAAACTAAGAGCAACATCTAATCACCTTTTGAAAACGTCCGAGGTAGGGGAGGATATAATAGAGCCTGGGAGCGCGTTCCAGGGTTGGCAAACTCGAAGGAAAAAGTAATTGCCACAACACTCTAGACTACCATATAGTTTCTTCAATTTTAACCAGTTACCCCTGGGCTGCCTGTTGTGGCTAAGTTTCAGCAAGTGGCGGCATACGTGGTTGGGGTCACTCAATGTCTGATACGCTAATATGAGATCCCCGCGCAGCCTTCAATAGCGTCCCCTGAAAATTCCCAGCAACTTCAGCCTTCGGTGGTAAGAGTGATAGCGCAGGCCTTTTACATTCTTTGTTGCGCTTCGTTGTGGTGCCTCCAATGCCTCCAGGTCGCGCTTCAACCGAGGTTGCCAAGCTTGGATAGCATATTCAACATGTGGGCGCACGTAGAAATTGTGAAGCACTGGGAAGATTGGTAGGTTAAACCTCCCGAATGTCCTTCGCAGCATGCCGACATGCTGATTGCCTCTTTTCGCGGCTACGTCAGCCTGTATTGAACAGTTGAGGTCGCTCTGTACGAGCACACTAAGTTCACATTCCTGGGAACTGGTCGGCAATCCGTTTGTCCCAAATGAATAGGTGTAGTTATGTCTATAGCTTAACTGTACAATGCGACATTTGTCTGAGTTGAATAATAGGGCTTTCTGAACTGACCACTTCGACACCGTGGTAAAACTGCACTGGAGCTGTTCGTGGTCACCCGGTACTATGTTCCTTCGCCACATCTTGATATCATAAGTGAAAAATAGGAAATTCGAAGCAACTGTTCTCATCAAATCTTTAATGAACACCAAGAATAGATGAGGTTTAAGCACCGAGTCTTGTGGCACACCACGCACCACATCGACTGCATCGGACAAGGATTCCCGGACTCTCACCTTTAGTCGCCGTTCGTGTAGAAAACTGCTATTCCAATTCAGGATCGGGTAGCCAATGCCGTAGTTCCGAAGCTTCTGAAGAAAAATGCGAGGGTTTAAGCGATCAAACGCTTTTGCGAAGTCCAGGTGGATGACATCGGCTCTTGCTTCATCATCAACGGATTCACTCCAGCTATTGCGTACAATTAATAGGTTAGTATAACATGAACACTTTTGAAGAAAGCCGTGTTACTCTGGAGCTATTAAGTTGTGGCTTACCAGGTATTCCATCAGCGCATCTACGATTATTGATTCCATCACTTTGGATAGTACAGGAAGTAGTGTTACTGGACGGTAGTTGGCAGGATCAGTGCGCCTACCTCCTTTATGGATATAGGAGTGATGACTCCTTGCTTCCATACTGGTGTAATATGGTTCTCTTCTAGACATCGCTGATAGAAAACAGACAGTGGTTCTGCTAGAGCACTAGCTACCGACTGCAGAGCCTCTGAGCGGATGTTGTCGGCTCCGAGAGAATTATGGATACGCAAGGATAACAATTTCTTCAACACAGCTATGGCAGTGATGTTGTCTAAACCAGATGGTGAAGTATTAGAAATGAGGAGAATGTTTGGGATCGTTAGCTGCTGGAAAGTTTGCAAGTAATGAAGCCGTACAAGATCAGCTGCTTCCATTGCTGATCGCGTGCACCCGTCGGCCATGACGAGTGCTGGAACCTCCCGCTTCACCTTTCGAAGGCTGTTAACGTGCCTGTACAGAAGATTGCGGTTCGTGCAGAATCGCTTCATTAACTCCTGCTTATGAGTGACCTTGTCTTCACTGATCAGTTTCACACAGAAGTAGCGAAGTGTCACGTATGCAGTCCTGTTTTCGGCATTCGAGCAGTTCTGGTGATCTCGCCATGCCAAATCCCTCCGGGATATACATTTACTTGTTCTGCTCCTCAGGAATGACTTATGCTTACTATGTGTTGGAAGGAATTCTGTCCCGATGCATGCGCAAACCGTGTACTAAACATCCTTGTACAGGTTTCCAGGCAACATCTGGGAGGCATTCGGTTAAGAAAGTCCAAGATGTATCCTTAACAAGCTTAGCTAACACAATGTAGTGCGTGACAGTATGCACTTTATCATCCTTCATTTCAGGATACTCCGCGTAACATATATTGTCAAAGAGTAGGGTAACATAGTCACTACGACCCAGTGGTGTGCTTGTAACTATCCCGTCAACCATGAGTTCTTTGTTAGTTGGCACAAGATCCAGTATCGACGGCTTGTTAGCAGTTCGAAATTTGGTGGGAGAGATTACGTGGTTGTACAGAGGGTGGCTAGCAATTAGCTCTTACAAGCAGACTTTAAACTGCATACCGTCGGTTGCTGGCGTTTCTATGTCGTGCACTTTAAAGTTTCCAGCGATAAGAATGTGTGTGTAGGACTTGTTCAAAGTAAACGGAAAGACGTGGTTCAATTTAGAGTCCATTTTCGAGGTTGAGTTTGGTGGGCGGTGAATTGCGGCTAGTAGAGATGTGTCCTTGTTTCGCAACCATAGGCGGCACCAAAGTGAATCAGGAGCTCGGATTTCGGGGCAATCGACAACATCACATCGGAGGTTTGTATTATAGTAATGAATCACACAGCTCCCCCTTCCGGTTCCATCGTTCCGAAGCAGCGGCCTACCGTGTAAATTGATCTCAGAATCGGTTATCTCAAGGTTTAATCAGGTCTCTGTAATCATGACGAGCTCTCACGGTTGTGATGCATGGAGTTCTGTAAGTTCGGCCAACTTACTTGGAAGGTCTTGAGCGTTTGTGTAGATTTAATACAGGGTTTTGTTGCCAGGAGTGCGTTGATGGATGTCAATTTTGTGTTAGTTTTTAAGCCGGCCATTAGGTGGCCGGCCACTAATCATTTTTTGGTTTATGCATTTCAGTCAAGTTGCATGGCATTATTGAGCTTTCCTGAACAGACGTTTCACTCGTGCTGTGCTCTGTCCTGTTGTGTGCCGTGGGTGCTGTTGTGTCGGTCTCTCCACAGGACTGTGTAGACAAAGAATTTGCAACATTTAGAAGTTCCACCGAATTGCTTGAGACTCTTGGCCGTTCGGCTGCTGCCTTGATCCGGATCTCTGTTCCCAACCTATTTCGAAACTATAACCAGTTATCCAACAGAACTTGCGTCATTCCCTCGAAGTGTTATATTACTTTCATTAGTCTTGGACCGCAGCCCTTGCAGTTAGGTGATGACAGAACTCTTGTCAAGGATTTGGCGATAACATTGTCAACAGAGAATGCTTCGCGGATGTAGCACCACTGCTCTCGGTCATGTGTTTGTGCATCGTGATCAGAAGAATGCAGCACCTCGGGAAGACAATGAACAAATATTGTTTTCTTGCTATCGCTATTAGGAACGCCGTGTTGGTCACCTGTTTCTTTTGGGTGATCTTTCCAAGGTAGATCGGGTCATATGCGCACTCCGTTCGGTGAGTTGCGAAGACGAACTGCTGAGAGCAGGACAGCCTCTGTCTCAGCTGATGAGTCTAGTGTGACTCGAAGAATTCGAGGTTCACCAGAGTGCATTGAGATCGGGTGACAGTCTAAGCGTTGCAGCATAACAGCCTCAACCCAAATACCAACCACATTACAGATGGAACTAGTTGCCATCGTCTTGCAACTTGCTTTTTATTGTGCCGGATTTTGATTCGGGAACATTGGTGCACACGAGAGTTAACGCAGCGTGGTTTTGTCTAGCAAGTGTTGGCTTTATAGTTTTTGCCGGCAATTCGGATTGTTTAGAAGGCACCACTGGATTTGACGGTGAAAGCTGCTTTGCGTCACGCATGCTGGGTACTGAAGATGGACCTATGTATGTCGCTCCCGGTGTGCTTGTCGAGGCAATCAATGCGTACATTACCTGCTTGTTATCTGCACTGGATTGCCACCGGTACTGCGCTGCAAATGTCATGGATGGTTCTCCAAGTGAAGCGTCTATGGTTGGAGAAGTGCAAGCAGGCATGTTGGAGGCTTGTCCACTTATGGGAGTGAGGTGACTCAGTGGATTTAGAGTCATAGAAGCTGCAGTGAGGTTGGAATATCTAGCTCTCTTCTTCAGCTTAGATGCAGAGCTTACTTTGGCTGCTTGAGGTATTATAGTAGCCATATTTACCTCCGTGGGATCGATCTTAGTATTTACAAAATGCCACATTATTTCAGTCAACCTATCGCACTTTTTCATGAGCAAAGGATAAACAGTTGACAATTGGAATGAATTGACATGTTGAACAAAACAAAATTGTGTCAGCAATTGTGTTTGCCTGTCTCACTTCTTGGACCCATTTGCGTACACATTGCTGACAGTATGCTCTAATACAGCTAGAACAGCTTACTTCGATCTTAATGACTTTACTGTAATTGTCTGCGCAAGATAAACGTTGAACCATTGGAATGCCAGTCGTCCTCTTATCGTTTGCTGCAAGGCCTATCTGAGCGCTCACCTTAATGAGTTTTTGCGCTAAGCGTGACGTACAAACACGTCAAAAAACACACACGAATTGAGAATTGTTCAACCGCACCAAAATCTGGCGGTCGAGACAAATGGAGGTCGTAACGCGCAGACGGTTAGGTTCAGCGATCAGTCGCCTCGCAGTTGAACACCCACACCCACACAAAGCGACACCGTGTGTTGATCGGCCTGCCTTAAGCGACGATCCAGGTGGAACCATGATAAGAGTCCTTAGAGCTGTTCAGTTGATGTGCGAAGCAAAGTGATTGTAACTTTGTTTTACTGCAACTTGCAGGGATGGTTGCCGCTTAGTTTATGAGTCCTCAGCTTCTTCTTCCGAATGAAACTAAAATCTTTCCCGAAAAGCTCTGGTTTGATGTAGTTCCACAAGTAGAACTCAGCAAAGAATATGCCGAAAACTGGGAATTGGAGCAAGAGTATAATCCACACAGGTTAGTTCCAAGAGTTGGAAAGCACTGAGTAGAGCTCGTCGAACTGGTTCGACGATATTGTACGGGGAGAATTAGAGTGGCCACAGAGGGCCAAGCTAGAGCCGTGTTAAAGTGCGGCCGCACAGCATGTGAAATCTAGAGGAAGCTCGCAGAGATTATGCGTGAAACAGGGGGTTACAGAGTACCTCAACTAGAAGACGAGCATAAGTGCGCGCGACTCTGTTTTGGTTAGATCTGCTATTGACTAATTGGGAGCAACTTGTGCACGACATCCAGGTCTCGGAGGCCTTGGCAGTGAGTGACTACTCGAAGGGCACAGCCAACTTGGAGCTGTCGCTGCTGTAATCTCCTCCGCTGGAGCCAGCCTTCAACTATTAAAAGGCGAATTTTAATGGTCTCAATCGAGCCGCGAGCCAGATGGATTTGCCTTTGTCAAATGATTCATCTAATCCTGTTACTCTATCACAAAAATAAAGTAAAATAGTTGTGTACGTGGCTTGTACCCCTAAATTAACCGACAGTTTGACCAGTCAAATCACATTGGTTCCACAAGGAGTAGAGCCAACTGACTCGACGGGGACTCAGACTACTGAACAAATTCGTAGTCTAGTTCTGACGGAGATTACGTGGAATACAAGAGACAGCAAACCCTCTGCAACAAGGCGAAAACACAAAACAAAGAAGCTTTAAAGAGTAGCTTGCAACCGTAGCATCAACTGATCCCAAGAGATTTTTGCTTACTTGAAGCTGCGCCTGGTACCTGCAGGCTATGTGCCGATGTTTTGGGTGTTGGACGCACCGTCTCTAACCTCGAGAACAGATCGTGCGTCCGCTTCGCCGACGCAATTCGCTTCAGTATTTGCAAGTGCCCAGGCCTCTGTGCGGAACTCAACCGGTACCGCCCCTACTGAACTAGACAGGCTAAATTGCAGTATTGGAGGACGAAGCTTGCCGGGCCAGATGGAATACACCTCACTGTCCTTAAGTAAATATCGGACATCATCTTGCCTTTTGTGACTGAGATGTTCAACAGGTCAATATCCAATGCATCATTACCGAGCGACAAGAATTGCTCAATCGTAAAGCCAATACCGAAAAGTGCTGACCCAAGCAATGTAGACATAGAAAAGTCGATCTACCTGACCGCTGTTTTGGCAAAGACGATTGAGGAGATCGTGAAGTAGGGTGTTCTACAACTTATCAAGTCGAAAAGCATCCTGACGCCCCCACAGATTGGTTTTGTGAAAGGTCGCTCATGCAGCACAAACCTACTGTTGACGACGCACAAACGGTTGCAAGCCATAAACCGAGGCAAGTCGGTCGACGTCATTTACATTGACTTCAGTGAGGTTGTTGACAAGATGAATTATGAGGTGCTGCTCCAAAGGCTTAGGGTGTGCGGTGTTGGCGTCTCTTTGCACTGATCGATAATGAACTTTCTTGTTGATCGACAGTGTAGGGTCTAGGTCGACAACCATCTGACCGAGTGGTATCCCTCGACTAGTGGCCAGCCCCAACGCATTGTGTTTGGGTTTATTTTGTTCCTGATCCAAAATGCCTGAAGTTCTTTGTTCACCTTTTGCGTTGTTTGCAGATAACTTGGTATGGAGAATGATCCGCTCACTAGAAGATTGTGGCCTGCTTCAACGGGACCTTGACCGCGTCTCTATGTGCTCTTCTAAGGTCAACCTTCCGATCAGCCCGGTCAAGTTGCTGTACATGAGGCTGGATAAGGGTGAACACGGTCGAACCTATATTGCGGCAAATCAATTGTTGCATGCCGCACGTTTCGTGGGAGAACTCAGTGTACTCTCACCTTGCGACATAAAGTCCGTGGACAACATGAATAAGTTATACCAAAACGGAGTTCGTATGCTGTGGGCGCTCAAGCGCAACATCAGCACATGCTACGAAAACAATACCACTAGCCTCTTCGTTTCAGTAATACGACTGAGCTAGAGTACGGACCACTCGTATACGGTCCTATCACCCTGAGCGAATTGCAAAGGATTGGATTGGTAACCACCAGGTTATCTCACTTTAAGAAGTGTGCCGTAAGAAGACAAGTGCAAGAGACTAGGGTTTTGCACCCAATAGTATGGTAGTTTGCGGGTTGATCTCCTCCTGACGCACCAGATTGTACATCTTGATGATTATACCAAATTTAGGCCGCCTCTTCATATGCGCACACCAAGCAACACACGAGGACAGCGGTACAAGCTCGTGATACCAGAGTTAAAGCAGTTCGTCCACTAACTCTGTTTCGAACGGAGAGTGGTGAATATATGCAACAACCTGCCGCTGCATGTAATCGAGTCAAAATCGATGTCTGAATTAGTGAACTTACTGGATAAACACTGCCAATATGAAATATCTCGAACCCTTTACAACACAACAGGTTTTGTACCTGAGTGATTTTTGGTGCGCTGTGCAAAGAAATCACTATTTTCTGCATGCAATCATTATTCAGTATTCAGTAGGGTAAACACTGTCTTGCTTGGTCGGGCTTCAGTGAAAGTTATCCATAAGACTGGCAAGAATCTGATTCTCCGATGCGTCCAGAAAATAATTTTAAATACAAAAAACCACAGTGTGATACATTTCGCCGCAGAATGATGGCTACCAGTATATTGCGTCCATAAGCTATTTTGTAGCTGGGATACGATTTGTCAACCTGTGCTCGTAATTCTTGTGACATTATCTGGTAACTGGTTACGATGAGTCCTGGTCTTGGGGTTACGCCAGTTGCCATGCGGTCAGAATCATGTGTGCACCTTTTGGGGCGTTACTTAGGTTTATACAAGCTCCGGTTATCTTGAGCACAGAGGCAGTTTTCAAAGCTCGTGTGTTTGCGTTGCTGGTCCCAAACACTGATCACTTGTTCAACACATTGTCCTGCCAGGAGCATTTCTTATTTTCTTTTCAGTGATTTAGCGCTGCTTTGTAGCTTCATGGTCAAAGCACTCAGTGAACTACCATACTTTGGGTTACAAGCCAGGAATTACCCGCTGAAATAGTTCAAACACCTCGAAACCGGATGGTGATTACAATGCTTGTGGTGAGCAGAAACTAATAGTAGGTAACCTGATAAACCATTCCTACATAGAACTGCTAATTTGAACTACTTGCGATAATTTATCTTGGTATATGTCTTCATTAAGTAAAGAAAGTACATGTGTACGAAGTTATTTAGTGCTTTCGGTGATCATACTAGTCATAAGAATATTTATCTTGCTGAATTAGGAAAAATGCTTTAGCTTTGCGTCCAAGTCTCATTAATATAATATGTTAAACCTATTGGTTCTGTGGAACGATTAGGATAAAATTGCCATTGGCGCACAGCGTTTAGTTGTACGCAAGTAGATGTGCCACCCATACAGCACATATCTTCAGAAACGCTGTTATTGCATCATTATGGGTGAAGAGCAGTTGATTACCTACGGTAACACTTAAAATAGTCACCTTCCCAGTTACGACGTTTATGATTGAGTATTCCATGACTTGGAAATCAATATCAATAAAAGTCATGCCATGTCTAGGAGCGTAAGAAAAGTTGATAAGTATGTTCTATGACAAGAACAGCGGCCACAATACAGTTAACGTGAAGCCCAGGGAATTATCACGTGCAATCTCGAACAGCTCAAGGACAGCAATAATTATAAGTTCAGCATTGTTTTGTTCAGTCTTAGTGTATTTTACCAAAAGTATCGGAAGAATTGCACTGGAGATGAGCGAAAATAAGCTTCTCAACTCTCGTAACAATAAACAGCATAAGCACAATCAAAATAGCTTTACCAACTATGCTGCTTCATCCCTGCGACAAACTGTTTAGTTCGGGGTGGTCGCCTAATTGGCACGTATAGCATATAAGTAGTTAACGGTATTATAGCTTGCATAATTCAACAAGACACGTGAGCTGGCAGATGGAACCTAGAATAGCAATTTAGTTCTTCTACATAGCTGTTGGAACAGGCTACGCAACTGCATGATCGAGGTTACTTGAATAGCTAACTTCAACCTGAGCTGAAAGCTCCTTTCGTTTGCGTGAGTTAGTTTGGTAACATGTGCAGGTTAACCAGTGCTATTGATACTCGTTAACCGGAAATCTTCAATATGTAGGCGCATTTCTATTGCTCATCATAAATGTGAACAATGGCTCGATGAGTGTCACACGCGAAAAGTTAAGCGGTTACATTTACTATATAACCTAACATTCCTCACATCAAATCATGTACGTAAGGGTTTGGTGATACTGCTCCCTTTTATAAGACGTATTGCACTTAAATAACGGCACACAGATTTTGCAGAGGCATGATTAATCTCCACGTCATTAGGTAGTAGCCACTCTTGTAAGTTCCCTCGGTGAGTCAATACTCTTGACTACTTTTTGCGTTATTCCTTTAATCAAATTTTGTCTCAAACACAATGCTGCTGTTTGGTTTAAGTCTTAGGCGCTCCACCAACTCCACCTGCCCTTTCCATGCATATCCCCTTGTCCCCAATTAATGGCTGTGTTAATGAAATGTACCCTCAGCTAGTTACGATCCAAGTTAACCCGTTCGTTCGACTCAAACTAATGGTATCAACTCGTCTGCCATCCACTTCACTGAGCTAAAGCTTTGTGATTCGACGTTTGCATTTAGGTCTCACAGCATGAATGCGGGGTTGAGTAGTGGTTCTAGCTTCTAATCTCCTAATTGATGCGTTCTGTGAGACTTGTATTATCTCCGCAGACAAGCATGTTAAATGTATTAGGACAACAGACAGGCGCACTAACATACGTGCACACGTTTTGTCAACGAAAAAGAGACGCCGTTATCTTGCAGTCAGCAACTTCTTCGGCGTGATAGGTTGAAAAAGCTGGCCTATTATTGATGGATCTTGAGGGTAAGGGTCACAGCTAACATCCCAATGGTCCCGGCCTAGATGCCTGCTAACCCTATCTGATGAGGTGTAATAACATCAAAACGCATCATAGGAGTGTAGTGTTTTCGGGCGGGCAACACACAATTTCTATTGACCTATTATTTGTAAGCACATTCGACTCGAAATATACGATGGTAATAAGTCGCGCCTGTAATATATAGACATCCTGGTCCAGCAAATCAGTTCTGTATAACTTGTGAACCACATCACTAAGCTGAGCTTGTGAATATGTGCTCCCCACTCTGTTCGCTTTATGTGCGGTTATTCTCAGGAACAAATAATGTATAAAGCAAATTTTTGGTGATCCTTTGGTGTGCTAGGCTGATTACAGAGTGATGCTTTCATTCCATTTACCGTTCTCTAGCCGGACAGTCCATGAGTCGGTTTATTCCGGAACATGCGAGAAAAAAGGAGCGCTCAATATTTTTCAACAGATTCGGATTAAATTTGGAATTCTCCCTGAAATCGCGCATACAAGCACATATCCAGACGACCAAAGAAATAAAGAAGCATGTCAACGAGACCTTCGTAGGTTTCATGGGTAGTTCATCAAGATTCTGCTCCTGTGCCCTGCGTTTGAACGTGTGGTGGTCCATATACGTTATCGGTCGAACAGTATATACTTCCTAATGATCACGTTCTCCAGCAGGCCACTCAGGCACACAAGTTCAGGGTGACCTTGTTTGTTCAAGGCAATTCGAACCATCAAAGATCAGAAGCCAACATGTTTGTCCACTGTGGATGATGTTTGGGTAACTTGATCTATCCCTCTATTCGCAAATATTCATAATCGACATCGGGCTTCAAGCGGAACGCACTCTACAAAACGTTCAGACATCGTGAGGCCAATATCTCTAAGCACCAGATACTGTGAACGCGTCACAGACTGAATACATACACCCTGATGATTCACTGCAGAGGGGATTGGGGCGGTCTAATCCATGTGAATGCCCACTGATGCTTAACACATACGTGCGGCCTCATGTGAAGTATGCAATCCAAGTCTGGCAGCCCTGATACATGCAACAACTACCAACGCTTGAGATTATACAAAGAACAGCCGCCAACTACGTCACATGACTGTTCCATATTCCATTTCAAATTAGGCTGAGAAAGCTTAGGTAGTACTGACGTCGATGTCGGTGCCTACGTATCTACCTGCGAATGGCCTACGATATTATAAGGAACCGGAACCCCGTTTGCGGCCACCTACTGCAATTTAGTCATGACATGAACCTCTAGGGCCACCGGCTCAAATTGGCTAAGGAATTAGGCTAACTGAAGTTCCAGTCCAAGTCAGGTCAATAGAGTCTTCATGTGCAGGAGTAAGTACATTTTATCGCTACAAATCGCTACTGTGGATGGACTAAATTGGCATTATTAAAAGGCGAAATGCTATAACTAGGAAAATAAGACGGTGCACAGAATTCAACCGATTCAACGGTCCCGAATTCGCAGACAACAATGGTTCGCTGCTAAACTGAATGGTTGATATTTACATCTTAATTTGGGTAAATTGTCGAGGCCCAGTTTGTAATTCGGGACGATGATCCCTCAAGTTCAGGTTTAGGTTTGTTTTCGAACTGAACTATTTCCTTGCAGACGTTCCCTCACAAATCGAGGTGAACTCATCAGTGCGTACTAAGCAAAAGTTGACCGATGAAAGTGTGATGTTTGAACTTGGCCACTTCGATTCACCTCCTGTGACCATTGCTAGTTTTCAGTTCAACCGCCGCCTCTTTTAGACTCATGTGGTGAAGGACCCGCCTTAAGTTCGTTTTTCGCAGTTGATGGTAGATCAGGTCTAAGTCAACGCACAGCCTGATCGACTTATACCTAGAGAGTCATGCTTACAGCAATTTTCTTCCTCTTTTTGTTTCACTCTGCGCTAGGATCTCCCCTTTCTCCCCACCAAGCATGTAGCCTTCTCCATCAACGTGTGTCGAGACCAATGACGATGAGTAGTGGTTTCGACAGGTTGGCTTATGTTTTTGTAACCATATAGATAACTTTCTCCCTGTTTGGCATACATAGTGTTTACCACCATGCTTACAACGTATCCTGTAGAAAACGTTTCGACTTCATGTGCTCCCGTCTTCTCCTTCGGTCTAGGTAAGGTTGCTTTCAGAGTTATGAAGACGCAGTGGACATTTCTTGGTAGGCCTGGATCGGACAACAGATACTCTAAAGAGGTTAATACTTCAGATAGTATGTTGAGTGCGCAGAGCGTAGACTAATGGAAAGGGGTTTGATATTTAGTAGAACTGCATACAAGTGCGTACAAGTGTATTACATTACGTCACTCAAATCCCCGCTTCCTCTGTTTCGCCGAGGCCGTTGCGATACGCCGGATGAAGCCGACCCTGCGTGTTCAAAAGCAATTATTTGTCAGCCTAAGGCTACCGTGGACATAGGGGTGGAACTTCCGTCACTCATTTTGCACCTAGTGCTTGTTCGGTCACACGCATATTTAAGTAGATAGTTGCATACCGGTTATTGTTAATGGTACTGAGGAGACAATACGAAATGCAGGCATCTACCAGCTTTCGTCTTCTTACCGTGCTTTTCAAATTTCAACAGGGAACTAACTGCTTTGAATAAGAATAAGTTAGAGGGTGGAAATTGCTAAAGGAACGTAAAGGATTGTCAAGAGCCGGATGCATCGTACAACATCCACTCGAAATCTACCCTTTTACCTAGCGTATATGGTTTACCGATGGTGTATGCTT
The DNA here is from genome assembly GCA_944474145.2 of Dicrocoelium dendriticum. NCBI lineage: Eukaryota > Metazoa > Platyhelminthes > Trematoda > Plagiorchiida > Dicrocoeliidae > Dicrocoelium > Dicrocoelium dendriticum. Next base: position 125,187,895 of record OX104063.1, on the reverse strand, counting down.
TACCGAAGACACATAAGCCTAATATACAACTGCGATCTATCGTAGCTGGTGTAGGTTCCCCGATGCATGAAGTAGCTAGAGCTCTGGTCAGCCTAATGCAGCAATTTACAAGGAGAAGGAAGACGTTCATAGAGAACTTGTATAAGTTCGCGCGAAAGATATTGGATTTTACGATTGCGTCGAATGAAATGATGGTAAGTTTCGACGTTAGTTTGTTCTATATCAACATTCTAAAATGCGACGCGTTGGAGACGGCAAGATACTGTTTGACCAGGGACAGTAAAATGGACCATAGAACAAAGCCTAAGGTAGATCGAAAAATTGTGGAAATGACACTGTGCCATTTAACATGTCTTATGTCGTTTCAATTCACACTAAGAAAAATTTCATAACAAAAGATGGCCAATACCACAGGTATTGGCAAAGTTATACTTGGAAGTCTTTGACAGGATGTAGCTGACAGACCTTAACAGCTCACAGAAAGTTTGGTGCCGCTGCTTGGATGACACAGCTGTACTCATAAAACGGGCTAAAAATGGTGTGTTTCTAAAGTACTTTTGCTGAGACTATAAATTCCTCTACGGAAGTGGCATCTTGTAGTGCCACGTTGCCGTCTGCCAACTACTTATTTTATAGGGATAGGTTAGTCTGAAAACCACAATAATTCGATGGACACAACTGGGGCACTCCAATATAGTTCAGTTTAACGAAAGCGTGTTTATACCAGAATCGCTCCAACTCTGTTACACAGATCCCAAACACTGTGCACAAGGGAAGAAGATAGGAATGCCGCTCGGAAGTAAGCAGTGGACTAGTTGCTTGGTACTGGATACCAGAGGAGGTTAGTGAAACGCCAGTTACAGTGAAATTTTAGTTCACATCCACGGAGTACAAAGGAGTGAATTTGGACCTGAGGGTCTTAAATAAATAAAATATAGTCATTTTCCGGAAAGGTCAAACGTTCCGCTCGACACCATTACATTTGAAGAACCCACTTCCCGCAGATAGGACAACTAATTGCGTCCACAAAATTAGTTGCAAAGACTACGCACACGCGTACTTCGGCCAAACCACGAGAGAGCTATGCGCAAGGGCAGCAGAACACAAGACGATTCATAACACGGCCGCCGAAAAACGAGCTTGAATACAGGGCTCTACTAAGGGATTCTATACTCGCGATGCACGCAATAGGTACAGGTTAGGATATCGACTTGTATAACTTCGAAGTCGTTAGGAGGCGGTAAGGATAAACACTCTAAAGGTTGACTGCTGAGACGGTTGATATTAGCAAGTTGAACAGTTGCGTGAACAGAATGGATGAGGCAGAGCTTTCAAACGTGCGGCAGGGTTTCTTAACCCGATCAGTCTGTGTGAAGGCGGACGGATCCGAGGCAGAGAATCAACATCACATTGTCCCCACACCCATCACTTTCATGTGCTTACGTGTGTGACTTTGTACCGCAGACCATTTGGGACCGTTCTAGGCACCACTTGAAGTGCCGCTTGGCCCTGTACCGCGATGAACTTTCTACCTACATTGCATTCGTCGCGGTCATTTCCTCAGCTTGCGATACGTGTTATATAAATCCCTGACTGGTTCAATCGACCTGAGAATGCTTCTGTGTCAGCGCGAGTCACTGGGGTAAAGCAAGTAAACAATGAGTGAGAGCAGTAAAACAAAGGCATGACCGGAACTTACAAAATTATCATCCCAATTTCACAAAATACCGAAAGCACGAACGTTTCTCGTTCACTCATTGGGCTTCCCCCAGATGACTGAGTAAAGGAAACCTTCGAAAGAAACGTCAGGTATGGGACGACGTGAAGATTGGCGACTAGGGTGGCAAATAGTATGAGCGTAGGCATCACAGGATAAGGGTGGTGTTCGCAGGGTCCGGGCTGTTGGTCATTTATTAATTAGGTTTATTTAGGTGCGGAACGGGGTGCATAAACAATGAGCCGTTGGTGCTGGATAGGGGACTGCGAAACTGGCTAGCCCAGAATGAAGGCGACAGGCCATTTACTACGCTACGGGCCAGACAGTGCTCTTGGGAATTGTCAGTCTCACCAACTCAGCCAATCTATGGACAAGACGACCCTAACCCACTGAGAATTCCAGGCGTCGTTTGAAAAAAGTAGCCAAGCGCAGCTGGCCAGACTAACTGTTATCATCACCCTTAGAATGGGGAGGGCGGTCGCTTAGAGCCAATGTAATGTAGCCTGAGGCTGTGGGCAAGTGGGCTAGAAGAAGTTGCGGTATTTCCGATAACTAGGGTTCTGGAATTCAAAACTCGGAAATAATTAGGAAGTGGTTAGACCAGGTCACCTGATGTCCTAGGGAATACGAGGCGAGTATACGAAGCCGAAAACAACATACGTCTTTGGTCTTTAAAAATATTTAGGAAAGTAACACTCCCTTCCCATAAGACTTGATAAATTCGCTTTCCAAGTCCAATGGCAAATACTAACAAAATCTGAACACGAGCCGGAGGTTTGACTTATCTACCGTGTCAGTCAGTTGACTGCGGTTGAAAATCGCTAGGCGGAAGGTTACAGTTAACTGAGGAAAATGGGGTAACTGTGTAGAAAGTGCCTTTGCAGGTAGGTGTATCTGTAAGTTTGTGCCAGGCGAGGTTGGAGGCAGGTCTTCGAAGAAGGCAGCCCTGAAACGGTCGATGCCGCCGCTTTTCGGTGACCTTTCTCGTCTAAGGTAAAGGGATTTGGAGTTCGTTGGAGAATTCTGAAGAGGCCATTGTAGAGAGGCTAAATAGGATGACTCACTGCGCTGTACGAGTTAACAAGTGATTGCAGCTAGATAGTTAACTGTCAATTTGCACACCCTTGTTCTGCCCACGAGGAGTGCTCGGCGAAGGAAGCAGATGCGCTGTGGACGGGAAGGCGCGGCTTTGATGGTGGCATAAACGGTGGTGCTGGAAGCGAAAAACGAATCCCTGAACTATGCTTTGTGTCGAAGTCGACCTATGCTTGTGCACACTGCAGATAAGCTTTGATGCTGCTGTGAATACTTGAGGATTGCAAGCGTAGTAATTTTGCTCCAGTTATGCTAAGAAATGGCACAGAACAGATTCAGTTTGTCCATGGAAGTGTGCGACTAGAACATTAGCTGCAGGGTGATATGCCGTGGTGTTTATATGGCTACAGCCTAAGTAGTTGCAGAACGTATCGAACTGAGAAGATTCGAAAGGCGTTTCACGATCACTTATGATGATGGATGAGCATCCATAATGGGACACACAACGGTCAAAGAAGGTACGGACGACAAGTTCGGCCGTATAGTCTGGTTGACACGTGTCAGTAAGTGTGCGAATCCGCGAGAAGGAAGGAAGCACCTAGCGAGTTTAAGTGTACTTGAGGAACCGCCAATCCAGGACACAGATTGAGCCGAGAGAACTATGGGTGTATCGATGTACCTTGGGGTACTGGCAGTGATGATACGCTCAAGCCACTTCGCAAATTTCTTTGCTTGTGCATGGCCAAACGAAACAATCGGTGAACAATTTGAAAGTAGTAGGAATACCAGGATGATACAGTGAATGAAAGCTGTCGAAGACTGTAGGTCTGGAATAAAAGCGAAATTTGGTAGCTCAGGTTGTTGTGTTAGTGAAGCGCCGAGGCTTCCCTACGCTACACTACTTGCTAAACCCTATTCAGCGCAGCACTGATGATGTCACCTAGATTGGTGATGAGATGTTTGCAACAGACATGCCAAGCTCAACGAACATTTCGACCATACATCTGTAAGGTGTGTCTATTAACACCATTGCAAAGATTACAAAGGATAGTACCTTCCGTGTTTCGGAGATAAATGGATTTCATACGCAGTGGAACTGACTGGGGGTAAGTTGGAGGTCATCACATTGGGTCTATACTGACGTCGTGGTGGCGAGGTCGGCAGTAGGCAAAGAAGGAAGAGTGAGTGCGACGGGAGTGAGAGCCTCAGCGACGGGGTTGGTGACACCTGAGACACGAGGTATGTCATCAATGAAGTGAATGCACAATTTAAGTGTCTAGTTTTACCTGGCTTTTATCCAAATATCACTTAAAGGCAAAGTCAGCGGCTTGTGGTCAGTGTATACGGTGAAACCCCGGCCTTCTAATTTGTGTCAGAAGGGGCGAACCGCCAAATAGATGACATGCATTTCTCCATCAAACTTGTTGTAACGGGATTCAACTGGTTGCAGGTGTTTATAGGAAAAAACCGTGAGTTTGCCATCGCCCACCATGTGTTGCCTGACAATGATTTCTGGCGCAGTCTTTAAATCGTAACTTGTAAGGGATATCAAAAGAAACGGTGCTGAGCAAGTTAGGAAAGCGATATTGGATATAGCATTATTTAGCTCGATGAGCCGAGTGTGCTGTTTCATGGAAAGCGAATGTTCGCTCTTTTTCTGCGGTCAGTCTGGGGCTGAATGATTGGGCGCAGCGGGGAATGCAGCGTCCGTAGTTGACTGGACCAAACAATTGGTAGAAGTGAACAAATGTACCCGGAGCTGTGAATTCTTATTGGTATAAATCATATCCGCAAGGATCTCGATTCCAGACGATGAGAAGTGATGGCATATGAATTCTAGCCTGAACTTGCCAAGTTCGCATTTATTGTGGTTAATGGTGACGTTCTGTCAACCAACCGCCGGAAGAGTGCTTTCAGATGAGCTTGGGGCTCTTCGTCAGATAAACTGGTTTCATGAGTATCGTCGAAGTAGAGGTAAGCAAAATAACGACTAAGAGTGGCGTCGTATATGAAGCTTTGCAAGGCGTTTGCGACGTTGCAGTCTGAAGGGATTTCTTAAAAAGCCGAAAGAACCGATATGGGAGATTACGACGGTTTTAGGAATCTCCATTTCCACAGGTATCTGGTGTTAAACAGAAACAAGACTAATCTTACTAGATTTTGTTTTACCTGAGAGGCATGAAGTAAGGTCCTGCATGTGTAGGATGGCAAACCTGTCTGGGACAGTTAGTTTATTTTGTGCGCTGTAGTCACAGATTTCTGTAGGACCATCTGGATTATCTCGAGTTCGAGCATGTGCTCAAACTTCGGCCACACTATCTTCCTCTTCCCTGGTGAAAGTCGGCGCGGGTTAGATGAAGCGAGTGGACTTTAGTCTAGATATGATGAATGGCTTGGTATGCCACGTTCGTTGGCTGAAAGACAAGTCGACATGAACAGCAGCGATCTGTGGGAAAATGTAGACGGAGTGGATAGCTGCGATGCCGACGGGGATGCTAAAGATGTTGAGCGCCGTTGTTTGGTCGACTATCCTCTATAGTTTCGCATCAAACAAGAGGTTGAACTATCGGAGAAAGTCTACGCAGGTGGCAACGAACGGAACGGTGACAATAGTGAGCACCCAACGAAATGTCCTACGGAGATTAAAAACCATGATTATGGAGCGTTGGCCGTAGGTAGGGACGAGTGTGCCGTTAGCGACACGAAGGCTGATGGTGGCCCACTGAGTCGCTTCCCCAGCTGCGAGAGGAACCACGCTTACTTCAGCCCCGGTTTCAAGCAGGAACGCGGTTCCAAGTTTGCAGCCCCTAAACGTAAAAGAGGCCACTGCCAGAGCTGTGGCTGGTGCCGTTACTGGCACTTGATTTGATCTCTGGAAGTTTGCCGAAAGTGTTGACGGGAACGTGCAAGGCGTAGCACGTCCCTTCGCCCGGGGTTAAAGCTTCGGTGATACCAGCATGGTTTGTTACGTGATAGGCTGCTGGGCTTGGCCGACGCACTTAGGTACCGGTAAGTTATCGCGGGCTTAGGGGAATCGTGTTCGCTCTGTAATGCCTCCTGTTCCATAGGTACTACAGTAACCTCGAAGGAATTTGAAGTGGGAACTGCATGAAATAGGTGGCTGCTGAGCCACATTAATGCTATTCGGCGAACTTGTAGCGTGTGACATTGCGCAACCTACTTGCTCAAGAAAATGATCAAAGATCGCATCAGCAAGTTGCGCGGCTAGAGTGGGGGAATGGACGTTGGCGAAACTGATGACAGCCTGGGTTATTATAGGTAGGTGCTGTATAGCCAACGTTCCAGAAGAGTGGAGCCATCCATTGTAGACGAAGCCAGGAGTGTCCTCATCTCAAACAACTGGGTGGATGGCCTCTTGTGGCCGAGCAGTAAGCCACGAAAAAGCTGTTTGATGCGCATACTCACAGACTGCTCCAGCCGGGTTACGATCACCTGTTTAACTAATAAGAATGACCAGTCCATATAGTCAAGGGTGTTGTGAAGCTGTACAAACAAGTCCCCGAGAAATGCTGCCTAGAATTTAATTACATTTAGATTAGTCAGGAGTAATAGTATTAATGAAAATCTCATGCTCTAACTAGATAAACCGACAAAAGCGGGTTACCAAACAGTATTGGAGGGACGGCAGCGATGCGATATTAAATGTTAAGCCAAAAATATTAGTGTCTGAGTGGTCCATCGAATAGCACAACGTGAAAGTTGCGGAGCGTAATTGCAGAAAATAAAGGAACAAGCTTAGCCAAAACTAAATTTTAGCGCCAAGCGCGGAAACTTAATGCGGGCAAACTTACCGATTGTGTTATACTACTCAGATGTTTGTTGTAAGCGGTAACACATTGGAACATCGTATTAAATGGGACTAAAAGCTCGAGCTTTACATGACCCATAGGGTAAAAGAGTTCAGGTCGGGTCTAATGAAAGGCCAAACAACCTTATAGCCGGTTTGCTTCGCGTGTTAGCCTTATGTTTATCGGGCTTATGCGACATTTAAACAGAATTCACGCCGGCTCAAAGCGTGACATCCCACCACGCCCTCCGAAACGGTTATGGAAAGGAATTAAGTAGAACAGAAAAAAGTAGAGAAACTCCATCAAGTCGAAAGCAGTTGTCTCGGGGAATATCACAGTGTAGCTCGGCCAGATGACAGTCCAGGTGGGTCTTAAAATCCGTCACAGGGGGTATCAAGACAAAATCGGCAGGCAGAGCATTCCGAAATCGGTGGATTCGCAAAGCGAAGTAGTGTCACCTGCAGTTCAGCCAACTGTGCTGATATGTGAGCCTCAGTGGTTGGCCACGTAGGTGGGAGCACGATTGGTGCAGTGTGAGTAGGTGGCGACAGGGATGTCCAGAGTTGGATAAGATCATAAATACAAGGATCAGGTCGCCCCGTAGACGTCGGTAGTTAAGCGAGTAGAGGCACAGGCAGTGAAACCGTTGTGGATAATCTAGGTGCTTGAGACCTCGGACCAGTTTTGTTGCTCGACGTTGTGGGGCTTGGAGTATATGTTGCTCCTTCAGCAGCTAGAGACTCCAAGTCTCCAAGTCTCTCTCCAAGTGGGGTCGAAGAAAAACGTTGAGGAGGAGGCGGAAAGGCCCGTTTCAGCAATCCAACTATGCGGTTAGCAACAGCAGCAGCTTTCCGGCAGGAAGCGGATACGGAATGACTGCTCTGGGTAATGATGTCTAAGTCTCTTTCGGCTGAAGAGATCTGGAAGATAGACGCTCCCAGGTAATATATAGGCGAAAAAGCGGAAGGGTGGGTCGAAAGGGCGCGACATTTCAAAGTGTTAAATGGACCACTGATGTAGACGGTGGAGATCCTTCTGCAGTGCGTGGGCATCCTCCGGAAGGTTAATTGTGCGCCACAGCTTCGCGTCATCCGCATATAGCAGCAGCGAAGACTCCACTTGCGGTGTGACGTCATCAATGAAGGCTAGGAAGAGGTCCGGTCCGAGAACAGACCCGTGTGGAACTCCGCTTGTGGCAAGGATGCGGTGAGACAAGGCTCCGTCAACGCGTACTTGGACGGTACTGTTTTGGAGGTAGTTCCGGATCCAGTCCAGCAAGGCCCATGAAACGCCGTCAGTCAACAGTTCCTGTAGTAGAATGCTATGGTCCACCTTGTCGAAGGCTTTGGCGAAATCCAGGAATATTAGCTGCGTTTCTAGGCTAGCGTCGGCAGCAGTTGTCCAGCTATCCCTGGCAAGTAGCAGGTTACTCAGGCAAGACCGTTGCCGCCGGAAACCGTGCTGGCAATCGGAGAGCAGTTTCTGGGCCTCCATGTAGTCCATTAAAGCGTCTGCGACGATCAATTCCATCACTTTGGAGATCGTAGAGAGGAGAGTTTTCGGTCGGTAATTGGCCGGATCTTTGAGAGTACCGCCTTTGTAGATTGATGTAATAGTCCCACATTTCCAATCATTGGGAACCTTGCCTTGCAAGAGGAAGTGCGTGAACAGCTCCGTTAGGGATAAAGCTAGAGCTGCAGCGCACGCTTGCAAGAGCCTTGGGTGGAAACCATCAACCCCAGGAGAGGCCGTTAGCCGCAGGGATTTGAGTTTCGCCAGGACCTTCTCCGGAGTGAAATGAACAGTCGTCAGGGAAGTTGGGGGTGAGACCAAAGAAGGTACTATCGTTGTATGCATTGATGGAAAGGAGAATGTGCATGCGTACTGCTGGCACATGACTTCTGCTGCTTCGTTCGCTGACTTCCTGAGCCCTGTGAGGGTCGTCAGTGCGGTGACACCGTGCTTGACTTGTCGAAGACTGTTGACGTGACTATACAAGGCTTTGAGATTGGATGAAAATTTATGCATAAGCTGACGCTGATGCTCACTATTATCTTCTCGTACACGATGGACGCATTGGTTACGGATGGATCGGTCCTATTCCCACTGAGTAGCCGTTGGATGGGAGCGATAGTTTCTCCATGCCATGTTCCTGGAGGCAATCCACTTCCGTGTACGACGTTGGTTGAGGGCTGGACGTTTCTTCCCTATGGAAACTTGTTTTCAGGTCGTTGTATTGGAGCAGAGTTCACGTAGGGTAAGGCGACATGCTGCAGGCACTCGATTGGGGCTCGGGTGACCAGATGTTAGTGGAAATGGGAAGGTTCAACTTTCTGTAATCAGTCCAGCGTTTGGTATAAGTTGGCTTGCTGACGGGTTTTTCGGCGAAGCATATAAAATCGAAACGGAGGAAGCAGTGGTCGTTAAGCCACAAAGGGACATCATACTCAACGTGCTCAACCATCAGTTCTTCGTAAGTGAGGGGATCTAGCAGATGATTGTTTGGATCGGAATCTGGTAGGCTGATACGTGTGGTTGTACAACAGGGCCGCGTGAAGTAGATCAATGAGGCCTGATGCAAAAGAGTCAGTAGACGGAACAGAGTGAAATAGACGAGGCAGGTTGAAATCTCCCATGATAAGAAAGTGCGTACGCTTGTGGCATAACATAACGTGGACGTCGTGCAGTAGTCCTGCGTCCTTCTCGGGGGAGTTATTTGGGGGAGGGCGGTAAGTGATACCAAGACAGCTGGACTGTTTGGTGGTTAGTACGACCTCGCACCACATCGTGTCTGGAGACTAGAGGGCAGTGTTCGTTAACATGCTGCAACTGAGGGAGATGTCATAGTACAGTGCTACACCGCCATCTGGGATTGCGCGGTCATAGCGGAGAACTAACGTGTGAGGAATTTGCATATCACCTTCGCTTATGTCGTCGGAGAGCCACGTTTCCGTTATGGCTATTAGGTCCGCTGGCGTTGACAGAAGTCGGGATTGGAGCTCCGGAAGTTTGAACATGTGGCCCTGTGCGTTCGTGTAGATACGAGCGAGGCCCGTTTAATTGATGAGCGCGGGAGCAACTAGGGTGCTGGCGGCCAACAGATGACCGGCAGCGCACCGTTTTTTGGTTTAGAGATGTGTCGAGCACGAGGATAGGGAGAACAGTAAAAGCGTCAAGAGTCAGAGTGTACTGATCCTAGCTACGAGGAATAGCGAACAGGCAAATAACAGCAGCATATCAGCGCAACTTACTGAGTTATAACAAGTGAGATGTGAATTCATTAAAACAAGTGGATACTCGGCAGGTACAAAGTACAAATCCGATTTCACTGAATATCGAAAGCGTAAATGTTTCACCTTCACTACACCTAATTACAATGTTGATTTTTTCCAACAAGCGCCTATTTACAAACCAGTTAACACAACTATTAATGTGCTGCAGTCATGCCACACGAAAAGTTGGATAACGAACCACTGAAACGCAAGCGGCATGAGAAAGAATGAAAGTCCTGCAATTTGATAACTTTTCATCCGCTGAAATGCTAGAGCCAAATTTATCATTTTGAACTCGTGCAAATGCATTAGGTGCTGAATGTAAATAACGCGTAACGAATCTCAGCAGCATACGTGTGTTGTAGGAGATATAGTACGTGCAAATTGGGTACAGTGTCTGTCTTGAATTGCAAATCACCCTTTTGTCTGGGGACCAGGTCAGTTACTGTGTCAAGGTGCATAATCAAAGCAAAGCTATCTGTGGCTGGTGATACAATTGAAACTAGACTATGGTCCGTTGCGTGCATTACAGTGATGCAGTGCACATAGAATCCTCCCATCCACTGTTTCGTACTGAAACCGCACGGAGTAATTAGTTAACTCCCAGAATCAGATATTGACGCGCTACCAAAGTCCATTGCACCCATAAAGTTTACAACACTGGTGTACGGTAATGTTAGACTTAGTTAAAACCAAATAGAGCACGACATGAATTTCTAACCTTCGCCTTCATGCAGGGAAGACCTAGCTACTTTGGTGCTGTAGTATTCAGCAAGTTTTGTCTGTGTTTGTAATACTTGATAGTGCTTAACGCACTTGCTTATTGCTTTGTCGTTTTTGATAAGATTATCCCCTATTGATCCTAGTCTCATACACAATTATAGACGACAAAATAACATTGCTGTGGTAGGGGATTATCTATAGTAGGGGTCAGCGAACTTGTGTCACAGCGAGCCGGAGATATGATAAAATGACTGACTTGGAACGCATAATCATTCGGCAAATTACTTACAAGACAGAACGAATATTCTGGGGAAAACAATACGGGAAAGAACGGGACAACTGGTTTTTCTTAGTAGCCATGATGAGAGATAAAATAAATTGGATCTGTAAAGGAAAAAGACACGGAAATACAAACATTGTTAAAATGTCATTGAAACAACAGAATAGCAGTGGTCAACTTGTCAATCGTGAAACTGCTGCACACCAAAGGAATCCGTAAGGCTGTTACGTATTTCCGTAATAGATTACATCGCTTAAGAATGTTAGCAATGAAATATATATATATATATATATATATATATATATATATATATATATATATATAACAATAGCGTCTTAGTACGCGGAGTGCATCAAGGGAGCTGAGCAATCGAAAATTGCGGCACAGAGATGTGAGGTGATCGGAAGTCCGTTGTGGCGCAAGAGTGAATGCGTTTCATGTGTGACCCCACATGTCGGTACTCCAACGCTGTGAGGTCACAGCTAGGGAAATAGCACGGCGTCACAAGTAGAAAACGAGCAGGTCCACGCTAGTGTTCAAACATGGTAAGGTCACCAAAAACACGACATGCATTGTTAAATGTAAATTTTATCACAACGTCTCGGGTCCCATACTCTTAATCATAAAGATTCGAGTACAGTCGGCGGGCCGTATGAATTGACGTCGCGGGCCGGATCCGGCTCGCGAGGCTTAGTTTCGTGACCCCTGAGTTAAAAGGAAAAACCTTCACTCGTATCCCACTATTTCACATCACATAACAGCTTTATAAGTGACATTTCCTTTTGGTAACTGTGAGAAAAATCTTAGACAGGCCAGCCATTTTGTGTTGCCTTATCCATGACGGTGCTGGGGACCAGGTGGTCGGAGCAGAGATACAAAAGTTCTAAATGCAAAGCTGGTTTGAGACAACGGTAGGTGAAAATTTGCTTGTTTTGAATGGTGACAGTTCCATGGATAGCCGTGTTAATTTACTTGAACTTTCAGTTAAATCCACATTTATTACTGTTCCCAGTTTCTTAATCTCTCTGATACTTTCAAAATAATAATCACTTCAAAAATCCCATATGGGAACCTTTGTACAAAACACGTAAAATAAACTATATTATACGATTACGTTGGATAAGTTGATCTCACTACTCAATAGGCCAGTGCCTCGCACTGTCGAGGAATGAAACGCTTATTTACTTATTTATTTAAATACCAGTAGTCACATTTACTCCGAGCTTGATTGATTAACGTTGATACGCAATGGAACAATGGTATAATAGGGGCAAAAAAGCGGATGCTTAGCACGTCTCATAGGATGGCCAATAAGAGGACCACAAGGTGGTGAATAGAAAACAAAGGTATAAAATGAAAATGGTTTCTGTGTACTCACCACAGTGTTAACACAGAGACACACAGAAAGAGCCAACCACATTTGGGTAGGTTAATTCTGGTTGTGCAAATTTCGTCGCATTATATCGTCTGTCGAGACACACGGACTATATTTCGTAGTGTAGGTGGGTTAGGGCAACATCAAAGCGTTTTGTAAAAACAGGTAAAGTAGGGGCGGAAACAACGTAATTTGGAAGGGTGTTCCAAGGCTGACACACACAAAGAGAGTAAAAGTTCCGTCGACATTCTAGCCGACTGAATTGCTTGGTTAGCTTGAACTGGTAGCCCCCACAAATTCGTGTTGTGGCTCAGTTGTAGTAGGTGACGGCAGACATAGTTGGAGTTCCTTAGAAGCTGGTAGGCCATAATAAGGTCGCCACGTAGGCGCCGGTACCGGTCACTGCATAAATTTAGGGTCCTCAGTCTAAGCTGATACGAAAGGTTGAACAACCCTTTGATGTGCTTGGTGTATCGTCGCTGTAGAGTCCCTAGCGTTGAGAGGTCTTCCTTGTACCTGGGCTGCCAGAGCTGGATTGCGTATTTTAATTGAGGCCGCACGTAGGTGTTATGCAACTGCGAACAAACAGAGGGAGCAAATCGCCCAAATGCCGTCCGCGGCATGCCAACGTGTTGGTTCCTGGTCTTTGACGCTTCCTCAGATTGTTCTGAGCAGCTCTGATCAGCCTGGACCAGTACTTCAAGGTTGTGCTCCTTGGTGACTGGTTGCAGGACATCATCTCCAAGCTCGTATATGATGTTCGATTGTTGTCGCATGTTAACCACCTTACACTTTCCCGAATTGAACTGGAACAGATTGCCGAGTGACCACCCATACGCTCAGTTTAGGTCTCGCTGAAGTGCATGTTGATCTGCTGGGTCGGTGCTCGTCCGCCACAACTTCACATCGTCAGCGAACGGCAAGATACCTGAAGTAATCAAACTCGTAAGCTCGTTAGTGAACACGAGCAGCAGACGCGGCCCAGAAACTGAAAATTGTGGAACTTCACATTCGATATAAATCGGATCGGACAGCGCACTTCGAACTCTGACCTACACCTGCTGATCCTGCAGGAAATTCTAAATCCATCTAAGGATAGAATCACTAACCCCATAGCTTTAGAGCATGTGAAGCAAGATGCGGTGTTCCAGTCGATTGAAGGCTTTGGAGATCTCAAATTTAATGACGTCTGTCCCACCGCATGTACCGGCCGCTTCCGTCCAACTACTGGATGCAATCAGTAGGTTGGTAGTGCATGAACGGTACTGGCGGAAACTGTGTTACTCGAGTGTTATGATGTTGTGGCATTCAAGATGGTCTACTAAATCCTCAGCGATGATAGCCTCTATCACCTTTTGAGAGCCCAGAAAAGAGGACGACTGGGCGATAGTTGGCAGGTTCCGAGCGATTACCGCTTTTGAAAATTGGTGTGATTGAGACAGCTTTCCACATGGTGGACACAATTTGTTTATCCAAGCACCTTTGGAAGAAATGTGATAATGACCCGGCCAGCTTTGTTGCTGGTACGTTCAGCGCCCTCGGGTGAATATAGTCGATTCTTGGAGAGCTGTATGTGCATAGTGAGAGCAGTTTCTTCAACACAGCTGTGACAGTAAATTCGATGTTAGTAAGTGTTGAAGTTGGGGATAGGGATGTGGGTATGTAACACTGACGGACATCTCTACGGTAGGTTGGGGCATACTGAGTTCCTAGAGCGTTGGCTGTCTCTTCAGCTTTATGTGCCACTCCGACTGGCGTTTTAAGTGGGGGGATACCAAGCTTCACCTTCCAGGTGGTGTTAATATGCTTGCATAAGAGCTTTTTTGGTGCTTCTGTAGGCGAAGGCCTTTTGTGGGTTGTCACATTGACAGGCAAATCCGAAACCGGATGCCGACAAACATAGGAGCTTTTAGTTGTTGGTAAATTGACGGGCCAAATGTTGTTGCTAAGTCAATTTGTACTCACGGACAAGCATGATACGATTGTAGCTTTGGGTCAGGTAATCGCTCCAGGTTCCATGACGGTGATGTACTCTGTAATTGTGACCATCAGCATTCCTTTGTGACTTGCGCTTGCGGCAGTGGCGTAGCAACTACTTTTGCCACCCTGAGCGGGAAGGACATTTTCGCCCCGCTTTATCGCAGTATAAGCGCATGAAGGCCACACAATCGGCTCAGGGTAAAGCACACATTATTTTTCGACAAAATAGATCCTCATTTGAGACATGGAGACATGGTGCAAATGACCACAATGGGACGACCTAAAGGATTGCTGGGAAGAACGTCTTTACAGGTGTGATATGCAGCATAGACGTGTTATTGATCATGCGGAGGGACGTTAAACTCTTTAACCCTCAGGTTATCCGGATATCCTGCCCAAGATATTTGGTATGAAAATATTGACAGCACTAAAAACGTTGCCCCTTATCGCCTTCCGCCCGGAGCGGATCATCCCTTCCGCCCCCCCCCTATGCTACGCCTCCGGCTTGCGGGTTTTACATTTGTTGAAAGACGAAGAATTAGTGGGGCGGACCCTTTTCGTTTTTGTAGCAATTGCGATTAGATGGCTGAAGCGTCCAACGAGCTGAATCCAGGCGCTGTCAGGTGAGTAACCTATTAAAAATTCCCAGTCACTCGCCTTAACTAGGTAGTTAAGGATGTTGTAATGTGTGATAGTACATGTTAGTTTTGTGTGTTCCTCCTGATATTCAGCGTCACACACATAGTTATAAAGTATGGTGACATGATTGCTTAACCCTAGTAAGGTGTCTATAAATGGCCTGTCGATCATGAGTTGCTCATTCATAAGTACGTGGTCAAGTACCGATGGTCTATTATCAGCTATGTACCTGGTAGGTGAGGTGAAGTGGTTATAGCGCGGGATGCTTGCGATAAGGTCTTGCACTTCGACCTCGTATGTTTCGCTGGGAGATGCCGCATTTACCAATTCGTGCACGTTTAAATCGTCGGAGAGAAAAACGTGTCTGTAAGTTGGGAGTAAACATTTCGTCAGTGCCGATATTAGGTAGGCATCCGTCTCTGGAGTGTAGGATGGGGTTGATAGATCACTACCATGAAACAGTTGTCGTCGTGTCTGAAACGCAAACGGCACCATAGCGAATCGGTGACTCGCGTCTCCGGATCATCCAGTGGTTTGTATTGTAAGTCGTTACGATAGTATAGGATAACACCACTAACCTGACTGGGACGATCGTGTCGGAACAAGGCCATTCCCTGAATCGCCATCTGGGCATCCGTAATTCTTGATTGCAACCAAGTATATGCCATGAAGATGAGATCCCAAGCTTTTGTTGCCTGGCGCCACCGAAGCTCGGCGATTTTGCTGAGGAGGCTTAGGGCGTTAGCGTATATACAGGAAAGTGTTACAGTACTCAGAAACCATCCGTGATACTTGCGGCCAATATGAGAGGTTGTGTCGATCTTTGTATGGTCGGCCGCTAGCCATTGTTACGGTATTATAGGCAAGTCGCTTGTAGTTGGGTTCAGTGAGCATCGTAATTAGTCCCTTTGACGAACCAGTTTGAAAAATTCATGGGGCGTGGCTGCGAGGTTTCATAGGAAAATCCTCACTACCCTCAGGCCTGTTTCCAGTGTAAAGTTTGGATAAAAGTACCACCTCGTTAGCCTGCTGTGGTAGTGCCTTAAGTCGGACGGCAGTTTTGCTCGCCTCTTTGAACCAGTGCCCAGTTGACAGTCTAGTCCGAAATGAATACCAGCGTTAAAGTAGCGTAAGTGTCATCTGCCTAGTTTGTAACACAAACTTTATTATGCTTTGGCCGCACGATTTCTAGCTTTCTGATCTTGGCAGCCTAGAGAGAGAAGTAACAACAACGTCATTTAAAAGCAGGGTCGCATGACTATAGCGTCACTGCTCCGGATCGTGTGATTTTGCTTCGCATTCATTGTGCTCGTGAGACTGTGAGCGCCGTGGACAAAACGGTTCTGGCTGTGGTATTTAGGCAGAACTCTGCTAAGCTCTGTCTCGCTCGCATGTGCTCACCGTATGAAACGTCTGAAAGGAAACAAACCAGAGCGATGTCTTTCTGGAAACGAGCAGTCGAAAGCAACGTTGCTTCCGCCTCATCGACTGTGTTTACTATGACAGAAGGAAGCCTGGCTCCGCCGTAATATTTGAAATTCGAGTTTTGGGGGATCCTCGTCAAGTTAGAGAGTTTAGTCAGAATACTGAGGGCGATACATATGGCATTCTATTGGTTCAGATCATCCATCTGTTTCCCCTTTAAATAATTCGATTTTGGCTCAAGAAATTTAGTGAATGATATAGCTAGGGCATCCAATTTTTCCTGAGTGTCTTTCCTAAGCGCATGGACCACAGTTGGGAGACCCAGCGGATTACTGTGCATGCGTGCGGCATTGCCTTTTTATTGGTTATGTAAGTGATAATAGAAACGGCGAGGTCCGATTTTGAGTGCGTTCTGATGCAACGACGACCCAGCTGCCACTGGTAGTTGCATGTTTCCTGGGTTTCGGCGACATCTGGTGGGAAAAACTGGATTTATGGAAAATTGCTGTAAATGGGCTGGGAGTGAGGTGCTCCGAAACGCATATGCGATTTGGATTATTGGCAGTGTTTGCAGAAACAACTTTATTAGTGTAGCATTCGGCATTATTGAGTTGGCTTGCAGTGGAGTTCGACGTAGAGGCTTGTGTTAGACATTCTGCTATGCTTGTTCCTATCAAAGCTATTTTGGTGCCCAGCACCTTCTCAACTACGTTTGTAAACCTTTCATATTTATGGAACAGTCCAATTGCGCTTTTAACTATTGGGACAGTAGTACACACCGCACAGAAACAAAACGATTGAGACCTGCTACCGATCAGCCTGTACTCGCTAGATATGATTTCCCCGCATTTCGCGTGAAAATAGGTTAAGCAATTTCCACAGAAAACCCCTTTTTTAAGCAGCTTATTGCACATTCCACAGGCGCCTTTTGGCACCGCCGCTCTGGTATTGACACTCATCATGGCACGTAAACGTGTGATGTTTAGTCCCACCCACGACCCTGGACTGATTGAGCTGTCAGGGTCAGTCCACTGAGACAGCGGCTGTCTCAATGTCTCCATCTCTCTTGCGGTCGCACGCAGATAGAGGGATTCAACAGTGCGCACACATGTACATGAAGGCGCAGCTGGTACTGATGGGGTCGCGTTACACGACGATGCAGGCGGGGAGCCTGCCAACTACCCAAAGTGTCTCAAACGCCATGTTTAGTAGGTGAGTAACGCAAAATATCTCGCGGTTAGTGATGAATAATAATGCAGTAAATACCGGTAAAATGTCGTGCAATCGTGCCACACAGGGTTTTTGATGGCAAACCACAACTGAATAATCTTTAATATGCTGAAAATGAAGTATCCGGAACAACCACTACCACTGCGTACTACACAGTTAACAAGGGCCGTAAGTAAGCGTATATATATATATATATATATATATATATATATATATATATATATATATATAAAACATATATGCCAGATTTGGGATGGTGTATGGTCCATATTGAAAGTTGGTATAGCCTTTCCAAATGTTGATTATTGACCTCTTCAGCCCGGGTAAAAGAACTACCGGTAGGCGACTCCAAGTGTCTTTCCCCAAGATATGCACTGTAATCTCTAACACAGAAAACGCATTATTTTAATGCAGCAAGGCAGTAGTTTTTGACCTCAAGCCTTTTTTTGTGGCTAAGAAAACGTTAAAAGACGGTTTCACCGGTTCATAGTTAATAAACTGAGAAATCCCTAAAGGCTACATTTACCAAGGCAATAAATTTACCGAGTACAATATACTGAATATATTTGGTACAGTCTAAATAAAACATCCTCGCTAAGAGTTAGTAAAGTGCTAAAAATATCGATAGCCCAAAGTAGAATATCCGCAGTCGAACCTGACAGAAGGATGCACGTGCGATTCGTCCTGTAACCAATACCTTTTGAATGATCTGTGGTTGTTTTACATTGACTTTTACACATTTAGATAGGTGGCTCATATTGTTAGACAAATCAACAAGGCCATCCAATCCAAAATGCAACTGATGAAAGCCGTACGTCTGCAAAAGTATTTTTCCTGTTCTTCATCAGTGTCCCAACTAATGTCGCTTCACAAGGCGTGTTCTGATAATGTTGCGTTGGTACACCTAGTGCATCGCACATAACATCACGGAGAGTTCAGGGAAAAACAGGATGCGTTGAGCAACCCAAGATAAGGCAAGCGATGTTTTTTTAGGGGAAAATGAGCGTTTGGATATGGATGCAGCTGCGTCTGTGACATCAATTACTCTCCGCATCCCAAGGTAACAGATTTGAAGGCTCAACCAGCAGAAGTAAAATTTACGCAAAATACGCACCTTCGGAAGCATTCTGTATAATTAAACTGTGCCATGAGTCCGTCTTGGATTGCGAAATAGTCTACTTGTTGTGTATTCATAAACGTTTATGTCGCAGGTATATGGTCAGTTCGAAAGAAAGTTTGTTGTTTCCAGCGGCAAGTGCGCAGATGCTGAACGCTGCCTAAACCAATTTTATTGAAGACTGGGCAGCAGAAAACCACAGCTATTTCAAGGGGCACACTTTAAATACTCCTTTGTTTTGTCTCAACTAAAAACAGTTAGTTTTAGGAAATAAAATCAAGTGATGACCACAGCGAAGCAATTATCTGGAGCACACCCTAATTTAGAGTAGTCGTGAGGGAAGCATTAATAATAATTGGCTAACTTTATCAGACAACAGCAGCAGTTGCGGAATAAGGCAAATCGAATTCGCCTATAAAAACCA
This sequence comes from Dicrocoelium dendriticum, assembly GCA_944474145.2. Taxonomy (NCBI): domain Eukaryota; kingdom Metazoa; phylum Platyhelminthes; class Trematoda; order Plagiorchiida; family Dicrocoeliidae; genus Dicrocoelium; species Dicrocoelium dendriticum. The sequence continues at coordinate 125,168,869 of OX104063.1, read as the reverse complement.
AATTTGATGTAATCATGAGTAGGAGATTTTCATAAAATAATTGAGCTAATTCGCAGCCAGCTTCCAAATTAGATAGTCGGGAAAGCGCTAGACTGCAGTTTCAGCCTATTGGGCATCATCCGTTGTGCGCATCCATCGGATTCATCAGGATTCGAACCCATGACCACCAGCAGAGTGAACCGCCAGTCAGCAACTTATGCCACTTATCCACGGTAGTCAGCTTGGGACCGTCATGATGTACATGCTAACTGCGATATACCGCGTCTTATCCTCCACTGCCATGCATGTTACGAACGTTGCAGAGGACATGGTTGGCTCCGAATGACACGACGTCCACTAACAGTAGCTATGTACGACATAGCATTTAGACTGTTAGGGCTACTGTTAGTGGACGTCGTGTCATTCAGAGCCAACCATGTACTCTGCAACGTTCGTAACTTGCATGGCAGTGGGGGATAAGACGCGGTATATCGCAGTTAGCTTGTACATCATGACGGTCCGAAGCTGACTTCCGTGGATAAGTGGCATAAGTTGCTGACTGGCGGTTCACTCTGCTGGTGGTCATGGGCTCGAATCCTGATGTGTCCCAGGAATGCGCACTGCTGATGATGCCCAACGGTCTGCAACTGCAGTCTAGTATTTTCCAAGACATGTGGATGACTACCGGATATGCAAGCGAGATGCAAAGAAGCTCATTTAATTATATCAAAACCCCCTACTCATGAGTACATCAAAAGATATCCGCCCTTACAGTTTCTTAATGCTATGTCGTACGTAGCTACTGTTAGTGGACGTCGTGTCATTCGGAGCCAACCATGTCCTCTGCAGCGTTCGTAACATGCATGGCAGTTTAGGATAAGACGCGGTATATCGCAGTTAGCTTGTACATCATGACGGTCCGAAGCTGACTTCCGTGGATAAGTGGCATAAGCTGATGACTGGCTGTTCAATCCACTGGTGGTCATGAGTACGAATCCTGATGTATCCGAGGGGTGCGCACTACGGATGATGCCCAACAGGCTGAACCTGCACTCTAATACTTTTCAAGGCATGTGGACGACTACCCGATCTGGAATCTAGCTGCAAAGATCCCCAAGTGAATCCAAATTTTCCACAGAGGAGTAGACACGTGGTGCAGAATTTCTAGTTCTGAAATGGGTTTTTGATCACATACCTTGTGCTTAGTGGGAATTAGGATAGCACAACTTCGCAGAACCGCAGGCGGTCCGCTTTAAATAACTCGTAGGTGGTTAATCCTGTTTTAATTGTGACTAGGTTTGCCACAATTCTGGCAACGAGCAATAGCAGTTGAATTTCTGCAGCTGATTTCCTTCGTCCGGAAAATATTTTCTTGATCCATAATGTGCAAACGCTGACGACAACAATGCCCATGGGGTTAACACAATCCGCTGCGGCAGTCTGGCGACAGAATCAAACCATGGACTTTTCTATACATGTCGGCTTAATACCAATGCATCTTGGTATACTCCCGGTCTACAGGATCGGTATTTTTCACTAATTGTACACTACCTAAATTTCAAGTAGTCATATTGGGACCGTAAATTGCCGGAGTCATTTCACATAAGGAAAAGTGATGATACCTACTGCGTTTTGGAGCGAAGACTAGGGGCAAGTTCGGGCATAAACTGGATATCCGCTCTCGTCATTTTTAATATTTTATGGGTAGGGTTTTGCGCTTGAAAATCCAGCGCTAAGCTCATAGTTTGTCTATAGTGGGCGGTATTGATTTCTCTAGAGACAAGCTAGGTAAAATTAGCAAAGAATTAATGAAATCGAACGAGCAGGTCAGGAAACTCTTTACAGATTTACTTTTGGTCTATAATGTGATTAACAACTGCAATGAGACCGCAACTCCAGTTACGGATACTCAACATGTCGAGCGATTAGCCTGGAATGATGCTCGTTTCCAATGAACACAAATCTTGCTAGAACCGTGGTTATCCACAAAACGTAGCTAAGAGCACTAGGTGCAAAGTCCACCAAATTTGCACTCTTAGGCAAAATCAATAGTAGAGGAAACACCGACTCACAAATGGAATTGGTATCCAAATTGTAACAAACTTTTATCCGTAGTCAGGTTAGATCAACAGCAATTTATGGTTTCGCACTGATTTCCGCTATCATTTCTACGTGTAACCTTTCTCTTGAATTATAGGGAACAACCTGGTACTCCTCAGTTGAGATGTCGTAACCAAAGACTTCACTCAGCGCTGTAGATGAATTGCTAGACTGAATGTTGTAGCGCACCTATGTTGCTAAACCAACTTACACATAAACTAGGTCTTTTTCAGCTGGATAAATTTCATTCCGCTTTATTTGGTTTGTTCTGCCTCCCTGAATAATGTTCTATTAACTGGCCACGTTGCTTACACTAATTGCGCTTATCTTCGGTAATTTTGTTGCGTTTGTAGCATTTTAAGTAACTTGTGGACATTTCTTACTTATCACGGATTTGTTGCTGACCAACTTACTTCATATAGTAATTTAGCGAAGAGTTATGCCACCGTATCTGTATGCATTATTGGATTTATTTTATTTCAGCTTGTCGTTTAAATTGAGTGGCTGTTGTTTGATATCCCTGGTATGGTTGCGCTTGATGTGTATGTTGACAAGGTGCTTACCTGTCTATTACCCACTACCTCGTCCATACTGGCTCCAGGAGACAGTTGGTCGTTGCTGGAGGGGACGGGGTGCACGGTTCTTGTGGCCGTGCTAGGCTCAAAGAGTGGTTCCATGCACTCAGTGTGGAGCGGACTACGGTCCAGCCACCGCCTTGTGTGCGGTTGATTCCCCAAATACAGCGTGCTTGTGTTTGCATGTGAAGGAGTGTGGGCCGGCTCCGTTGATGAAACGTGGTTCCCATCCGCATGCCTCCCGGTCTTATTCCTTCTGGTTTACACTGGATATGGGGTATGTGGTTGGAGCTGTGGGTGGTGCAGCGCAAGCCATCCATGGTCCCTCTGTAGGCGCAGGCGTCCTGTGGCTTGCCACAGTGACAAGCAAATCCGAAACCGGATGCCGCCAACCATGTTGCAGTATTGCTGCGAAGCCAATTGTGTGACTGGCGTATAACACTGTATTAGCCAGGATAAATGCAACCAAGGAACTCGGATGCAGAAAGCGGATACTTGTGTAAAATGATTTAGCAGTAGGTGGTTATTAGGCGTTATTACTCGCCACAATTCTGGGCGATGTGTTATGCTATGCTCAACATACCAGACTGCTCGTGTGTCTTGTGATCAGCCGTGACTAACCATTAACTTCGTCGGAATATGTTTCAGTAGTTGCTGTGCTTTCAGTGTATTTCACACTAAACCATGGACATTTACGGCCTTCGGAGCTGGTGTTGTCGCGACGGGATACATAGTTACTTTGGAGGTAACCATAGATGTTTAAAAATTATTTGCTAATTGCAAATTGGGGAATGTGGTAAATATTTAGTTATGACATTCTTCGAGCTACTAGAGTTGCTGACCGAATCCAAATCCAGGATTGTGCTGCGAAAACCGAACAGTAAGTAACTGGCCATGACAGGATCAGAAGGAAATTCATTTACTAAGCGGACAATGTACTTATATACTCTGCTCGTCCCTCCGATTTGTGAGATAGAACGTATGAATAAGGAAAGGCATGAGTACCAAATGAATTAGGAGCGATGAAAACTTGGATGAAGCTATGGAATATGTGGAACAGGCTACCACGTGCCAGACCAATGTCAGTGTCCGTGCTGGGGTCATGATCTGAGTGGAACACAGATACCAGTAATTCAGTTAGCCTCCTGTGATTTCATGCAGTAAACCTTGTTACAAATAATATCTAACTTATTTCTTCACTCTAACTTAGTAGGCGAATACAGTGATAACTCGTCAGTTAGATATGTTTCATCTGTATTGTGTGATTGACACTGATACGTTTGACAAATTGATGCCGACTGGCTCCACTACTCCTCAGCTATACGGGCTACCGAAAGTACGTAAGAGCGGGGTGCCACTTAGACCGAATCTATCGATTGTAGACGCGCCTCAACATAAACTGGCTCCTGAGTGGTGAAATTGCATTCTCCGCTGCGAGAGTGGGCCAATCCATACAGCCTCAAAGATTCTTTCGAGCTTATCGAAGACCTCAACGTATTTAATCTATCCGATAAGGTCATGTGCTCATTAAATGTGGAATCGCTGTTTATCAATGTTCCCCTGCACCAAACTGTTGATTGCGTTTGTGAACTAGCAGAAAGTTCACGGTGTCCCTTACCAATGCCAGTTGAGCTACCAAGAGACTCGTTGTTGTGTAGGGAGAATGTCAACTTTCACTTCAGAAACACACCGTACTGTCAGATTGATGGAGTAGCGACGGGCAGTCCATTGGGGGCGGTACTTGCTGATTTCTTTATGTTAATGGTAGAGCGAGGTATGTCTGGATAAATATCTCGACTACCATACTACAAACGCTAGGTGGATGATATTTTGGCAATTTGTTCATCGGAGCATCAGATGAAGCAGTTGGTAAAGCAACTAAATTCTGCGCATTATAACTTGCGGGTCTCCTGTGAGGTAGAGAAGCAAAGTTGCCTTCCTTACTTCGATATCCTCATCAGTTGCAGAGAAAAAGGGCAGATTAAGAGGTCTGTCTACAGGAAATCAAGATGGTCAGGACAGTATCTGCATTTCACTAGCTTCACACCAATGCGATACAAGCGGACGCTCGTGAGAACCCTGATTAGTCGTGCCAGACGAATCTGCTCTGCTGATTGCCTGGCTGACGAACTGCAGTTGATTACCAACACGCTCATTAAAACGGCTACCCCGGAAGGTTCTTCGAGGAACATAGTCAAGTGCGACCAAGGGACCTAGTGTACACGATACCGAAGAAGCCTGTAATCATTGAACTTCCATCCAAAGGTGACGTGTTCTCGTTGAGGATCACATGACGTATGATCTGTGCCATGCAGACAACTTACTATGCCGCCAAGGTTGTTGTCGCTAACGAAACCCAAAAACTGCCACTTCCTTCTGTAAAGGAGGCTCAGTCTATCAGGGCCAAATCGCATTGCATTTGCCAATTCATTTGTGACTGCGGCGCCAGTTACGTAGACAGGACCGATAGAACATTGAATTCCCGAATGAAGGAGCGTGTACCTAAGTGGGTTCAACGTTCGACCATGAAAGAAACTGGCCAGTGTCAAGCTGGTTGTCTGCATAAGCCACCAGCCTCTTCGATTGGCGGACACCTATTGACCACAGGTCAGCGAGTCGAGGTCATTTCGGCGTTCACAATCCTATTACAGCATACAAATTCTTGCCTTCTCCGTTCCGCAGAGGCGATTGAAAGTAACAGGATTAAGTCGCTGCTTTGTGTTCAGTAACAATTATCGGTCAGTATTAGACTGCCTGGGATAGGGGTGATAACCTTTTCTCGCTTATCGCGTGTTGGTCTATTTGTTTGTTTGCATGTATGTTTGGTCGTGTGCCCCAAGCTGAGGCCGATGTATTCTTGATGCAACTTTACCGCAGTTGGGCTAAACCAACTTTCACTTAAGCTAGGTCTTTCCAAGCTGGATAAATCTCATTCCACTTTATTTGGTTTGTTCTGCCTACCTGATTAATCTCCCATTAACTGGCCACATTGCCTACGCTAATTTCACTTATTTGCTGAAAGTTGTTTGCATTTGTAGCCAAGTTAACAAAGTTGTGGACGTTTTACTTATCGCTTAATCCTTGCTAACCAAGTTACTTCATTTGCTAATTTCTCGAAGAGTTTTGCCAACGTATCTGTTTGCATCATTGAATTTATTTTATTTCATCTTGTCATTTTAAGTGTTTGGTTATTGCTTGATGTCCACGGTGTGGCTGCGCTTGATGTGTATGTTGACAAGGTGATTACCTGTCTATTACCCACTACCTCGTCCATACTGGCTCTAGGAGACAGCTGGTCGTTGCTGGAGGGGACTGGGTACACGGTCCATGTGGTCGTGCTAGGCTCGATGAGCGCTTCCATGCACTTGGTATGGAGCGGACTACGGTCCAGCCACCGCCTTGTGTGCGCTTGATTTCCCCAAATACAGCGTGCTTGTGTTTGCCTGTGAAGGAGTGTGGGCCGACTCCGTTGATGAAACGTGGCTCCCATCCACATGCCTCCCGGTCTTATTCCTTCTGGTTTACACTGGATATGGGGTGGTGGTTGGTGCTGTGAGTGGTGCAGCGCAAGCCACCCATGATCCCTCTGTCGGTACAGGCGTTCTGTGGCTGGCCAAAGTGACAGGCAAATCCGAAACCGGATGCTGCCAACCGTGTTTACTCGCACCCTTCACTGAATAAACACTATTGCTAGTTATTGTTAAAGGCGCTGATGAGACAATACGATATGCGTGTATTTGCCCGATTTTGACTTTTTACTGCGATTATCAAATTACTAAAGGGAACCAACTGTTTCAAATATGTACTTATTCTCAAACAAGCGAGACACGCCATTTGAGCATGAGTATAATATTTTGCATTGTGGTACATAACGGAAAAATGAGCAGGTCCATTAGCAGTAGTTATACAGATATTGTCAGTCATGTGGTCTCATTTGACCCAAAGGATAAATGTAGTTTAGCTTCGAGCGTTTCCAGGCACGCCTCGGCAAGTCTAATCAGAATTGCACAGGCGGAACGATTCACAGAGATGAGCTGTTAAGTTGAGTTACAAAGATCATGGGAGTGTAGGAAATAGTGGTGAGGACCTGGTCCGATGTGGATGTGTTCAGCGCGGATCAGGTGAGTGAAGCATGAGGGCCAATCTGTGAAAAGGTTTTAAGTAAAGTGACATGTCACTGTGTAAACATGTAAGTGTAGATGCATGAGAGCGGATCTATGCACAGAGCGTGAGAAATGTGGTATCGGTCAACTCGACAATGCATGGTAGGAGAGAGTGACTTTATTTAGAGGCGAGTCACATCCGCCAAGTCGCGGTACTGTTAAACAGATATTTGTGACTTTCTGTGGGGAGAACGCTTGTCAGGCGAAAACCCACCACATCATGGTACATAGCTGACCGGGTATATAATATTTGCGAGGCTGCTTCCTGATCGATTGTTCACGCGGTTATTCGCAGTCATATTTCACCACGTTACTTCTGTTGGCTTCGTAGTTGGCTTCGTCGGAGTCGAAGGTGACTGAGTAGAGCGCGCGAGGTCGGAGGACTCGGACGACTTGTCTTTGTAAATTCACTTTCCGAATTCTATTGGTGTATCAGGATTGCGAGGTACGGAAGGTTTCAAGAGCCTGTGTTGTATCCGTGGCCAGGTGGGAGTCGCATATTTGTCCTCGGAGGTGTTTCATGTCGATAATAATGACCTGAGGATAAATGTTTGACGGATGGGGGTTGAAGCCGCAGTTATCAGCTTAGCGGATAAAACAAAAATCTGGACTTCGAACTCCGTAACCAAAGATATCTACTTTCATTTCAGGTACATCAGATGAAATTTGGAGAGAACTCATTTTCCAATCATCATAGCCCGTTGAGCCCCAGTACTTTTGTTGTACATCATCGACTACATCAAAATTGTCCGGTTCCACTAATTTAGATGGAGTCTGCAACATAGTGCGCAATATTGAGGCAATGCAATCTTGGAATAATTCAGAATAACAAAACACCAAGATTCCTGTGGCAATTTGAAGTAGCTAGCTGCAGGTCAAGAGCTCGGCATACGCTGGCAAAAGTTTGACAACTTTTGGACAAAACCGATCACACAGGAAACTATAAGCAGAAGTACGATAACAAAAGTAGAGTGAAAACAATGTTGAAATTTAGGAGCACATTGATTACGTCGCGTGATAATGTGTGAAAACTAACTGATTACTATTGTCTTCGTTTCATTAAACTATTCAGCATTTGCCCATTCCAAAATCACGTTGTCTTTCGTTTTGCCATGACAACCTGACAGCTGTTTTCTCTCTTTTTACAGTTGCTCCGCAATGCAAACTGTTATCTCATTTCTCCTGGAGAAAACAACTCGATTACATGCAGATTTTGGTGTTCTGCGAAGCCAATTTTTTGATCGCAGTTGCTTCAAAACTCGATTGCCATGAATTGTTAGATATATCTCAGCGACCTTCAGAGAGTTGTCTATATATTTATATTTTTCAGAAAATCCTACGTACAACCTAAATCAGAATTCCCCGGACATATGCTACCTATTTATTAATATTCCTATTTCACCTCAATATGTTGTCAGCAAAGTTCAACTTTGCGATAAATCCAGTCAAATCGGTATTCATGTGCCTAGGCAATGGTGGTAATGACCCAGTCTACAATCTGGCCGGCCAACTGATACACGCATTGCCATCCGTAAAATATCTCGGCGTACTCTCTGCGATTTGAAATCCGTTGAAAACATTAACAAGGTTTGCCAAAACGGACTGCGCATGCTTTGGGCGCTAAAACACGGATACTACACATGGTCCGAAGAGGTTGCCACTCCCCTCTTCTCTTCTATTACCAGACCGAAGTTAGAGTACACCTCACCCTCCTACAGTCCGCTCACCCGGGGCGAGGTGCAAAGTATTGAGCGTGTACTGACTGGTATTACAAGGCTGATTCCCGGCTTACGAGGTGTGCCATTTGAAAACCAGTACAAGAGATTAGGATGGTACACCCTGTCTTATTGTCGAATGCGGGTTGACTTCACCATGACGCGCCGGATATTACATCTGGGTGAATACCCATGTTGAGACCGCTGCTGCATCTGCGTACACCAAGCAACACACGAGGACACCGGTGCAAGCTTGTCGTACCGGGTTTGAAGCGGGTAGCTCACCATCTCTGCTTTGAGCGAAGGGTGGTGAATATTTGGAACAACCTACCTGCAGACATAGTCGAAGCAAAATCGGTGTCGGAGTTTAAGAAACACCTGCACTCACACTTTGCCTTGAGACTTCAAGTTGAATCAACATCATCATAGGCAGATTTGCATGAAAAAAATAAATACAGCTACACAGAGACATCTCTACTTGTTGCGTTTTCTCAGTCTTCAGTATATTTCTACTTTCTACCAGTAGCCATGACTGAGCCAGGCTTCTGAATTGACGTAGGAAATCTTACGTTGTATTCTGTACACCCACGTGAGGCGAATTGCCGCGGGCCTACTGGCGAGTAAAAATTTGCTTGGCTCTAAAGTGAAAGAAATTTAAACGGGTGGAATGAGTAAAAAACGAAAAATTGAAAGAATAGTTCACTCAGGAAGCTTATTACTCCGTATCTCTAACAACGACCCTGAAGATAAGCTCATAAGGGGATGGCCCACTTGATATTATGCCACACCGGCAGCAAGCTAGATAGGGGGTTGATGGTAGGATGAAACCATTTAAAAGACCATTCCACATGGATGCAGGTCCCTAGGACAAGGTTTCACGAATGACCATAATACTTCAACTTCTTCCATTCACCACTTTCATCCTAGTCTCAACTTTTCTCCTTTTACTAACATTTCTACTAATCGAAAACTCTGAAAACCTATCTGGCAACTATTTGGATACTTTTTACAAACAAATATCCTTTAAGAACAATTTGTATCAGATGGCCAGACCACAGTATCTCGCATAATCAAGGGATAAACTACGTATCTAAGATATCTAACTAGCATGACCACCGTGCTTTTTCAGTTGATGGCGTAAAACTGTAGAGACTCAAGAAGCTGACACTGGAAATTTCGTGACTTTAGAGGAATTGTGTTGTTGACATATATATTTTTATAACTTAATATGACGGTACAACTGCGTTGGCACATCTAACATGTGGCCATTCTATTTGCACTAGAATTTTATATCGAATCACTTGGTCATATCTGATTATTTATCCAGCTATATTTTCCCTGATGTGCCCTTGCGCACAAAACCGTATTTGTCATTTAACTGGTTATTTTTGCATTTCCTCTGTATTCGTCAACATGCATGTTGCCCCTATGGGAGGCTGATGTCAAACGCCGCTTCAGTTTTCCTTTGGCTCTGACTGACTGCTGTTCCAAGTCAAATTCAGTCTGTCATCCTCAAAAAATCCGGGGAACTACAATTTCATCAATCCAATAAACCATGGCTATATTCTTGCTGTCAATTGGAAGCTTTTTGTGAATGGTACCTTTGGAACAACCGGAAGGTAGTGCGCTAAGTTGGTTATTGCGAAACCAAAATTTTAGCACCAGCAGTGAAACCTGGATGGCGGTTATTTAGCCTTGGCTCACAGCCCTTGCCATTTGCTGCAATTTTCCTACTATTATTAGCATGTATTGCTTCGCTTCTTGTCTCTTAATATCAAGGATATCACATATGCGTAATTTTCGATTTACGGTGGTATCTATTTGTCTTCATAAATACCAGCATGCTGCCTTGCTGGGATTTACAGTAAAAAAATTTAGCGCCTCATAGAACGAAGCAGTGAATGTGTTGAGACATAACTTTGCTGACCTGAAACACACAAAACGCATCTATTCCTTGAAATGTAGCAGCGTCTGGGTGATTCACAGTGGATATAGAGGGACGATTTATGATATTGCGTTTGGACCTTATTTGCTTGGGCTACCTGTACAGAACGTCCCATAAGTGTGTTTTATAAGAAATAAGCATGAATAAGGCCGTATTCTGATGTAAGTCGGCATCAGAAGTTTGTTTTCAATTGTATTAATTCATTCACGATTCACTTCCCCCACGCGAGTAGAAATCGCTAATGGGATTCGCTGTCGATGCCTGTGTCGCCTAAGTCAGCATTTCAAAAGTACATCATTTTTGTCATCTGGAGAGCTCAAACATGCCGAGAAATTTCCAGCGGCAGGTTTGTAACGCTTCATTTAAACTCATACGTTGCCGTTGGTTGTGAAGCAGCATGGGAGATTTATGTAAAGTCAAATAGATATTTATTTGAACATAAGGAAGGAGACCGACAAATGAATATCCAAATACATTGGATCGACTTTTGCGCCATGATTCGTCAGTACAAGGAAGATCAGCTGGTTAACAGTAGGGTGCTTGTCAACTCCTTCTGCGTTTCCATTGGTCTTGATTTCACTGTCCTCTGATGAGGAGAAGCGTCCATTTCGCTGTGACATACACGGACAAGCTATACTTAGAGCCACTGCTAACAATGTATTTTCAATGTAAACCATATGGACACATAATTATTGAGGTTACGGATATCATCTCCGACCTGCTGTTAGTAAAGGTGGACGATAGTACAATACTGGCTAGCCTGCACAATCGGAATATCGTTGCTACGGAGCTAAGCATTATGCGTGCAACAAAAGTACCTAGGAGTTTGTACCTGGAAGCAACCACAACATTGAAGTGTTGCCATGGTATGTGCTTGCCATACATAGACAAGGGGCTGACTCAACAACTTGGTAGTTCGAAAGATAGCCCATTCTGCTGGAAAGAACGATGAAGTTATCAAGAGCTACTCAATGATACAACACCAACGCTCTCTAATTTCTATCCTGCAGGTTTAATAGTTATCCCATTGGTAACGGACCCTGCTAAATATGGATGAATCATGAATGTCGTCTGTTTAAAAATGCTATGCACTACGATGTGTTTCAAACTTACATGATTTCAAACGTCAAAATCAAGTCCAAGGCAATCGGATTGATTGCCTCAAGAGTTTCTATGCACATAGCATTCGTTGATAGGCCCTAATTAGCAACGCTTCACTGATTGCCAACATTAGCTGATTCCGGTTACGTAATAGCAGTTTGAACGCAGTCTTGGGGTCCACATTGGGACCAGTTGTCACGAGGTGCTTGGTGATCGATGGTGACAGAATCTGGTTCATTCTGGGAGGCGCTCCATTTTTTGCGTCATCATTTGCTTCAGCCAATTTGGCAAGTGTTCAGCTACCCTCTGAGCCAACCGACGGTTAGTTCTGCCTAGGTAAACGTCACTGCAACTGCAGGTGAACGGATAACCCACATGAGAGGGCGAACTAGCCGAAGGGTAGCTCTGACGGTCATGAAGAACAAGTTTCCGAGTAGTGTGCATGAGGCGCAACTGCGCAGTCGTGGACGTGCGCGTTAGAGCGGCCCTGAGTTTGTGTCTGATGTCGTTTGCCACATGGTCTCCCTTGAATGGCAGGAAAAGATAAACAGCCATCTTCTCTGCCGTTAGTACCGGGAGATTCTTTTTGGGGAGTCTGCTGTGCACTTGGATGAACTTTTCAGGATAACCATTTGACACCAAAGTCCTATGCAGGAACTTCTCTTCGGCTTCCAGGGTATCCGGACTACAAATACGTCTGGACCTGTAGAATAGCCTGCCATAACCTATAGAAGATCCGGGCTGGTTTCGGGCAAAATTGGTGGATATCGCGAACCGATTTCTTACTACACCAATAAGCGAGAGATGTTACCTGAATGCTGAACGCTATACCGCGGTCCGAGAATTAAAGGAAATGGCAAACGTAAGCTTCCTGCAACCAGACAAAGGGTCAGGCGTTGTAATAATGAACAAGAACGGCTACGTTTCGGAAATGGAGTCTGTTTTGGGGGATAGGCGTAAGTTCCTGATAGATGCGACACCTGAGAATAACATCTTGGTGAAGAAGCAGGAGGCCAGAAAACTCCAGATTCTTTTGCTACATGGATACATCACTGAGTCGCAGTACAGACAGCTGAAACCGACTGGGACACAGACACCGAGAATTAGGGGCGCGCCTAAGATACGCAAGCCAGGTAACCCGCTGCGTCCGATTATGTGCATGAACAACGCGCCTTATCACAACGTTGCCGGGTGGCTGGCGAAACTCTTAAATCCCGTGCGTAAACGCTTGGCTACGCACTGCCTGAAAGATTCATTCGAACTAGCGGAGACGCTAGAAAAGTCTCACTGGGTGCGGAAGTAATGTACTCTATTGACGTGGACTCTGTGTTCACAAACGTGCCACTTGAAGAAACAGTTGATGATCTGTGCCATTTCATCTTAAGTCAAAATATGTATGTGGGTCTCCCTGTCGTATATTTGCGGGATATGATTCTACTGTGTACGGAGAATGTACGTTATGAGTTTGAGGGGACAGCATACCAGCAGATCGACGGAGACGCCATGGGTTGCACTCTGGGACCGGTCTTGGCAGATGTCTTCCTCGGTTTGATCGAAAGGCAAGTCGCTGCCAGTATTGGTGAAGAAAGGTTATACAGAAGGTATGTGGATGACATTCTGGTGTTCACCAACAGCGAACATTATACTCGCCTATTAACCACTCCGAATTCAATTCACCCCAACGTATCCGTCTCTCACAAGATGGAGCAACGCAGCTTCCTGGCATTTTTGGATATCCTCACTAAGAGGCGGGATGGAGGTACATTGCAACGCACCGTTCACCGCAAGGCAACCTGGAGTGAGCAATATCTTCACTTTTCCAGTTTTGCCCCGGTTGCATACAAACGAAGCCTAGTGAAAACGCTGCTCTACAGGTCCAGACGTATTTGTAGTCCGTATACACTGGAAGCCGAGGAGAAGTTTCTGCATAGGACCTTGGTGTCAAATGGTTATCCTGAAAAGTTCATCCAAGTGCACAGCAGATTCCCCAAAAAGAATCTCCCGGTGCTAATGGCAGAGAAGGTAGCTGTTTATCTTTTCCTGCCATTCAAGGGACACCATGTGGCAAATGACATCAAACACAAGCTCAGGTCCGCTCTAACGCGCACGTACACGACTGCCCAGTTGCGCCTCATGCACATGACTCGGAAACTTGTTCTTCATGACCGTCGGAGCTACCCTTCGGCTAGTTCGCCTTCTCATGTGGTTTATCAGTTCGTTTGCAGTTACAGTGACGTTTACCTAGGCAAGACTAACCGTCGGTTGGCTCAGAGGGTGGCTGAACACTTGCTAAAGTGGCTGAAGCAAATGATGACGCAAAAAATGGAGCGCCTCCCAGAATGAACCAGATTCTGTCATCATCTATCACCAAGCACCTCGTGACAACTGGTCACAATGTGGACTCCAAGACTGCGTTCAAATTGCTATTACGTAACCGGAATCCGATAATGTTGGCAATCAGTGAAGCGTTGCTAATTAGGGCCTATCAACGAGTGCTATGCGCATAGAAACTCTTGAGGCAATCAATCCGATTGCCTTGGACTTGATTTTGACGCTTTGATCGGTTTGCCAATTTTTTCCCATTTATATGATTTAATTAGGTAGAGAATAAATCGCGATCAAGTATGTGCGAAATATTTCGCGGAGAGTATTTTTCTCGGGCAGACGACACCCATTTGTCCATCTGATCACGGAATCAATCTGACAACGGTTTACCTCATTGGGAATCTTAGTTCCCTTTGGGTGCGCCCGTCACAACCCGTTCACGTAAAGAAGGCTCCAAAAAGACCTGTTCGAAAAGCAAGGTTTGTCTCAAAATACTACGATCTACGGTTTAATGTTCGCAATTTACCCATCACCTCATTTAAACAGCGAAGAGATTTGAATCAATTAACGGTGCAATGAGAACACCTTCTTCTTGGTTTGGTAGCTATACTCACTATGTAAACCACAAGTGCTCACTGATAAATGCACAGAGTAGACATAAAATATGACTACTCATGTGGACGGGACTCTTGCATACGTGTTTGTTTGACTTACAAACGAAGAGATATTTAATACATCACTGTTTACTCGGATCAATCTATATTAGTGAGTACAATATGTCCAGTGCACGGACCGTAGTCTGGCAATCACTAACGGATCACGCAGTCACTACCCGACGACTAAAGCTGTCTTTCGCATTAGAATAGATTCAATCGGAAGGGTAGGTTCCAACAACAACCTCTATAAATTCAGTGAAAGTATGGTCTACGAACAAGTTATATATATATATATATATGTGGTTGGCGGCATTCGGTTTCGAATTTTCCTGTCACTGTGGTCAGCCACTGAACGCCTCTGACTACAGCGGGACCATGGGTGACTTGCGCTGCACCACACACAGCTCCAACCACACACCCCATATCCAGTGTAAATCAGAAGGAATAAGACCGGGAGGCATGCGGATGGGAGCCACGTTTCATCAACGGAGCCGGCCCACACTCCTTCACAGACAAACACAAGCACACTGCATTTGGGGAATCAAGCGCACACAAGACGGTAGCTGGACCGTAGTCCGCTCCACACGGAGTGCATGGAACCATTGTTCGAGCCTACCACGGCGACAAGGACCGTGCACTCCATCCCCTCCAGCAATGACCAACGGTCTCCTGAAGCCAGTAGGGACGAGGTAGTGGGTAATAAACAGGTAGGCACCTTGTCAACATGCACAGCAAGCGCATCCACACCGGGGATATCAAGCAACAGCCAATAACTTGAGAGAAAGCTAACAATGAAAAGAAATCGAGTAATGCATAAGGAAACGTGACAAAAATCTTAAATTAATGAGCATTTGAAATAAGTTGTTAACAAAGGATCCGAGATAAGTTCAGGGGTCAGAAAGTATATTTCACGGAAATAACACAAACGCGAAGATGTTATCGAAGTTAACTACAATTGGCTTAAGCGTGTTGTGCAGGTTTATAGAAGAGCGTACAGGTGGACATTTATTTGAGAAAGAAAAGCATTAGGACAAATTTGAAAACCCACAACCTGAAATAAAGAGACTTAGCATGCAAGCACGCGGTTAGTAACTCGAATGCAGCGTACGTACAAACATACTTGAAGCCATCAAAACGGTAAACAAGGGTCTATGGGCTTCCGAAATTGCAATCGGTAATGAATCCGCACACAGCTCGGCGTCACCAACAGCATCCGCTGGTCACTAATCAGGCTTGGTCAAGGTTGTTTCTTGCAATATTACTGATTGTATACATTTCGGTTGATGAGAAAGCACGAAATCAAGGAATCACCTCACAGCCCACTTTCTGTGACGTTTTATTTGGATCCATAAGAGGACATTTCAAATGGTTCCCTAAAAACCCAACACAGCCACTTTTAGCTGCTTGATGAATGGGACCAGATATTTAAACAGAGTTTTGGAACATCCTATCGGTCGCGGCTTACTTCCGCATTACTTGCCTTGTGCACACCTATGGACCACGCAGCAACACGCTGAACATTACTATCAAAGCCTCTTCGTAATATGTCAACGTGGTTGTTTATTGAATATACACTGGGAACACGTCAAAACGTGGTTAAAAAGCAATCGACTTCTCAAATTCATAATGTTGTTCATTTCACTGTAGTCAGCACCCTTTCACGTTGATAAGACCATTGACGATGCCCAAAAGACAGCTTCCAGTTGCTCGTGTTCATCAGTGTGTGGCGTCTTGAAAGACAACTCGAGTACCATCTCATTGTAACAACAAAGTCAATATCCATTTCAGTAACAAAAATAGCCGATTGTTATTTCTTTTCCTATATCAATATTTAAAATTACGCACCAGTTTTAGGGAGCCACTGCTGCGTAAGTTCCTCAGGTGGTTCCTCTATTGTTAGGTAGTCTACTGTTACTCTTGTTGGTACCAGCCGATGAACAGTGCTATCTTTCTTTCACATGGATACTTCTAACAAATAAGAATGAACGATCGGAAGCAGATTTAATACCGGGAGGCAGTAGCCATCACAAATACTGATTGGAATATTTTGCTAACGGCAGAAAAGCCATCGACCTGAGACGGCGATCCTAATCAGGTTAGGCAATCAAACAGTCTCTAGTCTCGTTACCGTGACGCGTGGGGCTACTTCCGTCCATATTTTAGAAATATTCGCGCTACTCACACTACCTTCTTACAATCTGCTACTCTTTACGAAACCCCAGTGACATACATGGTGAAATTATTCGGTCGGACTTTTCAATGCGGAGCAAGTCATAAACGATACTCAGGTTCTTTGCAGTGGTAACTTTTACTAGCGTTTCTAACCACTAGCTTTCAGTGAAGCAACAGACGCATAGATTACAGTCCAGCGAAAGTATCTGTTGCATTCGCATGTGTCCAGTGTGTGCAGAAAAGAAGTTTATTTTATTGGCATAAATATTTCAGTTCTTTGCACAAATATGGTCTCATTCAGCATGCAACATAAACGGAAATGCGTTCACAACACAAGCCAACGTTGTTTTAATGTGAAGTTGCCCAGTGAAAAGAAGTTACATGGTTTTACCTCATTAGTACTTTTGGTCAAAATATGATTTAGGTGGGTTTAAACAGGTCTGGGGAGAGACGGAAGTGCTAGACTGGATAAGGTAACTCATCTCGGCTAGTTGTAGTGTATGCACAGAAAAAACATAATCGGAACTCGAAATTGCGCAAAAGCGGCATTGTTATTTAAGCAAATGCAGATATACCAAAGAGAGAAAAACGAATATCCTTCGTAAATAATTTGAAGCAGATTCAAACTTACATTATTCACGTCTATGTGCCTCCAAGTTGTCCATCATTTCCGACAACATGGTTCCTTTGCGGTTACTAAAACATTCAAACAGAACGTTTGCAAGATATTCATTTATACTAAACCGGCAGTTCCCCCTAAATTAGATGAGTCGCTCACGGAATTTTTAGTCCAATGAATAAATTCCGATCCTGCACCACAATTGTTTTACGTTAGCAGTACCAAACTATGGAGTCTTGGCTTTGTTATTGGAACACTTCACTTCGCTGAACTTCCTTGCGCGTCTAGTCCTCCAGTGATTTGGAACCAACTACGTTTTTTCTGTTTCTAAATTTTAATCAAAAATACTTCTTTTATTCTGTGTAGTTTCGGAGCTATGAGTGTCGGTCTCCAATTCACCATTATGTGTCAACATGGTCATGGGTAATTTGTAGCATCGAAGCGATCTCCATGTTCCAGATTTGTTTGCCACGTATCAAATACCCTCATCTTTGTTGACTGTCGAGCGAATTTCCACATGGCAAGCACTGGATTAGCTGTTGAGCAATCTCACCCTAATCACATACGACACCAGTTCGCTCAAACCTGTGCAACGATGAATCAAAGTACAGATATGGCGAATGGATAAGTTGCATAAGTGAGCACGCAGGCTAAAACCATTTGTTTAGCTCTACAAGAAAACTCCCAGTGCATCCTGGGCGCGCATCAGCATTCCTGCCCATTTAGAGCAAACTCACCGACAAGAACACTTGCTTTTGCCGGAAGCTACTTTACGACATACGCAATGTGTTATACCGCACTGACAGTTAAGTTTCATTTAGCAAAACAATAAAGCAACCTTTTAATAAGGGTAAAACGCTAAAGTTTAACAACTCCAGCGGGATGTTGAATATTGCAAATTGTCGAAAGTCGCAGCAAACGTAGTTTTACTTCGGTGGATTCAACCAGGTGGATGCACTAAATCCAGCGTACATGCATAATGGATAAGGACAAACAGGAATTTGTAAAAGCCAAATCATTTGGTAAACCCGTGTAAAAGTTGGGAAAGTTGATACGTGTTATACAACCAGATCTGCAGCGGAATCGCTAGCGAACACTGGTGTTTAGTTCTGGGCAATAGGTCATATGAAATGGTGCAGAAAAATGAACGCACCGTTAACTTGAGCTTTGAAATCTGCCTACTCAGAGGCACAGATAACAAGTCCCGGAAGAGCAATCCATGCTTGGTAAACATGTACGAAGATGAAAATCCGTCGGCCTTCCAAACGACCATACTGCTATGCCAGCATAAGACGGTGACCTTTAAAATTGCAACATCTGATGGCGGTACGTATGATTTAACTCTACCAAAATCTGGTTAGCCACCATGAGGTACTTGTGCATTGCCGGTGTGCTGAGCTGCATTCTCCGCCTTCGTTCGCTGGGCACATAGTACAAACCTGTGAGGTTCTTGGTAGCATGGCATTGCGGTATGGCCAAGGCGGTTAAATCAATCCTTAACCATTGCTGCCGGAACTATATTGCGTATTTCACGTGTGGAATACGTATGCACCTAGTATCTGATGAAAATCGATGTGTCGAATTGCCCGAATGTACACCGCACGGTGCCCATATTATGGATATATCTTTTTGATGTCTTCCAATCTTGGTTCCAGTAACCAAGGTCGATCTAAACAAGAACGCCAAAAGCCACTTTCCTAGAAGAGATCGAAATTTCGTGGTTGTCCAGCTTATAGTAGTACCCTGGCTGCTTCCGTAAGTGCAGCACCCTGGATTTCGGTGTATTAAACAGAAAAATGTTCGGGATCGACCATTCATAAAGTCTGTCCGGATTGACTTGATGAAGCCCGGGATCATGTGGTGTGTTCATCACTCCCCTATAACTTGGTTTAAAGGGAAATTTACCGGTATCCCTACCCTAGTAAACTTCCCTGCCTGCGCAGATCGATCGCTCCCACAATAGTTACACACGTGTCAGCAAATAAATCTTGTATCAGCGTTCACAACTGTGTTATTCCACCATAAGCACCGCCAAATCCGTTTTGCCGTGAATGTTGCAATAAGCATGATGAAGCCGACTCTGCGTGTTAAAAGCAATTATTTGTCAGTCAGAGGCTACCATGGACCTAGGAGCGGAACTACCGTCATGCACTTCACGAGTTATGCTTATTTTGTTACACCTCTATTTAAGTAGATAAATAAGTAAATAACCTTTTATTCTTCCACAGTGCGAGGCACAGTCCAGCTGAGTGGTCGGATTAATTTGCACAACTAGATCGCATAAAATAATTAATTGTTCATCTTTTGTACCGCGAATCCCAAATGGGTTATGAAAGTATTAGAGAGATTAAGAAACTCGGAACAATAACAAATGTAGATTTCACGCAAAAGTTCAAGTAAAATAATATGGCCATCCATAAACCTGCTTCCATGCAGGGTATTCCCTCGATAGGTTTCACTCACACTTCCATGCTCCAAGTGTCTGTGTGCCGGTGTGGCAAAATATTAGATATACAATTTCCTGTCTAATAAATGATTTTTGCGTAAGAGCTACTTTTGCGCATATATTATGAGCGATGAATCTTCGGCCCGTTCCGTAATACAGATCATTGAAGTATGGCACAATTTTTATATACCAGTGAGTTAGTGGCAGTATGTTTTGCATGGATATAATTTTCTAGCTTGGAAGCTGTAATCCGTCACCTCAAGCGATCAGCTCAGTCGTAGTCAGCAATAGAATAAGGAAGGACATAGAGTATGAGGATTTAAAAACACCACAATTGCTTAAACGGGCTTGTAGCAATGATAAGAATAAAATTACTTGAAACTACATACTAAGGAATTCATACCCTGTGGCTAAAATTATAACATTGAGATAATTAGGAGATAATGCGACTTTCAGCTATATCCTAAACTTTTCGCACCTAAATCATCTAGAACCATTTCTTTTAAAGTGTCGAAATGAAATTGGAAACAGTCAGGTGAACATTAATCATCCGTTTGGATCGCAGACATCTAGTGCAGTTGCTGATATTCGATGGGTTTGTTCTATATTAACGCATCTTTTACTAAAAATGATTTTGAGCGTACCTTGGTGCCAGACTTTGTATATGCTGTACGTGCTCGCTGTTTCTTATTCCACAGCGTTTAGGAGTCTGAACCTCGAGTTTTGGCTGAGCTGTAAAGCTTAATCTGAATACTAAGCGGTAGAGAAGGCACAGCGTAACTCTGAGTCTGCGCAGTTTTAGCGGCTCCAGTCTTACAGCCTCGCAACGCTCACGGTAAGTCATCATGTTAGGCTTGTCCTAATATCTCTTTGTGAACGATCTTTGGATCTTTTACAGGACTACGGTCTCCGCTTTTCTCAGCTTTCCGTACACTATTTTACGGCGTACAACTTTCGGCCTAACACACATCACAAAGGCTTGATGCTTGCAAACTCTCAGGATAAAGGTTCGACTTATGTAGACGTTTGTTTTTCTGGCAGAAGTCTGCGAGAATATAACGATCTAGAAAAGTAAAGGTAACAGAATATGTTCGACAAAGTCCTCGGCCTGAGCCACACACAGGAATAGAAGTATCGTTTAAGATTGGGATGTTCGGATAATGGTCACAGCCATAGTGCAATAGATTACATTTGTCAGCGGCGAAGTAAAAAATCCAGGAGTTACTCCAGTGCGCTACTGCTGTCAAGTCAGACTAAATACAGGCTAAGTTAGGACTACTATGTTCATTGGCGGAACCATACACAATTTTAACATCATCCGCGGAGGAAAATGTCTTCCCGAACATGATCACATTAAGGAGATGGCTGAATTAGCTTAAGAATTAAAGCGGGATCAGCACGCTACCTTAAATCACTCCACTAAATATTGAAGTGACTTCAGATGAACAGTTGCCAACTCTGAATACTTACTTTCCACCCTCCAAGTGGGAAAATAACCACTTTAGAAGAGGATTTGTGATACCATAAGCTTCCGTAGCAGTAAGTTGTGTGGGACACCGTTAAAAGCCTTTTGGATAACAAGAAATATTACAAGGATAGCTCTTCCGGCGTCTCTTGCTGTAGTTATGTAATCTATACTGCTTGACAGCTGGTGCCTGACCTACCTATCAAAACCCGTGCTGATGATTATTGATGAAGTACATGACATTCGAGAATTCCATTATGCGTTCTTTAACTAAACACTCCATGATTCTGGAGATAAAGGATGTGTGGTGGTTTAGGTGGTAATTTTCTACGTCTTGCATGGAACCGCTTCTATGCTCTGGTATTAGAATGGATTGTTTCTTGTGCCAAGAATACTGTCCTTTGATTATGGCAAGTGTACATACACTAAATAGAAACAACGTGTTGTCCGGATCTTCGTGTTTAACAAAAGTGGTTGGATGTTGTCGGAGCTTGGTGAACATGATGGCCCAACAAATCTGATTTGATGGGATATACCACTTAGTTTGCATTCAGTAGTTTAGAGTGTATTGCGACCTCTGTATTTCAGCTTGGGTTGAGGTTACTCGCTCTCATTAGTACTATAGAAAGACATGAAGTAGTCATTGAAAATCGAACGTTTGAGTGCGCGATCTTTGATGACAATTACATCAAGGTTTAGAATCGAGTTTCTATAACATGATTTCCTATCCCGCCTGTCACCATTTGCGCTCTTCAGTGCTATTACCTCATCGGAGAACATCTTTTTGTGATGATCATGGTGTAACACTGAGCAATCTGGTGTGAAGTATAAGTATCAGCAAAGGCGTTTTTCCCCCAAGATTTTCTAGTGTTTACAGTTTTGTGACTACCTCTTTTGGATTTCTGCAAGAGTGGCAATCCTTTTCAACATCTAACTGCATGCTGGGGCCACAACTTCAATTCAAAGCTGACTGCAGTGGTAGAACTCATCACAAACAGTTTGCACATCCTGTGCTATAAAAATGCATCCCATTTGCATACCTTAGATCCGAGAAGATTGACGAATTCAAAGCAAAGAATGGGTGGTATTTCCTTACTGATTCTATCGGTTTGGAAAGAAATCGGAAAGAACAACAGACGATGTATTGCTCATTCCCTGGTAATCTGCCGCTGATGCATATGGACACATTTGAACACCCCATAGTAAATAGCAGATCAACTTTAATAACAAACCGAGTAAGCTCATTGACGTGATGTGCCCACCCCAGTCGACCAAAGGTACACACAAAAGTATTGCGTTTATTAGTGTTCCTCTTTAACTGACCATGGAACCTCGGTCCTATTGAAATCTTCATCGATCATTTTAGTAGTGTATGAGAGGTCGGTAATCAAAGAAAAAATGTCAACCAAGTCATCATTTAAGTGTGACTGCATATGAGTGGGGTCTAATTGCAAGGTACTAAGAGATTTTGTTGGATAAATAGACATGTTAATCCACACCGAATCAGGAATCCTAAGGAGTAGTTCATCCAGAGGAAAAACCAGATATGTCTTTGATGCAGAGTAGACAGCCAACACCATTACCAGTAGGGCGGTCATTCCGAAAGCGGTCATATCCCAGCATCCCAAACGGTTTGGCTGGCATCTCCAGTGAACCATATATTTCTGTTATTAGTACTACATTACAAGAAAAAACGTAAATAGTATTACGCAAGGTGCATTTGATTTAACAATAAACGAGTTTTAATTAAGTGTAAATGCAATGTCCTGTTTGCCGATGGGGTGCTCGCGTGATGAGCGCGCGATGGATCGATCCGAATTGAAGCACTTCCCTCATTGTCGGCCATTCCCCACCAATACGCTGCACGTCGTCTAGCTTATTTTCATTCGACTCGAATTTATAAACTCTACGAGGTACCAACCTACCTTCTGCATCATTCTTATCCTTTCAACATCTTATTCACGTCTGCGTTTATGACGGATTTTGTTGCTAAACTCAGCACTGCAATTGTCCAATCGCAAGCGATTTGTGCCTATTTTGCACACATTCGAAAGATCTTTCTTGAGGTTATCAAGTCAACCGAAAATCAGTTTTCCCTAATGCATTTGTTACGGACACTTCGTGTTTCTTACTACGTTGCAGCTTGCCTAGTAATCAGCCGGAAATGTTCGCTTGCCCAAAACCGATCGCCAATACTTGTGACTTTGTCAAACGGTGCGCTGGTGACAAGCGCAGCAACATTGCTCCATTGTTATTCTAATCCTGCTCACCAGGCATGTGTGCTCAAATGACCAAAGTAATGGAAAGATCTGACGCGTTCAATCCAATGGCCATCAGCCATTTCACCCAGTGTGCGTGTTTTTATGTGTGCTGTATTTGCTGAACATGTGGCAGACCTCGGTGAATTTGGGAACAGTAGTCAGTTTCACAAACTTCGACGGCAACTGACCCGAGAGCTCCATCGCATTAAAAATGCATGGTGGACGGGGAAGGCAAAGCAGATGAAATTCTACCCGAACGCCGCGAACACACGGAATTCTTTGACTGCTTGAAGACGGTGAATGGACCGGGATTGGAGCGGCTGAGGACGCTGATCGATGTTAGATCAGGCGTTACCTGCACACAGACTGAAGACATAATGCAGATCTGGAGAAAAACTTTGACTGTCTCTTGAACAACCGTTCAGAGATCGACTGGCCTACATTGAACGGCCTTAATCAGCACGATGTGGAGGCGAGTCTGGCGGACACGCCGACACTGGATGAGACGCAGAGAGCATTTGCTCATCCGCGAAACTGCAAGTGTGCTGGGGCCAACGGGATCCAGCCTGAAGTATTGATACACGGCGGACCCGCGTTGATGACTGCGCTGCACCACCTGCCGCAACGTGTATGGATTGAGGAGGAGGTGCCTGCTGAGCTGAAGGATGCCCTTGTGCTACCATTGTACAAGGGTAAAGGGAGCAAGCAAAGCTGCACGAATTCTCGTGGCATCAACTTGCTGAGTTGTGTGGGCAAGATGATTGCCCGAATCCTGATCAACCGCCTCGTCAGTCAGGTTGTGGAACCTAACGTGGCAGAAGAGCAGTGTGGATTCCGTTCGGGTCGCAGCATTATAGACATGGTGTTCGCGGCTCGTCAGTTGTAAGAGAAGGGCAGTGAACGACACTAGACGTTGTACTCGCCAAGGAATTTGATACGGTGAACCGCGAGGTATTGTGGTTGGTGTTGGCTAAGTTTGCTTGCCCGGGTAAGTTTGTAAGTTTAATTGAACGTCAGCACAATGGTATGGGGGCGAGAGTGAAGATGAGTGGAGGGACCTCAGATGACTTTGTATTTGTCTCTGGTGTGAAGCTAGGCTAGGTCTTAGCTCCTGTCCTGCTTAATCTTTATATTCATGCAATGGTGTGTCGTGCTTTTGATGCCGCTTGTGCTTACGATGTTCATGCGGAGCACCGTATTGATGGTGGTTTGCTGAACATCCGTCGTTTCGGTGCGAGAACTCTAGTCTGTGAGACAAATATCCGTAGGTTGCTGTTTTCTGACGAATGTGCGCTGTTTGCACATATCGCGGAAGAGTTGCCGCATGACTAGAGCTCTGGCTTCGAAAGCGGCCAAATTCGTGCACCCCATCAATACACGCAAAACTGTCTGTCTCTTTTAACGTTCACCGGAGGCGCAATCTTCAATATTGACGCGAATCAGCATTGGTGATGAAGCGTTGGAATCTACCTCCCGCTTCTGCTAACTTGGGCGTGTGATGTCGACTGACCAGCAGCTACACAGCGAGCTGCGCATCCGCATCTCGAAAGCAGCGGCAGCATTCGGGATGCTTGAGTACCGAGTGTGGAACAACCATCAGCTTACAGTTGGCACGAAGTTAATGGGGTACAAATGCATAGTGCTGCCTGTTCTTTTATACGGCAGTGAAATATGGACGATGTACCTTCGGGATGTGGGATATCTCGAGCGGTTTCATCAACAGTGTCTTCGAAGGATTCTGCGCATGCGTTAGTGCGACAGAGTTGTGGACGTGGAAGTGTTGCGCGGAAGTGGAATGTATACAGTGGACTGCATACTCCTGCTCAGACACCTGAGATGATCATGTGTGACGCATAGATTCGACGCGAATATCTAAGCAGCTATTAAGTGGTCAGCTGAGTATTGGGAAGCGGTATGTGGGGAAACCAAAGTTACGTTACCAGGACATGATCAAAGTGAGCCCCTCACGTTCTAATCTTGATTGCAGGTCATGGGAAACGAACGCGGTTGGTTGGCGTGCATGGCGGGATCTGATCAGGAAAACAGTTGCTGATGTGCGGAAAAAAGACCCATACATGCAGAGAAAAAGCGGCAAATGCAGAAGCGGCAAGCACCGATGGGTTGTACTCCATCGACATCGAGCGCATGATGCTGTATCACATGCGACCGCGAATGTCCGAGTCAGGGAGGCCTAGTGAGCCATGAGCGATGCCACTCGGGACCACTACCGAAGCGCCGACTAGTCCTGTACAGAAGGTAGACAGAACCGACACAGCGCCTGTAGGCATGCTGCATTCAATCTACTAACCGCGTGCTTGCGTGATAAGTCTCTTTGTTTAAGGTGGTAGGTTTGCAATTTTGTCCTAATGCTTATGTTTCTCATACTGATGTCTACCTGTACTATCTGCTATAAACTTGCACACGTTGCTGTATCTAACTGTAGTTAATTTTCCTAACATTTTCGCATTTGTGGCACTTTCTTAAAATATATGTGCTGACCAATTAAACTTACGAAGAATTCGTTCGTAACCAATTCATTTTATACGCCTACATAGTGAAGAGTTATGCCGCCGTTTCTCTATGCATTATTCGAGTTATTTTATTTCAGCTTGTCGTTTCAAGTGATTGGCTGTTGCTTGATATCCCCGGTGTGGCTGCGCTTGAGGTGCATGTTGACCAGGTACCTACCTGTCTATTACCCACTACCTCGTCCATATTGGCACCAGGAGACAGTTGGTCGTTGCTGGAGGAGACGGGGTACATGGTCCTTGTGATCGCGCTAGGCTAGAACAATGGTTCCATGCAGTCAGTGTGGAGCGGACTACGGTCCAGCCACCGCATTGTGTGCGCTTGATTCTCCACATACAACGTGTTTGTGTTTGCCTGTGAAGGAGTGTGCGCCTGCTCCTTTGATGAAACGTGGCTCCCATCCACATGCCTCCCGGTCTTATTCCTTCTGATTTACACTGGATAAGAGGTGTGTGGATGGAGCTGTGTGTGGGGCAGCGCGAGCCACCCATGATCCCTCTGAAGGCGCAGGCGTCCTGTGGCTGCACACAGTGACAGGCAAATCCGAAACCTGATTCGCCAACCATGTGAATACGTGTGCCCCATGCTGAGACTGATGTTACATTCATGATGCTTCTTCTCCGCATTTGGGCTAAACCAGCTTACACTTAAACTTTTTCTTTTTAAGGCGGATATAATTTATTCCACTTTGTTTGCTTTGTTCAGTCTACCTGAATAATCTTCTATTAACTGGCCACGTTACTTACGTTAATTATGGTTATCTTAACTTTATCGCTTTTGTGGCTTTTTCTGATTTAATTGTGGACATTAAGTACATACCGCCGATACGTTGGCAACTAATTTATTTCATATTCTTAATTAGTGAACCGTTATAACACCATATCCCATTTTCATTATTTATGTTTTTAATTGCTGTCGTCACTACAAGTGATTGGGAGTTGCTTGATATTCCCGATGAAGCTGCGCTGGATGTGCATGCTAACAATGTGCCTACCTGTCTATTACCCACTACCTCTTCCATACTGGCTCTAGGAGACAGTTGGTCGTTGCTGGAGGGGACGGGGTGCATGGTCCTTGTGGCTGTGTTAGGATCAAAGAGTGGTTCCATGCACTCAGTGTGGAGCGGACTACGGTCCAGCCACCGCCTTGTGTGCACTTGATTCCCCAAATACAGTGTGCTTGTGTTTGTCTGTGAAGGAGTGTGGGCCGACTCCGTTGATGAAACGTGGTTCCCATCCGCATGCCTCCCGGTCTTATTCCTTCTGGTTTACACTGGATATGGGGTGTGTGGTTGGAGCTGTGAGTGGTCCCTCTGTAGTCAGAGGCGTCCGGTGGCTGGCCACAATGACAGGCAAATCCCGAAGCGGATGTCGCCAACCATTTAAAACCAATGGCATTTCCTTAAAATATATTTTCTGACCTATTGAACTTATCACAGATTCGTTCGCAATCGTTATTTTCATACACCTATTAAGTGCAGAGTTCTGTCCCTTGTCTGTATGCATTAGCCTATTTAGTTTATTTCGTCGCGTCGTTTCAGGTGAATGTCTGATGTTTGATCTCCTCGTTCTGGCTGCGCTTGAAATGCATGTTGACAAGGTGCCTACCTGTCTATTACCCACTACCTCGTCCATCTGGCTCCAGGAGACAGTTGGTCATTGCTGGAGGGGATGGGGTGCACGGTCCTTGTCGCCGTGGTAGGTTCGAACAATGGTTCCATGCACTCCGTGTGGAGCGGACTACGGTCCAGCTACCGTCTTGTGTGTGCTTGATTCCCCAAATGCAGTGTGCTTGTGTTTGTCTGTGAAGGAGTGTGGGCCGGCTCCGTTGATGAAACGTGGCTCCCATCCGCATGCCTCCCCGTCTTATTCCTTCTGATTTACACTGGATATGGGGTGTGTGGTTGGAGCTGTGAGTGGTCCATCTGTAGTAAGAGGCGTCCTGTGGTTGACTACAAGGACAGACTAATCCGAAACCGGATGCCGCCAACCATCTATCACGTGTACGCCTGGCTCACAGGGCCCATGATACATGAGCGTCATTTCCACAGCGACGGCTTGGATATACGTAGCTGCAAGCGTCAACAGTGTAACCAGCACTCCAACCATGGCGCAACGCCGCGTATGCACTTCAGATATCTGCGGTAAACTCTTTAATATCTTGGTCAACTTTTCTAGCTGCATTAGATCTTACTGTCTCCAATGCATAGGAAAATCCGTCCAAGAAGCGAGGTAGGTAAACAAAGGTGCTGACATATTTCGGTTTTGTCCAGCATGTCAAGTCATTCCCGTTGTCAACTGTTTACGTTTGCTCATGAAGAAGTGCGATAGGTTGACTGAGATATTGTGCATTTGTTGAATACTAAGGTCGCTCCCTCGAAACATTGCCAAGCTGACAGCGCAACCAGCCCCCTCAAACCCCGCCTCTAAGCCGAAGAACTGAGTCAGACTCTCCAACCGCATTACAGCGTGTGTCATTAAATAATATGGCTGACCTCACTCCTATAAGCGGACAAGCTACAAACATTCCTGCTTACATTCCTTTCAGCAATACGCCCGCATCAAGCCAGTGGTGATGGTGGCGGCTTCGAGCCTGTGTTCGTCCATCGTAGAGAAAAGCCCTGCATCGTCCGATTCCATTGCTCCCAAACGAACGCCGGAGAGAACACCCGTGACTCCGGTAGCAACACCGAGCGACATCAGGGGAAGGAATCTCCACAAGCAATCAAACCGTTTAATACGGCATCCATTAATACCGTAAAACCTGTGGCTTTCGTTCTCATTATACTAAGCGCCAGAGTCTGTTTGTAGTAGAATCTTGGTTTCATTCTGAAGTGGTTTTCTCACGGGATAAGGCTTCCGGTATGAGTCCACATTTTTAGATCTCCAAAAAAAACTACCGGGAAAATTAGGAGAATGCTTACCAAATTTTATGTATTCCTTGCAAACTGATGTTTATATGTTTGAATTATTATTTGCCAGATAATTACGTTTTATTCATGTTAACCGAAATAATTTTTTAGCCAGATTTTACCTACTCTAAACTCAGGTTTATTTTATATTCTTCCTGAGTCAATTAGCAGCCGGAACTTCAGAACATTTTTTACTCGATCGATGAAGTTAGATTGCTTGTCAGCTGGATTTTGAAAAATTAGCTCATCCATGAAAGTTGTAACGCGAAGCGCCATGTTGTTTTAACCCCCACGGAACCAGCACCTTTCTTGTTGTCGTGACCTTGGCTGCGGATTGCTCAACATACGCTTGGTTGCCTCTCGGGTATTCGGCCACTTTCTGGTGTCGGCTTGTCAGCAGGCACTCGATACGTTATTCCTCGATATTCGTTCTTACTAGGTGGTTGGGTTTAACTTCCGACCGCCTAGGTTCCCTTTGTTTTCCATTGCAGGTCATTGGGTCCATCGCGACCTACTCTACGTTTCGGTTACCGAAGGACATGGAACCCCCGCCCCGGACAAATATTACCTATCTGGCGACCCTGCCAGGATACAAAATGTTGTGTAACGTAGGAATTAGCCGCCCTGCTCTGCGTGTGCCTTCTGTGTTTACACCCGGCAATGACTTCGACCTTTGTGAAACTCGAATTCAAGGCTACCAGACGAGCGTAGCCCGCTGTGAACACCGGCAATATATCATGAGTTTTGTCAGCGACATTTCTGCTCTCCAACTGCTTGATCGTTGGCTCCCGCTGGATGCCCCTCCGAAAAAATTTGGTCCTGTCTACGAACTCTTTAAGCGGTTAAAACTCCGTCGGCTATGTTTCTGAAATCTTATTATGCTCGCCAACAATTGTCTTCAGAAAACGTTCAGAAATACGCTGCGATCCTTCTGGAACTAGCCGCAAAGGATTTTCAGGACGCATCACCTACAGAATCAGAAATACAAATGCTTCACCGTTTTTGTTTCGGGGTGAAGAACCAACAGCTGCTTTCCAACTTCAGCCGCAAGCCTCCGCGATCGCTGGCGGAAGCTGTCGATATTTCAACCAGCTACGAACGCGTACAGTGACAGCATTTGCAAGCGAAATGTAATATGTTACCTGAAAGTGCTGAGATCACGTATTCTCTTCCGAATGCCTGCCTCACTCATCGTAGTCTTCACTCAACGATTCTCACCGATCGCAAGAACGGCCCCTACTCCCGAGTGTTCGGTAACAGAGTTCGGCGGATTGGTCATCATCCTCTTTTTCACCTGCGACAAGAAGGTCCGCAAGGCCAAAGGTCCCAGAAGGCCGCTTACACTGGGGAGCGCAAACAGTATAGTAATCCCCGATGGTGCTCGTTTACCGTGCCAACCGTTTCTGGGGCAAAGCTGCTAGCCGTTCCCTTTATCTCTAGGTTGATATAGAATAAAATTGTTAAAATGCTTATCGATATCGGGGCCATGTGTTCTTTAGTCCGGAAGCGTGTAGTTCCGGCAGATGCTACTGTCTTCCGAGACAGTTCTGTGAACCTGGTGGCAGCCAACATGACATGTATCAAATCCTCGGGTTAGACCACAGCAACGATTAAACTAAGAGAGATGACAGCGATACATCTGGTTTTGTAATAGACGACCTCTCCTGGGAGCTGGTGTTGGGAGTAGATCTCCTTTCCCGGTTCAATACCAAGGTAGGTTTGCTCAACGAAACCCTGGTAGTCGACAATCACATGCTACCGTTTGTTTCGATGAAGCGTTCTGTGGTGTCCTGTGGCGTAGCGGAGACCTCCTCGCAGCAACTCGTTCAACACCTTTCTGATGAACTACCGACTCTTATCGGCAGTGAATTGGAGAAAGTTTTAAGCAAACCCCGCGCTTTCGCTTGGTCAGATGACGATATGGGAAGATGCAACTTCTTACAGCACCGCATAGACACAGGCGACGCGCCACCAACTCGTCAACCTGCCAGACGCGTACCGCTCCAGTTCCAGGAGGAATTAAAACGCATTATCGAAAGCCTGTTACGACGCGATATTATTTAACCTTCCAAATCGACTTGGGCATCGACCATCGTTCTCGTCAAAAAGGAAAAACGAAGAACTGCAGCCATGTATAGATTATCGTAAGCTAAATTTGGTCACTCGAAAGAGTCCTTCTCATTACCGAGAATGGATGACACAATGGACGCTCTCAGTGGCTCACGTTGATTTACTACCTTGGATCTGGCCTCGGGTTATTGGCAGGTTGAGCTACACCGTGACGACAGATGTAAGTCTACGTTTATTTTTCCGTTCGGTCTATACGAATTCCAGACCATGCCGTTCGGTTTAACCAACGCCCCCGCAACTTTTTAGCGCTTAATGCACACAGCTGTAGCACACTAAATACCGCAATACAGTCTAGTTTAACAGAACGATATTATTGTGCAGGCAGAACTACGGAAGAACACAATCAGCGTCTTATCGACGTACTTGACCGACTGTTGCAGCTAGGGTTAAAGCTTAAACCCTCCAAGTGCCAATTTTTAAAAGATGAAGTGGCCTACCAAGGTCACATGATGTCTGGAGAAGGAATGCATTGCCACCCGGGGAAGGTCTAGCGTGTCCGCTGGTGGCCGATTCCGAAAAATGCTGACGAAGTGCGTAGCGTTCTCGGCCTTGCCTCTTACCACCGGCGCTTTCTTCGACACTATTTTAACATCGCTAGTCCGTTGAATGAACTTCTGAAGACCGATCAAGCTTTCGTTTGGGAAAGTGCGCTGCAAGAAGCATTTGAAACACATCGGACTGCACTCTGGCAAGCCCCGCTTTCAACATTCTCTGATACGCGTCCATCCGCGGGCTCCTAGATTCTGAGCACAGGTGCCAACGACACCGGCATCGGAGCTGTACTGTCACAAAGCACGGTGGAAGGCATGGAACCGGTTATTGCCCATGCCAGCAGAAGTCTTTCGAGAATAGAGCGCAACTGTTGCACAACAAGAAAAAGAAATGTTAGCGCTGATGTTTTTCATCAAAACATTCAAGCACTTTATGCCCGGCCGCAAGTTCATTGCACGTACTGGTCATCACTCATTGAACTGGCTTCAAAACTTCTGAAACTCCGAGGGACGGATCGCCCGTTGACAGAAACGCTTGCAAGAATACGACTTTGAGTGTTAGCACAAAACGTGGGAATGCCGACGCTTTATCGCGAAAACCTGTCAAGGATCATGGACCATGCCCATCATGCACAACTGCTTGCGTGACTGCCGTCATCCTCGACGCCCCGGAAACGGGGGAATGGATTCGGTTGCAGTCGACGGACCCGGAACTGAGCCACCTGTATGATCGCATCGTGCGGGATGGAGACCTACCAATGCAGCAAGAGCTGGCGGGTGTCAGTTGGAAAACCAAATGCCTATGGTCACTACGGCCGCATGTAGGAGGTGATCGAAGGTAACATGTATTTCCAGAACGGGCCGGCTTATTTTGGAAGAATGGTTGTACCGACGTCTGCGACGCAGGAAGTGATGCGTAGGATCCACGAAGAGTTAGAACACGCCGTACAGGATAAAATGAAGGCTGCAATTCGACGTCGGTTTTGGTAACCTAATCTACAGCGCGACATCGCTATCTATTGCCAGTCGTTTGCTGATTGCGCAAGGATCAAAAACCCATGACCACTCGCCTCGGTCCACTGCAACCAATGAAGGCGGGCTTTCGGAATGAGATCGTTGGCAACGACATAGTGGACCCAATGCCAGAGACCGCTAGGGGCCATCGTCACGTGCTTGCTATGGTTGACTACTTTACCAAATGGTGTGAAGCAGTCCCTCTTCAAAATATAGACGCCTGGATTGTGGCAGTAGCTTTCTACAGCAATTGGGTGACAAGTTGGGGATCACCGTATCAGTTAGACTCAGACGGCGGAGCCAACTTCGAGAGTACAGTCATGAGTGAGATGTGTCACATTTTTGGCATCCGGCGGACAAGTACAACTACTTCTCACCCGGAGGGAAACGGACTAGTTGAACGCACCAATCGTACGCTGAAGACGCTAATAAAGGCATTCCTGACGACAGAGACTCTTTGGAAATGGAACATGGCTCTGCCCAAATGCTTACTGGCTTATCGAGCGTCCGTCCACTCATCGACCGGTCAGACACCACATCTCATGATGACGGGTCGTGAGCTGCGTCTGCCTTCGGATACTCTGCTACCGACGTCACACCATGAAACCATAACCGCTTCGGATCAGGTACTTTGGTTACAGTAGAGTCTGCTGCGAACACACCAAATGCCACAAGCGCATCTGCAAACCTCGTAGAGTCACCCAAAGGCTCACTATGACCGGAAGGCTTTCGGGAGTCCGTTAAAGCCTGGTGATGCCGTCTGACTCAAAGCAACAGTAACACCACCAGACGTCCCTGCGAAGCTCCGTCGAAACTGGGAAAGACTGTTCTTTGTGGAAGACGTATTGTCAGATATAACTTATCGAACCATTAGGCCAGGCATTCCTGGTTCTTCAGCGGTTGTACATTTCAACAGGTTGAAGCCAGCTAAGAGACTTGCACGCGCTGTGGACAGCGCCTGTTAGCAGGAGAATCAATGAAACACGACGAGCCATATTGTTTTAACCCCCACGGAACCAGCGCCTTTCTTGTTGTCGTGACCTTGACTGCGGACTGCTCAACATACGCTTGGTTGCCTCTCGGGTATTTGGCCACTTTCTGGTGTCGGCTTGTCAGCAGGCACTCGATACGTTATTCCTCGATATTCGTTCTTACTAGGTGGTTGGGTCTAACTTCCGGCCACCTACGTTCCCTTTGTTCTCCATTGCAGGTCATTGGTCCATCGTGACCTACTCTACGTGTCGGTTATGGAAGGCCATTTAACCCCAAACCAGGACGGAGATTACAAAGTCCCACTTACGTCTTCTGGTCAGAATGCGCTGTTCCAGATCAACGGGATATCCCTTAACGGAGGATTTAATGCCAGCAAATCTTTGGCAGTTCACCCTGCACAACATGCATATGTGAAACTGACAAGAAGATAATGCTTATTCCCATCTAATATGTCGAGGGGACTAAATAAAATAATCTGTAAAGAAATTCGATCTTTCTCAATGTGGGAAGACTCTCTCGCATCGTGGAGAAATAAAAGATCTAGTCTTTTTTAAATCACAGTGCTTTGACTATTTTATGCCTAAACATTCCTGAATCGCTGTCTAGTACTATAAAAGGAAAGCTAGTGGACGACCGTATTCAGTGAAATTCCATTTGTTTTGCAATTGGAATTTTGGTTGAGCCCATGACACAGAGGGATCTTACATTATCCAAATACAGTGCATTATGGTAAACCTCGACTTCTCAGAGTGACAATGAGTTCTGCTAACGATACAGTAGTCGTTCTAGTCGTTCTAGTCTTCGATTCGGCTCCGTAACTCATCACATGAGATGCGCATTCCTCCGGATATCCTTTGCAAGGAATGTCTTAAAGAGAATAGCAAGCATGAAGAACTTCATAACTCCGACGGAAAACTGACGATGATTTTTTCCGGGTCCCTGAGCTTCAACCATTCAGCTCTGAGGAAGCGGTGTCACACGACCAGGAGCAATGGAGTTAGATCCGCCAGAAACTCTTCCTCGACAATATCGCTGTAAAGCAGTTGACACGAATTTAAACATCAACACACTACAAGGGGAACGGTCCCCGTCTGGTACAGGTGATACTTCAGTCTGAGCTAGTGACGCCGCTTATATTGAAAAACTGGTCTAAATTCTGCAACAGGTTGACTGCCGAAATCGGGTTAAAGGCAGTGAGTACACGGCCATGGGTGAATAACCACTCATCGGGGACGACCAAATTGGTGAATCTCTGTAAAGGGATTAATATAATGATAACTCTAGCAACCGACGGAATAAGACTAAACACGAGAGACCACCAGGGCCGGGACAGCTGAGATCAGTTGTATAACCCAACAGTACTTCAAAGGCCAACGACAGGAGAAGCTTCTCACAGCAAGTGCGCCATTGCGTACGGTTCGTGGCCGTATCATGTGGCGGTTGCAATAAGATGAGCTCGGGATCCTTCGGTCCCCAACCCAGGAGTCGGGAAGGTCCAATAAGAGCCGGCTTCAACATTTGCGCCTTAACGCATTGGATGCTACTTTTACAGTGGCCTTCTCGTCGCTGTCACCCTACGCCTGTGCTCGTAAATAGGGCTAGTCATGGTAACCGCTGGGTAGGCGTGTGGAGCACATGCCCAAGCCAGCGAAACGTCCGCTGTGATATGATGCTATCAATCGGTCGGCGGAGTTCGTTGGATCTGAAAACTCGTCGACGGACTTCCTCATTTCTGATGTGATGCTGCCATCGGACACCAGTAATGCTTCACAGGCAGCGGTGATCAAAGACAGATACTCTCCGAACATCGTTTTTGCGAACGGAACTAGTCTCACAGCCGTACAGCAGTATCGCTCGTACAGTGTCATGGTAGACACGTCTCTGGAGGGCGAGGTTGAGGTCACGAAAAAGCCACAGGTGACGAAGGTGAGCAAAAGTAACTCTAACCTTAGAGACACGAAGCGAGATCTCATCTGTCAAACCGCCAATCCTAAGACAACTCCCAAGATAATTGAATTTATCGAGCACTTTCAGCGGAGGCCTCGAGAGGATGAGAGAAGGATATGTACTTGGCAAGTCCTGTAAAAGGACTTTACATTTAGAAGGAGCAAGGTAAACCCAAATTAGGAGTCGGATATCTCAATTCTAAGTAGCATATGCTGGGCGGCTTGGGAGGACTAGCAAAATTCACAGGGATATCATCCGTGTACTCTAACTCCCGAAGGCAGTCAACAAGAAGCCGTGCAACACCGTAGGACACAAGGTTTTCAACGGCAGTATCCAGGAACTCGTCCATGGCAAAATTAAACAACACTGCAGAGGTTTGGCAACTTCATCTAACACCGCTAGTGCTACTGAAAGGGGCGAAATGTTTCCGTATACTAGCACGAGACCCGAAGTTTGATGGTGAATGGCACGGAAAATGTTGAGGTACTTCTCAGGTACTCCCCTTTTCAATAAGCAGTCCCAAAGAGGCACTCTGTCAAGGGAGTCAAACGCGACTCGAATGTCCAAGAATATGACTTCAGTTGGTCGATTGAACATATGGCGATGTTCAAGTATCTGGGGGATCGTAAAGATGTGAACGAAGCAACTGCGACCCGCGCGAAATCCAGTTTGTTGTTCACGCAGGTACTGTTCTTGTACGCAACCGAGCCTCCCAAGAGTAAGGCAGCGAGCAGTTTGGATGCAACACAAATGAGACTGATGCTGCGATGGTCAGAGCAAACGGTCTGGCCTCATTTTTTCTAAACATGTACCACATCCGCTAAATTCTAGTCGGATGGAATGGTTTCAATACTCCAAATCTGATGAAAAAGTGTTGTCAGTTCGCGAGTGAGAGCAGGACCTCCATATTTGAAGATGGCAGGAGGAAGTTCATCTGGGCCAGGTAACTTTTGGCGCTTCAGTAGGCGAATTTCATAGGAAACCGCAGCCTCGGTCGATGGAGAAACATCCAGGCACCAGGTAGTACTGTAAACCCCGGACGATGGACTCGGTTGTACTAGTGGCCAATTAAACTGATCTTCAAGGTGCTCTGCCCATCGTACCAGACGACGGGGACGACTGTGAATCAGTTCACCGTCAAATTCACACAAAATCTCATCCAGTGTTAGTCTTCTGTCTCCCGTGGAGCAAATATCTTAGAAGAGTTTGCGGGTGTTTCCTGATGAGGCTGCCCGCTCCATCTCAACGAAGCGTTGCGTCCACCAAACCTCGCGCTCCTTCCTGTGGAGCTGTCTGAACTCAACACCTGTTGTTTTGCGTATTGCGTTTTAACTGCGGCGGGAATTGTTCGACGACTTTCCATTAATTGGGGAGACTGTGCAGAGATCCAATGATTAGCAGCTCGTCTAATGAAGCTACTAACCAGGGTAGCGGACTTTCGTAAGGCGCACTGGATCTGTGTCCAGTATGTCTCAAGATCGGGGGATAGGGAACGCAGATTGGGTGGTACTGTGTACTTAAAAGTGACGAGAACATTTGTGGCCGTGAGCTTGTCTGCGTCAAGCCGTTTCCGGCGACTCTATTTGGTGCCTCCAAAAGGTAGAACGAATTTAGCGCACATCCGCGTATAAACCAAAGTCAGTTAAGGGTACCAAATGAACTTGCAGTCCGTTATGCAGCCTCGCCAATGGTAACTAACAGTGCTATGTTCTATCTGCATCCAAGTTAGACTAGGCACCGGAGGTTGCCAGGTGGCTCGCTGGCACCAGGAACGTCGGAAATTGGTGCTGGAATGGAATAAGTCTTGGTAGGTGCACAGTTGAAGGAGTCAATCGCCGTTGTCTGTCTTGCGAATACCTTGGCTTTGTTGACCCTAAATTCACGCTCATGAAACTCTAGTCCACCGACCTGAATATTTCGGTCTCCGTCCAGTGTCACGGTCTCCATGCAGTGTCTCTTGCGGAGGAGGTTGGTGAGTTGCCGGTAGAACTCGTCTTCAGCTTCATCCGGGCTGCAATCCGTAGGGGCGTACGCCAGCACAATGAGTAAGCAGCCCCTACTGGTCCCGTGCCTGGAAGGTCGTACTGAGCTTTTCAATGGGACAGCACAAAGGCGGCTGTTGACTTGGAACCAGTCAATGAGCCCAACCACAGCACGCGCTTAACACAACTCCTAAGCCGGCGCAACCATTGGCCGCTTCCGTCGCATCTCCAGATAAGCGCAAGGTGAATGGGTAATTGAAACTTGGCAATAGTGAGAGGAATCACAGCGTTGTGCTGGAGTCTTGTAAACGGATTTTGTTAAGCAGCAAACGTCAATCGAGAGGGATTCCAAGATGCGCGCAAGAGCAGCTTGTGAATGAACCTGCACGAGCTTTCGAACGTTGAACGTAGCTACCTTGAAGAGCGAGTGTGTTGCAATAAATGCCTTGCTGTTGGTATTGGAATGCGTGCAATCCGTTTTGAGCGGCTCATTGATGAGGCCAAAGGTACCACTTTTATTTACAATGCACTTTTGGAAACTCGAAAACGGAGAGGGTTGCCAAGAACAGGAAGATTGAATAATTGTGGAACGAAGAATGTGGCTTGCAGTGTGGTAGAGGGAGCTTTAGCATGCCCGGCCGTCAACTTCGCAGCCAAAGAGAGAGAGTTCAGAGAGCGAGAAATGTGAGCAGAGTCCTAATTCCATCATTTCATGTGTTTTCTAGGCATACAGCTTCCCGATTGACCAGGCCGAAGAAGACGGTTGACTTAGGAGGGCCCTAATCGGAGCCTTTGAGTAAAGAGACCTAACCCGCAAGGTAGCGGGGCGGATTCCGGGAGTCGCGCCCATCGAAAGTCAGTGACCCATTGCTCGGTTCATACGCCTTTCTTTCGCCTAGCTGCCAAACAGGGGCTCAATACTCCCAGTAATTCAGCGTCAAGCGAAATGATTACAAAGCGCCAGCGAGGTGAATCAAGGGGTATTGACTATATTTTGGGGGCGAGTCACATCCGACGCGTCGCAGTGTTTTTAAACGGACATACTTAGCTTTGTATGGGGCGAAGACTTGTCGGGCGAAAATCCACTACCTCCTGGAATACTGCCGCCGAAACTCTTGATGGTACGGAATAATCCCGAATCACCCTGCTGTCACCACCAGGAGGTAGTTCGGCCAGAATACGTCCATGCAACTACCTAACGGCTCCCATCAGAATAGCGAATAAGCCATCAATGTTTTAACTACTGTTCAGCAGTGAGACGCACATGGTTCGGAAGCTATATGCATACCATGCTTTGGACCAAGTGATCGCGTGACTTTACTGTTCGATTAGAGTTGATGCACCGAATACCCCAATGCAAAGCGTGAATACTACAATCTAGTACGCATTATTAGGTTTTGTCCGCATTTGTTAAAAATGCTAGTTGGACATTCATGACTGAATGTGCACCAGAAATATCTTGGGAAACATTCTTAAAAACCTTTTCGTTACTGATCATAAAAGCATCAGGGCCGAAGGCTCTCTATCGTCCCATCAAACCAAAAGTCTTTCTGAGAAGCGGAAGACGAAAACTTGTGACCTTGTGGGATCAGACACGGCGCCTTTACAAAATAATACCAGCATTGAAAATTGGACAGAGTACGTAGCTCAGCGCAAATATTCGGCACAGCTAGTTTGTGAAGACTAGTTTCCATACCAACATTAGCTATCCAAATCATTGTGTTCGAACCACAAGCTTCTTTACAGACAAGTGAATGAACTTCGAAAGTTGCAGAGCGGAATCCTACCGCTCACAAGAGTTGGTGGTTATACACACAAAGCGAAATAGGCGGCCAACGCCCTACGGGCCAGTACTTGCCTACTTTTAACGACGTACAAGCGTCAAACATTATACTTTTTTCTGTCACTACATCATCAGTTTTATCCAGCACCACTTTCACAGCAGAAATGACGCTGAAAACGCTACTATCCTTGCGTGCACACAGCTATCCTGGAGTGGACAGCGTTCACCTTAAAGCACTGCAGATAACAGTCATGCACCTAGACCAACCGACTACGGAATTTTTGCAGCGTTGAATTGATGAGAACATAGTTCCGTTAACGTTAAAACGGGGTATTATAATTCCATTAACAAGAGAAGGGGTCGATCTGACCATGCCAATTACCGCCAGGTAACACTTTTCCCTCTGTTCGCCAAAGTCATGAAAGCGATCATCGCGAAGGTACTGAGGGGCTACCCGGAAAGCTACGGCGTGATAACTCTTGAGCAGCATGGATTTCCTGAATATTGATCATGTACCACGAATCTGCTGATGGCGCGTGACAAGCGGGCAGAACCAGTCTACAAGGGGACAGAAATCGATGTTATTTACCTGGACTTTGCGAAAGCCTTCGATCGTGTGGATCACCGAATCGTCCTGCACAATCTGCAGCTATACTGTTTCGGTAATCCAGTGTTAGGATGGGTTGGTAGCTTTCTCAGCGAAGGGCGATTGACGTTTAGAGTCCGAATATTTCTGTCCTACTCGATGCGATTGGAGTGCGGCGGACCTCAGGCTTCGGTATCTTGACCTCGAGTATTCTTAGTTTTCAGCAATGATTTACCAAGAGCTATCGCCCCAAAATTTTTACTTTTCGCAGATGACGTTAGAATTTGGTAGGCCATCAAGGGAATGGACGACTATGAGAAGCTGCAGCGCGACATCGATGGGACCTGGCATTAGTCGGTAAGAAAAGCACTTCCATTCAATATAGACAAGCGTCGCCTTGTGAATATTCGCCATCGACATGCCTACATCTACAAATTTGCGACGCACGATCTGCAGCCCAGCTGTCAGATACGTGATCTCGCAGTGCTCATGCAGGACTACCTCTGTTGTTCCAGACAGTAAGAATGCACTTCAAAAGTGGCAACCAACATGTTGATCTCTTGTAGATGGCACTCGGGAGTTCGAATTCACTTATCTTCTCTTTGATGCTGAATGCCTAAGTGCGTCCCCACATAGAATACGAGAGCCAAGCTTTGCATCCTTGGCTAAAGCGTGACCTTGCAGTGCTCGAAATTCCCCAATGTTGAGCAACGAAACTTGTCAATGGATTGCCCGTTCCGT
This sequence comes from Dicrocoelium dendriticum, assembly GCA_944474145.2. Taxonomy (NCBI): domain Eukaryota; kingdom Metazoa; phylum Platyhelminthes; class Trematoda; order Plagiorchiida; family Dicrocoeliidae; genus Dicrocoelium; species Dicrocoelium dendriticum. Next base: position 125,128,240 of record OX104063.1, on the reverse strand, counting down.
AACAGCAACGATTGAAGCCTTTAGTGGACGCTACGGGCGGCTACGTGGCGATCTTATATTTGTCTACCGGACACTGAGAGACTACTCACGTATGCCGCTATCTACTGAAACTTAGCGCGAACACGAACCTCGGAGGTAATAGTCTGAGACTGAGTCAAGAACACAGTCTTCTCTATTGTCGACGAAAGTACTTCTCCCTCTGGGGCTGTCAACCCTGCAAGGCTCTTCCAAACTCAGTTGTCTGTGCCCCCACATTAGCTGTCTTCAAAAAACTACTGAATGTCTAATTGAACGCTGTACAGTTTGTTACCTGAACGAATATTTCAGATTTCTTCTAAATAACTAGCCAATTTTGACTTATGACCCACAGTGACGCATGTAAATTTGTGCAGATAAGTGAGCAATCAGTTTTTACTTGCTAGCAGTATTAACCAACACAAGTTGTATTTAATTTTACCTGTACTATCTCACTCCCATCACCATCGCACTTAACACAAGTATTCTATCGCTTTGTCCATGCGTATTATGTTTGGTCCACTTATGTACTTTGTACTATTACCAATCTACGGACATGTTGAGTCTGTACCTTTTTTACTTGTCATAAGCCATTGTTCCATTTTACAGGAATCCGGACGGAGGATCCCAGCGAATTGGTATTCAGAAAGCGTGAAGTGCGAGGCGCTGGGTACGGAGGACATATAATTTGTGGACTTAACGTCAGTTAGAGGCGCGGCGAGTAAAACGCCACAGAACCCCCAAAATGTTGAAAGGGCGAAAGACTGGGAAATTTCGACCCGCTGTAAAAGTACAGTTTGTCGGGTGTTGCATATAACCCATCTACCTGTTAAGCTTATTTACATGTTGAGGAAGCTTGCGAGGATTTTTGTTTTTGCAATTTCTCTCGGTTGCGTGCAGTTCATTAGTATGTGACTCACAGTATATGGGGTGCATAGGGTGCATACTCAAACGCTGCAAAGTTGGGGACATGCGGATGAGCTTCCAGTGGTGACAGCGTTTAGTGAAATGTTTGAAATAGCATAGTTTTCATTTTGCACTCGCATAGAAGCCAGGTAAGATTTCGCTACCATAAGGATGCTGTATTTCAACCTTTTGTTTTTTAGAGGTGCACGGATTTTTAGCCAGGAGTTATTCGATTTCGTACCGAAATAGTGTTCTTTTTCAGAGCTTCCATACCTGGTTGGTGAATGAGAGAGAGTGAGCAGAAATAGGCGTCTGCGCAGTGTAAATTTCATATATGTTCGGGGATGAGTTGCACAATAATGTTGGGCTAACGTAACACACAGTAGAGCCAGAAGCGATACATTTTACGACAGTTACTAGCTGATTTAAACGTGAGAGGTGGTTCATTAATGACCAAAGTGTTACACATGTCAACCAGGTGGGGAATTTCATGCCTTTTCTGGGGTAGCGGAACGAATTGGTCACAAACCGTTTGTCAATAATAACAATAAACAATGGGTTTATACGGGTTAGGAAGTGCTGCTTTACAAGCCTATTTGGGTAATTTGCTGGAAATATCGAAATAAGAATACTAATAACATGGTTATTATTTTAAATCTGAAAAGAAGCACTTGTAGTTTGTTCCACCGTAATCTTGCAATCCGCGTAGATTCACAACCTCCACAGATAACATGAAATATATATCCAAGTTACACTCCAGGAATAGGATGGGCGCGTAGTGCTAAGTAAAAAGTATAACAGGATAAGTGCGTCAAACAACCGTCTTTTAAATAATGTTTGTGTCGGTGCAGAGACGACTGATTCAGGGAGAGCATTCCACTGGTGACAGACACGAATGGAAAAGAAATTCCCGCGACATTCCAAATGACTATACTGTTCTGCGAGTTTCAATGAGTGACTTCTCATGTTCGTATTGCTGTTGAGTTGCAGTAACAAGTGGCACACATGATGTGAGTCGTGTAGAACCAACTTTGCCATGGGTCTTGCAATCTGGTTATGTCGCAGATTACGAGGCCTACAGGCGGCAACAAACTGCCTGCAACGGCGCAAAAACGAGCAAATACCGAAACTTCAAAGCAAAGGTTGAGGTTGAAGCATATGCAGACCCCAAGTGGATCTTTGCATACGTGTACCGACGTGTGTACCCAACAGCTGAGGTGTCTACGTTAGAAGGCTCGGACGGACAGTTCCTAGTTTCCAACACTGTGCGTGCTCCCACCTTGACGGTGTAGTTCGCTACCGTTTCTGTTGATAACTAGGCGTTCATACCGAGTTCGACAAACATCGCGCCCTACCGAGCTGGACAGCCTCGATTGCAGCTCTGGGGATGTGCGCGAATGGCTCGGCATTCTTGACGGTACCAAACCTGCTGAACCTGATAGGCTCTATGCGCTAGTTCTCATAACGCTATCGTCCATCATCTCGCCTTCGGTGACTGAGCTATACAACAGGTCGCTGTACGCTGGTTTATTGCCGAGCGACTGAAAATGCTCAATAGTAAAACCGATTCCGAAAGACAGCGATCTGAGCAAGGTTGGTAACTGCCGGGCGATATGCCTGACCTCTGTTATGGCCAGGACACGCGAGGTGGTCGTGAAGCGTGATCTTCTGCAGCCTCTTGGCGGCCACGCAGCATGGTGTACTGAAAGTTGCTCTCTAGGCAAGAATGATTGTAAGCGATAAACCGGGGGAAGTCGGTTGACATCTTTTACATCGGCTTCAGTAAAGCGATTGACAAGCTGTAGCTAAAGTTGTGCGGTCTTGGGGGCTCACTGCATCTGTGGATCAGTGACCTCCTTAGTATCCGACTTGAAGGGTGCAGGTGGACAACTACTTGACCGAGTGGTATCCCTCGACCACTGGCGTCCAGCAGGGAACAGTGCTTGAACCTATGTTGCTCATGATTCACATCACAATTTGCCTCAGCTTCTTAGTTCACCTTGCGGCCTGTTTGAAGAGGACCTCAAGGTATGGAAGGTGCTTGAGGCGCTCGACGACTTTGACCTACTTCAGCGTAAGCTTGACCGCCTCTCCACGGGGTCAGCAAAGATCACCCTTTCGATTAACCCAGTCAGGTCGGTATTCATATGCCTGGGCAACGGTGGCAATGGCTGAGTCTAAAGTCTGGCAAACCAACAGTTACATCCATTGCCATCAGTGAAAGATCTCGGCCTACTCTCACTCTGCAATTTTAAATCCGTTGAAAGCACGAAAAGGCTTTATCAAAGTTGACTGTGCATGCCCTGGGCACTCAAACGCAGTCTCTGTACTTGGTCCGAAGAGGTTGCCACTAACCTCTTCTCTTCTATTCTCAGACCAATGCTAGAGTGCAGCTCACTCGCCTACTGTCCGCTCACTCTGGGCGAGGAGCAAAGTATTGAGCGGGTACAGCATGTGGTCACAAGGCTCAACCGAAGTTTAAGAGGTGCGCCATATGAAGACCAGTGTGAGAGACCACGGTTATACACCCTGTCGTATTGCCAAATGCAAGTTGACCTCATGATGACTCAGGGGATAATACATCTGTGTGATTGCCCCATATTGAGACCGGTCCTTCATCTGTACACACCAAGCAGGAAACGAGGACATCGGTACAAACTTGTCGTACCGGATTTGAAGCTGGTCGCCAACCAACTCTGCTTCGAGCGAAGGGTGGTGAACATTGGGAATAACCTACCTGCAGACATAGTTGAAGCAAAGCCGGTGTCGGAGTTTAAGAAACTCCTGGACCCGCAATGTACCGACTTGAGATTTCGGGGATAGTCGCCCTCGCTGCATTTTCTTAGTATTCAGTACTCAGTATCCGAGTCTCCTCGTAATCTGCGATGCCGTCTGTTAAATACCTCAATCGTTTCAGCCACTGCTCGTATGAAAGATTACGCACTCCAATTATATACTTCGATGTCCAACGTTGAGGCTGTTCCAGTGCATAAACATCGTGCTTTTGCCCGAGATATCAGGCCTGAGTTGCGTATTCGACATGGGTGCGAGCATCCGCAATACGAGGTGGTCGAAGAATAGAGATTTTATTTGCCCGCACACCCATCGTAACAGACTGACGTGTTGGTTTACAGCCTTCGAGGCCTTCTAGAATTGCTTGGAGCAACCCAAGTCACCTTGAACCAGCACACTTTAGTTACGTTCAACAGTTGATTGTTGCAATGCATTCGTTCCGAGCCGGTAAGAGAAGTTTCTCTATGGTTGTGTGAAGAGTACCTTGCATTTACTCACATTAAACTGCAATACATAATGGATTGACACTGATGAGCCTTGTCTAGGTCACTCTGATGCAGATGGTGGTCAGCATTCACCTGCATCCTGCGTCAAAGCTTGCATTCGTCGGCAAATAATAGAAAGCTTGAATTGGTTGCCTGTGCATGCATGTTAATAAACTCCAAAAACAATCGTTGTCCTAGTATTGGGCTTTGCGACACGTCACACTCGACTTCTATGGGTCCGATAAAGAGCTTCCAAATCTGACCACTAATTGCTTTTGAAGGATAAAGTTGGAAATCTAGCTTAGAAGCCGGTCACCGATCCCGCAATACTGGAGCATGGAGAGCAGTATCCGATGGTCTCGAGTTTAGACGATCGAATGCTTTTGAAAAATATAGGTAGATTTCATCAACACCTCCAGCGTCAGCTAACTCTGTCCAACTACTGCGTGCGATTAGTACATTCGTTGTGCACGATCGCTGTCGATGAGAGTTGTGCTGTTAGGGCTTAATGATGTTATAGTTTTCCAGCTAATACACCAGCGTCTTAGCAGTGAGCGATTCCATGACCTTGGAGACTATATGGGGAAGAGATACTGGACGGTTGTCGGAGGGCTCAGTTCTGCTTCCGCCTTTGCACACCGGTATATATGCCAAGCTTCCAAGTAGCAGGAACCGGGATCTGGTCTGATGAGCTCCGAAGAAACGGAACTATAGTTCCTGCCAGCTGGCTTACCACTGTTCCCAGTGACTCTGGACAAATGGTTCGACACTCTGGGAGCTGTGTTTGAGTGGAGGCTTCAGCTTCTGCAATTCAGCCTCCGCAGTAAAAGGGATGTGGATTAGTCCTGGAGGATGGAGGACAAAAGCAAGAAAATCACATGGTGGCAAGACCGTCCGAAACGTGTGGGCATATTGCATCCGCAGCGCGTTTGTTGCTTTCAAAGCCGTTCTTGTTGAGCCATCGGTCATGTTGTGTGAAGGAAATCCTTGCCTCACCTTCTGTAGGCTGTTAAAATGCTTGTACAGCAGTTTGTGGTTAGCATTGTAGGTTTTTGCGATGTCCTGCTAGTTTGCGGCTTTGTCTCCTCTAGGTAGTTGAGTGCAGTGCTTGCTTTGGACTACGTATTTGTCCTACATTCCTAGCGTTGGAGCTTTTCTCTACACCCGCCATGCTGCGTTGCCTATTGCCATGTATGTTTGAGTTCTTCTCATAACGAAAGAAAATGATCTAGACCCATTACAAACTCCTGTATTTTAAGCATATGTAAGCAGCCGAACGAATTCGTCGACGAACTCGAGTCCAGCGACTTCCGGAAATTCTTCGGCAAAGAACGACCAGGTTGTGGCACTGATGAGCTGGGCTAAGCGATCGTAGCTTGTGATTGTTCGCACCGTCTGATAGTTCTCGTTCCGGTGTTCCGCATATCAAACGAAGTTGTAACTGATGACTGCATGATTAGTGCGACCCAACGAGTAGTTTACAGCCAACACATCAATCATGTGCTCTTCGTTAGTAAGCATTACATCCAGCACAGATGGCCTGTTACCTGTTCTGAACGGGGGGCAGTGACATGAATGTAAAGCTGAACGGTGGTAACGAGCTCCTGCAGATCGGCTTTGAATTGTGCTCCGATCGTGGCAGCAGTTACTAAATAATGAACGTTGATCTTATCCATGATAATTATGTGAGTGTATCTTACTTTTAGGGTGTGTCTTAAAGCAGCCGCAAGATGGCAGTCCGTTACGGGTTTAGAGTTAGGGCGGTGGTACACCAAGTTTGGATGGCAAGTGTCTCTTCGTTTTCACTACAGGCAACAGCAAAGAGAGTAGAGGAACTGCAGACCTTTTGGATAACTGTCAACTCTGGTTCTAATATCATCGATCTGTGATTATTCGTACAGGGTAATATGGTCGTATAAAAAAATAATTTTGCGGCCGTAGCTGTTGTATCCCAATGCGCACGCTACGCACCTGCGAAAGCAGGGTCTTGAAGTACTACGGCCGAAACTACTAACGAAAGCATAACAAGAGGTGGAAACGCTCTGGACACTAAGCAAAAAATGTGTTCGATAAGGTACAGGCGTGGTGACCTTGCTATTGATGCATGGATGACGCTCATCCAGTAATTTGCAGGCTGCGGTGCTTAACGTGACAGACGTGACTGGAAGTTGCGGTAGGCGCAGCAACATCACCCACTCCCTAGATGAGCGCACCAGATTGAGTGACAATTGAGCCGCTAGGCTCACTGCTTTGAACCCTGTTTCTAGACTCTGACGCTGCGTTCGTTTGAAGGGCTGAGTAAAGCTGTCTGGCATTAACTCTGCGGCCTTCCGCAAGCACATACGTTCCTGGATCTTCTGATGGGGCGCGATAGTGCTGGTTGCCCTTTACGTGTCTATTTTTACTTTAACCAGACTAACGTTCCGGGGCGCAACGGTATGGATTACTTTTCGTAAGAGGAATGATAACGTCGGCGACGTTCCAGTTGGTTGGAATCGCTGATTTTCGTAGCTGCGCTTAACTACGTGCGTAGCTTCTTGCCGAACATTGGTTCCCCTGGCGTGCGATCGGTCGCTCGGTGGTGAGACATTCTGTGGGTAAAAAGCCTCCGCTACGGCATCTTCCCAATGCACGCCAAACAAACGTGCTGTCTGTATACTTTCCTTTAGGGGCGATTTGTCCGCTCAACCATTCAGTTGGCAGCTGGATTGTACGTGACAGTTTGTACGTGTTTCACATCGTGAAGTTCTAGGAAATGTGGGCACTCGTAGTTTGCGAATTGCAGTCCGTTGTCTGTCACAATTACTTCAGAAAGCCCAAATCCAGCAACCAGATGTCTTAGCCACTTTATAACGGTTGCAGTATCTAGATCGCCGAAAAAGTGCATCGCAGGACAATTATTGTAAAAGCACGTGGCCGCAGAACAGTTTTTTCTGGTTATGCGGTACAGAATGGAATAATTCTATGATGACAGTCGCCAACTTCGACTAAGGTTTCATTGGATAAAGGATACGATGGATGTGTGCATCGATCAGCTTAGTGTTCTTGTCGACGTTCGAACACGCATCGCAAGACCGGACACACACCTCTGCAATTTTAGTCACTTTCGGCTACCAAAAGTGCTTTGTTGTTGGCGCTTGATTCGTATGATACCCGGATGTCCCTCGTGAGTACATTGGATAATTTTTGACGTTAGTCTTTGTGTAGCCACGAATCTCGATCCTCGCTTAAGTCAACCATCAATGACCGCTAACTCGTGTCGTACAACTTAAAACGCCGGTAGTTCACCACTGAGCTTCCTGTAGCGAGTCCAGCCTTGAGATAGGTAGCGGAAAACGGCTTGTGCATTTGGGTCACTTTGGTTAGCTTCTTGAAGCTCTTGTCTAATTACAGCGGAAAGCTCACTTGAATATAATGCGGAAACTATGACTTTTTCTTCGTCGGCCTCATTCTTATCGGAATCTTCCGATGGAATAAGTGATAATCTGTCTGCCACATGGTTTTTGGAGCTAGGGCGGAATGTTATTTGAAAATCATACTTCAGTAAACGCGCATACCAGCGATTAATCCGCAGTGGCTTGTGACAATTAGTTCCTCGACTGAAAAGGGTAGTTAGAGCAGAGTGATCTGTACGCAATGTAAGCCTCCGACCAAACAGGAATAGGTGCAATTTTTCACAGGCCCAGACACAGGCGAGGGCCTATTTCACCGGCGGAGTATGAAACCTTTATGGAGGATAGTTTTCCAGAGGCATATACCATCACTTTTCTCTCGTTCTGCATCTGAGACAGGACCACTCCTAAATAGATTTTTGACGCATCCGTTGAGACGAACGTAGGGCAGTTTTCATCGAAAATGGCCAGTATTGGTGTAGAGACGAGGCGTTTATTAATTTCTTTAAAGGAAGGCTGCCGTTTGGAGCCCCAGTCGAGGGTGATAACTTCCTTTGCTAGCATTCTCATGGCTCCGCTAGGGTAGCAAAATCGGGCAATTAGCTTAAGTTGTACGAGCATAAACCAAGAAAATGTTAATCTCGGTTGCATTCTTCGGAATGGGGGCTTCTGTGATAGCCCGAGTATTAGCGGCTCATGGTCGGATTCCACCGGATGATAAGATGTACCCAAGAGATTCGAATTCAGTAGCACAAAAATTACACTTTTCAAGATTGAGCGGAAGATGTAGGCTCACCAAGCGGTGTAATACAGCGCGTAGCCTTGAATCGTGTACATCTCTTAATGGCCCGAAAAAGCAAACATCATCCATGTAAACAACTTGTCCCGGTCAATATGCTAGTGAGTGATTCATGAACTGCTGCCAAGCTGCGAGAGCAGAGCTGAGCCCCAGTGGCAAAAATTTATAGTGGAACAGACTGCTCCATGTCAGAAAAGCCGTTAGTGGTCTCGATTCTTGTGTCCATGGCATGCGGAATAAAACCTTCTTCAGATCTAATTTTGAGAAAAATCGCGCCAATTATCTTGACTAGCACTTCATCAACAGTGGGAAGAACGAACTTTAGGACGACGATCTAACTATTCAACGCATTCAAGACATTGCATATGCGCACAGTACCGTCCTTCTTTAAGACCGTGACCATGGGCTGGAACTATACAGAACAGTTAATTAGCTCTACCAGATAGTTGGATACCATCTCCTATATAGCTTTCTCTACTATCGCACCTTTCGCCAAGGGAATAGGACGTGGCTGCGATATAAAAAATACAGCTTAACGTCCTGTTTATGGCATATGCAATGAGCGGTAGATGGAATCCGGCCAATCGCCTCCGGAAATAATTTAGGATATACGCCCTTATGCACTGATGTATTGACTGCCATGATACGCATTCTATTGATAGATGGCGTTAAGAACGACCATAGCATTCCGCCCCAGCAAGGTTGGGCTGTCTTCAGATACCCCGTACACAGCAACGTCGGATGCGACCGGCAGTAGACTAAGTTTCATCACTATATATCCACGGATGCACATAAGGGCATTGGTGTAATAGTCAAGCTAAAACGAAGTGGGATGCAATGGAATGTCATGTAAGTATAAAGGCTAAGTGGAATACTTGTTATCGGCGATGCAAAATATAATTCCATCGCAACAGGCACAGTTGTGTGGGCGCCATGGAGCATAACTACGAACTTCAGGGAAAGGGAGCTTGGGCTCTATCAAGAAGGTTTACCGATTGTCTGGCTGATAACGTTTCCTGACCGCAAACGTATTTTCCGTAGCAGACGCAAAGGGTCCACGGTTGTTTAACTAGTGCTACGCGCCGGGAGTGACAACACCGGGAGAAATGGCCACGCTTAACACAGTTGTTGCAATCTACACGTTGGTTAATCTGCTTGGTGTCAAGAATTTCCTCATCGAAAGCACAAAGCAGTCACATTCTGAGATGGTGTAGCATTCGTGCTCCGACGCTTGCTGATGTCGAGGGATTCTTTGGTGCCGAACAGACGTGACTGTTCAAGGACAGTTGTTTTGAGCCTACCGATCGTTATGGCTCTATAAAAAAAACTTCGCAGGGTCCTCTAGAGATGGTGTTTCTCGTATGCAATGATCCGTGATGCCGAATATTGCTTGTTGCTCCAGCATAACACCTTCAAATCTATTTTTTGGAATGCCGGAGGAATGGCATGTTTTTATCACACGGATCAAACGGGGAACAAAGTTTTCCAGGGGCTCTGAGTCCTCTTGTCTCAAACGAGAGAATTTATAACGTTCAGCAAAACACATTAGGTCCGGCCCCCCAGGATCCATCCAGTACATCTAAGGACTTTGTGAGCATGCCCAATTTTGTATTTCCAATGCATAAAAGTAACGCTGGCCTTCAATTCCTAATAGGTGACGGAAAAGTTTAAACTTTTGGGTCTCACTGTAAGTAGAAGTTGACGGTAGTAAGTCCAATTAATTTGTAAAAGATGTTTTCCTTTGAGCCCAGTCGCTTTCAGTAGGTTTGACACTTGAATAACACCACCATGCTTCCGGAGGAGGAAGATGGAATGCCATTGTAGCAGTTCGCAGTCGCCACGCCAATGCTGGACGCGAATACGCACATTAGGCCCCTGCGCAAGCAGCGTCTTGAAGTACCGCGGCCGAACTTATTAACGAAAGCATAACAAGAGGCGGAAACGCTCTGGGCACTCTATTCAAAAAGTGTATGCGATAAGCTACAGGTGTAATGGCCTTGATATTGATGCACGCATGACGCTCATCCAATCATTTGCAGGCTGCGGTGCTTGACGTGACAGACATGACTGGAAATTGTAGTAGGCGCGACAACAATAACCTTCACAGATTTTAGTTTATTTTACTATGTGGATGTATCGACGTATCGCAACCAGTAAAGTAGTTTCAAATTTTGGGCAGATATTTGGAACCGATTGCGAAGTTATGAGTTCAGAGAAGTTTGGAAACAATCGGTTGGTATAATAGTTTGGCAACGTTTTGTTCTTGACACAAGAGATTCCTCAGACAAAGTAAATCAGTGTGCAATTGGAATGGAATTTTATAGCGAACAGAGATAATATCCGCTTTACCACAGACTTGAGCAGAGATGTCATTGCAACCACAGTTCGTGACTTTACCTCAGGTGGTTCAATCACAGTTCGAATAGTCCAGGTATTTTTTGTGCACCATGGCATGGACGAAAAAGTACATAGTGGTGATAATCGGAGTCGCGTTGCACTTTCCAATTTGATGAATGCACCGAAGCTCGTCAGGCTGGCAGTTTAAGTTTGCTCGTCACGAACTTGCGAATTGTACCCCTTCCATTATATTCACACTGCTGTCCGATTTCGTAATTTCCTACGCTTTGACAACCAACAATTCATTCCTTCATTAAACACGTTAGCTGCAGATGAAAAACGCCTCAGCTATTGTGCCGCAATACTTAAGACAAGAAGGAAATACAACGAAGGCACGCCGGCTGAGTCCCTAGTAACGTATAGGCATCGTTCCGTCGAGATAACAGTCGGCTGTGGTGCCGCAAATAAGAGTTATAGTATAACTAACGAAGGAAATCCTGCTTGGAGTGGGACGCTAAGCAGGAGGGCGATGGACAAAGGAACTCACAACACAAACGCCATCGGGGCCGCCTCCTAGCCATATCAGCAAGTGTGTCCAACCAAACGCGTTCGTCGTCCTTAGGGCCCCAACCAGGCAGTCAGGATGCACGAACTGGCGCCAACTTTGAAGTGAGGAGTTTCATTTCTCTCGACCAAGTCTTCACTTGGTCTCCTCTCCTCCTCTTCCCACCTCATCCCCGGCGCTCAAGCAATGCACGTCGGTGTGCTGGCATGCGCAACACGTGGCTCAGCCATCGGAGCCTGGTGCGTGATACATTGGTGCTGAGCGGTTCACTCGCTTTTTTTGCACCAAATACACGACGCCGAACATGCTCATTGCTCATGCGGTGCTCATACTAGACATGAGCTAAGCTGCAGAGACAGGGATGGTCGAATGTGACTAGCCTTTTTATGTCTGTCGACCTAATGAGCCAAGTTTCACAACCGTATAGGGTGGTTGAACCAACAGCTGCGTTAGAAACTCAGTCCTTCAGGGCGAGAGTGATGTCGCGCCACAGGTGGCGGCGATTAGCAAAAGCACCTCGAGCTTTTGCTATGCGGTTCGTAACCTCAGCTTGAGCCCACGGGCGCTAATATAGCTGACTAGGTACTTGAATTCCTGAACGACTTCTAGCTGATCACCACCAAGGATCAGTGCAGGGATAGGTCCCTGCCAATCTTGGAGAACTTTGCATTTCGATGAAGCAAAGCATAACCTAAAACGATTGACAGCCAGTGCTAAACGGTCTAGTACAGCCTGACACTTTTGGGCACTGTCACATGTGGAAAATGTCGTCAGCATACACCAAGTAAAGAAGTCATTCACCAGGAAGTAGCTCCACACCTTCTAGGTCATGTCCAGCGAACGCTTTCCATGACTTCATCAACAGATAAGTTACATAGGAAATGGGACAGCGGGCAACCTTGTCTTACTCCGCTAACGATATTGAAGGGCGGCGACAGTTTGCCATTTACCCTCACTCTGCCCGAACTAGGCGAGTACAGCGCTTTGATAATTTTTACACATTTATCGGGCACCCCTTTTCCCAACAGACGGTTCCAAAAGGCACATAAATCCACCGATTCGAAGGCAACTTTGATGTCGATAAACACGACAACAGTGGGTGGCTAATAAACACGGCGGTGCTCCAATAACTGACGCAAAGTGAAGACGTGGTCGATGCAGCCTCGATTTCAAGGAAACCCGGCTTGCTATTTGCGGACCTGGCCTTCACGAGTGCCAGTCAGCCTGTGGAGAACGACGGAAGCACGCAATTTAGACGCACTTGAGATCAGAATGATCTCTCTATGGTTGCCGCATTCAGAACGGGAGCCTCCCTTGAAAACTGGGACTATGACGGAGAGGCTCCAGTCTGTCGGCACTGTTTCCTGCTCCCAAAGTTCCATTAGCAACTCGTGTAAATCATCAACAAGAGCAGATCCTCCGAATCTGTAGAGGGCTGGGGGACTTCTACCTGCTCCTTTGGCCTTGCGTAATTTCAACAATCTGGTCTTAGGTTCGACTTCTGCACGGGACGACGGATCCAGGGAGACGGCCTACAGAGAAGGGCAATCAATGCCCGAACAGGAAACGGATAACTCAGATTGGTTAGACAGCCTTGCAAAGTGTTCGGCCCAAGGCTCCAAGCGGTTTGACAAGCTGTGGATTGGCTGTCCATCCTCGTTGAGTATTGGCTCGCTAACAACAGGTCTCCTGCTGCCTATTTCCTGTATCAGAAGGAATATCTTGCGGTGCTTACCTACGGCAGCGGTTGTTTCCATTTCCGATGCACGATGAGACCACCAAGTTTGGCCATCTCTCTTCAGGCTAGCACGCAGTTTCGCTTTGAAATTTTTGCGAACCTCATTGTATTCGCTTCTAGCCGGGATATGTCATCGAGCATCCATAAGTTCCAGGGAGTTTGTAGAGACCCAATGTCCAGGCTGGCAAATTGGATTTGCCACATGAAGACATGCCTGCTAGTAGTAACGTTTAAAGGATAAGCGACCAGTGATCTTCGACATTGTTCAGACGAATCTTACTCGGCCCAAATGTCAGCGTAGTTTGGCACGCATTCAGAATACCTGGCTTCGAAAGCTGGTTGATGTCAATGCGTTTACATCGACGTTGTGGACGTCCGCCGAAACGCACCTGCAGGTCGGCACACACGAGAACGTGATCGGAGTGCACGCTGGGGCTCCAATTCGAGCGACAGTTTTGGACACAGCCTCTCAAGCGCTAAGTAATCGCGATGTGATCGATTTGCGTCCATGGCTAGCCATAGGCTGGTGGGCACCAAGTCACTGTGCTGTGTCGAAAGTTAATGCTAGCGAGAAAGAGGCGAGCACCTTTACACAGGTGTAGCAACCGCCCACTGTTATCATAACTGGAGTCTACGTCACGTTGGACGCTCAGATGAAGCTCAACAGAGGACAATTTTCCGACTTGGGCGTTTAGAACACCAGCAAGCACCGCAAGTTTGTGCTTCTTTTGTAACGAAGAAGATCGTTAAGATGGTGATAGAAATTATCTTTCACCGAATCAGGTCTGCAGTTTGTGGAGGGCGTAAGCCGCAATGATAAATACGTACCGTTTGTCCCCTCGCGACTTCGAAGCCTGGAACGAGTCGGCCAACGTAACGGCGCACATCCGGCTGTTGACAGGATTCCAGTCGATCGGGGCAGCTTCAGCCCGGGGACTCAAAACAGTGACGACGCCAGCTTGCCCAGCATTTGAAGTTGCGTCCTAACCAGACAGGCACAGCGAGAATGTACCGCCAGTGTCGTATGGGGGGTAGTAGAATAAGCATGGAGCTCGATGCTTTCAGGTGGGTTTCCGATGAACAACAAATATCGATTGAGAGGGTCTCGAGTGTTCGGGCTAGTGAGGGCTGTTGGCCATTCTGTTGCAAAGTGCGCAGTTTGAAGCACGCAAGTCTTAGTGAGGTTCGAGGACACCAAATGGAAACGGAGGAACTGATGTTGTCCGCTTGGTTGAACATGGGCTTGTCGACGGGATTAGAGCGACGCCATGTGATTGTGTGTGAGTTGTACCTAGAAGACAAGCGACTATGGAAGCAAGGTGGGTGGCACAAGTATTGGGGAATTGAAAACGAGGGATAAAAGTGAAGTGCGAGCGGGGCGCTAAGGATGGAACAGCGCAAGAGGGGAAATAAGAAGGCAGGAACTTCTGAGCAGTAGCGTTCAAACCCTTATCCACTGTACTCGATGCAGAAGATAGGGCGCCGCTTATTATGTTCTGCGACGGCCAGAGCACCAGGAGATTTTTAGATGGAATGGTCATGGTATATTGCTTGGGCTGGATACTGTCAGGTTAATCAGGCCTAGACAGGAGAAGATTAGGGTTCTTAACCAAAACCTTTGCTTCAAAACCTTACGGCAAGACAGCGGGATTTTGTCAATGGACTACAGAAAGCCCGTTTTATGGAGTAAGGTACCATCCACACTCCCACCCCCAACCTGGAGGGCCAGGAGACTGACTTTGTCTGACCTCTAACCATTGACTAATCTGGCACGAGTAACTCTGAAGGTGCAGATAGCAGTACCCAGCATAGCTCAATGGATCACTGAAGCACACAAACCATCGCATCACGTTAAAATCCACTATCATGGCGCCGGAAAACAACCGCTGGCAAGTTGATCATGTGCACCTCCTACTGACCTCTAGGTTATCCAAATCGATCTGCTGACCCGTGTCTAATTCGTGCACAGTCTCGACCGAGTCTCTTAATAGTGCCTGGTATTCAAGCTCGTTCGTCATTGGTCTTAAAATACGCCTCCTGTGGTCTGCAATTCATGTGCGTAACTCTCTTAATGTTTTGTCTATGCGCATATGTGCGCAATCCTTGCATTTAAGTTTATAAACTCACTTAGTCGTGCTATCCTTTGGAAAGAGGTACTTCAGGAGCACTAGCGCTGAAGGTAGCGGATGACCTCGCTGAAAGATCAGCCTTTTATTTTCCTTGTTTAGTACCCCCCGAATGGCCTCCATGGTGCCTTCCTTGTACGGAATTCCTACTGTCCATCTTTAGTCCTTTGTGGGTCTTGATTGTCGGTTTAGCACTGTATAGAACTAGCTTTTGACTAGCCGCATTGAGTAACCACTATTTAATAGTTTGTCCGTTGTCACTTTCCGCGCGGCCTTTTTGTCCTCCTCCATCGTGCACAGGGTTTGTGCCCTGTAGAAAAGTGCTGAGGCCATCCTAGCGTAAACCAGTTTCGGATGACCCGAACTGCAGTGGAGAACGCCGTTAGAATCTGTTGGCCATCGATATATGATCGTCTTTAAATTTCCATCATTCCTGTGAACCAGGCAGTTAAGCAATTGTTTGATACGGCTAAAAGATTCCGACTAGAGTAAACTGTATCCTTTCATCAAGGGAGTTTAAGCACTCAAACACCTTGTCCTTCTTATCCCGTTCAACAAGTACAATGATGTCGTCTACACAGCGCCACCAAACTTTCGGTAACTTACTGGTGTTTGTAAATGCTCTGTCTTCGAAGTTTTCCATATACATGTTCGTCAGTACAGGAAATATTGGCGATCCGATGGTGAGAGCTTGTTCCTGACTCTGCGTCTTCGACTGAATAAAGAAGTAGGACATCTTAAGATACACTGTCATGCTCTCGATTATCTGGTTAACCGTAAGTCTTGTCAATCACTCGGACTAACGTCTTCATTTAGACAACGTCTTGCTATTTCTAGCGCCTTTCACTTGGGTACATTGGCAAAAATTGATGTCGCATCAAATCTTGCATCAACTCATCTCCCTCGATTTCAAGACGTGCTATCTATCGAACGAACTCATAAGAGTTCTTCACGAATGTACTCGTTCGCTTTGTCAGAGGCCGCAATAGCCATACCCATTATCTAGCGAATTCAAGGGGTCGGGGAGCCTATGCCGTCGACTATGGGTCGTACGGGAACTTCACGTTTGTGAATTTCTGGCAAGTCATAACCCTCGGAAGTAAAGTCGATTTTGGGTATAGACTGTACAACTTGCCTGCCCCTAAATCGTTATTTCCTGTTCTTAAATAGTTACCAACCTTCGTCTTACTCATGTTCCTTACCGACTTCACGGTCATATCAACAACTAAGCTATACGGACTCGTCTCTAAATGTTGCTCAACTTTTCTAAATATTCTGATCTATTCCTTACAACCAAAGTTTTCCCTTCTCAACCTTTGTGAATACAATGCTGCGATCTTGCTTCAAGGGAATTAATGCGATAAGTTCAGATTGCGGAAAATTTGGCTAACCCGGTTGCTGAAATTTAATTAATGTACGAATATTCTCTACCTTCGCAGCGAGCAACTTTGTCATCGCACTCGCAACGCCTGGAATAATCTCTTTCACATATATCTCAGTTGTTGATAGTAAACGTCAAAGATTTCTCCAACAATCTAAATTCCGTTTCGTTGAAAACCCTATATGACATATTAACTACATTACGATAGCTAACAATAGACTCGGACCTACCAGTAGGACCAGTGGCATTAACAGATACAGATATTAATCGTTCGAACTTACGAATTTATCTTTTCTTCGAATTCTTCTCTTGTTACAAGTTGCCTTCTAAAGCTTTTTTTAAAATTCGGTTGTAATCAAGAGACGTTATGGCGGTCTGTAGATCCAGGCTCAGCTTGGAAGCCTGCTGTTCAATCGAAACAATTTTCGAACGTGACCGGTAGACTCTCATCTCAACGTCTCAAGAGGCTGCTAGGATTAAAGAAAAGTTTTTTAAACACAAATAGGTTAGGTTCGTAGAAGTTGCATCGTTTCACATAAATATCGAATCGCAACAGCTCCGTCAAATCTGCATTTAAACTCTACTTAAACACAATAATGTTCAAGAAATTTGGAAACTGCTGCAGCAGTTAATGGTATTCACGCGCCAGGTCACATATCCAAATCCAGATGTGGAAAAACGATACCTCAGTTGCTGTGACTAAGATACTACTACACTATTTGATATGCCCTCTGCTGAGTTAGCCTCAGATAAACCTTCCATTAACAGCCAAGAAGGGTAAACGGGATCGATAGCATTACAAGTAAACAAACAATATGGTCCGGCCAAGTTATCTGTCGTTCTCAAGGAGCGTATACATTAGCTGGCACAGCCTCTCGCGACCTGTACACAATGTGATTCAAGCAGCACAAGCTAGCTGACAGTTAGCGAAGCGTAAGAAGCACACCTGTGACAAATATAGGAACCTACCAATATGGATTAAACGTTTATCGGTCGGTTGCTTTGTACAGTTTGAGTGGCTTATGCCTAAAAGGATCTCAACTCCTAAGCATTTGAGTGACCTACACTAATTTGCAAATAGCAGCTCAAGATCCAACAGAGATGTGGCAGCATGTCTGGCATATCCTGTACTTTCGTCACTGGACAATACGATGAAATCCATCCGCACCTGCTTCTTGGATTTCAGCAACACATTTTGGTTGTATGAACCGTAAACTAGTGTTGCGCGATTGAATAGGTTCCGAAGTACAAATTTCGGTTGCTCTGTTGTTGAAAAATTACGTCACCAGGTATAAGCTGTTTCTTAGATATTTGGGTATACCACTTTTTCAACCACTTAAAATTCTGGTGTTCTTCGGGGAGCCATTCTGTCCCTGTATCCGTTTACCACCTACATGACATTAATCACCATCCTCGAAGAAGTCAAGTCAGGTCAAAATAAGCTTTATGTATCCATATAGGTCCATTTTCAGAAATTTACAATATTGACAACCGTGAAGCCAACATTACATTATCATAACTGGATTTTGTAGAAATGAATAAATGTACTCCGTGTAAAAGTGTTACTTGAATAAACCATCGGTGTAAAAGAGCAACAATTAAACAGTTCCGGACAAAATAATTTAAAGCCAACGTTGCAAACAAGATTTTGTCGGGACCGTCCACCTTCACGTGCGCATTATCTTGCATTTTCTCAAAGATTACGAGAAGGACAGCAGCGGGGAGCTTAGAAATAGCTTGACACATGTCAACGTTAAAGTATTCTGAGAAAACCACTGTACTTATAGCGATGGTGTAAAGTCTATGTTCAGTAATAACGGCACGGCAGATTTAAAACCCCCGCCCGAAGTCTGCGGACGACGTAATCCTTGGTGTCCGTCCTCCAAGCATAAAGTCATCGGTCAAATAACAAACCCTCCTTGACAACGTCACAGTGTGATCCAACTCCCATTGTCTACCGTTAAACACAAAAATGTAGTATGTCCATTTTTCGCAGTGTACTCGAAATCGCTACCAGCAAATCCTAACGCGCTACCCGCAAGTTCACATTGAGTGGAAACGCATGACAAACTATCCTTCCGTAAAATATCTGGGAGTGACCCTGTGCAGTGGGCCCACGTTGTCCATTCACGTGAACGGAATATGCACTAAAGTTAGAAGTCTCTCCTTCTATTTGCTAATACTCAGGTCTTTTTCTGCGCCCGACTTTTGATCTATACTCTTATCACTGCATATGTTACCCTACTAGATCGATTGCTCTCCCGTTATAGTTTGTGGTTACCTGAGGAAGGATCTCAAAGTTAGTGGCATATCAATAAAGCCTCTATTATGATTTAGTGCCATTTCAGGGCTTGAATTTATTAAAATAAATGTCTCCGGCAATGTTAAGTCCTGTAACAAATTTGCATCTAACATTCGCACTGATGTTAGCCACTCCATCCACAAGGATTTGTCCTAATAGACAATAACCTTCCAGACCAGACACAGCTACAAAATTTAATTCCCCACGACGAATGCCTATTGTACACCATGGTTCTTTGCTTGTCACTTATTTTGGCTATTAAAAATGCACATGCGGGAACTGGTTTGTAAAATACTTAGGTGAGGTCAGCATCGCAACTTTATCAATGACTGGATCCATAACTATCATTCCGTACGATCCTATTCTATTATTTCTTGTCCGTGGCATGTGCGTTACAACTGCATATTTACCATTCTAGGATGCATAAAGCACAGTACTGACTTGACATGCATGTGTATGTGAACCATTACGCTGGCTTTTTACATAGCTTTGAACTTGCGTTTATCAACCAGTCACAGCATTGAGCACGATTTCTCCTTAAGCCAGCGCTACTACTTAAGTTGGTTACCGGAACCTCAGATTCGTTCTTCAGATTTTTCGTTGAGATTTTTCATATTCATCTGTATGTAAATCGATCACCTCCTGGAGAGCAACACAGCTGTTGTTTTGTTAGGCATCTTGGGACAGCCACTGTTGACGCAAGTGAACGGTACAGCCGTTGAGTCATTAAACGGGTCAGTCTGACACCACCGTATTATTTACCGATGAGTTCACTGTTGCTTATGACTGCATGAGCTAGACGAACATTTCAGAACGGATTAAATTCAATGAGAACGTGATGTAGCGTTGTTCTATCTACAGAAACAGTGGATTGTTCACAGCGAAACGCCAGTGGGGCTCATAGCAATTGAACTGACAGCAAAGGACGACGTTGGAGAATCGGCTGTGGAAAATGAACAGCAGTGACAGTTATTGGAACCTATTCACTAGCAGAACGCCCGCCTTTTCCTGAATATCAGATATGTGATCAAAGCCCTTATTTTGTCCTGATGGTTAGGCTTACGCGGTCAGGAGAATAGGTTGATTCCAAAGCAACCGTTGGACCCACACAAACCGTGATGTGCAGGCTGTACACTGATCTCCAGAGCAGGATATTTTGCAGTTAGTAAGAGAAGACGGCGGGCGAACAAACCGTATGACAGTCACAAGATACTGGCAGTCGTCTAGAAGGTTGGATCTCACCGAGAATCCCTGTCTGTCTGTGTGCCAGGCAACCTGTCCTATGTTGGGTGTCGTCTTTGGTTTTTAATAACCACCATAGCTACATTCTGTTGTATAGATTTGAGCCATTTCGGCACAACTGAGTTTGACTTTCGCAAAGTACTAAATTAGGCAGCAAACGCAATAACGTGTAGCAGTGCCTAATCAAACAAGTAACTGAATCAACCACAATGAACAATAGCTAGAAGGAGTTAAAGGGGTGAGAAAATTTGCAGTAAGTGGTTATTATTCCCTAGTATAATATCCTGCTCTCAGGGTCGTGCTATAAATAACAATGTCGTATATCATAATTTTATGGTTCCGCAAGCGTGTTCCGGTACAGTCAAGTGAGTAAAATCATCCTCGAATACAACAGTAGTAGCTTGATCAGAAAACGTATACAACACTTCGAAATCAGCAGCAAGTTCTGCGGGAACATATTGGTTGGTGCCGGTACCGATGTATCATAGGATGCTGTCAAATTTTCCGCTTCATTTAGCTATATTTCAAATGGTTTATGTAACCAGCGTGAGAAAATGCAAAGAACACTCTTTATACAAGGGGCAAAACACTTAGAAATTAAGAGCATTTCATTACAACATTATTGAATAAAGTATAAAGCACAGAATGTCACATTATTAACATTATACGCTGCAACCTCTAAAATACGTATGAATGAAGGATGTGGTCAGCTGTTTATGTCACTAAGCATCATAGTGCAGTATAATGTATACAACCTTATTTTTCCACAATTATATCGTAAACAGATCTGTGAACCAATGCAGATATTGGAAGGTTACTTCTGGTATAATTCCGTGTAAGATGGGGTACAAATTTTTGTCTCTTTGGTTCTCATAGTATTTGTTACTTAAGGTACAGGGGTTTATGGAACAGACATTTGATGCATATATAAGCAATGCGTTCCCAGGTGAAGGTGTGCTGTTAATCAGTTATCCATAGGTTGCATTGCAAGGATGATATAATCCTTAGTGACATGCTTATGTAATTTGCGAGGAAAATGTGCGTTGAGTTGATTTATATCGCAGAGACCGAGGGCGGAAATAGCAGGCAAACTGTTGGCACGTTCCCTTAGCTTAAGCGATCCTCCGTAGCCACGGTAAGTTACCAATCCACTGCACTTTCGGAAAAGAATTAGGAGTTCCATCCGTCCTTTTGGAAATGGTCGGCCGAGCATTCCATCCGACTCCTGTGGAGTTAGAACGCAAAAAATTACTCCTACGGGTCCGTCGCCTTGAACAATGGTGACGAGGGTTGAGCGTCAGTTAATGTACTCAGTAATTAGCTGTGATCTGGCTGATGTAGACATCTTCCGCTGATATACGCATTGCTAACCTGCATAGCATATAGTTAGTTCTTGGAAGGCATTAGAAGTAACTGGATGCTTATTGATTTCTGAAAGCAATGGGATGCGTAATTTGGATTAAAATTTAGGTTATTTAGTTGGGATCAACAAGGACTAGAAAGTTGCGCTCTTCTGTGATTTATGAAGGTTTTGATCTGAACTACTCGAACATACTCAGTTTATATCATTTCTGTGTTTCTTAACTCATTTCACAACCTGGGTTTTCAGTTTTCATGGTGCGTGGCGAAGCCTTCAATGAAACTGAAAGTCTCCTATTAGAGCGCACGTTGTTTTTGACCGATATAACGAGGAAAAACAGCACCTCTGAAAAAGCTCTTCTCTCAGCATGGTTCAGCGAATTTATCAATGATTACAAGCCATGATGAGCTAAGCCAACTAATCCACTTTGCCTGAAGTGGATTACTAAAATTGATACAACTTTGGCATTAGTAATTAACCGTTTATGAAAATTGCATTAGTGAGAGGAGTTGGACAGGAACAACCAATGAACCATAAAGCTATCCTCCAATTTCAATGAAGACGCTTAATACTAAAGTTGGAGCTGTTTTCGTAATTATGCTAATCTCAGGCCCTTGCTCATTTCATGTCCTGTAACAAACTACCTTGGCTGAAGTGGGTAACCAAATTTACAATATTCACCCAAGCAACTGAGTGCACGTGGAGTGTTTAATGTACGCATGAAAGGAGAGATAGGGAGAACGAATTACGGCTTTCCTTCTTTTACCGGGGTTCTTCATCTCGATAAACTCAAATAAGCAAATATGTATGAAGTTACTTCACGCAACTGCATTTTCCGGTCGGCAGAACATTTGCATTACAACAGAACAAATTGAAGCAGTTACTCGATAATTAAATTTTTGTTTTTCAAATTAATGCGTATAGTGTTGGCGACGGTCACAACCAATGAGTTTTCCAATACTTTTTCTGAAACTTGTTATGATTTGTATTGGCATTAAAATATTTAAAACACACAGCTTTTTCAGTAACTAACACACTTATTCCACTGACTATCACATGTGCAGTATCCATGCAGCATTCCGAATCATAAATGCCCAGTTCGGTATAATGCACGCGATGAACATAACCCATAATGAGTTGATTTATGCCAAGTGGTAAGTGGATGGTGCATATCCGTACTGGCACGTTTATACCTCATTTATCGTGGAACTATTCGGATGCAGTATTTCCACATGGTCTTTGAAATCTCGAAAACATTTAGTGGTGAACAACAAGGAGGTGCGGAAACCCAGGCTGTCAAATGCTAGAAATGCCACTAGAAGATCTCATTTTTCAATGAGTACAGATTTGAGCGTGTAAAACAACAATCAACTTTTGATAAACAGTGAAACAGTGGCAAACGCCGTCTGCTTATGCCGTAATGTCTCCTATAGCATTTGAATAATGTTCAGTCAAATCTGTCTAAAGCGACTACTCAAGGGACCGTCAAAATGTGGTCCCTTTGGACAGATGGTCGCCATAGGCAGGTTCATACACAGGAACATTACACATAGTAGAAAACATTGGGGATGTTTTTGGCTGGTCACCACAAACAGGTGGTCGCTATAGCAGGTTTGACTTCATTAGTTTACCGCCTGCAGTTATCTAGACAGATCGGTTCTCGAATATTCATGAGTACGCCTAATACATTTTGCGGAAATTTACGCTTCCAATTGACACAGATCTTTACAACTAGACCTATTGAATTCGAACCGACGTAGCGGATCTGTGGTGCTTTCAATGGTAACAAGGATTTTTTTGATTACACTTTCTTTGAGTTTTCTGCTCAGCAGGTGGTTAAGAAAGATCGCACTGCCATGTTGTGTGACGTTCATCTTTTATGCTTCAACGTTTCTAATTGAATGATTGTGATTGTATGGTTGTGAAGACTTCAATTCTGGAGGATGTCAGTCAAATTTAATTGGTTGTGCTAGCTGATGGACTTGCGCGACCGTTCAGTTAACCATGAAATCAGAAACGGAGGTTTATTTGTGTTATTCGGCATCGCCGTTCAGCCTTGCCATTTAAACCTATGTTTGCTGCGCTTCACTGGGTTTTGCAAATGTCAAATTTCTCAAAAATTTTGCCTACCTGTCAACCATGAGAATTGACGAATGAGTGAAAATGTTAGGTAGTCATATGTAAAACTGCGTCCCATTCTGATCAAATGAAGCACATTTCACCATAACTCGATGCATAAACCCTGACAGGTTGGTGATGGTTTTACACCGCACGAATGTTGCCGATATGATGATAGCCCGTTCAATACATTCAAAAATACGCGGATAGTTCAAGTCTAGCGCATTTTCGTTGGACGTTTGTAACCACAAATCATTTCTCCAATAAACAGAAGGAGCATGTTTTTGGGCTCGAAAAGGCATTTTTATCTTCTGTTGCGTGCTAGTGTCATTCAGCACAAAATTAGCTGTAAGCGCAGCGTTAATGGCTACTTGTACAGTAGACATTGGACCTCACTAAACCGATGGCTTAATCAAATGATAATTCCGAAAAAGGCGATGGATACTGTAAGGTTCGAACAGGACGGGTTTACGTGAATTGGAGCAGCACATAGATATAACTCCGTCTAAATGGCTACACTCGCTGAAAGCAATGATTGAGTGGCATTAAAATGGTGGTGAATCAATGGATTTCCTTACTAAGCAGAAACCGAATATAAGTCGAATGCTATCGAGGGTTGTTGTATTGTGTACCTGAGTTGTTAGACTTGTTTAGACTTGACTTGAATGCCATTTTCAATTACCTACAGAGTCACCGTTTTCAGTCAGGTCGATGGATCTAGGTTAAGTAAACTCAGTTAAGACATTCTTTTCACTAACACCTAAGGGTATAACAAAGACTCATACCAAGAAAACGCAAGCATAAAAAACAAAAGTTTCGCGTTGTATGTTTAGCTCGGCTCGAGGAGTTAGAGCACCATTGTTCTTTTCAGACGACGTGAGACAACAGAAAATGTGCACCATCCACCTAACCTGCGCATGGATATAGTTATACGGGCATTGCACGTAAGATATAACAATGTTACGTTAATTGCTTTTACCCACTAGATATCTAACGAAGCTGCCATGAGCCCCGTCTCAAAAAGAACCGGCAATCACATTTCCGAGCTAATTTTTTTATTTCGTAGATCAGCAAAGTCATTGGCTAGCACCATGGAAGACAGAATTAAACACATTCGCGAAATAAGAAATGGCGGAGTATTATCAGCCAACACAAAGCCATCGCCAGACTGCTTCTTCCCATCAATGGTTACCACGATTTCTGAACTCCGCCAACATTAACAAGAGACCTATATGTTCAAAGCCTGATGACCGCGATTTTACACTTATGCTGTCTAGTAAATAAAGTAGATGTATTAAGGATTGCACGGAGTAGATAGAACCGCAAAAGAAGATTCATAATTTATCAAAACCATGAAAAATGCAAACCATTTGATGAGCAGTTGATTTCAATGACTCACATCAGACCAGCACAATCCTATACCGAGCAAAAATAGAAAGAGTAAAATCGACCAGTTGGGACAAGTAATATAGACGCAAATTCGAAACGAGTTACTTAGTGGTTACGGTGTTTGACCTCATGTCGTTGACCATACTATCCCCGTTTTCGCGGGCCAGGAATGCAGTAGAGCCTGGACTAGCTCCTTTGCGAGCATTAGGACGGTTGAACTAATCAAATGCAAATGGCTTCGGCCGTCGCAAGTGTACGAAAGTGTTGGACTTTCGATCGGTGCGGTGGAACATTGTATACAAATCTAAACGCACGCACTAGATCCAGCTAATGCTCACTGTCGACAATATGAGCCAGAATGGAACGGCTAATTGCTCCGGTGCCACTTGGATGCAACCAACGTGGGCGAAGTTCATTCACGCGTTTGGACAAGTGCCACCCAGTACGACCGATATCCGTTGCACCACAGGCGCACTCGAAATTCTAAATAAACGTTGAGACTGTCAGTATGGGCAACCTATGCTTATTTCTTGAACGGAATCGTGGTTACGTCTAAAACAAGCACTTTAGCCTAACTGCTGCGAAGTTCCATTTAATTGCGTCCGAAAGACTTCGAGTTGGACGCTCATTTACTGCGTCCCCTTTGTAAGGTAGTCGCATGAATAGCTCTTTTTTGCCGCTGTTAACACTGGCACTAGTTTAGGCTTTTCCCCAAGGTGTCTTAAAAGAAATCTGTTGGGGGTGTCCACTTTCGTGCAACACATTCTGGATGGACGTCAGTTCCGCATGTAGTGAGTCTTCCGATTGGGGCCGTGGCGCATCGTATATAGGTCGTACTGGGCGGCACTTGTTCAAACGCGTGAATGAACTTCGCCCACGTTGGTTGCATCCAAGTGGCACCGGAGCAATTAGCCGTTCCATTCTGGCTCATATTGTCGACAGTGAGCATTAGCTGGATCTAGTGCGTGACTTTAGATTTGTATACAATGTTCCACCGCACCGATCGAAAGTCCAACACTTTCGTACACTTGCGACGGCCGAAGCCATTTGCATTCGATTAGTTCAACCGTCCTAATGCTCGCAACGAAGCTAGTCCAGGCTCTACCGCTTTCCTGGCCCGCGAAAACGGGGATACTATGGTCAACGACATGAGGTCAAACACCGTAACCACTAATTAACTCGTTTCGAATTTGCGTCTATATTACTTGTCCCAACTGGTCGATTTTACTCTTTCTATTTTTGCTCGGTATAGGATTGTACTGGTTTGATGATGAATCACTGAAAGCAATTGCTCAACAAACAGTCTCCTTTAGATCATTATCTAATTAAAATTATCGTCTTTGATAGCTGCATGAGTGTCGTCCACTGTCGGAACACCGGATGGGCAAATAGGCACTTGCTAAAAATAGGTGGTTCGTTAAATGCTAGATGCTTGACTGCCAGCTGTATGTTTGAACACAAGGCAGATTAACTGTTGGGATCTCAAACTACCGTGAACGATGGAACAATTAAACGGTGTTTTTATTCAGGTAAAACTACCGTGGCCTAACAGTTTCTGTAAGGTGATCGGGGTGAAAATACAAAATATGGAAAACTTTTAAGCGAATTTTACCGCAAACCAGTGTACCCTTTGCGGTATTCGGTGCATAAACTTTAAATGCACTGTAAGATAAATCATGTTCGATAATGCCCCTTGTGTCCATTTACACACGCATATATATCTGTCTTACGGTGTTCATGTGGAACACCGTATTGATGGGGATGCCGAACATCCGTCGTTTCGGTGCGAGAACTCTAGTCTGTGAGACAACTATCTGTATGTCGCTGTTTGCTGGTTACTGTGAGTTGTTTTTAGACAGCGCGGAAGAGTTGCCGCACATGACAAGTGTTCTGGCTTCGACAGCGGCCAAATTCGGGCTGACCATCAACACAAGCAAAACTGTCTGTCTCCTTCAACCCTCACTGGAAGCGCAATCTTCAATATTGCCGCGAACCAGCGTTGGTGTTGAAGTATTGGAAACCACCTCCCGCTTCTACTACCTTGGGAGTGTGATGTCGACTGATCAGCAGATACACAGTGAGTTGCGTAGCCGCATCTCGAAGTCAGCGGCGGCATCCGGGAAGCATGAGTACCGAGTATGGAACAACCATCAGCTTATCGTTGGCACGAACTTAATGGTGTACAAATCCATGGGGCTGTCCGTTCTTCTATACGGCAGTGAAACGTGGACGATGTGCCGCCGGGAGATGAGATATCTCGAGTGGTTTCAGCAATAATTTTTGCGACGGATTCTGCTTATTCGTGAA
Source organism: Dicrocoelium dendriticum (assembly GCA_944474145.2). NCBI lineage: Eukaryota > Metazoa > Platyhelminthes > Trematoda > Plagiorchiida > Dicrocoeliidae > Dicrocoelium > Dicrocoelium dendriticum. The sequence goes on along the minus strand of OX104063.1, from coordinate 125,100,985 downwards.
GGCGACAGAGTTCTTGGCACGGAAGTGTTGCGTCGAAGTGGAATGTATGCAGTGGATTGCATACTTTTGCTGAAACACCTGAGATGGTTCGGTCATGTGTGGCGTACGGATTCGACACGGATGCCGAAGCCGCTATTATATGGTCAGCTGAGTATTGGGAAACGGCATATGGGGAAACCAAAGTTACGTCACCAGGACATGATCAAAGTGCGCTCCTCACGTTCTTCTCTTGATTGTGGCTCATGGGAATCGAAGGCGGTTGATCGGCGTGCATGGCGCGATCTGATCACGAAGGCAATTGCGGATGTGCAGAAGAAAGACCGAATGCATGCTGAGAAGAAGCGACAAGTGCGGAAGCGGCAAGCACCGATGGGTTGTACTCCATCGACATCGAGCACATGGTGCTGCAACACATGCGGTCGCGAGTACCTAAGTCAGGCAGGCTTTGTGAGCCACGTAGGAGGCCAATCGGGACCAACACCGAAGCCACGAGCAGTCCTGCAGAGGAGGTAGGCAGAACCGGCGCAGCGTTTGTAGGTACGCTACACTCAAATTACTAACGGCTTGTTTGTACGCTGAGTCACTTTATTTCAGATGGTGCGCTTGCTATATTGTCTTATTATTGCCTACGGAAACTATCTCCTACTAACTTGCACACGTCGCTCAAGTTAATTGTAGTTAACTTTGATAACGTCTCCGGGATGGAGACATTTTCTTAAAATATATTTTCTGACGTCTTGAAACTAAAGCGGAATGTCGGCAACCAATTTATTTCTTACGCTCAGTTATTATAGTGCTATGTCGGCATATCTGAATGCAACACCCGATTTATTTTAGTATATGTTATCGTTTCAAATGATTGGCTGTTGCTTGATCTCCCCGGTGTGGCTACGCTTGATGGGAATTTTGACAAGCTGCCTACCTGTCTAGTACCTACCACCTCGTCCCCACTGACTTCAGTAGACAGTTGGTCGTTGTTGGAGGGGACGGGGTACACGATCCTTGTGGTCGTGCTAGGCTGGAAGTGTAATTCTATGCATTCAGTGTGGAGCGGACTACGGTCCCGCCACCGCTTTATGTGCGCTTGATTCCCCAAATACAGCGTGCTTGTGTTTGCCTGTGAAGGAGTGTGGGCCGACTCCTTTGATGAAACGTGGCTCCCATCCACATGCCTCCCGGTCTTATTCCTTTGGGACTACACTGGATAAGGGGTGTGTGGTTGGAGCTGTGGGTGGTGCATCGACAGCCACCCATGGTCCCTCTGTAGGCGCATGCGTTCTGTGGCTGGCCACAGTAACAAGTAAATCCGGAACCAGATCCCGGCAAACTTAAATCCGTTCACACCGATTCCGTGAGGGCTGGATAGAAAAATGTTTTCTTCAACATGTTTCACTAAGTTAACATAAAGCAACTCAAGTGAACAGAAAGCAAATCAGGTTTGAACTAGGCGTTGGTCATTCCGATCACCGAGACAATGTTTGAAATAGATGGAACTTCTTGTTGCTCTCGCTCGACAATACTTCGCACCACCAATTTATCTTTATGTGGAATAATCAGGTGTGTTTTTATTCTTTCGGTGCATGCCCAACATAATGCAGTTCTCCTGTATTAACAAGGTATGTTAACGCATGCTGGCACACGCCAACTTTCTTGTAAAATATCCGGAAATTTCGATCCTTTCCAATGAGATGAATGCATAGAGGCATCGCTTTTCGACTCCACCTGGGAGATTGTTTCGTGCGTCGGTGGTTACCCCAGTGCCAATGCTAATCGGCACTTCGTATATGAACAAACCTTTATCACTAAAATGCTTTCGCCTTGTTATACACAAACGTTCTCATCGCTTTACCTGACAACGGTCGAACGCAGCGATGTTCTGGACTGAAGGAACTCAATTCTAATTATCAACAGATATTTCCCATTATCTCAAGCCTATATGTCTATCGGAAGCACAAATCTGGGTTAGGAACGTAAACTAAAGTGCTCAGGCACTGTGTTTAGTTCTCAGGCCTCAGCGCATTTCTCACGTTTTCATTAGTAACTTGGAATTAATTCACAACTGAATAATGTCAATCCTAGCTTGTTTTGTACGTAACGACTAGAGTCACCACAATAGTGACACCTGAGATCTCTAAACTGAATGAAATTTGTTTCGGCTTATCTGCAACGCCTGAATCTGGTACATACTAGGAATACTAAAAATGACCCACCGCATTGGCTGCTGATGAGAGCCTGTGTAATGGCGTTCGTCAATACTGTTGAGCGCATCGTAGCAAGTTCCTAACTACCATGGAGTTCTGTGGGGTTGCCGCCCAACTGTTTCACTATTAAAAGCTCTTAGGTCTGGCATGTGTAACGGAAGCAAAAGTAGAAATGTAGCAAAACCTCATAAAATCGTCTTCAGAAACCCACAAATCCATTTTACTAATGTATGTCCTCGCAATAACGTCAATTTAGCGCGCTTGATTTAATGCATACCATCACATTTGGCCGGAAATAATTCCGGAGGTAGATCAGAGAGGCAATAATGCTTATGTTTCAAGAATGTACTCGTCTATTAGAGAAGCATTGTATAAGTGCGGTTCCAGTGCTCGTAATGACTACAGTTCACTTCAATGTGAATCACGGTCCATTACATTAAGACTGCGCGTCGCAATCCAATCACACAAGGTGTAGTCCAAACTTGACCCTTCAATTAGTCATTTAGCGATGCCCCAAGTGTTGCCCACCGTGACCCGGTAGCCAAAGGGGTAGAGGTTTCTACTACTCTTCCAATGGTCGCGGGTTCGAGGCCTTCTGTCCCCACCTGATGAGATGAAATTATATCGTAACGCGTCATGGTTGTGCAGTGTTTTCGGGTGGGCAACACCCAGCTTCCACCTGGTCAGATATTCATTTTTAAACAGTGCCAACCATCAATTGGTGAGGACATCTTAAATCACCTTCGGGTAGAAATAATGTCATAGCAATATTTACCATACTAACGGAAACAATATAAGACGTAGTATCCTGCTTCTTACTTCCAATTGGGTCAGAAATAAATGCGATTTGTTGAAACAAACCAAAACACCTGGATTAGAGGCGGTGTTAAGAAAGTTTAACATAATTTGAAACGTTGGGGTCTAGGTAAAACCTGTTATCTTTGAACCCATTTTATTGTCAGAATGTACCACTTTCTTATAAGTCCTTCCCGGATATGCTATAGATGTTCGATATTTTCCACTTGTGTCTTACTGTTTTATTCTTGCATGGGGCCATACTGTCCCCGAAACCTCCTCAGTTTATATAGGTATTCATCTTCATGCTTAGATGCTGTACCGGGCTCTGCGTCGCACAAAGACGCGTACAGACTTCATGTAAGTAACATTTAGCGGGAGAGTAAAAATATACGCAACAGTAAATATGATATGGGTTTGGATAAAATTGTCGCCTAACCCAGTACTGAACAGTCTGATGACTACAGTTAACTGAGCGTAAATTAATCACACTAAGCACATCAGCCAAAAATTCTGGGTAATTTTGACGTTGCTGGAAAAGTTAGTAATGGGCAGTCAAGGAAACCGAAAACTGCAAAAGTACTTAATGAAAGATTGTCAGTAAAGCAGATATAACAAAAAGGCATGTAGGTATTTCTTCAGGTGAAAGTGAAAACATAGGTGTGACATGGACTAAACAGTAATTTCAAATGGTGAAAATCTCTGCCCAAGCAGCGTACCATAATATGCTGAACAAGAAGAAAATTTTGTGATAAGTTGCTTACCAGTGATGATTCAGGAGCATTTTATTATTCTCTCCAGTTATGCACTTTTCGGATCTTTAATCAGGAGGGTCTGGCGAGCAGATAGTTACATGGTGGTACACAAAAAATACTGTAAACAGTTTTCAGCTTTTGAAGGGCACTGCACTCCAATAGACGAGTGTATAAAAAGTATACAACTGCCTGTAATTTTAAACAATGTATCCTGAGTAAATTAGACGAATATGAACTCATGATATATAGAGTAGCTGATAACAGAACATATTCCGCAGATTTTCCAAAACTTCTTGGGCTGCTAGTACCCTTGAAAAGGGGTTACCGGTTAAATTCCAGGTTTTTCGGGTTTGTGTCAACAATTCTAAGAACAAACGGAAACAATACTACTAACAAGTATCAGGTGTCCAATTTTTACTAGAGAGCAAAGATCCAGAAATATGAATTTGGTTGGCACAACGAAAAGAAATAAAGACTGCTTTCACCGCTCTTTTTGGCGAAGGCGGCATGGGGAAATTTCTTAAGGGATTTCGATCACAATGAGATTGTCACCCCTTGTTTAAAGTTCCGGATAAAGTGGATCGCACTTCTGTCCCACCTAACTTCTTGATATTAGTGCTGTGATTGCGGTAAAATAGTAACTAAATGTGTTGTGCAACGAAGTATAAACTGGCAATTGTTTCCTCATGGATAGTTAAACAGCTCATTGTCTTCTGAGAGCATTTATTCTAGGCTCATCCATAACACCAGACCGAGAGACCACTATCTCATCCTGGTGCAAAATACAGCCGACTGCAGTGAAGGCGAAATTTCTTCTCGTCACGTGTTTGGCACACATAGCATTCCCTCCCGAAAACTGTTAAATCAGCCCCTATGGTTAAGGTATTCAAGGTTTGTGTCAAAATTACTATGATCGCATTTCATCTTAATATATGTCGAATATAACTCACAAGAACACAAGAAAATCATATCGAATCGACCCACACCTTCTTTTGTAGTCAAAACCAAAGGCGCCAACATTTTGAATTACATCAACACAATATGTGAACGACTCAAACGGAAAAAGTTGATCGGAATGTTCACTGTATGTCAATGCACTTCATTTTCTTTTTGAAGCCCCTCCCCAACTATCCAGTGAGACATAAAAGGCTTTGGCATTCTCATGTGTATCACACCATTGACAATAACCAAAAACATAAAAGATGTACAGCGATTGCTAATTGGTTTTCAATTTCTGTGGCAAATGTATCCCCTTATGGTGAACGAGAAATGGATTAACTGTCCTTTATCTTAATTTCTCAATATGCAGGCCAACAGTTGGAAGCCAAGAACACACCAATATTTGTCAAGCAAGTCACTCCCAATCGTTGCATTTTATCGGAAGCACAAATAGCAGTCGTGACCACCAAAGAGCGCATACGGGAGAATATAGAAGAAGTAATATTTGGAAATTATAGTGTTGCTCATCCCAACACTGCCACCCCAAGAACGCGGTTTCGTCCTGGTTTGGACTCATCAGTTGGAGATAGCCTGAGTTGGACTGGAACTCAGAGCCTAGTGGCTCATGGTTGACGCCATAAGCGCTATGCCACTGAGATCCGCGAGCAACGCTTGGTCCAGCGGAAACGAATACAGTTGGACTTGGAGAATCCGCTGGTGGTTGGGTTGCTACAAGCAACCTCTATTGAGGCCTCGGTTTACTTTAGGTGGACCTCGATCATTCCGATCAAAAAGACGGTAAGTAAAATGGAAATTGTAGTGTTGCTCATCCCAACACTGGCACCCCAAGACCGAGGTTTCAGCCTGGTTGGGACTCATCAGTTGGAGATAGCCTGAGAAGTAACATTTGTTTCAGAGCAACTGACAAGAAAACCAGACTATGAATTACAAATGTGAACACCTTCAGGGTGATGAGCATCATGAAGGACTTTGCAAACTATTCCCACTATAAGATTTTAGCTTACAGCATATGACATCCACAGGATGCTATTGCCTACAGAGAGACCATAGGGTGTTCGCGCTACATCAATGACAGATCCATCCACATACAGCATATCAAAGCCAAAGTAGGCCTTATGTACTCAGGAAGGTGCATTTTCAACATGTTACACTATCACTGCTTATGGTGATGTATCTGAACTTACTGTTACGTAAAAATAAAACGCGTAAGAAGTATACAGTTATCAATTGAGCAAATAATTTCGCATAATACTTATACTTTTGGTTGGATCAACAGGCAATCGTGACAGGTACTGTAGCACAGAATGGCGGTGAGAGGCAGTACGTGGAAAGCGAATCTTAAGTTTGGAGCGTGTAGAGAAAACAGATAATGTTTTTGATAGGTCACAATCTAGTGGATGAAGGTCATTTAGAATTTTTGAGGAAAAATTGGTACAAGCGTCTAGGTGCATGTTGGAAATAAAATTCACAAGGGACTCTCTAAACAAACTGCTGCACCTGGAAATAAGCTATATGGATGGTACAATCAATGTATAGTCCTTTTGTGTATCTCACAGAAGATTACAGAGGAACAGTAGAGCCAATGTGACAATATACATGCAGTCACGAAGCTAAAAATCAAATCACGGGTTGCCGAAAGTAGTTTAAGTTGAAGAGCATAAAACGACAACCGTTTCGCCATAGAAAAGTCTTGGCAAAGTGAATAGTCCGAGATAACTTTCGGGATAATAAGCCACTTAGAAAGTAAATACTTGACGGTCTGGGTATAAACTGACTACTCACTGCTAATTGAGAAGTGGCTTCTATAACAACTAGTAACTTGTCAGCTCGGAGAAACGAGAATGGTGAGTCACGACATTTCAAAGAGTTCAAAATCAGTGCTCGGGATGAGGAACAATGCACGAGGTTATCTAAAACATTTTGAATAGCAAGTCACAACCTTTGGAATTACGCATCCCAATACTACACCGTCAGCATGTTTAAACTCAATAAAGTAAGCTGGTATAGGGAGTTTTCCACTGTATAAAAAATAGAACGAGTGCGAAGATGGCTCCCTGTAAAACACCTCGACTAGAGAGCAATACAGAAGACTTCGCTGCAATAATCTGGAAGAACTGAGTGCGGTTTGTGAACTAGTCTTTAACCACGTCGCAAAACACTTGTTGGAACACTATTTGTAGACAAATGATTGAGCAGGATTTATCTGTCATTGCTACCGAAAACAGATCGCGAACCAGAAGGAGGATTGCCCCGCTTTTTCATCCAGTCTAGGTACTACAGTATATCCAAAATAGGACACCGCATCCGGTGTGGAGCGGCCATGTTGCTAAGCTAACTGGTATATATCATATGCATTGGTGCGTGTGAAAATCTTAGGAGCAAGCAGTTTCTCGACTGCATACAATATCACCGACGTACATGCAATTGGACGACACGTTGGCAAGTCCTTCTTTGAAACCGGTTTTATCCTAACAAGTCTCCGAATCTTAGGAATGGTGTCCTACAAAAGACATCGGTTGAGCGTATGTACGTGTAAGTCAGGTGGTATCAACCAACAAAGCAGCAAAAACGATAGAAAAATTGCTACGTAAACAGGGAATATACGGGCAATTACCAGAACTGAGCAAAAAAATAGAGGTGAAGAAAATTCTGGTGTATTGTGGAACAAGCATAACTGCAAGTCACTCTAGCCCAAGTATAATTCGGAAGCACAATAAATGCAGCACGAACCTCAGCAAGAATATATATATATATATATATATATATATATATATGATGGCAGCTGCCTATACAATTGACATAAAGCCATTGAAAACCGTGCGGTGAATAAACATAACATATACGAAATCACACTTTTTGAAAGTGCTAAAAATGCTTTTGTCTTTCTCTATGCGTCGTATTGTTTTTAATCAGTTCAGTGATTTCGGTTCTACTCAGTAAAATCAGTGCATGAATGTACACAGGTCGTCCTCGATGCAATGTTACACGCCACGTCCTCAAGGGATTTCAACCAGCCTCTTAGCACGAAATACGTACGGGACCGATCCTGTCGGCCAGATAGTAGGTGAAAACGACAGGCAACTTATGTCTCTCTGCAAAGTCTTTTGATCTGTATGAGCCCTGAAGTCGAACCGCAAGCGATCGACTGTCAATCCTGAATCAATAGATAGATAGATAGATAGATAGATAGATAGATAGATAGATAGATAGATAGATAGATAGATAGATAGATGGTAGATAGTAAGATAGATAGCTAGTAATAGATAGAGAGTAAGGGACTTTATGATGTACGCTTGGCCAGCCTGTTATTTGATCTGCATAAGGGTTCAAACGCTGATGGCTGCCAGACAGAATAGACATCGAGGTCGAAAGAGCCGTTGACAGGAATCCTTGCGCAGTGGCTCGGAAGGCAAGTATCCCGGGCGGAACGGGCAAGCCGCGATAAAAACAAAAGAAGAAAGCTGACGAGGACACCAAAAACAAAAGTCGTCAAAGCAGCTAGAGGCCTAACCAACGAGCCGGAGGTTGTCCAAGTGTGACAAACAATATCAGGTCCAGGCCGAGAAGAGTAGTGGACAGCCCGCTTTTCCGGCGAGATCCGCCTTTGGCCACATCTTCAGCAAAAACCTAAAAGAATGCGACTTGACTCCGAATAAATAAGCCAAGAGCATTAAAACGAATCCATCCAGAACAGACTAAGACAAACGGAATCGGAGATACGAGGGCAAACAGTCGAGCAAGTAACCCTCGGCATGGCTGAAATCGAGGTACGAATGTGACGCTGATCGTAAATACCAGGGGTGTTCAGAAAGAAACCGAACGTTTACTATAAGATTTTTATTGCTCATTATACAAAATTTTAAGCACATTCCCCCTCAAAATAGTCCACCCTACCGGCAATACACCGTTCTCAACGGTGCTTCCATTTTTGGAACGCCCTTTGCAACGCACATTTTGTGGATGGCGCGCAGGTCTGGTGTAGCATTTTCCTGAATCTCCCCTATGACTTAGAAACGACGCACGTTAAACGAGGTTTTATGTTAGGGTAACGGAAAGTGGTCTGTAGGGGCTAGGTCCGGAGAATACGATGTCTAAGGCACAACAGGAGTGTAATTTTTGCTAGATAGCTGCGGAAACGTAGCGATGCGTGAGCCGGCGTATTGTCATGATGCCATATCCAAGACTGATTTTCCAAAAGCTCAAGCCTCTGAGGTTATACAGTATCCCTAAAACGCGCTAGAATTTGATGGCTAGATTCAAGGGTGATACACGCTTCGCCGGCAACTTCCCGAATACTTAATTGACGATTTCCACGAATCATAGCAAGTACTCCCTGGACATGTTCACCGTTGATTAAGGTGGAATGTCGTTCAAGCTTGGGATCGTCACCGACCGATATTCTACCGTGTTGCAAACACTTAAACAATTTATAGTATTGCATGCGACTCATACAGTCAACCTCGTATGGTTGGCTACACAGTAGAAATGCCTATGTAGACGTTTTGCGAAGTTGGTATAAAACTTCTACCCACACCTACGTCATTCTTCAAGCTCTTTCATTGTCTCCTTGGCACTACTCCGACGAACCACTTTGCAGGTGCTTAGTTCAGCGGCTGTAGCTCCCCAAATATCAGTCGGAATGCAATGTGGCACATGGTAGTTTGTTGTTTAAATAAGCCACCACCTGCGTTCAGTTGCCGCAGTGCGCTTCCCCTGCTGGTTGACGCGCTATTTCAAAGCTTGGTTTCTTTTTGCACCCTCCTCGTACAATGTGTGGTGGGTGGTGTGCCGGAAAGTTTCTTTATAGGTACGTGCGTGCATGCAAATCTGTGACTCCGTTGTTCATTTTAATAAAGGCTACGCCTCCCTACCACCTCTTTCATGCTACACTTAGACATCGGCAAGAATGACATCGAAAGTAGCTTCAAAGGAATTTTTGACGAAGTACAATTGGAGTAAGATGGAAGCACGTAAGTAATGAAGAGCGCTGGAGCAGAAGCCAGCAATGTACTATTAGTTGCGCAATCCACAGTTTTGTCAGCTAGCTGGACGCTAGTCGGCTGCCCAGTTCGAGGTTGGGAGTTGACTTTGGTAAGACAACCCCGAGCGTTTGGCCGAGTCGCCTATCCGCCAGACATTGAGGCGAACTCAGGGAATTAAGCCTAATGGTGGCCGGTGACCGATTACCCAGTTCATACGCTTTTTGCTTGATCGGCTACTAAGCTGGGACCAAATGCTCTCACAGGTTCGGCATCAGACTGCAGGAATACAATGCGCCAGCAACGTGAAGCAAAGGGGATTCGTAAGGAAGATGGGTGAGGCATTGAAAAGTACCAGTTAAAACCGCTGTGTGAATAGACTGAAAGTAGAACATTAATGTACATAGCGAGCGATTGTAATCCCACCTACCTGACGAGCGTCGATTCGCATTTCAGATTGCAAAGTGCAAATTCACTCTCCGTTGTCACCACTATGGATGTATAGCTCAATACCAGGATTCCAAAATACGCCTGCACTTTGGCTGAGCCACTTGAGTTGAAATCCCACGATGAGAATTCAATAACACTTCCTTATAAAATGCAGTTGCAATTTCATAATGATTCATACGGTCTGATGACACTTTTGTGTCGAATGCGAAAGGTTGCCCAAAAACTACGGATTGTTGCCAAACGTCTTTGCGTTCAAATGGTGACTTTATATCGTGAGGAGTTGCATCCGCCACTCAGCAGCATTGTTAAACAGACCTCTGTTGAAATCGGATATTGTTCGTTCGAAAACTGCACAGTATGAGGCGTTCCGACATCATTTTTTCCCATCGTGGTATTCAGTGATTTCGGACAGGCAACACCTAATTTCCATCTGCTCCGGCTTCGGTCCCAGCGATCGTATCTACCAAGGATCCTTCCAATTTGAATCGTAGACTACACAGATTGCGTGTCGAAATTCATTCACATAATGAGTACTTCAAAATGATGCATCAGTCAGTCAGTAACCGCTGTGACAAACGTTTCACCTTGTGACACGACAACCAAATGTTTGCTGCCAGTGATGTGTCTGGTCCCAAACTAAATCTGTTGTCCAACGGCATTCATTTTCACGAAGTGCGATTTAAAAGAAGTTGATGCCTGCAAATATATCCAATCTATAAATCACGGCAAGCTCAAAGAGAACAAGAAAAACACGAAGCGCTCAACAAACAATTATTTTCGCGAAGTCCATCCTCAGACTTATGCAATAATAAACGGTAAGATGAGGTTTGTTGTAATCGTCCATGTAACAAGAAACCACTTGATGGAATAAGTTAACTTGTGATTATGACGCTAGTCAGTTGATCACAGGAAAGTCAGGTAAGCATGCGGAGTACAGTCATTTCCTTCCAGTCTGATTGTCGGCCAAGGCAGTTGCAGTGATTGTACCATTTCCTTTTGAACACACAGGTCGAGGCTCGTTAGCCATTAGCATACTGCATCCGCAGGGGCAAGTACACTTGTTCTTAACTGATGGCCATACATATGCGGCATTCTGTAGAGACCCTAAAAAGAGCTTTGTTTATCGGATACCCGGAGTTGATTGGCTAATAGTAACGGCACTGCAGCTCGTCTGTTTTTATGACTAAACAACAAACAATGGAGCCGTTTCTTTATTCTCTTCCCTAAATACTTGATCATACGTCTAACGTACCAAGTCCTACAAGGCAGGTGAACCGGGAGCTAAACATTGATTGAAGATGAGCAGACACTCGCATTTAAAGCTGAAAGCTATTACAGGTCTGCTCCTGTAAAGCATATTTATTCAGGCCGTGTTAAAGGTGTTTTTGCATCGTTGCCGTAGTCTACATATGCAGGTTAGGCACACTGCTTCCTCTGAAAGAGAGAATCAGGGATTGCTTCTTTTCCACCGTTTGTTTCGGCATTTTGGATGCATTGCTTCTTATTGGTCTCTATAGATCGCTCCGGATGGCCGTTCTTCAGAAGTGTTTCACCGATTCATATTAGTTCGGCCTCCATGGTGTTTTCGTTGCAGATTTTGTATGCCCTATCAGATAGAGTTCGTACCAATGTACTTTTACCGCTGAGCGGTACAAAACTATAAAATTTCAAGTATGAACCCCTTTAATATAGTTTCCTGTATACTTTTACTTGGATTGATCCGTCGCTCTTTCTGGCTAGGCTTGAGTCTAAGAAATTCGTCTGCTGGTAATTTTCTTCTCAGCGTTAAATGCAGCTTTGGGATAGGCTTTGTTGTAACTATGGAATATGTGCTGCTGTTTAATGGTCCGATTTTTCCTACAAAATAGATCGTCTATATCACACAGGTAGAATTTCAGGCAATAAATGACTTATTTCAATGAGTTGCGTTCTAGCATTCCCATATGGATATCCGCTAGCAGGGAAACAAACGGGGATTCCATTTGTAACCAATAGGCATCTCTGTATAACTCGTTATTGTATCGAAATTAAATGTTATAGGTACAACTGCGTACCATTCGTTTGAGTTGGTTGTTTGGTGTACAAATTTTCATATTTTTTGGTCGATGTACAATTGTAGTATATAAACTGCTTTTACAGAGGCACCTTGGTAAACAATGGAACTTTTTCTGATAATAGTATCCGGTCAGCTACGATATTTATGTTCCGAACTTTATCGACAAACTGAAATGTTACTGCTAGTCGATGAGGAGTAATAATTTGCCCGATAGTAATCATTATTTATGTTAAACTTTTTGCAACGTTATTAAACGGCGAATTTTTCATACCTGGTATGGGCATCAATGGTGTGTCTGGTTACTGTATATTGGGTGGCCATGAAAGCGGGGAATGGTGGCACCTGTGGGCCGAAGGTTTTTGTATGTCTATTTGTCTATAGAACCGTCAATTAAAAATGCTTCCAAAGACTTATTCAGTCCGATTGCTAAATTTTTCCTTTTGTCTTTCTATTTTTTACATATTACAAAACTTGAAGTATCTGAAAGTATCGCTTCCATTGTCTTTATGTAATCAGTAGGATCCATGGGCACAGTCCCTGATCCCTGGTGTCCCACCACCAAATAAAGTCACCGCCCAATGTTTCACACTGGCAAGCTGACTGGTGCTATATTTCACTATTATTGATGGATAAACTACATGGTAGTTCCCTGTCTGTACATTGCACCATCGCTTGAATTTATACGTTATAACTGTTTACCTCTACAGTACACACACCTGAAAATCGACTATCGTCACGCCAAGCAAATTCGTCCCTCAGCAATACTTCTCTTATTACAGCATCATCTATGCCCTTTAACCCTCTTCGCGTTGAGTGCAAGATAACGTGCCTTTTGTGAATAATTGCTTGTGAAATTTTGATCATGCCTCGTATGGTTTGTATCTGTGAATCCGCGAATAAAATCCTTATTTATTTATTTTGTTGAAGCTCTCTCACTGCACCAATGTTTGCTTTCTTTAACAGTCGACGGTGTTCGGTGGAATGTCTTTCATGCTGAAAAGGAAGATTGACCAAAATTGGTTACAAGGGCTCAATTCCTGTATCAGAGTTGGAAACTAAGTTGTTGGTCGGTGTTCAAACTGAGTTTCTATTTCAACACGATCATGGTTCTTTGCTGAACGGCTAAACGTTAGACCGAGTGTAAATGTATGTATCTGCGGATTATCTAGCTGAATACTAAAAAGACTTTGCGCGTAGAGTTCTGTGGTTCTGGGAAATTTAGTATGGCAATTCGTTTCATTCAATGTTTTCTGAAGTATGCCTCGTTTCTTTTCCACCCGTTTGGATGTCATGCTACGCACACCAGCGAGAAAACGGACGCGTTCTTCATCACGAAGTGCTTGAGGATGTATTAATCGAAAGCAGTTGTTGGCCTACAGCGTTGTAGTTTTCCTTTCTTTTTGTGCTTAACGTAATAAATGGGCATCATTCATAAGTTATATATCTTTGCACTCTTTAACTAGTGTAAGTTGCACTTCCCGAAGATGAATGCCTTTGGATACTGGATAAATCCGAACCAGCCAACTGACACCACGAGGAGGTTGCCCAATGAGCTAGCTATAGGTATGTGGATCTGGGAACTTTCTTGAACTTGCTACAGTAGGTTCTGGTAAGCGCGTTGCTGCCTGAAGATAACTATCAGCTATTCATCGTAACACCAGGCAGTCCTGTATCTGTTCACTTGTTTGACATAAACATCCCTGGCATCGATGAACCGTTTAGTAATCGCCTTCAACGACTCGTTCAGGCTGTCCAATTTAGCGGCACCAACAGACCCACTTTTCAATCTCCACTTACGGTACATTTCAGTCCAGTGTGACTTCTTCCCTAAGGACAAATGAGCCCCGCTTTGACAAGTGTACATTCGTAATATCATTGTATAACCCACGTCAGATAAGCAGTAGCATCAATAAATTTGCAGGGCACATCAGACCGAAATCGCTGATCCTAATGACGACAACTAACGACTGAACTGGTAAGCTGATGCAATACCGAGAACAGCGATGGAGACTTATTGTCTGGGCGATGATTGTTATAACGTTCTCCCTATTCGCGTAACCTTAAGCATGTTGTCATACAAACCTGTTGTTGTTCAGTTGCTGACCTCGGCACAGACCCCATTGGTCAAACGTTCTGTCATTAACATCGTTTGGCTTCGACTTAATGTTGGATCGTTCGAGAAAAGAAGTTGATGCAGTGTTTTATAACCAACCTCTGGACGGGCTCAAGCTGAATACCATCCATTTCACGGCAGTACATCTGAAGCACTATAAGCACAAGATGGATGGATTAGTCGGTGAAAAAGGGAGCCGATAACATCCATTTATAAATAAAGAAATAAAGAAATATTAATATGATGGAAGTGATTTTCCGGATTGACATGCACAAAGTGGCTAGCATGGGTTGCTGTGCCATTAGGGAGGACTCTGATAAATATAAATAAAATAACATAATTTTATACCTCGCTACTACGATAAATTTGTTCCACGTAGGAACCGATTACAGTATAATCAACGGTTTTAATAAGTCTGCATCCGTCGAAGAATATTGTGCATGTGGTGTGGCAGTTTCGCCATTCAGAATATAATAGTTGCTCGCGTTTTCATCGCATGTATCTAGCACGAAGTCAAGCAGTGCACACCTACCAAGGGAACTGACATAACTTCATTTGTTATGCACACTGTGCGAAGAAGAGATAATATCGAGAGTTCATGTTTATTTCCCCTGGATATTGTAAGCGATCAGAAGGACGCTCCGCCTTATTGTCAACGGTGTCTACCGCGCTTAATTATTTTCCACGCGCCTGTTGTATTTTTTGCGGTTCTTTCTGTTCCCCTCGGAATACTGGTCTGTCACACTGCTGTGTGTGCACGGCGACTTGTAAAAAAAGAGAGTAAAAGAAGTACGGGAGTGCTTTGGGCAACAATGATGATGGGTAAGGTTGAAAAATCGAATATTTAATAACGGTAGTGACACTTCTCCTATATGGAGACGGAGGGAAATCTGAGTGTGATGGAAGTAAGAGGAGTACAAAAAGCAGTTTGCTTTGATTCCAAAATTCGACTTTCATGTGGACAACGGAGCTTCGAGACACACATACCCGAGTAAAAGAAGAACGTCAAATGACTGGAAATGGTTTTTAAGCTTCTTCGCTTTTGCAAAGACATGTGCATGCTATACTTCGACAGCTTAATCGCCAATTGGTTAAGTGCAGTTTGGACGGACTCTGGACCGTCACCTAGCAAGAAGAGATCATCAGTATAGTCCAAGCCAACTAGTGCACTACCCTTGATGAGCTCAACATCAACGTTTAATGAGTCTTCCAGAGCATTTTTGTGGACATCCTCAGCTGTAACATTGAAGATGAATGGGTAGACAGAGCATGCTTGTTAAACCCCACTGATGACAACAAAGGAAGGCGAAAGTATACCATAAGCTCTGACTCTACCCGTGGTCAGTCTGAACATAGCACGCAGTACGGAAACAAACATCCCAGGGACGCCGTTCCTTAACATGCAGTGCCACAATGCAGTCCTGTCGACAGAATGGAACGCAAAACAGATGTATTGGAACAAGACAAATGGCTTTTGATACATATGGTGGAGCTCGAGGATCAGTCAGTGTGGAAATTGGGTCGACGCATCTACAACCAGGACGGAAACTAGCCTGCTTTTTCTGCCGTAGCGATTCGCGCATTTTAGATAGCAGGCAAACTATTAGGAACCCCAGAACCTTGCATAAAATGGAACCAAACTCACACCACTAAAGCTGGAGCACATTGTGCGCGGATCCTTTTTGTTAATGCAATGGACTATCACTTCACTCCAAGACTATGGAACCTACACTTTTGACTCATCATCATCATCGTCATACACGTTAGCTAAAGGTGGGGAACACCTCAGCTACTCTGCCGCAATACGTAGAAAAAAGGAGAAAAATGCAACTGGTGCAACTGCTGAGCTACCGCTAACAGATGGGCGTCGTTCCGGTAAGGTAACAGCCGGCTACTGTGCATCAAAAAATATCCTACGCGAAATTATATAAAGCTAAATAATGAGATCGTGGTTGGAGGGTGAGACTAACAGGGATGGGGTGGGACAAAGAAACTCACAGCACGAACGCCACTGATCGGATCCTAGCCATATCAGCAAGTGGGTCCAATCAAACATGTTCATCGTCTTTCGGATATCAACCAGGGAGCCGCGACGCTCCAACCGAGGCCAGCTCAGAAGTGAGGGCCTTCATTCCTCTGAACCAAGTCATCGCTTGGCCACCCCTCCTCTTCTTCCATCCACACCCCCGGCGCGCAAACAACACACGTCGCGGGAGTCGGTGGACTGGCATGCGTAACATGTGGCCGAGCCATCGGAGCCTGGTGAGTGAAATAAAGGTGCTGAGCGGTTCATTTCCTTTTCCTGTGCCATAAACAAGGCGTCAAACACGCTCGTCGTTCACGCGGTGTTCCCACCAGAAGTGAGCTAAATTACGAAGGCACCGGTGGTCGAACGACACTTTTGACTAGACCGATGTAAACAGAGCGTTGAGTTCTAGACCTGACGAATAACCGCCATCTTTAAATAGAGTAAATCACCAGGGCCGGGGATTTAGGAATGTTCTTTTGTCGTAGTACTAGCAGTATTTCTTAATGAAAGGGAGGACCTAAGGAGATTGAAGAATGACCGTCAGTGCACGCTCCAGAAGAAGCAGACGATACTGGCGACCAGTAAAACAGGCCATGAGCAAAACAAATAATCAGTAATTTGCCTTCAATGTCTTATCGATCGCAACAGGCGCCAAAACCACCAAGATGGTGTTCGATTGGTGTCAGGCGGAACAGGTAGGCGTTGAAATCGCTTACAAGCACAACAATGTCAGACATTTTGCGGAAGGCAGAAGATCACGTAGTTGTCGGAAAGAGCGATCCTTGACTGTATCCACGCTGCAGTCTATAAGAGCGTGGGCAGCGACGAAAATAGGGCACGCTTCACATCGTGACGCTAAATTAACTTACTAGAACTTTGTAGCCTGGTCGCACATAGCCGGCTGTTTACTTCGATCCATTCAAGCAGAGCGGTCTCAGCCCTGCCACTCAATGTAACCCCAACACCTGCCTGGCCAGAAGCGGCATACTCTGGATCCTCGGAAAGGCGCAAATGTTATAGGACATCAGAGTTTGCCAGTGAGGGGATTCTAATGATGGTACTGAAGTCTTGCAATCTGTTTTCCTAAAACAGCAAATATTTACCGAAAGCGTCTCAAGAATGCGAGTAGAGCAAACTTGCCGTCCGATGTGCATAAGTGTGTGAAGAATGAGCGCTGCGAGGCTGAACGGATAACCATGTAGATTAAAATCTGGTACTGTGGTGCATCCTGAAAAGGCTGCGATCACCGGGCATCGAAAACCAAGAGTTTGACTCTTACTTCTATCCAAAGCAACCAGTGAGTTTCTATTATGGGTGCGGGGTAGGGCATAAGTGCAGTTGCAGAACGGGACGTGAGAAAATCTGTAAGTGGATGTTGAAGCAATTGAGACAGCAGATCCAGTGTACGTAGCAAGAGTGAAACCAGTAGTAGGATCCGTCGGTGGGCCTTAATGGGGGTGCTACTGCCGGTTATCCAGGCGGAAGTAGAGGGTTTTATTGCGAGGTTCTTCACTTAGCCTTTGATCAAGAATCTATCCTATAAATCAGTACGACGATGTGATATAGTCACAATCCGTCAGAAGCGGGTGACCAAACAAGTGACTCAAAAGGCTTTAGGTCCTACAAAGAACCAGGAGCCCAACACATCCTTGAATTACAATGCCACGCAAAAAGAAGCAAGGGACAAGGAGTCTTTTAGTGGCGAGTCACATTCGCTGGACTACAGCGTTGTTAAACAGATATATGAGGCTTTTATAGGGGCGTTCGTACTAAGCAAAGACTCACCTCGCCCTGGCACACTGCGGCCAAACCAATTTCTTGAACGGGATAATTGTGAACCATCCAACCGGCACCCTGAAGAGGTTGTTAGACAAGCTCAGAGTCTTCCGTGTCGCACATAGTTCGCGGATGCTAAGCATAGCTGGAGGACGCAGTTAGATGGACCGCCTACGCTTTGGAGAAGAAACCAGAAAAATCTGACGAAGCAATTGATCTCGATTAGTTGTTCTCGGTTGTTGGTTAGGGCACCAGAGATACCAGTGTATCTGGTTGGATATCCTAGAAGTCATGTTTCAAGACCGACATCAATGAGGAACATGTACCTCTGCAAATGGCGGTAATTCCCATTCCCATCCCTACTATAACAGATGGTCAAAAATACTCAAAAACCGAGTAGAAAACTGGACAAGAATGCTGCCTGTTATTTTAATTCTTTGCTCGATCCTATGTTCGTATTCCGCTATGATTCCGACACCACGACTTCGGTACCACGGATTGTGATATATGGTTGGCGGTATTCGGATCCGGATTTGCCTGTCACTGTGGCCTCCAAAAGGACAGCCACAAGACGCCTGAGCCTACAGAGGGACAATGCGTGGCTCGCGCTGCACTACCCACAGCTCCATTCATACACTCCATATGCAGTGTAAATCTAAAGGAATAAGACAGGGAAGCATGCGGATGGGAGCCGCGTTTCATCAATGGAGCCGGTCCACATTACTTCACAGGCGGACACAAGCATGCTGTATTTGGTGAATCAAGCGCGCACAAGGCGGTGGTTAGGCCGTGGCCGGCTCCACACATGAAGCATGTGTCTAGGATCACACATTGAGACTACCACGTTCAACAGGACCGTGCACCGCATTCCCTCAATGAACGACGAACTGTCTCCTAGAGTCAAAATAGAGAAGGTAATGTACAGGTAATATACAGCTGGGCACTTTGTCAACATGCACATCAAGCGTAGCCACACCGGGTAGGTCAAGCCAAAGCAAGCACTTGAATTCACAATAGCAAGGAAAATAAATCAACTAAAGCATACGGATATGCAACTTACCTTTTCACTAAAACAATATATGAAATAAATGTTTTACCAAAATCATCGCGAGAAATTCAAGAAGGCAGCAGAAGAAATACAAAGCATATTCGACAAATGCTAAAAACTTAACGAAGTTAAATATATTTTAAATTAGGCTACCTGTGTAAGAAATGGAAGCTTGTTCAAACGGATGTTAAACTAATGTTACCAAGTAATCATAAACACATACAAGAACATATCACCTAAATAATATCAACCAGGCACACATGCACGTGAATAATAAATCGAATGCAACGTACCTACAAACGCTGCGCTAATTCTGCTTACGTTTACAGCAGCACCCGTTGTCTTTTGGATGCTAATTCCGAGTGGACTTGCTCGTGGCTCACTAGACCGACCTGACTCAGATATACGCGACCGCATGCGCTACAGAACCATACGCCCGATGTCAATGGAGTAAAACCCAACAGCGTCTGATGCTTCCGCGATTGCAACTTCTCTGCATGCACGAAGGATTTTTCTTGCACCTCGGCAACAACCTTCAGATCGTGCCATGCACGCCAATAAGCGGCATTCGATCTCCTACACTTAAAATCAAGATTAAAGCATGATAGACTCACTTTGCAAATGTCCTAGTAACGGAGCTTTGTTTACCCTCTTGCCGCTTCCGTACACTCAGCTGACCGTATAAGAGTTGTTTCGGTATCCGCGTCGAATCCATACACCACACATGAAAGGGCCATCTCAGATGTCTTAGAAAATGTAAACAGTACCCTGAATAAATTCCATCTTGGCGAAACACTTCCGTGTCAACAACTCTGTCGCCCCAACCGATGCGCACAATCTGTCGCAGACACTGTTGATGAAATCAGTCGAGATATCGCATCTCCCGCCGGTACATCGTCCACGTTTCGCTGCCGTATAGAAGAACGGACAGCAACATGGATTTGTACACCATCAGCTTTGTGCCAACGGTAAGCTGATGGTTGTTCCACACTCGGTACTCAAGCTTCCCGAATGCCGCCGCTGACTTCGAGACGCGGATACGCAGCTCACGATGCATTTGCTGATCAGTCGATATCACACCCAAAGTAACAGAAGCGGGAGGTGGACTCCAACGCTTCATCAACAATGCTGATTCGCGCCACCATTATAGATTGCACCTCCGGTGAAGGTAGAAAGAGACAGACAGTTTTGCCTGTGTTGATGGTGAGCCCGAATTTGGCCGCTGTCGAAGCCAGAGCACTAGTCATGTGCAGCAACTGATCCGAGTTGTGTGCAAGCAACGCACATTCGTCAGCAAACAGCGACATCCGATAGTTGTCTCACGAACTAGGGTTCTCGCACTGAAACGACGGATGTTCAGCAACCCACCATCAATACGATGCCACACACGAACATCGTAAGCACAAACCGCATCAAAAGCACGACATATCATTACATGAATATAAATATAAAAGAGGGCAGTAGCTGACACAGCATTGCTTCACACCAGAGATAACTTCAAACACATTTGTGGTCTACCCACTCAGCTGCATCGTCGCCGGCGTACCACTGTTCAGACATTCATTTAAACTTATAAACTTACTTCCAAAACCAAACTTACCCAACACCAGACACAATGCCTCGTGGTTCGCCATATCAAATGCTTTGTTGAAATCAACAAAGCGCGAGCACAGTGGCTGGTGTCGTTCGCTACACATCTGCAACTAACGAGCCGCAAACATCATATCAATGGCGCTGCAACCCGAACGGAATCCACGTTTCTCTTCCGCCACGTTTCGTTCTACAACCTGACTTACGAGACATTGGAACAGGACTCGGGCGATCACCTTGCTCACACAAATAAGGATGTTGATACCACGATAATTAGTGGCACATGGCCTGCTTCCGCTGCTCTTGTACTGTGGTAGCACAACGGCATCCTTCAGCTCGGGAGGCACCTCCTGCTCAATCCACACGCGTTGCACCAAGTGGTGCGGCGCATTCACCAACGGCGATCCGCCTTGTTACAAAACTTCAGGCGGGATCCCGTCGGCACCGGTACACTTGCCGTTTCGCAACTGAGTAAGTGCTCTCTGTGTCTCATCCAGTGTCGTCGTGTCTGCCAGACTCGCCTGCACATCGTTCTGCTTCAGGCTGTTCCATATAGTCCAGCATATATCTGAACGGTTGTTCAAGAGACCGTCAAAGTTTTGCCTGATCTGCATCCTGTCGACATTTTTCGTCCAGTAAGCGCATGAACTGACATGGATTAGCGTCCTCAGCGGTTACAATCTCGGTTAATACCCCGCCTTCAAGTAGTCATAGAATTTCTTGTTTTGGCGGCGTTCGGGGTAGAATTCCATCTGCTACGCCTTTCCCGCCCACCGTGCTTTATAATGCCACGCATCTCTCCGGTCTGTCGCTGCCGAATTCTTCCGAACGTACCCTTCTTCCTCAAGCCGCTGAAGTCTGACACATGAACAGTAAATGCTTAATTCTTCTCACACACCAATGCGCCAATCGTCACATTGTTCTCATCAAACCAATTGGGCCGCTTACAGTTTGCACTCCCGATTGTCTCCTCCGCAGCAGCTGTCACCTGGTCGCGAATGTGATGCCACAGGTCGCCCACTGTGGCTATGCATTCCGCATCACACGGCGTGCAGTCATCGCCTTCTCCAGCTCAAAACGTTTCGCTACAGTACCGAGAAAGAGAATGTTAAAGTTACGCCGGTTCACGGAACAAGTGTGTTGCGTAGATTTACGAAAAAATATATAAAATATGCTCCACACCAATTTGTGATCAGTGCCACATTCAGCTACACGCAGAATACGTGTCATGCGCACTTCACGCATATCAGGCTGACGTACAATGACATAGTCGAGCAGATGAGCGTGACCAATCTCTGGGTGCGTCCAAGTTGCTATATCTTTCGCACTCAGTGCAAACCGAGTGTTTTCTTGGTCGTCAGGCTGTGAGTTGCACACAGTGAGAGCAGTCTGTCACCGATCGCATTCGCTAAGCCAATGCCATGCGAACCGATGACATCTGTCCACACCAATGCATCACGCCCAAAGCGCACGTTGAAATCACCTAGCAGAAATAGGCCATCGCTCCTCGGCCCAGACCGTATGACTGAAGCTAAGTGAGTGTAGAATTGATCACGCGTGTCATCAGGATAACACATGGTCGGACCGTAGGCGGTCATGAAAGTAGCAAACGTACTTCTTCCGAGTCGTAGGCGAACAGTCAACAGTCGCGCACTGATGCCTGTTGGTTCACCCACCAAGTGGCCATGGAGGCGATCGGATATTGTAAACCCGACCCATGTTTACGTGGTGCTGAGGCGGCGTTGCCCACCCAGTAGAATGTGTAGTCAACACCTGCTTCATGCAACTTACCTTGCTCAGCGAGCCGAGGCTCACTGAAAGCTGCAATATCGATGTTGTAGCGCATCATTTCCATCGCGAACAGCGCAGTACGTCACTCGGGGTGCTCACTCGAGTTCCGGTCCACTGGTGTGCGTACTTTCCGGCACCCGAAGCTGAGTGCTTTGCGCGCAGGCATACGACTACATGGGTGGGCAATCGGTCGCGGAGGTTTACTTGAGGGGTTCCACCCGGAGCCTTTGGCTCAATAACCTGACCCACAAGGCAGTAGGTAGCAGATGCAACTCGGCTAGA